>OU015753.1:6132695-6143315 GCA_907169655.1 Acomys percivali
AGCGGAGAACGGATGAGCAATAGTTTGGGGCGGGACCAGCGGGAAGAAAAAAAAAAAAAAAAACCCAGCCCGCCGCGCCGCGCATGGGCCGCCGGCGCCGCCGCCGCCGCGGAGGTCCGAGGCCACGGCCCTGCGCTCGGGCGCACGGTGTGCCCGGCGGGCGGCGGGCTGGTGGCGGCTTCTCTGCTCCGGCGCAGTCGCCGCCGCCGCCGCTCAGCTTTTCTCAATGGAACCTGCGATCCGTGAGCGGCGATCCGGCGGCCGCCGCCAGGGCGCTCCGGGCAGGCTGGGCTGGAGGGCGGGACTTTCGCGTAGCTGGCGGCTGGCCCCGCCCTCTTCCCGCTGGTCCCGCCCCAAACTATTGCTCATCCGTTCTCCGCTTGCTGGGGCTTCCGCGTACTCACCAGCCTCTGCCTGACCTTCTTTCCCGCGCGGGCTCCACCCCTCTGCCGTCCTCCTCACGTTAGCCCCGCCCCTCAGTCGATTCCTTTCGCATCCATCCCGCCCCTCAGCCTATCCTCCTCACATTGATCCCGCCCCTTATCCCGTCCGCCTCAAGTTGACCACGCCCCTCAGCCCGTCCTCCTCAAGTTGACCACGCCCCTCAGCCCAGCCCTTCCAACTCACACTGACCCTGTCCCTCCGCCACCATATCACACTGACCCCGCCTATCAGTCGTCCTACCCACATGGTCTCTGCCTCTGATTCGTCCTCACATTGCTCTTGCCCCTCAGCCATTCAGCTCATATCGATCCCACCCCTCAGGCCGTCCTCCTCACATTGACCCTGTCCCTCATTCTGACCTCTTCACATTTGACCCTGTCCCTCAGCTACACTTCTCATGTTGACTCCGCCCCTCAGCTCATCCTCCTAGAGCACAGCCTCAGCGGTCCTCACGCTGACCCTGCCCCTTGTTCCTCCTTCCCACGGGGCCCGCCCCTGTATTCCCGGCCGCCCTGTGCTGGCCTCGCCCACAGCCCGGTCTTCCCAGCGCTGGCTCATCCCACATCTCATCCTTTCTTACCCTCGCCCCGCCTCACAGCCCCGCCCCTCTCTGGCTCCGCCTCTTCCCTGTAATCCTTCTCGCAAGCCTGGTCCTTCCCCGCCCCCAACCCCGGCCTTGCCCAACCAAGTGTGCCGGGTCCTCAGCCCAGTCCTCACCTCCTCCGGGCTGGCCCCAGGCCGCCCCTCACCCTGCCCCGCATTCCCACCCTCCGATCTAGGTAAACCTCTAGCCTCCTTCGCTAGCTCCTTTTTCCTGAGGCTATGTCCGCAGGCCTGTTTAGGACTGGGAGACCTGGTCTGCCCAGCCGCCCAGCAGCTCGGCAGCCCAGGCCCCTGGCCTGTCCGGCCCTGCCCCTCCTCTCGAGAGCTCCGCCCCCCACGGTCTAAGCTGTGCTACCCTTTGCAGCTGTGCGGCTCAGGCAGCCTGCAGTGGGGTCCCGATTCCGAGGCCTGGACACAGAATTCGCTGTGCTGGGCTTGGAGTGGGACAGAGGTTCTGATCCGGAAGGAGGCTTCAGTCTGAGACTTTTGGAAGCAGCTGTCTGCATCTTCTGAAGGCTGTGGCCTCAAGTGGTTCAGCCTTATGCCTAATTGGGTGGGGAACCTCAAGTTTTTCCATCTTGAACTCGGACCTGCCTGGAAGTCCGGAAGGAGCCAGAGGTCAGTTGGCCTTCTTGCTTAACTGCAGCGGAGGCAACAGGGGACATCTGCCAAGGAGGTGCTCCCCCAACACCCCCAGCTTTCCCTGTTCTCGCAGATCAAGCAGGCGGGTTTGCAGAGTGCTCCAGACCTGGGTCAGGAAGCTACCTCTTGCTCTTTGAGGATATTGAAACGCGCCATGCTGAAGATCACACAGCTGGGGATGGGGATGTCTTCATCCAAAAGGTTGGCGCTGGTGTCTACTGCCCCTCTTCATGGCACACAGGGGAACAGAAAGGTCTCCACAGAGAGGACACACCTGGCCCCCACCTACCTGGTAGACAGTTTTCAGTTGGTACAACTGTCACCATCCATGTCCCCTTGGAAGTTTGCCAGCTGCCAGGTATGAGGTGTTCTGGGTGTGAGACCTGCTTTCCTTCCAGCTTCTGTTACTGAGGTCCTTGCAAAGAAGAGAGAGTGGCTGCGGCTGCCTCTTTCCTGCCACCATTTTCAACCAGTGTAGGCCCCCTGTGCAGGATCGGTTTAGTGGGACAGGGTGCTGCCCCTTCTGTGTTGGCCATACGGGAATACCAAGGCCAGGATCCAAAGATTTGCACAAGGTTGCCCAGCTCCCCAGCTCTTCCCAGAGGAGCTGTCCTTCTATAGCTGGGGACTCCAAAAATGTGTTGGGTCTCCTTGGTCTAGGGGCCCAAGATGTTTATATAACACTGGACAAGGCATATCTCTTATCTGTTTCCTTGGACACTGCATCTTCTCAAGGTAAGGGTGCTTTATAGGCCGGGGATTAGGAGTTGGGAGTCTTGGGAGGTACCTAGAGGCTGGCATGTAGGGTAGGGGTGAGAAGCTGGGGTACTCAGAGAGTAGCCCCTAGGCTGGAGGTGCTGGATAAGATCTGTGTTCAGTGGGACTCCGAGAGTCATGAGAGAAAGTTGTTGTTTTTCGATTAGTAATGTCTGCTGGGATGCAGGAGAGTGAGATGGAATCTCTCTGGGCCCTTCTTTGCCTGACCTGATTTACTTGTATGATGCTATGTATACAGAGTCCAGGCTGGGACAGAAGGACGGACTTATCTCACCCAGCAACACAGAGCCTGCCAACCGGGACGAGCTGCATCATTTGTGGGGCCCGGAGCAAAACTGAAAATATGGGGCTCCTGTTTAAAAGTGAAGGCTCCTGGCATGGTGACAGTATATAGCCTCCCAGCAGGGGCCATGTGTCCTCCAGGATTCTGTGCCTCGCAGGAAGTCCTGTCACTGTCTAGGTTTGCAGCTTCCTGATTGCTTCCTCCCCTTTATCCTCCACAGGCTCCCACCGCGGGCCCCAACTTCCCTCGCCTCTGAGTGTCTACTGGGAGTGGCGAGTTCATGGCCAGAGCCAGCAGGGAAACAGGATTGCTTCAGTCAAGGGCCTGGTAATCAATTCTGTGTCCAGAGCAGGGAAGCCCTGCTGTGGTTATAGGGGGCTCCTGCTCTCCCGGGGACCCGAGAATTAGTGGCAGGCACTTTGCTGAGAGGTGCCAAGGGTGCCAGCACCCACTCTGGGCACACTCTGGGATGGGTGAAGGCTTTGCCACTGCAGCACTTTCTGAGCCCTTTTCAGGGTTGTCTTGACTTACATGGTGGATGAGGCGTCTGCCAGGCATAAGGCAGCAGGGTGTTCCTAGGACATACAAAGCTGTTGCTCTGGTGATGGCCCAGGGATGTTAGGGATGCAGAAACTGAGGCTGACAGGCCCAGAGCCTTCTGAGAACCTGGCTCAAGAGACAGACAGCTGGGATGTGGCCCTAGGAAGCAACCCAGAGTCCTCTGCTGAATTTTGGGCTGGACACAGGTCCAGTTGCCTTGGGTCCTCTCCTGTTGTTCTGGAGGGTGGGACCCTGGGCAGGGGTTTAGATTACTCCTTGGCAGCTGGTGGTGGAAATGGGTTACAATTGCCCAGGGCTCCTCGGACCTCAGTTGCCCTCCCCCAGCCCTGGGGGCTCCAGGTTTACAGCCTGTCCTGCCAGTTCCTCTGCCCCATGGCTGGCTCCTCTGTGACGATTCACCCCTGCACTGGCTTTTGGACTATAACCAAGAGACTCCAAGTGTGTTTTAGAAACGTACACTAGACCTTGAAGGACAAGGACAAAGAGGATGCTCAGGCTAGAGTAATGGGAGACGTGCTGATACAGAAGCCAGGAGGGGTGAGCATGCGGCTATCACTATGTGAGGCCAAAACAGATGTGGGGAATAGGCCTTGGGCCAGAGGTCACTGCCGCTGCAGGATGACAGTTTGCACTGGCTTCTCTGTCCCTTTCAAGCCCCAGCTGCTACTACAGTCATCCCATCTCAGCGGCTTCAACTCGCGGTGGCTCAGAGTCGCTCTGTCTTGGTGGTCTCTCCGTCTTCTCTAGACATCCTTTATTTATCATCCTGACCGCTGTCCTCAGCTCCACTCATATCCCCACTAGAGGCCGGAAGCCACAGGGGCCTTCCCGAGAGCCATGATGCTAACTGCACACATGCTTGTCTTAAGCTGAATGTGGTGCCCCATTCTAATCTCATTTCTAGGGAGGCCGAGGCAGGAGCATTGCCAAGAGCTCTAGGATTGCCTGGAGTGAGACCCCAGTTTTTGTTTTGTTTTGTTTTTTGTTTTTGCCCTGCCTTAACTTCTGAAGGGGTCCAAAGGCCCGTGGCCACCGGGCCTTTGCATTAGTTGTCTGGGTCCTGTGGACACCCTTCCCTCCCATTGCCTGCCCCCCCCCCTTCTCACCTCTCCTGAGGGCATCCCTCCCTATTCCTCTCCGCTCCGGTTTGTAAGGAAGCTGCACGCAGTCCTTCAGCACTAGGCTTTAGTCACTCTCACTAGCACTGACAAGGAGGGCGTGTCCCGGAGGCATCACACTACCAGCCTCCATGCTGGGCACTCACTGCCTTGTCCACACATTTATCAGAACAGCCTTCTGAAGGAGTAACTGATGAAATTACCATTTGCCAGGTGGATAAATGTAGGGTCAGAGAGGTGAAGTCACATGCCTGGAGCTGCACAGCAGGTAAGGGTAGAGCTGGATTCCCCCTGGGAAATACCCACACTCAGCCTTAGAATGGATGCTGAATGCTGTTTTGGGGGAGAGCCCCAGGCCTTTCCCCTGTCACTTGCCTGGAACAGGCCTCTCTTCCTCTACTGCCAGTCATCCTGGGCCCTGGAGACACGCAGCAGCCGTGCCAAGGGCCCATCCTGACATTTGTCAGCGCCAGCTCTGTGAAGGGTTTAATTAACTTCCTGTTTCAATGGAGGATAATGAGTTTTAAACACCACGTGATGCCCTGAAGAGGTCAAATGGCAGCCAGGATGTCAAAATAAATTAAGTTAGGAATAGGGAGGCCACTGAAAGAGACAGGCCTAGTAGTGCTGGCTCCCCCAGCTGGCCAGCTGGCTGGCTGGGTTGTGTGGGCTTCTGGCAGCTTATTCCTGGCTTTGACTGGCTCTGGGGAGAGGGCTTAGGCCGACTTTGTTCGTGTTCTTGGCCACTACAGAGGCCAGAAAACAGCATCAGGAGAAACAGCTGACTTGGACCAGCTGGATAAGCCCTCCCACTCGGCCTCCAGGGTCATGTACACAGCCAAGGTCTCTAACAAGCCACGCCACCTGACAGGCAGGGACCACAGGCTTGTGCCTCGATCCTGTCATTGGGTACTGTGAGCATAAGCCAAGACCCACCCTTCATGTCACTTGTTATGTGACTTCTATTCTTCCTCCAGGCAGGGGTGGGGGCAGAAATACACCCATCCCTGGACATCACCTGTGTCTGAACTCGAGGTCAGGAGAACATGTCACCAGCAGGACCTGCTTCCTTCTGCACATTCACCACTACCTCGTCTGCTTCACCCCTCCTTCCTCTCATACCCTCCCTGCTTCCCTCGCACCTCCATTCTTTCTTTCCCTCCTTCTCCATATAAGGTGATGGGACAAGATGAGGTAGAGATTAAGCCGTGACAACCTTAGACATCCCTGACACTGGGATGCAGGTTAGAGAAAGAGGGCGGGAATAGATGGAAAAAAATGGGTGGTGTGGACCACATGGGAAATTCAGATGCAGAAGGTGGCAGAGGAGAGCCCTGAAAGGCGGTAACATGGCAACGGTTGTGGACAGCCCTGGAAGGTTAAATGCAGTGGGTGGGTGTAGAATACACCAGAGGGAGCTGTGTCCTTTGGGGAGGCCAAGCAGGGAACACTATAGCTTGGGGGATGTCATGGGGGTGCTGGGATGCTGTCTCCCCCTCACATGGCAATGTTTGGAGGTACTGAGACCTTTCCAAGTTGTGGTCCAGTAGAGGCCCTGTGGTCTCTGGGATGTGTGCTCAAAAGAATAGGGAATCCCTATCCCCTCCGGGTCTCTCCCTGCTCCTAATTAACATGTGAGTTTTGTTTCTCCTATGATCTCTTGCCATGGATGCCCCCTCACCCATTACCCTCCAGAAATGGGTGGATGCAGGTGCTTGCCTGCCCTGAGTCTCCAGAGCTATGAGCTAATTGGGAGTTTCTATCTGCATGGTTGCCTCAGGTATGGTGTTGTAGCAACGCAAAGCTGACTCACAGACTTTCCTCACTATAGCTGTGGCTAGGGGAAGCTAGTGATAAAATGACTAGTATAGAGACTGGGAGGTAAGGGAGGGAGCCGGATATTTGGGGGGAGGGAGGGGGCAGGCTGAGTAGGCCACACCTCCCAGCCCTCAACTCAGTCCTCTTAGGACTGCCTGCATTCTGGCCACAAGACCTGCTTCAGCCAATGGGAAGTCAGCAAGGACATGCGCCAGGCATACCTGGTTGTTAAACCCTTGGGCAATGGACTGGCCTGAGGCAGATGTTACTAGGAAGCATTCTTAGGCATTCAGCCACCTCAGCTTACTATAGCTGCTGGAGTAGGCTGGGGGGGGGGAGGGAGGGGGTTAGTGGGGGAAGGGTATGGTGGCCCAGAAGCAGGACCTGCTCAGCCAGCACCCAGAACCAGCACCCGTGTTGAATCCTGCATTCAGCTCTGACTGAGCTGGGTGATGGTCACAGGGGAGTAGCATGTGTGGGTGGGATATTCAGCGCCAGCTGTGGGAACAGCTGCAGATGAAGGCTGTACATCCAGGGCCATCAGCCATACTCTAGGCATGGCAGCCTATGGGATACAAGGTGCCAAGGACCGTGTCAGGTCACGGTCAGCTACTATAGCCAGGTTGGATAGTCTTGTGCTGAGACTCCTGTAGTGGCTTCTGACAAGATGTCAGGGGGGAACAAACTGCTATTTTCAAGCAGAAGACAGGACCCCGCCTCCCAATATGCCAGGTTGAAAGATAGCCCATTGCCAGGGCCCAGAAAGGCCCTTCAGAGAGACGGCTTGACACTGGAGCATGTGTCCAGGGTGCAGTCATGAAGTCCTTTGAGCAGCCCTTGGTGCAAATGAGAGGCAAAAGTCTCCGGGTGGCTGCAGGCATGGCCAGAGTCCCTGTGTCCCCAGGGCTCTGCCAAGCCTCAGGTGTGCCCCAATAGAGGGAAGGAGGGCTGCTGGCAGCCATAGCTGTCCTGGGGGAAGCAGTGAACAATCTGTTTGGAACAGGACCTCAAGAGCAAGCTAGACCCAGTCACCCTCACGTGGCATAATAGTGTTGGAACAAGAGGACCAGCATCACCTGGCTGGGTCTCAGAACTGCTCTGGGCCTGCAGCTGCTGTGTGTCACCCTTCCCCCATTCTCCATAGGGGAGCAGCGATGCCCTTTGTCTTATGTCCTGTTCCACACCGTGGGAGGGCCCATCCTGGCCTGCTGGACCGTGGACACTGTGTGATGTCACTCTGTAGTAGGAGGACAGAGCAGCAGGGACCACCTCAGCTGTTTTGTCTCTGCTTTCTCTTAGCAGTGAGTGCTGGTCACAGGGGCAAGCCCAGAGCCTCACAAACAGCAAACACCATTTCCTCTCTGAGATCTTTTTTTTTTTTTTGGCTCCTGGACTCCCTTTGTAGACCAGGCTGGCCTCAAATTCAGTGATCCACCAGCCTCTGCCTCCCAAGTGCTGGGATTAAAGGCATGCGCCACCATGCCCAGCCCCCTCTCTGAGAACTTACAGAGCCCATCTAAGTGCAAGGCTTGGTCATGAGATCCAAACATGCTGTGCCAGCCAGCTTCCACTTAGACCTGGGGCTGAGGAGAAAGCTGCTGGAAGCCAGGGTGGCAGGATGTGTGTGGAGCACGATGTCCATTTAGGGCCAGAGGAAACAGCCGGATCCTGCTGTTATCACTGTGGCAGAGTCAGATGCTCTCTTCCTGGGGCCCCTGAAACAGCACTGTGGGTCTTGGACAACGAAGACTGAGATGCTGTTTATCCATTCCCAGGCAAACCCTGGGCCGAGGTGGACTACTCCTGCCACTTCTCCCTGCCTCCATAGGGCTGGATACCAGAGGCCTTGACCTTCTACCCTTAAGGCCGCCGTGCCAACACCCAGGGAGGCAGACAGTGTTCTGTGTGAAAGTGACCTGCGACCTTGAGTTCCCTTGCAAACTGGGAGGGCAAAACGGTACAGGTCTCGTTGTGTCTGCCTGACTGTGATGCCCCGCCCCCTGGGGGACTGGGGACTGTGGCTTGAGGCAGCTCCTGATCACTCACCTTAGCTGTTGCACGTTAGACGAGTCTATGTGCTGCACCTGCGTCTGCCTGGCTGCGTAGCACGGCCAGGTGTCCATTTTCTGTGGCCTCTGGGATCTACAAGCCTCAGTGCCTCATGGAAGTACTACAGGGAACCCAGCCATGGGCGCCTAGCCCCTCACTGCCCCCTCCTGAAGGAGAGATAAACCTGTCTGTTTAGGATCCCAAGTGAGGGAGCAGACTGGTCTCGTGAGAGAACAGGTGAGGTTAATCCACTAGGAGGCCGACCACCTCATGCAGTGCCGGAGCTTGACTGCTGCCAGCTGAAAAGATCCCGTGAACAGACTCTGGGAGGAGATATAGAAATGAGCCCAGACCTGGAGGCAGGGGCTTTTTGGAGACTTGGGATAGTTTTGGCTGTTCATCGCTCCACTTCAAGACGCTCCTAGAGAGAACCGCTCGAGGGAAGGCTTCAGGGCTCTGGCTCCTGCTGAGGTTCTGGGTTCTGGTTACCCCAGGTTCCAGCAGAAGAGATCCTGCGGCTCCTGCCCAGAGAATCATCCCTTGGAACTGATATTCTCACGGTTTTGTTATTGTGTCCATTAATCCTCATTTCCTATTGTTTTGGTTAGTCGGGTTATAAGTGACGTATGCTCGGTCACTAAGTTGTTAATAAAATATATTGGTTAAGAAAATTGAGCCTACACCCTCCCGTACTCAGGCAGTTTCTATTTTCCTAAAGGTATCTTTGTGGATCCTGCCGCTGCCTCTTTTTTTAAGGTGGTATTGTTGTGTGTGAGAGTGCATGTGTGTGTGGAAGTCAGAGGACACCGGAGTCAGCTCTCGCCTTCCATCTTTATGTAGGTTCTGGGGATTGAACACAGGTCACCAGGCTTGCATACTGAGGGCCTTTACCCACACAGCCATCTAGCCTGGCTGGTTCTGCTCTCTCAATTCTTCCCACACTGGCTACACATCCCTAGGCCCAGGAACACAGATTCTGCAATGTGCTGCAACAAGCCAAGGAAGCAGCCTGTGGGGAGCAGCGGGAGGTCTGAGTGTGAGAGGTCCCGAGTGAATGTTTGTTGCCCACATGAGCAAGGCTAAGTCTCAGAATCAGGGAAACGGCAGAGCCTTCTCTTCCTGGTCCATGTGTGGGCGTTGACAGTGTGCGCAGAGAATGCCTACCGTAGCTTTCTCCTCCTGGGTGTTTACGGCCCGAGCACTGCTCCACTACAGAGACTGCCCCTATTGAGAATAGCTGAGCCTGCCTCCTCCATGCAGCTGTACCCCACAAGCCCTGCCCTCTTGTACAGCTGTATGCAATAACCCTGCTCAGTTCTATATAATAAACACGCCGTGCTTCCTGGGGGCCACACTTCCTCCATCAGAGACCCCAGACCACCTAAGGCCGGCTCTTTCTGTGTCTGTTTGTGTCTGCCATTTTTTCATTTCCTCACCACCCGAGTCAGCTCCATCCCTGGAGGCATGCCGGACACAGCAACAGACATTTCCATGAGCCTCCAGCCTCGGTTCTCCAGAGACAGGCTTAGTGACAGACTCAGCCCATAGAAGTGCCAAATGTGATAGTCCAGCAGCCAGTGGCTCTCTTGAAGCTCTTGCTTCCCAGTCCCCAGGTGAAACTCCAAAGTTTGTCCCCCGCCTTCCATCTGACCCTAGGCACGGTCATTTCTCCTCCCCTCCTCCCTAGGCAGGCTGAGATAGATTTGAGGGCTTGTGGCAGATGCTATGGGAAGCTATAGTCTGTCTACTCCTTCCCTGGTGGCAGCCCCTGAGGGGACATGGCAGCCAGGAGAGACCTCGGAGCCTTAGGGTTGAAGTGGCTCTGCCTAAGGACGAGGGAAAGGTTTGTGTGAGAGTGGTCCCAATGGTTCTCAGGGCTTGGACTCTCAGCGGTCACCCTTCTGGGTGGCTCATTGTCTCTTGGCTCTCAGTGTGTTCTTCAGGAAACCTACTCATGGCTGACTGCCAGATAAACATCCCAAATCACACGCATCAGGGTTGTTTGCAGTGTGGGCAGTGGGAATGTGTCCTGCAGGCTGAGCAGGTGTACTTTCAGAGATTGCCTGCACATGCGTGAACACCGATGTGTGGGCCATGTGTGCGATGTGTGTCTGTTGGTGCAGACACCGGTGCCCGACTGTTGGATGCATCTGTGTTTGGAGAGCCCTAGCTCTGTGGTGCTCAAGGGATGCATCTGTGCCTAGGTGGCATGTCAGGCTCCCTGTTTGGGCGGATGCTGCCACCTGGTGGTCAGGATAGGGCTATGCTGCGCACACGTGTGTGTGTGTGTGTGTGTGTGTGTGTGTGTGTGTGTGTGTGTGTGTG
>OU015753.1:6143325-6161330 GCA_907169655.1 Acomys percivali
GTGTGTGTGTGTGTGTGTGTGTGTGTGTGTGTGTGTGTGTGTGTGTGCGCGCACTCGCACACATAGGAGTAGGCTTATATGAACGGGCTGGGCGTGCTTCTAGCAAGCTCTGAACATGGCCTATGTGGCTCCAAGAAATCGCCCTCAGAGTCATCTCTTAAGGCACAGTTCTGTCAGTCTGTGACATGTGACCAATAACTCGACCCTAGTTCGAAGTGATAGGGCTGCTGCTAACCAAGGCACTACCAGAATCCTCCTGAGAGGAAGGGTAAGACAGGATGGTTCACTGGGTCTCCACCTGGAGCCTGTCAAACCTTTTCTAAGGCCCAGCCTAGACAGCCACTCCCCTGAGCATCCCGGTCCAACACTACTAGTGAGGGCCCTGTATGGCCAAACTCCTCCCTGGTCTTGTTTGTGCCACCTCACCCACTGTCCCATTTTCCTAAATGCATTTTAGATAGGGGATTCCCATCTCTTCAGTCCATACTGGATCCTGAGTGTCCCCACAATTTTGGCTTGAGTCATAGCACACAGTGGCCCTGGGAGATGCCCATCAATACACATGCTTCTTGGGCCACATCTGGGCTCCAGGAAGAAGCAAGAACAAGGACAGACACCACACGGCCAAGAGGTTTCTGCGAAAATAGTGGGAATATATTTGAAAAGACAAGTTAGCTGTGACTTTTACAGTACGACCTCAGGGGCCCCTGCCCACGTCTTTAGCCATTTGAAAGAGGCATTCTGAAAGACCCCAGCACCTTCTACGGAGGCAGTTTGGGCCTGATTTGGTCTTGTTTAAAATGTCAAAATAGAACCTTTTGACACTCACATTGCACCCAAGCTAAAAACTACACAACAAAATAAGCCAGGGGTCTCTAAGACTCCTAGGACAAACAGGGGGCCTCTCCCTCCGCCCACTTGATACACAACGCTATGTCGGCAGGTGTGCAGTTGGCAGGCTCTCGTGCCAGTGCACATACCATACCCACAGCCTCAGCCTTGAGGGTCCCTTCACTGCTGGGACCCTGGGGCTGGAGCTTAACTGGGGAGACCGGTGAGGCTCTCTCAAGTCCTGGGTTGCAGCCTCTCTGGCTAGGTCTCCCCACCCTAGTCATCCCATGGTTTAAATAAGACCAGGGAGCCTGGATTCACATTACGTCATGGGAATAGCACCAGAACCTTTGGATCAGGCTTTCTGGGACCTAGAGTCGGAGCCCCATGGGGCGGGGAGGAAGGCACTAGTGAGGGGCCGTGGGGCTGAGGCACTGGCCAAGGAGCGGCGTTCTCTGGATCCCCATAGGGGCCAGGTGCTGGAAACACTAGCAGTGCAGTTGGAGGCCATCGTGACTCTGTGGCTGGGGCGGGGGATGGTCCTGCCATGCTCTCAAAGACCAGGTGGCTCAAAAATGGCCCAAGTAGAGAGCGCGGTCCTCTCCCATGTGATTTCTAAGGTCACTTTGGGATCTTAGCAATGGCAGCAAGGCCACTGTCTGTCTGAATGCCTTAGTGTGCTTCCCTGCTAGGAGATGGGGGGCCCTGTGCAAACCTTCAAAACGCGAGTCTTATAGCATTGAGGCACCTGGCCAACAGGGCATGGTGGCGGTGATGGCATGTGCCACTTTCTTCACGCACTTGGCACCAAGGAAGCAGATGCACGCGACTGGTCCTCCCCTCAATCCCATCCTTCAGCAGAAAGCCCTGGTCCCCCAGCACATGCTCGGCTCTCCAATGGAAGTCAGGAGCAGAGAAACAGACACATGGTCTCAAACCGAGCTGTTCCTGACACTGGGGGCCTGACGAGAGAGAGCCCATCAGCTGTGTTCCCTTGGTCCTCTCCTGTAGGTCACTGGGAATTGTCTTTCTTCAGAGGGATTTTGAAGCTGGTCAGTTTCTGCCCAAACAGCTGGCTGAGGAGGTCGCTCTGGGCCTCTGCGGTCCGGTGGTCTCGGGGCTCCCTGGGTTGAACCCCGTGGGCAGCTCTGACTCTTTTGTAGGGCCTGCACAGGGGTCTCGCCTGGGAGAAGGAGCCCTTTTCTTGAGTGTGGCCCAGGTCCCCTTTCTGCTGTGCTGATGGCTGTGGCCTCGCCCTGCCCAGCTGGCCACTGGGTCTGGACTTGACAGGGGGAACTCGGCTGGGAGTTGCTTGCTTTCGGGGAGCCCTGGATGACTTGTCAGGGGCTGAGGGACCTCTCCCGGTGTTCCCTGTGTTTCCATGTCTAGCCAGTCCAAGGGCCTGGGGCTTCTTCTTTTTTTCATTGTTTTCTCTTTTCTCCCTGGGACCTGAATGTGCCTGGCCCACCTGATGATCAGCTTCTCCGGGCCCCCTGATGCTGCCCTTGGTGTGGGCTGGAGGTGGGGGCTGGTCAGGGGTGGAGCTCCCCCAGCTACCAGAGCTGGGCTCAGTCGGGGTGGAGGCCATCTCGCTTTGGAGCTGCCCACTGGTTGGCTGGGGCTGGCTGCCACCCCCTGTCTGAGTGCCAGGCTGTAGCCCCCCAGTGTTCTGAGAGCTGGGTCTCAGTTTAGCTTTAGAAGTGCCAGTTTTTACCTTGTCTTCAGGACTCAGGACCAGCTCTCCAGACACTGGGTTCGCCATCCCTATAGGTTTCCTGGGTGGCGTTGGGAGTTTTGGTGCTTTGCCGGGGGCTGCTGCTGATCTGTGCTTGGGAGCACTGGAGCAGGCTCCTGGTTTGGTGGCACTGCCCTTCTGGGAGGGACCCTCTATTCTCCCCTCAGGCACTATGTGGTATGTGGTCACTAGCCTCTCCTTCAGGAGCGGGGAGGGGTCTCCCGGGGGACATCCAGGGGCACACTTGCTTTGGGTGTCTGTGTTCTTTTGTTTTCCTGAAAAGAGGCGAAGGGCCCTCTTTTTCCCCACCACAGTCTGCCATTTGCATGGCTCAAGACCGCGTGAGGAAGCCTCATGTTCTGGTTTCTCCACGGCTCTGTCCAGCTTGCAGCCACCTGTACCTTCAGCTGAGGCAGCTGAGAAAGGAGACACATATGGAGGTGGGAGGTCCTGGTCATTCAACGGTGGGTTGTCCACCCTGGGTGAGTGGTCTTCCTGGTCCACAGGCCTCTCTTGAGAACTGGGCTGCTTCGGGATGAGGCTAGGAGCTGTCTCTGAACAGAGCAGAGGCACCGCAGGAAGGGAGCCCTCCCCCTCATTTGGAGTCGGGCTTCTTGTGGGTAGGATTCTGTCAGCGCTGAGCTCAAGGGGGCTGGAGGGCACCATCACCCTGTGCCTCTCACTGGGTAGCACGTCCTGAGGGACCTGGGTCTTCTTCCTAGGAACCCCGGGCCGCCTAACACTTCGGAGTGTGAAGGGCTGCTGGCCGCTCCTCAGGTGCTTGTCCATGTGTCTGTGAAATTGTTCCTTCTTGGCAAAGGTGTAGTTGCAGGAGCTGCAGACAAAGGACCTCCTGATGACGTGCATGACGTTGGCGCAGAGCTCACAGGCATAGAGAGGCACGTGTGGTAGCTCCCTCTCCTCCGTCACCCCGTGGGTCAGGCCCAGGTGCGCCCTCAGCTCCCAGTGTTCAGGGTAGACTTGAGGGCACCGGGGACACAGGTAGACACGCTGTGGGCTGTGCACCGCTAGATGGCGCTGCAGCTTGAAGGGCTTGGGGAACTGCTTTCCACAGTGGTGGCAGTCACGGGAGGGGTCCTTGCAGTCCTCGTGTACTGGGACAGCTTGGGGCAGCGACTCACTGTGGGACCAAAGGTCTGGGGATGGAGTGGGGGGCGTCTTGGCGGAGCCAGAGGAGGTGGCAGGGCTGCTGGTCAGAATGGACTGGCTGCCTCCTGTTGACCCACTGAGTGACACCGAGGCACCATCTTGGCTGGGGGTTGCTGAGGTTACCCTTCTCCCTGGGATTTTCTTCCCAGCTTCTCCTTCCTGCTCCAAAGCCTCCCCAGTTGAACTCTTGGTCTTCTGGGGTTTGGCTGCTTGCTCCACAATGCTGTTCAGGAAGTGTGTGAGAGTGCCTTCCCCACCCAAGGCTCGCCGCGCCTGTCCGTTTCGGGCAAAGCGCGCTGCGTGCTCTCGAAGGTGCTGGTTGTACATCCAGACATCGGCCACCTCCTTCAGGCACATGCCGCAGGCCCATGGCCCAGCTTTGCCCTGCACGTGTTTCTCCCACAGGTGCTCCCGCAGAAGCTCCCGGGAGCTGAACCTACGCTCCACGCACATGTAGCATGTTGGGGGCGGTGAGGGGCTGTGTGCCAGCTTGTGAAGATCCAGTTCGCCCAGGCTGTGGAAACGCTGGAAGCACACTCTGCATTTGTAGGAAGCCTTCCTGCCCTTTGCTGGCAGGGCTCTGCCTTTGGCTCGCTTGGCCATTCTTTTGTTTGGAGGCCCCTGTGAATTTGCCATGGCTGGGAAGTCTAGGACCCCTGGGCCGGGGAGGTCGGCGAGGTCATCACAGGGTCCCAGAAAGCACAGGTCTTGTATCTCCAGCTGGCTGCTGAGAACCTCAAAGTCTTTCATGTAAAGTGGGGGCGGGCTGTCATTCCCGAGGAGCCTGTCATCATCTTCTCTTTCCAGGTTGGGGGGCTCTGGGCTCCTGTCTCCAAGAGAAGAGGCTGTTTCACAGGCAGGGCTACATAGCGCCAGGTCTCGCCACGCTGCTGGGACCATGTGCAGCTGAGGGATGGCCTCTGACCACTCATCTTGGTTTTCGGTGGTGAGGCAGGAGGGCTCCTCCTCCATGGAGCTGACCTCCCTGTTGGGTTCCAGGGCCCACAGGCTGGGGGTCCAGGGTTCAAGGCCAGGTGGCTTACCGCTCAGGAGCCCGTCTAGGAGGAGGGACTCGGGCAAACGCATGGCTTCGTCATCCCACAGGTCTTCTTCCTCGCGGGACAGGCAGAGAGAGCCCGAGTCGCTGAGATCTGTGGGCAGGAGTGTGGAGCACAGCGAGGTGCTGTTTACCACCTCAGGGCCGGGCTCCTTTGGCGGTGGGCTCTTCGGCCTTTTACAGCGCTTCCCATAGACTCGTAGGTTCTTCTGAGTGAGGCGGCCGTCCAGGGGGAAAAGCTGAGAGAAGGATGCCTCATCGTCAAACAAGTCTGGAGGTTCCCTGTGACCTGGGCTGGGGGTTTCGGGAGAGGTGCCCTTGGACCCCTGGACTCCGCTCTGGGCTTCCAGGTCACTGGTAGGACCCTGAGGAGAGCTGCTGATGGTGCTGTCCACTTCAGGACTGTGTGTGCTGTCAGGTAAGTCAGGTGTCCCTTTCCCAGTACCTCCATCTGAGCTGCCTGTGGCTCCTCTGTTGTCCCCCGCAGGATGGCTCTCCACAGCCCGTGATGGTTCTCCACCAAGGTCCAGTGCCCCGGTCTCTCCTGGTCCCCATAGCCACTGTGTCCAGGCTGCCTTCCGCTCCACCGGATGTTCCTGCTCTATCGTCTGTTGACAGTCTCGCCACTCTTGGGGAACCTTCTGTGCTGGCAACTCCTCTGTACACAGGGCCCCTGGGCTCATGTCATCAGCTGCCTCCAGTGCTCTGGGTGCTACTGTCGGGGGAGGAGGTGGTGACCTGTCAGCTGCTCCACATCCTCCCTCAGGTGAGAGGCTTGGAGGGATGAGACGACAGCCACCTGCGGCTGATGGATCTGAGCGCTGTCTGTCTGAAGTCACGTGGGTAGTGTCTCCAGAACTATGCTTCTTCCTCCTCACTCTCAGCCCTTTCCCGTTTGATTTCCTCTCTGGGCGGCGGGGGGAATTGGCAGGCTCTCCACCTTGCCTCTGGTCCCTCATCTCTGCCTGTTTGGGCTGGAGTTGGTCTGCTCGCCACTCGTCTGGTCTCCTTGGCTTTGAGGCTGGAACCTTTGCACTCTTTCCTTGCTCAATCGGGCATGGGGCGGGTGGTTGCTGGTTGAAGGGAGTGCCTGGTGTCCCAGCTCCCTCAGATTTCTCACTGGTCATTTTCAATAGCTCAGGACCAGCACCCATGGTGTCTCCAGGTGTTGTCAAGGCCTGGAGGGGAGGTGGTCCAGAAGAGTGACCGGGGCCCAGGGCTGAGTCATTTGGTCTTTCTTTCCGAGGCACCTTGCGGCTCTTCTTCCCAGGGATCTGGCATGCTTGGGTCATGGGATCTGGAGGCTGGCAAGCTGGCAGGATCATGGAGCTCAGCAGGGATCTAGCCTCCCTCTGTGGCCGGTGCTTCCTGGCTTTGTGCCGGCTTAGGCCAGCTCTGGAGCGGAAGGAGGCTGAACAGAGCTCGCAGGTCATGGGTAGCCCAGCTGGGGTCTTCTCTGTGGCCTCGGGCTTTCTTTTCAAGCCACGAGGCCTCCGTTTATGGTCTTGGGGACTGAAGGGGCCCTTCTGGGGAGGGTGATGAGAAATACTGATATGGCATTGAGGAGCGTCAGGCCTGAAATCACTGGATGTGCACCTCACAGAAGTTGCTAGAGCCAAGTGGAGGCCGATGGGTACGTCTCGGGCACTGGCTCTGGGTACCTTTGTCACATCACAGTGTCTTGTCCCAGGTGTTCCTGGGTTGTCCTGTTCCTCGCTGCCGGCTCCTGCCTCATCTTGGTGGATTTGGGAATCTGGTCCTGTAGTCCCCAGTGTGGCAAGGTCTGTGGGCACAGCTCCAGTGCTGTGGTCTTCCCTGTGGTCAGAGCAGGGTGTTCTGCCCTGGGGCCCTAAGGAAGGGTCCGCGGAGTAGGTCCTTTCTGAGCTGTTGAGGGGCGAGACCCCCATGCAGTGCAGGTCTGACATGCCAAGTCTCTCACCTGAATCTAGGTCATCTTTGGGGGGAGTGCTGGTCAGAGGAGCAGCTTTGATAGTCATTTTTGGGGAGCTGGGAACCCCTGGGGGAGGAGCAATGGCATGGGCAGGAGATGTCCTCAGCTCCTCTTTTCCAGAATCATCTAATGTTCTTACCGTGATGCCTTTGGGGCTGTCCTTCTCAAGCATTACAGAGGCTGAAAAACTGGAGCCAAGTAGGCCCGAGGGAGGGCCTCTGGGACTGCTAGTCCGCAGCAGAGAGTGGTGGGATAAAGTCTCTTCAGAGCCACAGCTGCTTGTCATCAATGATGTAGGGGTTGATGGGGGCCCAGCATCTTTGGTGGCTTGGTTATGACTGGCCGTTCCCAGAGGCACCAAGACAGGACAGGCTGGCTGATGGTAGGGGCTGGGTAGGTCTCTGTGAGAGGAAGGTGCTAGTGGCCCAGTAGGCTTGACTCTGGCACCAGGGTCTTCCTGGGGTAGCGGCTCAAGTTCACACTCAAGCGGAGTATGTGTGGCTGGGGAAATGGCCAGGCCCCTGTTGCGGGGAGCTGGATTCTCCTGGCTAAATGGCTGTGGGCTGGTTGCCTCCTTCGGGCTTCCCTCTGCAGGTCCCATCTGGCGAGGGAATGCTGTCAGATTGCAAACCAAAGATGTGCCATCAGGGCGGGAGGGGCTTGTGGAGGGCAGCGCTTGTTTCCTAAGCCCCTGGGTTGCTCTGTTCCCCTGACGTGGCCCTCTGCTCCTGGCCGGCCTAGCTTCCAAACAGGCACTGACCTTGGTGTGTGTGCCTGGGTCCCCCAGGCTTCCCCAGTTATTTGTCCGAAGCCTGTTGGCTTGATTCTGGGCTTTGGCCTTTTCAGGTTGACCTGGTGAACCCAGACGTCTTCTTGCCTTGGGTCTCAGCTGCTTTCGGATGCCTGCAGGAAGAGCTGGCATTTTTACAGCTCCCGAGGAGCCCTCTTTCCCACTGGCCCCTCCTGTTGCAGCGGGGTTAGCAGGCTGAAGGTCTTCACTCTTGGCTCTAGCTTCCAGGCCCTGGAGCAGAGGGAAGGGGCAGCAGGCTGGTTCCTGGAGCCTCTGTCCCAGGGGGACACTGGGCACCCAAGGAGGCTCTGGCATGGGATGAGACCAAGCCCTGCCACTTTGGAGCGTGGACAGTGGAGAGGCCCCTGCAGATGCAGACTCACCCTTAAAGCCAGAAGCCTTTGCAATAGGGCTGGTAAGCACAGCTCCTGTGGGACTCCCTGCTGGGTCTTCAAGGTGTCCCTTAGGGTCATGGCTGAGACTGGCACTTGGAGGCGAGGTGACGTCCTCATCACCCGTAAACATCAAGTTGGGTTCTAGGGCCAGCTGGGGATTGGGGCTGTTGAATCCTGGTGCAGCAGAACTTGGGCAGGGCCCCTGGGCCTCGCAGGGCTCTGGAGAACGTCCTCTTGTATGTTTACCAGTGAGCAGCAGTGGGGCATTCTCCTGCGTCCCAGAGGCTTCATTACTTTTAGAAAACAAAAGCTCATGATCTGGGCCGTTCTTGGCCAAGCTCTCAGCATGGAGCATGGATGCCCGTTGCTTGTTGGAGGCAGGCAGATGGTCACTTAGGGGGACCTGACTGTCCGTGTTGGAGGTGATGGCCTCCTGAAAACTGAGTGTGAAGCCTGCAGGGCTGAGTGGAGCCCCAGAACCCAGGTCTTCCTGGGTGCCTGGGGGAGGTGCCGCTTTTTCTGTGTGGCAAGAGGCTGGGTAGGACCACTGTTTCTGGGGGTTCCTCAGGGCCCCTTCCCGCCGTGAACTTGATCCCTCAAGACCTGTAAGGTTGGCTGCTGGCTCCCTCTGGAGTGAGGTGGGCTGAGGTGTGGGCAGCAGGGAGGCCTGCTTTGGGCTTGGGTCCATCTTGCCTTCAGGTGCAGCTTCCTCAGGCTCTCCCAAGGGCCCCTGTGCACCCCCTTTCCCTTGCAGTTGGCTTTCCAGTTCAGTTACCAATCTTTTGATCTCCAGTTCATCCCCGCACAGATTGCTCATAAGGATAACACTGCATTCGCTTCCCTTTTCAGGCACAGGGGCGGGGCTGGGAAGCACCGTCTGTTCAAAGGGACACTTCTTGCTGAGTGCTTTTCCCTTGGAGAGACTAGGGAGGGGGCCAGGCAGCACCGGAGAAACTTCCTCCAGCAGCAGGAATGGGGGATAGAGAGGATCTGCCAGAGGTTTCTTGGGGAGAGGGTCAGTACACACCAGCGGCACATGGGTGACCCTGTCTGTAGACAAGCTGTCGTAGAGTGGTGGGTCGAATCCATCCTCAGGCAGCCCTGCGAACAGGGACATGGACTCCAGAGTCAGTGGCGAATGCACCTTGCCTGGGTCTGTTTCAACCGGGTAGGGTGGATTCTTCGGTGGTGCTGACTCAAGGGTCTCCATACTGTCCTGGCTAAGGTAGCAGCTGCGGGCAGGCTGTGTGTCCATAGGTAAGGGCTTGGCGTACATGTCTTCAGGGAAGCAGTTGGCTAGGTCCTTGGGTCCAAGGAGCAATTCACAGAGGGTGTCATTGTTAGGCAGGGGTCCTCCTTTGGCAGCCGGACACCCTACAGAACGCCCGTCACAGTGATCAGGGTCACAGCCAGGGCTAGAGTTCTTGAAAGCCGGGATGCTGGATTCAGTGTAGAAAGCATCTGGCACCTTATTGATGGGTAACACGCCCCCTCCAGGCTGGCAAGCGGAGGAGTCCTCACTAGTATGCATCCCGGGGGATCTCACGCATCCAGACGCACCCAGCAGACAGCCGGCATCTGGCTCTGGCGCGCTCTTCCCCGGTAGTGTTTCAGGGTGGCTCGCCGATGGCTTAGGGCTGCCAACCTGTGCTGGCACTGGACAGTTGGGTCTGGGGCTCTTTCCACCACAACTAGCTGGGGAACTGGACCTCTCTCCGAGCTCTGTGGTATCGGGGTGTAACTCTGCAGCAACTTTAGGCTCCTTGGCCTCCTGGGGGAAGCCCGGAACTGCGTAGTTTTCCTCTTGGGTTTTGGTGGTGAGGCCCTGAAGAGGGTGTTTTGGGGCTTCTGTGGGGTGATCGGTATGCTCAGGGCCTCTCTCCACAGGGTCTTCGCTAACATCCAAGTTCTGCAATAGGCTGTGCGTCCTCCTTGGAGTGGGAGAACTCTCGTTCTCACCAGCCTCCTGCCTCATGACCTTTCTCGGGTTCTGGGGCAAATCTTCTTTCCTCCTTTTCTTGCCCTGGCGCCACAGTTGGCGGCTGTGGCGGGAACAGCCTTGGGAAGGCGCCCCCAAATCCTGCCGCTGCTCGCCACCCTCCTCCTCCTCCTCCTCGGATTCAGAGGCACAGCCGTGACCCTTGAGCCTGCCCTCCTGGGTGCTGGGTGGTCTGGCAGGCAGCAGCGGGCCATGGGAGACCTGGCTACGTGGTGCCTGCCGCCTGTGGCACCCGTTTTTCTGCTGTACTATCTTGTGGATGAGTTCCTTGCTCCAGGAGCCGCCTCGCCCCCTCCTTTTCCTGGGGTCCTTCCCAGCGGGCAGTTGCGGGTACTTGGAGCTCCTGGGCTCCTTAGAGGTGGCTCTGGGGATGCTGTGGTCTGCGTGCGCATGGCCTCTGCGAACCCGACTTCTCCGACCCTGGAGCCGGGGTCGCTCAGAACCGTGGCTCTTTTTTCTTGGCCTTAGGCAGACGGCTCTGGTGGGATTGTCAGTGACCTTGCCCACACCTGGCTCTTTCCGGAACAACTTGAATTGCTTTCCTCTCCTCTGAGGCCTGACGAGGGTGGTCGCATCAGCTTCTGCCGATGCCAGGCCCAGGGAGCGGGTTTTGGGCCTGTTTCGGGCTGGGCAGGCCCTGTCTCCAGCGTGGAAAGTGTGGGGTTCTGGCATAGCAGCTTTGGATGGGAGATGAGAGTCAGTACCATTCTTGGGAGTTGGTCCCACTTGGGTGTTGAGGGGGTGCCCAGAACTGGGTCCCTTGGAGCCTGAAGGCTCCTCATCAGCAAAGACATCAATGAAGCTGCTGTCTATCTCAGGGTTGTCTGAGTGGTACTCCATACCGTTGAGTGCTTCAGTGATCAGCCTGTCCAGCTTGACATCATCTTCCATGTCAAGGTCCGAGCTGGGGAGTGGGAAGGGAGTAACAGCCAGGCCAGGCAGGAAGCTCGTTCTCAGGGAGTCATCTTTGCTGTCCCCCTGGTCATCTCTGGTTAGCAGGAAAGGGGTAGCCTGGCTTTCAGGCAAGGCTGGGTGTGCATCAGTGGATGCCTTTGAGGTGGTAGTGGGTGTGGGCAGCCCTGGGGGCTGCAGGGAGCCATCCTTGGTCTTGGCTAGCAGCAGGCTGCAGAGTGGCCTGTGTTCCAGGAAGGCTGCGAGGCTGCTGTAGTTGCGGTCACACTGTCTGCAGGTCAGCAATACATCTAGCTGGTCCAGGCTGGCACTGCTCAGGGAGAAGTGCTGGGCAGAGTATGGTGGCGGCTCTGGAGGAAAGCCCTGCAATCTGTCTCTGCCCAATGAGGGGCTCTTGTGGGGGAGTGGGGCTCCCTCCAAGCCCTTGAAGGCATCCTCCACTCTTGGCCCCTCTGTGGGGACAGGGAAGGCTTTGGCAGACTCTGACTGATAGCATGGGGCGAGGGTGTGTGTGGGCTCTGGGGAAGGGAAGGGGCTGCTGGTCTCCTGGGATTGGGTGGGGGGCAGGAAGAAGGCCGAGGGCCTGAGGGGTGCAGGTTGCTGGCTATCCTCAGAGCTGGGATTGGCTGGGCTACTGGATGGTGGTGACAGGGATGAACAGGTGCTGCTGCTGGCTGTGTTGGTTGCAGGTGAGGGAAGAGGAGACTCACTGGGAGAGGCTCCCACCACCCTGGGTGGGGGCAGGCTGAGGGCCCCCTGGGGTGACACCTGGGGTTGGGCTCCCCCAAAGAACAGAGGCTGGGTCCCAGGGTCCTTCATCCCACCATAGGCTAGCAGCCTTGGGGAACTGCTTGGCTGAACTGGGCTGCTCTTGAGAGCTGACAGTGTCTCTCCAGGCCTGGGGATTGTGTTCAAAGCACCTAGGGCCCCCTGGCTGTCCCCTTGCCACTCAGAAGACCCCCTGGGGAATGCCAGGTGGTTCAGTGCCCCCATTTGGTGGGAATTTGGCCCAGGGGTCGCAAGCACTGGGGACCAGGGCAAGGGAGGACTCTGGGGGAGGCAGAGCTGCTGGCCTTCGAAGAAGGCAGTCCTGGCAGCAGCCACAGGGCCCAGGGTAGACGTTGGGTAAGGGACTGCTGTGGAATCCCACAGCTGGGGCAGATGCGTGGGTGGTGGCCCAGGGGTGGTAGGCATCTCTGTGTCCAGAGGCGCTGGGCTGGTGCCAACCCCATTAGCTCTATATCCCTGCCCTGGAAAGTGCCTCTGGGGTGGAGGATTTGGGTGGCCCCTGGGGCTCCCCAGTCCATCATGAGTGGGAGGGGAACCTTCAGGAAGGCCTTTGGTCAGGTTTCTGTGCAAACTATCATGGAAGGGGCTTGGGACCAAGTGAGCAGCACCGGGCGGGGAGAGGGCACCTCTAAGATCACTGGGAGTGCTGGCACCCCCAGATTGGCCTGGGTTGCAGGGCAGGGATGGGTAGGCAGGGTTTGTACCCAGGGCCTCCTCAGACCATGCTACCAGGGGTTGCTGGAAGGTGAACAACACTGTCCCAGCTGCATGGGCTGTTTCCACAGAGAAAGGGTAGGGGACAGAGACCCCCTGAGGGCTGCTAGGCCTGCTGCCTTCAGGGAAAGGCTTGGGCTCTGCAGAGGGGACCCCAAAATTAGCACCTGGGAAGCTGTTTTCAGCAGCAGGAGGCCAGGGGTTGGTCCCAATGGCCTGGAGGTTAGTGCCAGAAGCAGGCCTATGGGGGCTGGTGCCACTGCTCTGGGGGGCCCGCCGGGGCAAAGGCCCAGGGGTGGCACTTGGTGAGGTACAGTTGGTGGAGGTAAAGCCGGAAGGGGCCTCCTGAAAGCACCTTTGGGAGCCATTCTCTTCTGGGGAGGGCAGGGCTTCAGCCCTTGGGATGCTGGGCCTGCGGCGGGCTCTGGTCTTTTGGCCCCGGGAGGCCTTGGTCTCTGACACCTGGGGACCTTCAGGCTGCAGGTCCTTAGACGGTTCATCCAGGACGCACCTGATCCTTGAAGTGCTTAGGCTGTGCAGCTGTGGATGAACACTCTCCATCCTGCTGGGAAGCCATGAGTACGCTTGTGCACAGCTCCGTGCTGCTGGGGCCTGCCTCCTCAGTAGCAGGTCCTCTTGCTCCACCTCTTTGGCCTGACTCCGCTGGGCCTCAGGGGAACCTTGGGCTTTGTTGCCATTATCTCTCACGCCCTGGATGGTCCTGCTGGCAGAACCGTGGTCCTTGAGGGGGTG
Organism: Acomys percivali; assembly: GCA_907169655.1. NCBI lineage: Eukaryota > Metazoa > Chordata > Mammalia > Rodentia > Muridae > Acomys > Acomys percivali. The sequence goes on from OU015753.1 coordinate 6,156,422, forward strand.
CTGAGAGGGGCACCCTAGGCTCCTGGCAACTTGGCAGGGCTGTAAGTCTCTGGGCAAAGTTGGGGGCCGCTCTCCTGGCATGGCCCCGCTGTTCTGGGTGCTAGGAGGATGCAGTGGTAGGAGGAGGGGCCCCGGTAATGGGCTGGGTGGCCATCCTCACCCCTTGTCGGGGCTCACGGAAGCCTATCCTCATGGTTTTGTGTGGCGCCTGCAAGAAGAGGAAACAAACGGGTTACAGGTTCGCGGTGGCTGGATCTGCTGTGGGGAGGAGGGGCAGTGGTCCCATGCTGGACTTTGTAGCCTCCTGTGGAGGCTAGGAAGCAGCAGCCACTTGCGGGGCTGTTACAGAAGACCCCATCTCAGGAAAGAGGCTGACTGGCTTGGGCAGCAGGATCTCTGAGAAACAGAGTCAGGAATACTAGGGTGGTATAGAGAAAAATGGAGGGACAGAGTGAGAAAGGGAGGGGGGTCTGAATACCAGAGAAGACAACTTGCTTTTGCAGAGGAGTCCCAACAGCTAGCTGCTGGGAATGAAAGGCCCCCACTAATTTAGGGCAGGCCTGTCCCAGAGCTGCAGGATAGCTGCAATTCTACTTTCCACCAGCAGTGGGCAGCATACTCTTCATGCTGGGTAGCAACCATGGAAGCCCAGAGTGCATAATAGTACTCTTTCTTGGTTGTGTGGGGGCGGGCGGGCGGGGGGGGGGGCACGGTGTTGGATGGAGGAGGTGATGAGGTCACAGCACAGGACTTCATACTCTGCCACATCTAGGCTCCTTTCCAGCCTACCTACCTGGAGGAGGCTCTCCTCCCCTCTCTGGTCCTCAGTGGCATGGACAACTGGGGCTTTGGGAGGAAGGGCTTGTTTGTTGACTTGGTTATGTAATGGGCTGGTGATGGTGCTACCAGCACTGTACTGCGCCCTATACTGAGTCCTCACAGCGACTCGGTCAGTCAAAACTGCTTCTGTCACCTCTGATGATGGGTGAGGGGCTTAGGTAACTTTGCTAAGGCCTCACTGCTAGTGAAAGGGCACCTCCTAATCTTTTGTAGAACTTAGCCATATCACACTGGGTCCAGAAACTCCCAGGGGTTAGGTGGCAGGTGCGGGGACATAAGCATCCAGGGTCTGTCATGAAGTCCCTACCTGATGGGTGACACTGTCACCTAAGAATAGGAGCCCTTGTGGAGGGCTGAGGAGGAGCTGGGGCTCCTAGTGAACCCCTTAGCTTCAAGAAGGCATTCTAGGGCAGAACTGAGCTCCACAGGTGGCTCCCCAGGAGCTGTCAGAGCCGAAGGTCTGCTAGGTTCCTGGGTCCCTCGGGTGACGCCACCTTCTACTCTGCTCAGAGCTATAGTGTCAAACTGCCTGTTAGCTCCAGACAGCCTGGCTCAGGAGAAGACTCTTGGGGGATCCAGTTAGCACCCCCATTTATTGTCTGAGCAGGAGACAGGAGCGGGTGTGCTGGGGACACACACCGCCTCCAGTCAGCGGTGGCTCAGCATACACACTCTAGCCATAAGCATCACATACCTGGGGATCTGGGGCCCCTCACTGGGTTTCTGAACAATCGCCTGGGGGACGGGACCTTCTTGGCTGCAAAGAGAGAGGACAGTGTGTTAGAATTTGAGGCGTTCTGTTTCCTCCAGAGGACCCTGGCGTGGTCCTGCATGAGCTGGGAGCCCCAAGGGAGCGTATTGCTTCTCTCCGATGTGTCTTGAAACGGGGAGAGCGGATGGCAGTGGGTGGTGCAAACTACTCCGCTGCAGCTGCACTCCAGCTACTGAGCATCCCAGCCTGCCCGGTGGGTGCCGTGGTTTCAGCCATCTGTCAGCCAGTGTGCGCGGCTCCTGAGCAAGCCTCCGAGGGGCGCTTTGCCCCTTCCTCGCTGTCACCGTGTGTGAGCCTTGGTCAGCACTCATGATCTCAGTTTACTCATCGGTACCCCACATGGGCCCCCCCGCCCAGGTCCAGAGCCTTCAGGGATGCAGGGCAGCCGCTGCACATGACGAAGGTGACCTGAATGGGGGGGGGCTTGTGGGCCTCCTAATTTGGAGAGATATATGTTTGTAAATACAGACAGGGGCTGCCGAGACGGCTGCAAGTTGCCACCACACCTGGTGACCCAAGTGTGATCCCTGGAACGCACAGGGTGGAAGGAGTGAACTCCTACAAAAGTCCTCTCACCTTCACATGTGCACTGTGGCATGTGTTCCTCCCCAAACAAACAAGCTAAAGGCTTAAATGTAAAAAAAAAAAAAAAAGTAGTAGTTAACGATCTTTTGACCTCATCCCCGCTGCCTGAACACAGCAGCTGGCTAAGGGACAGGTCCTGTCACAGTGAGGGTACTGGGCTTCCCTGTGCAGGCTGTAGCCCAGCTCTCTGACTGCATACTTGAGGAATGCATAGAGAGTGTCTGGAGAGAAAACACGGCAAGGAGTTGAGGTCTGACACGTGAGGAATCACCTCGGTAGTGGGGCCCCAGGTGAGCCTCTGATGAGACTGTCACCAAGAACATTGGATTGCAACCTTGTGGGACACTGGCCACACTCACACTCCTGACCCTAGGGTTGACCAGACCCTATGGACCTGTTTCAGACTGTTGTTGCTGAGCGGACGGCTGATCTGTGGTACATGCCCAGGAGGGACATATGCATCCTCACAGCCTTGGGTTCTAGACAGCTTGGCCAAAGTCTTTTTCTGAGATGGGCAGCAGAGGCTGGAAGAGGTGGAGGCTGGCGGGGAGGCACGGAGAACTCCATTCACCCGCCCAACATCCATCACCCGCCTATCACTCACCTACAAATCCACGCCCCCTCCTTATCATTCACCCACCCGTCCGTCCATCTACCACCCATCCATCATCTGTGCATCCACCATGCACCGTCAACCCACCCATGCATGCATCCACCATCCACCATCCACCAGTCTCCATCTGGACCAGATGCTGTACCAGGCAGGCATGAGGTGTGATTGATTTGTGGCTTCCGGGTTACTGGAAAGACAGGCAACAAACAGCTATAGATGTTGGAAACAAAGGCTGAGAGAGGCCCATGACTTGCCCAAGGTGACTCAGTGGGAACATTGTCAAGCAGTGATGTAAAAGCAGGCAGCATGTGACCTTGTCTCTCTGGCACCCAGCAACGCCTGGGGTCCCTGGCTCAGCACTTGGATTCTCACTCTTTCCATCCTGGCTGGTCCCTTGTTCAGCCTGTGGCAAATACTCTATCAACCCTGTCCTGGTTCTTTATACCCACACTTCCATCAGCACCTTAGGGTGCTGGCTCCCTGTCCAGATATAAGGACCACAAGGCAGCAAGGGCCAGGCTCTCCCTGCCTGGGCTCTTGGCAAAGCCTCTCCATGCTGTTGCATTGGTGTGGGTTTCAGCAGGCCAGGACCCCTTTGAACTAGAGGAGAGATCCAAACCCCAGATCCCCAGCTGGCCCCAGCATCCCTGGAGGGGCGGGGCATTGCTTTTCTCTCCAGGGCTGAGCTGCTGGGGCTGCCCAGCGTCCCAGGGAGGGGCTGCAGTTGCAGTGCCTTGATGTTTCTTTCAGCCATTCCCCTTTCCTGTTTCTTCAAACGCTGCCGCTTTCCTTACAAACTGTTACCGGAGCACTCAGATAAACCTCTGCAGGTAAAATTATATCTGAGATGTGGCCCAGAGGGTGCGCTTAAGAACACGGCTCGCATTATCAGCTGCATTTATCTTAATTACTCTGGGGGAAAAGTAGAGGCTGGCATTGGGAAGGGGCTGGGAAGCCGGGCCTGCTCTGCCTTATCGGGGTGCATATTTGAGATCCTTTAGCAGGAGGGAGATAAGGGAGTGTGTGGGGGGAGACACTAATGTTGTCCAAGATGACAAGGAGGTACAGCAATGGGCAAGGCAAGATTCCCGCTAGAATGCAGGACTACAACCTGCCCAGATAGCTGGGAGCTGACGTGGGGCAAGGGCAGGTACCGGCCACCCTCTCCTATTCCCTTTGTGCTACAGAGGCGTGATGCTGGTCTTGAGATGAGGTGTTCATCCAGACTCCATATGTCAGCTGTACCCAAGACTGCTGGGACCTTACTCAGTGGCCTGCACCCAGGGTCCTCAGCTAACTACACAGCTTCCCAGGAGCAGTCTTCAGACCAGGCACTAACATGTCTAGGGAGTCCTTCCCGTCCAGAGTGAGTGCTGCAACAGCCCAACCTCAAGATTTGGCTCTCCAAGGCCCATGCCAGTCACCCATGCTTCTCAGGCACCAAGGAGCAGAGGTTAACCCTGTGTCCAGAGGTGCCCGATGGCAAGCACACTTCTCCCTGTCAATACAAAAGTTAGCCCCTGTACCATTTCCCACAGCCATCTTGAGCATCCTTGGGCTCTGTGGTCCTGGGCCATCGTGGACCCTGCTCTAGGACACCTACAGGCTGGGTTCTACCTGGATGGATAGCTGTTCACTGAGGAGGCCTCACCTGCCTTCCACAGCTCTGGCACCTACAGTAACACCCCAGGGCGCCTTCTATGACCATACTGGCTGCCTCTCTCAGTGGCATTATCTGGGATGATGAGACTGGAGCCGTAGGCTGGGCCCGGGCTTGCAATAGGAAGCATGCATGATGATTTGGTGTGTGACATGGCGAGAGGATGGGCACGAGGTGGCCTGGGCTGCCTTCCGACCTTCCTGCAGGCTTGGGGTTGTAGCCAAACAAGGTCACTGGCTGAGGCTGGCTGTGGTAAGTGACAGGAGACAGTATTTGCAGTCCCTAAGAGTCCCCCCTCTGGAACAATGTGACCTGGTAATCATCTGTGCCTGTCTCTGTCCTGAGGTTCACACTGGCAGCACATTGGCAGGGACATGTGTCCCAAGGAATGAGACTAAAACACTCCCCCAGGGATTGCCTGTGGTTCAGGCCTGATCCT
>OU015753.1:6161340-6198430 GCA_907169655.1 Acomys percivali
TCACTAGCTTGTTCACACTCACTCATGTATTTACTCACTCATTTATTCACACATTCACCTACTCACTCACTTGCTCACACACTCACTCTATTTTTGCACTAATTCACTACCTCACTCCCTTATTCATTCACATACAAAGTCGCCACTTATTTATATACTCACTCACACTCCCATTCATTCACCCACACAATACACTCTGCCTCATTAATGGGAAATTGCTGTGGCTGAGATTAGTCTCACTGGCTCAGGTGGGATACCCTCAGAGGCCTCCTGTGTTTAAATAGGATGCCATATCCTGGAAAGTTCTAGGGACTTTGACAACCACTATTGGTGCAGGAAGTCCCTAACTGGAGAAGCACCTTGAAGGCTGCCCATGCAGCAGAGCTCAGAGAGGCTCTGCAATGTGCCCAAGGATGCACAGAAGGCTGTGGAAAGGGCCCTGTAAGGGTGAGCTCTGCCGATATGGCAGGGACTGGAGGTTGACAGGCTGTGCAGACTTATAAGCCTGGGTCTTGTCAAGCTGCCGGCAGCTCAGGCTATCTCTGCCGTCTGCTGCCTAAGCCCTTTCACACAGCTGGTGAGCAGTGAAGATCCCTGAGTGGAGCCACACAGCCTGTGCATGCTCCTCCTGTTTCAACCAGATCTGTCTCCAGGGTGCTGGCTTTGTCCCTGTACCCAGGGATCATATGCAAGACACGGTGCATGGCACATGTGAACACGGCACATATGAAACCTACGGCAAACATCTCCTGCGCCCCTGAGTGGTCTATTCATCCACACTGTGAGTCCCCCTCCATACCATGGGGTTTCTCCACCCCTTCCTCAGGGTTTCCGTCTGTCTTATTCCTACAACAAGGTCACTCCTTACCACTGGGGTCTCCTCATGCCCCAGCACGCTCCAGCCTGCATGCCCGCTGTGGGTCTTGCTGAAGTCACAGAGTATACAGCTGAGCCCTGGTCTCATGCACCCACTCTCACTCTGTGGGGGCTCTCCAAGGCCCTGCCACCACCCCACTTTTGCAAGCGAGGAAACTGAGCCACTGTGGAGCCAGGAATTTCCTCACCCAGCACACTGACCTGAGTCTGGGTCCCCAGCTCCAGGGCACATCTCTGTGGTCACGGGTCATGTGACCCACTCATGCAGAGGGCCCTCGCAGGGATGCCCCTCATTAGGCTCAGCCCAGCTCCCAGCAGCAGGCTACAGGGAGGCCCAGTTGAGGGAAATGGGGTGCTGTTGGATAAGGCTAACTTTCATCTCCCAGGCAGCTCCGTGGCCTGCAGGATTGGGTTGGCTGGAGCCAGCACCACTCCTTCCCCTCCTCCTTTGCTTCTCTGTTCTAGTTGGAGGGGGTTTGCTGGGCTGGGGTGCACAGAGGCCTGGGAGCTGGGTGAAAAGGATGGGGCCCAGCTTGAGTCCCGCGTGGAAGGACCCAGTCAAAGGACAGGGCAATCCTGGAAGCCAGTTAACAGGAGGAGGAGGAGGAGGATGCAAAGAGGCAGATGAAAGAGCGAGGAGTTTATGATTTACCTCTGTGCTTTATAAGTGATTGCAGGATGGCTGTCTAGTCAGCTGGCCACTTTAAGGCTTGCCCTCACAACAGCCCCCTGTGGCAGCTTTCCCCTTACTCCTTAATCCTCTCGTTCCAACTGTTTCTTTAAAACCCTCACTCTCTCTGTCCAAAAGGTGGTGCCAAAGCAAGTTTTCATGAGGATCAACACAAGGGACTTAGGACATGGACCGGAAGAGTAAGCCTTATGGGAGGAGCTTCCTGACAACCAGGGAAAAAGGGAGTGAGGCACAGTGAGCTTGTCTCTGCCGTTCTCTGTCCAAGGGGTGTGAGTACAGGAGGGAGGCAGGATGCCCTCTGAGAACTCTTCTAACCAATGGTGGTGTAGAAGAAGCAGAGTATCTCACACACACACACACACACACACACACACACACACACACACACACACGCATGCCAACACCAAGAACAGCCGATCATCACAGGTGCAGTAACAACCTGATGTCTGATCTCTGTCGCTCAGGGCACTGAGTATAGAAAACCCAAAGAAGAGGGTCCTGGCCCCATGCACTTGTGCCATCAACTCTTCTTGGTAGGCGTTGGTTAAAGAAGGCCCTGCATTTTCTTGATCTGTGACCACAGAAAACCCACTCAGCTTCCCTGAGGCTCATGTGCCACCTGCAAACACGTCTGAAAAGTGTCCTGCCTCTTAGAGTTTGTGGGACTACATCACTGAGCAGGTCACAGTTCTCACTGATGCTGGCAGTGGCTCCCCCCCCCCCCCCCCCGCTGTCTGCATAGTTATCTGCCCCAATTGCAGTAGGGGTCAGAGATGGGCCTGAAAACGGAGTGGAAAGTGATTTGCGGCCAGGGTGTAGTAGTAAAGTGTGTGCCTCACAGGAGTGAGGACCTGGGTCCCATGCCCTGGAGGGAAACGAAAGGGGTGATTTAAAAACAGTGGGGGGCTGTGTTGGGGCACTGTTGGTAGAGTGCTTGCCTCGTGGACATGAAGCCTTGGGTTTGAGTCTCAGAACCACATTAAAAAAACACCCCCAAACAAACCCCAGTTGTGGTGGTGCCCACCTGCAATCCCTGCACTCACTGGAAGCCGCTGGGTCAGAAGTTCAAGGTCTTTCTTGGCTACATAAGATTCTCTCTCCCCCCCACCCCCTCTCTCTCTCTCTCACACACACACACACACACACACAAACATGCACACACACTCAGTCATGTGCATGCACACTCTCGAGACAGTCTCATTAAATCCTAGCGCTGACATGGAACTCTCTCTGCCTTAGCCTCCTGGGTGCTGGGATTTTAGGTGTGTGCTACCATGCCTAGCTCAAGTTAAAACAACAACAAAAACTTCCTTTCGACCCTCCATTTCCCCATCAGGGACATGGGTATGTCAGATCTCCCTGGCTCTGGCCAGCCTGGACCTGGCTGTGAAGCTGAGGCCTGTTCAGCACTGCCTTTCTTACACCTGGGGCTCTGAGGAGGCAGCCAGTCTCCTCTTGGCTTGGTGGGGCGCACACCACATTGCACTAAGGGGAGACCCAGCCGGGTTGACACAGAGGGAAGCTGCTGTGGCTTGGATCTGAAACTCCACCATAGAATCATGCTTTGCGTACTCGGTCCAGCTATTTTGGGAGGCTCTGGGAACTCCGAGAGGTGGGGCCTGGCTAGTAGAAGTGAATCTCCAAAGCAGGCCATGCTGGCTGTCTCTGCCCCTGGTTCTTGTGCTTTCTGCTTCCGGGCCCATGGTGGGTGTGGACAGCCTCTTCCGCATATTCCCACTGCCAGAACAGAGCCCCCTGCCAGGCTCTCCCACCACCATAGAAGGGGACCATTTGCAAGGGTAAGTCAAAAGAAACTGCTCCTTCCTGAAATTTTTTCTTCTGTCAGGTTCAGTGGTCAGTGAAGTGGAAGTGTAACCAACACGGACATCACTTCTGACCCCAGCCATGAAAGCCGGTCAGAGTTCTCTGCTGCCCAGGTGTGCACAGTTAGGGAGGAGACAGTCAGTGCCCGTGGAGGTGATCACTGGGGCAGGGGGAGGTCTTCTCATCACATCACCCTCCCTGGACATCAGGCACACATCAGGGAACACTTGAATAACGTAAAATCCAAGGGCCAAATGTTCCACAGAGCCCTGCGAACACAGCGCTGGCTGACAAAGCTAAGAGGCTCACCTTGACCCTGGAGACAGATCCTTTCAGGAAGGAGGGCAGCACACAGTTGAGCAAATGCAGCAAGGGCACCCTTGGATAGAGGGTAAACTGAGGCACACACACAGGACCACTCTGAGAGTCACACACCCCAAGAGTACACTTAGGAACACAGTCGCATGAGACACGTATGCACATACATGTGCAATGGCCCTTAAAACATACCACACAACTGCCTGTTTCCTGTAGTCAGCCCCCTACCTCAGACAAGGAAAATCCCTGCCAGTTTCACCCCTAGCTAGGCTGAGGTGGACTAGGTGGGTCATCTGTCCAGCAAGGCTCCCTGGCCACAACATAGAGGCAATGAGCCACGGTGAGGGCCTTTGTACCCTCCACATCCTGTGGAAAGCGCCCCTGGCTCGCCACCTCCCAGTTCCCACATCTCAGCTGGTTTTAATTAGTTTCCTTCAAAGTCCCCCAAAGCCATGCAGCCACGTTAGCGCTCTCCAGCTGCCAAAAGCTCTGGGGTGTGTCAGGGCGGGGGTCGGGGAACACAGGGCCACATGGATCTGCATGGCTTTTCTGCTTCTGGGGCCAAGGGGAGAGGGCCGGTCTAGCCTGGGCAATAGCAAGGGGTGGGGGAAGGCCCTAGAAGGAAGGGCCAGGGCCAGGATAGATGAGGCAGCTCCCTGCCATGGAGGTGCAGAGGGGTTGGCCTTGGGGTCTGGAGACCTCAAGATCTGTTGGCATTTCCTGCACATGTTGGGGGGGGGGCTCTAAAAATCCCTTGGAGTCTGCAGGCCCAGATGTGCCTTGATTATGGTCAGCAATCTCACTGCAGACCTGCGTCCACTCCCTGGATGCCTTCTGTAGCAAGGTCCACTGGCCCGGGGCCCCTAGGTGCTGGGTGAGAGTGGACCAGACAGTGCTGGTGACCCCGGGCCACCCAACAGGCATCCGTACCTAGCCCCACGTCATGCTTGACACATCTCTCCTGCTTCTACAGAGGCTTGCATGGTCTTGTGGGCTAAAGCAAACGTGTGATGGGTGGGTGTGGCTCAGGCTGCCAGGCTGCAGTCGAGGCTCTGGCTTAGGGTTCTACTACTCTACGCTCTATGCAACTTGGCACATCCTCGTGGCCGTGAAAGGCTCTTTGTTGTGTACATCTGACCCTGTGCCCTTTCCCATCTTCCTACTCCTGGCAGCAACACTTCCAGTTTCCTCTGGGGAGTGGCTCAATCCTTCCTCTCAGGCCATGTTTGAGCGCATGGATTTAGCTACACCTGAAGGAATCCTCCACGGCCAGGCTGTCTGAGCCAACGGTATGCTTTCCTCTAAGCCACTTAGAGTTGGGTTCTTTTTCCCTGTGTCTAACTGACCTGAACCTGTGTGAGGATTCACAGGTAGTCCTGCTGTGTCCTTGGCCTGTGTCACAGATCCATGTGGCTGCCTCACAACCACACTCATTCGATACCTGCTTGCCCCACCTTGGTGGTCTGCACCTCCTTTCCATAGCATTCCTCTGTGCTGCACCCCACAGTCACAAACCCAGAAGGCTCAAGTCTCCTGGTACGTGCATTCGGCTATGCTTTGGACATGTGTGAGTGCTCAGGAACTCTTGTCTCAGAAGTTTCCAGGTGGCCCCAGGGCCTGCCTTGTGGCTGGGGTAGGGTTTTCTCGTGGTCCTCTCTCTCTCCAAAAGGCTGAGGAAAGGGTCCCAGGACAGAGTCACCACGAAACTACTCTAGTTGAAATTGCTCAGATGACCAACTCCCACTGGTGGCTTGTCAGCGCACCAGGCGGATGCCAGCCCCGTCTCCCATGCCCGTTGTGCCCTGAAGGGTGCCTGCTGTCTTGGCAGGAGCCTCTACAGTGATATAGCCTTCCTACAGCCATATAGCCCGGCATTTCTAATATTCTTTAACAATACAGAGCGAGCAAGGAACACAAGTTGATGAAGCCAGATGCATGGGTTGTGCTACCTGTCTGTCTGGTGGCTGGGTTTGGGGCATGTGACACCTCTATGGCTGCTTTTGTGCAAGTTTAAAAATGGCCTACAGTAAAAACATGAGATCAACCACTACTGGGGAAAGCTCTGGTTGTTTCTGGAAGGATTTGGAATTGCTGTAATCAATTCCCACTGTTTGAGACTGTGGTGGTGTGGATGGTGGCATAGCTCCCTGTCCGTCTCCCACAGCTCCTGAGATAGCAGCGGGCCTGCAGTGTGTGGGACAGTGGCCACCACGACCATCCTGCCTGATTTAACCTCAGTCAAGACAAGTGCATCTCCAGGGACATGTGTAAGACGTGCCCAGGCCATGCACCAGTTTAGAGTGGTTTAGAATCCATCAAACTGAGTTAAGATAGCAAAGACTTGGCCAGTTAGGATGGGGCCTCAGGAACTGTTCTGGAGAAACCATGGCATGTGATCACCCTGCTGGACAGACAGAGGAGACATTCACTTCACATTTAGGAGTGGATCCTTGGCTCACCATGGAGCAGGTGAATCTGTACCAGGCAGGAAACTGGGGGACGCGGGGCCCTGGGTCCTCTCTGGCCCCCCCTTGCCTTCTCCTCCATGATCTCCAGCTTTTGTCTCCGCTCTTATCACCACAGTTGCGTTCTGATGTGTGTGGCTGGTAGTCTCTGCTGCTGTCTCCCTGGGGGGAAGGGCTTCTTGTTCCCATTCCCAGACAGCCACTAGTCAGCAGAGCCTAACTGAATCAGTGTCCTTGGGCTAGCCTTCTAGCCTCAGTTTCCCCTCTGGTAAAATGAAGTGGTTAGGGGAGCCCATTGAGAGATGAGCCCAGCTTGGTGCAGGCACAGACTCCGCCAACTGCAAAGGAGTTAAAGCTGGGGTAAATATAAACTTACATAGGGTAAACTGAGGCAGGGACACATCCATCACCATGGGGTTCTTCAGATACAAATGGCTACATAGCACCCTCTCCCAACAGGCACCCCAAAGTCCTCTTGTGCATCTGTGAGTCTGCAGTCTTGCTGCAATGTCTCCTCACAACGCAAAGGCCTCAGCATGGACAGGAGCAAGTCCTTAGTTCACAGGGACCAGGGTGAGTTTGCATCAGCAGGAAGCTCCAGGAGGCAGGGACGTGGTCACCGCTGTGCTTGGCACAGTGCCCAGCAGATGGTGGTCACCTACCTACATGTTCTATATCTATGCCTACACACATGCACACACTTACACACACACTACACACATTCATTACATCACACACATATACACGCGCACACACACACTACACCACACACATAGTACACACATTCACTACACCACACACATATACATGCACACACATATACACACACACACTATAACACACACACTATAACACACACACATGCACACACACACACATAACGCACATTCACTACATCACACACATATACACGCACACACACTACACCACACATACATGCACACACACACATTCACTACACCACACAGACACACACACATACACACACACACACTTGCATGCACACACTATACCACACCACATACACATTTGTTTGTTAGTTTGTTGGGTTTTTTGAGACAGGTTTTCTCCATCTGCCCTGGCTCTTCTAGTACTAGCTCAGTAGACCAGGCTGGCCTCGAACTCACAGAGACCCACCTACCTCTGCTTCCCAAGTGCTGGGATTAAAGGTGTGTGTCACCAAGCCCGGCTCCTCTTTTTAGAGGTTGTGCAGGGCTGGAATGATTTTCCCTCCTGATGCCCTGGCTGTTTTCATAGCTGAGAGGAGGGACTGCCCTGACATAGCCGGATCTCAGGCTCCAAGGAGGCCACCTGGCTGGAGGTTTCATGACCAGCAGCAGCCCAGATGAAGCTCCTTCCTGGAAAGGCTGTCAGGCAGGAAAGTAACCCAGGGAGTCAGAGGCTGAGGCTGGGCCCTGGCCTGTCTGCGCTGTATCTCACTCTTCCATCTGAAAGAGCGGCAGCTGCCCGGCTGGTTAGTTCCTCAGCCACACTGTGAGCTGCTGTCCTGGGTGTACGCAGCTTTTTCTGGAGTGCTAGTGGTGGGGCTGGAAGGGTGCAAGGTCTCAAAGGCTGTGTCTCAGGGTCACTCATTCATCATCCATCCATCCTATCAAGGGACAGAGGCTCGGGGTCCCTCCCTGGGTTGGGGTCAGAACTAGAGTCTAACTGAGGTTCTCAAGCCCACAAGTCAGGCTCTCTGTGGACTCTGAGCCTCAGTGATGGCTCTGGAACACAGTGACAGAAGGGCTTGTCTAGATGCCTCCTGACCCCACAAAAGGATGCCCCCCTGTTGCTACCCTGCCCCCATAATCCACTGCCATACCTGGGCCAACTCTTGCCTTAATCCCTGCTGAGGCAGCGATGACATAATCTCTGGGTTCCTTGGAGAAGAATCTGTCTAGAGAAGCACAGGAGCAGGTCACCATAGTAACCAGCTCCCTGGGGCAGGGCCACCATGCTTCTGCCACCTGAGGCCAAAGCAGGGACTGGAAGGGGCCCATCTGCCCATCTGCCGAGCCCAGCAGGGCAGAGCCCTGGGGAAGGGCAATGAGAGAGGGGGCTGCTGCCCAGGGTCCTAGCTTCCACTTACCCATCCTGAGGCTTCAGTGAGGGTAAGGGTGAAGGGCTGCTGCTGTAGTTACCCCCACCAAGGCACTGACTGTTAGATGCACAGATATGGGGCAGTGCAGCCATCATGGACAAGGTGGACATCAGGTTCCCATGTCTATGGGGGGGGCATCTGCCATGCTGCTGCACCTCACATGTGCTCATGGCCATCGGTGGCCCCCAGACTGCTGTAGAGAGCTCCTCACCTAACCATGTTTCAATCTACTGCTTCTATCTTCTTTTTTTTGTTTGTTTTTTGGTTTTTCGAGACAGGGTTTCTCTGTGTAGCCTTGACTGTCCTGGACTTGCTTTGTAGACCAGGCTGGCCTTGAACTCACAAAGATCCACCTGCCTCTGCCTCCCGAGTGCTGGGATTAAAGGCGTGCCACTACTGCCCGGCCCATCTTTGAATTTAGGGACTCCACAGGGAACACCATGTGTCCACCAAGGGTGAGTGGCACCTCACATTGAGACAGGGACTGCAGGGACTGTGTCCCCTTCCCAGGACCCAGGCTGGTCCCTGACCTGTTTTGACCAACATAAACAGGAGGAAGTGACATCATCAGAGCCTGGGCCTTAGGGCTTTGCTCTTCCTGCTCTCATCTGGAGGGAGAGGGGCGGTGTGGATGGTCCTGGCAGTCCCCCAAATGCCCCCCAGGGAATTGAACCCAGCCAGTTGGCAACTGCAAGCAGCCCCCATGTGTGTCTGGGCAAGAGCAGAGAAACCCAAAACTACAGAGAACGAGGCAATGGCTGTACCGTGTCCCTTTACAGCAGCTTCCTGCCTGTGACAGGAGAATAACACTAAACACATCTCCGATGATGAAGGACGGCCCCTTGAAGATGGCATACTAGAGGGTGAGGGGCTCTCTACATCTGGGGGCCATAGACGGCCAGAGAGTGCAGCACACATGAGCATAAGTGAGGGGCAGTGGCGCAGCACATGGCCGCTCTCCCGTGGGACCAACGGACATGGGAGCCTGCTGGTCACAGGCTATTTATGCATCTATGCATAGAGGACAAACAGACTCTGGGCGTCTTCTCGGTCCCTGCATTCTTTAGAACGATGGCCAGTGGGGACGCGATGGGAGCCAACCTGGCCACAGGGCTCAGAACCCACGCCAAATGCTAGTGTGCTGCAGGCTCCGTATCCAAGCCTGGCCCATTCAGAGGCCCTTCCTCCAGGGTGTGAACACAGGGATGGTACTGAGGAGGACCGAGGACCCATTGCCACTTCAAAGAGCTGAAGGCTAGTGCCGGCTGTGGTGGCACACGCCTTTAATCCCAGCACTCGGGAGGCAGAGGCAGGTGGATCAATGTGAGTTCGAGGCCAGCCTGGTCCACAATGCAAGTCCAGGACGTCGAAGGCTACACAGAGAAACCCTGTCTCAAAAAACCAACAAAACAAAACAAAACAACAACAACAACAAAACAACAAAGAGCTGGAGGCTACAGAGCTAGGCTGCTGATCGCAGGATCGCCCATAGGTGCTAGGGTCAAAGGCCACCCTCTTCCTGTGTGTTCTCTTTACAGACAGAAAGCCTATGGCTCCTGGTTCATCTTTTCTTTTTCTGTTTCGTCTTGTTTTGTTTTTTGTTTCATCTTTTCTAACAGGCTTTGTCTATTGGCCTAATGGAGGCCTCTACCTATCCAGCTGCTGGGCACCCTGTGGCCCCTGCAGCAGCCTCTGGCAGGCACCTGTACCCCTGTTGAGTTTGGTGCCCATGTCCACACAGCTCCCACAGGTCTGCAGTGCAGGCCCAGGCCTCTCCAGTGGGAACTCAACTCTCAGGCCATGAAACCTTTGTTCAAATCTCCCAAGTCTCACAGAGAGGTGCCCACTACTAAACATTACAACAACAACAAAAATCATCTATCTCTCTGTTGCCTATGTAATGTGTGCCCTCACTTATGTCTTATCACCTGTCTGTCTTCCTCGCTGCCATCCTTCCATTCATCTGCCTCACGCTCCCATGTGTATTCACACCAGATTCATGCACGCCCTTGCCTCACGCCCCCCAGATTGAGGTTCACCACCTAGCCTTTCTTCTCCACCACTGCCCTTTTCCCTGGCAGCCATATTAGTCAAGACAACAGCCTTAGAGATGTGGGGACACACCTACCCTGGATCACACTGAAGGTCTCAGGAATAGAATGGCCTAGAGCCGGCTGCAGAAGAGCATGCCCATGGTAGATTAGGTGATTGGCATGTAGTCACTGAGCTACTCTGAAGAGGGTCTCTGGAAACTAGAGGCAGAATAGGTACAAGAAGAGGTGAGGGATGTGGCTGAGTCTGGTGCCAGGGAGCCTGGACGTCCCTCTGTGTGAAACCCACTCAGTGCATGAATCTTAGGCTCTCAAAAGAGTCTCTGCCCTTCTCTGGTGTCTGGATTATATTTCTACTGTGCATAATTGAGCCCTGAGTACAAGGAGAGCCAACTAAAGGGCAGGGTCACGGAGAGAAAGGAGATAGGGTCACATGTACAGCAGGACCTAGAAATGACAGATGAGCTTGGTGCTTTCTGTGAACCTCTACATGCCAAATGCAGGAACCTGACCCCATGCAGCAGGTGACCTCACGCTGCTCTACCCGCAGTGGAGGGCCTCACTCTGCCATGCCAAGTCCACCTGCACAGCCAGGGCCGTGGCATTCGGGCACAGTGCTGAAGACAAAGCAAGAGATCTCTCGATGTGGCACCTGCTTTTAGCCGACCCAGGCCGATGGCGGCAGCCGATGTGCTTGCAGTCTGCCCCAGGTGCTGCACACCAGTAGCATTGCAGGGTTGCAGGTAACCCAGTGCAGAGTGCAGGAGACTCACATTAGAGTTTATGCATTGGTAGCCACCCTGCCTGCCTGCGGGTCACACAACCTGGAGCATCTCACTTCAGCCTCTGTTTCCCAAGTAGGAATTGACAAGTTATTACTGTTATCTGCCACAGGGTGACTATGAGGGGACAGACACCAAAAATCAGGGCAAAGTCCTACACAATGTTTGATATAGCCAAGAACGGCACACTCGATAACACAGTAATAATAATAATGTAAGCCGGCTGTTGTGGCGCACTCCTTTAATCCCAGCACTCGGGAGGCAGAGACAGATGGATCACTGTGAGTTCAAGGTCAGCCTGGTCTACAAAGCGAGTCCAGGACAGCCAGGACTACACAGAGAAACCCTGTCTCGAGAAACCAAAACTAAACAAATGAATGTATAGAACACATGTGTGACAATGTGTACATGCACATATGGTTACATGTTATTTATGTAATAACATGCATAACATATAGCTACATGATTATACATGTTTACAAGGATGTATGAGGTGTATGTCTCTACCTACCCAGGAAGCTCCCCCAAGAGGCTTACCATAATCATAAGAGAAACTTTCTCCTTTCTGAAACTCCCTCCAGGTGAAAGGTTCCTGGGGACACCTCATTCCCAGGGGAACCATGGGAGGGACCTCAAAGCTGCATGAAGCAAGGTGACAGTAAAGTCCAGATCCCAGAATAGAGAAGCTGCCCCAGGCGAAGCTGCTGCAGAGGATGAGGCAGAGCAGAGGCGCCTGGAGAATGGAGGGCGGGCCGTCTGCGGAGACGGCCAAGGCCGCGGTACACATGGATGTCTGCAGTGACCACCGACTGCAAGAGGGACCGCACTGAGCAGACTCTAGTGTGTTCAGTGCTCTAGATGTCACAGTCACCCTCTGGGAGATGGAGAGTCCTCTGACTCTGAACACCTGAGTCCCCTGGTCTTCAGAACCAACTCAGCGACAATGCACAGCCGGCGTCTTGGGGATACTGTACAGGGACAACTCTAGAAACGGCCCAAATTGCCAGTGTTGGGCTATCTGTTCCATGTGCCCCAGGTCTGCTCCTCATTGCTGCCTCTACCATGCCTTGGCCCCCAAGACACAGCACACACAAACACATCCTTGCCGTTGAAGCTGGGAGTTAAACAACAGAAAACATGGGCCAGGCAGTGGTGGCGCACGCCTTTAATCCCAGCACTCGGGAGGCAGAGGCAGGCAGATCGCTGTGAGTTCGAGGCCAGCCTGGTCTATAGAGTGAGTCCAGGACAGCCAAGGATACACAGACCCAACAAACAAACAAAACAGAAAACGTATCTCAGATACTGAAAAATACAGGTTTCACGTGAAATATAGCAGTTTTTGGTTAAAGATCACATCTGTCAAGGCCCTGCCACCTACTTCTTTTCATCATGTGGCGACTCAAACTTCAGAAAGAATACTGGATCTCATGTCCATCTTGCCTAGTTGGTGAGAGTGAGCTTATAACCCTTCCTGCCGGAGGCCAGCACTGCCCACGTTTTGGGATCCCTGCTCACCTTGGCTAGACACATGTACCTAAGATAACCCTGAGGGAGACTTTGGTAACAGAGTGCCAGATCTATTTTTTTTGTGTGTGTGTGTGGGGACAATAACATGGGGTTCTGGGACCAGCCCACAGGGTGCACAGGCTTTCAGAAGAGTTGCCAGCCTCACCCTGTTCAAAAAAGGCTGGGCCTGTGACCTCTGGATGAATGGGAGAATCAAGAGGCGCCAAGAGGTAATATATGTCAACAAAGCCTACAGCTTCAGGGCTGACCCCGCTCCAAGGCCCCTCCTGCCGAACGCTGGCTGTTCAGCCCACCCTTCCTTTCCCCAAGAGAGTCCCCGGCTTTGCCAGCACTGGTGCCCAGACCCCGGCCACCCAGAGCAGGCAGGTCCCTTGGAGACTCTAATTACTCCCCAGGCTCCAGCCTGGCATAAACACAGCCTAGACATCCAAGAAAAGCAGGCTGCCGGCACGGGAGCCTTTCCTCAAGCTAAATGCAGACGCCGGTGCTGGGCAGGCTGTGGGTACTCCGATAACAATCGGATGCTGAGAGCCCTGAGCTGACCCCAGGGTGGACATATTCCGACTCCCCAGGAGTGACTGCCTGGCCAAGCACGAGGCCCCTGGCGGCCTGTCTTCCGCTGGGAGGGCACTTGGGGGTGCGGAGGCAGGAATGCATGTGGGCTGGTGTAGTTCAGAATATATTTATAGACTGGTCACAGCTGCCAGCCGAGTGGTGCCCACAAGGTCAGGTTCCTGCTGGGCCCTGTGGCCAGATGTTTACTGAGATTGTAGGGACCAACTTGTCCACCCACATCCCGGCTCATCCCACATCCACGCCCAGAGGCCCTTCTGCACCGGGCCTTGGTTGGGTCCCTAACTCTGAAGAGTGACAGCCCTCAACTGGTGTCATAGTCTGGGAACTTGAGAAAGGGGGCCAGGGAGAAAAATCAAAAGAAACACAAAGGCACCATGCTAGCTTAGTCACGTCCAAGTTACCCACGACTTCTGCCTTTGGGTCGTCTGAGCATACTATGCTGTGTTTTGAGCAGCTCTGAGCAGAGCCTTCACAGTGTTTGGATATTCTAAGAATTCCCAGATCACAGGAAAGCCTCCGAGGTGGCTGTGATAACCCTCTCCTTCTTCTAGGTGAGACTTGTAGATGCAGACCCGGAAACTGGTCAGCATGAGAGGCAGGGCCTGCCTTCCTTCATTTGGTAGGGTGACCCAAGGCTGATCATAACGTTCCAAGGATGGCAAAGGAGACAGCACAACCCAGGAGGTTTCTCTCAGTCCACAGACACCTGGGCATGCTATTCCAAGGGCTTTACCCAGAGGCAGACCCGAACCAGAGATGCCAGGGCTGAGAGACATGATGGCCACATTCCTAGCACATGCTCCCTAAATTCCCCTGGAGTACTTGACCTTGATCTACAACACTTCTGAGTCCCTCCCTTCCCCTGGTGCCAGTGCTATCCCCTTGGAACTCAGAATTACTCTGGACACCTCTCTGCCGGAGTCGCTACATCCTGTCTCTCTATTGGGAAACTGAGGAAATAGGTTCTCAACAGGTATGGCTTTGCTGGGGCTTCACAGACAGTGGGCAATCGGGAGCCCACAGCTCCAATCCATTTGCTAATTCGTAACACCAAGAATCCAGCGCCTGTGGGGCTGACACAGATGGAAGCTGTGGACAAGGACACCAGGGGTTCGGGGTGAGCCGTAGGGACGTGTGGCCCTTTGCACGTGCTGCTTCCTCTGCTTGGATTCCTCTGTCCTGTTATGAATGCCTGACAAACTTTCAGTTCTCCTTCAAGACCCACCTCAGAGACCTACAGCTCCATGAGGCTGTCCTGGGTCTTCAGGTGCTGAACTGTCTTCTCGGTCTCTGTTAGCTCCCTGCCCAAAAGGCCAGGTTACACCTCAGCCTGCACCTGGTCAAACCAGCAGCTCAGGTGATTCCTGAGCGAACCCGCATGGAGAGGCAGAAGACTGAGGATGTTAGTCAGCCGGGGAAGGCACTGGAAGCTCTCAGTGCACAGCCATGAGCCGAGGAGATAGAATGGCAAGGGGAATTCACAGACGGATAAGGAAGGTGTATCATCTAGCACCAAATCACAAAACAAGCCCCTGTTCTATGTACAGCGGGCAGAATGCACGGCCAGGGCTGGGACGATGACTCGGTCAGAAAGGCGCTTACTGTGTGAGTCTGAGAGCCTGACTTCTACCCCTAGGGCCCACAAGAAGAGTCAGGCATGGTGGCACATGCTTGGAATTCCAGCACAGGTGATGCAGTGACAGGTGGAGTCCCTGCCAGCAAGCCTAGCTGGGCTGACAAATTCTAGGCCAGTGAGAGCCCCTGTCTGAAAAAAGCAAGGCGGATGGTGACTGAGGAGTAATACCTGATGTTGACCTCCGTCTGACTACCCACACACACACGCACACGCACATGCACACGCACACACACACACAGAGCCCCCACAGTAAATAGACATTCATATAGTTTGGAAAAAGTATGTCCCGGCTTCAGCCATGTTCTGTTCTCAGGCCAGAGCAGTACAAGTACCATAGGCCTGACCTGATGTCCTCAGAGCAAGCGCTATGTGGCAAACCCCAACACAGGCCTAGTAGCCTCACACTGGGCCAGTACCTGCTGGAAACAGCACTTTGTAGAGAAACTTTTACGTGTGAGCTTCGTGTGCAGGACACACAGGCCCCGGGCTCCTGATGGCAGACACGACTCTCCTGGCAAGTCCCTTCGCCTTCTGTTCCTCAGTTTCCTCCCCTATGAAAGAGGACAACAGCAGCCTGCTCCGGGGAAGACAACCATCTCAGGTAGAGGCCTGCCACTACTGCAGACCTTGGTTGGGCACCTTCCCTTGGCCACTCTCTGAGCCCTCGAGCTGAGGAAGTCCCTGGGCTACTTGGTGTGCGCTGGCTCAGGCGGCAAGGCAGGCTGTCCATGTTCTCCCTGCATTTCCCAGGACTGCCTTGGAGTACGTTTCATCTTGCCCACTGTGGTGCTGGTCCCATGCCCCCATTCCCTGTCCGCCAGCCTGTGTCCCTGGCACAGTGAACTGTCACAGCGCTTGTCCCTGCAGTGCAGCCTGGCTTCCAGGTTCTTTCTGGATCATTAGGGCCCTGTCATGCAAGCCCAGCCCTCCTCTGTCAAGCCCCCCTCCACCTGAGATGCTGCGCTGGCCACATCAGTAGGAATACATGATACAGTGGCAGCCTCCTGTCCAGAGCCCACAGGGGTTTGGGCATCCTGGCCTGGTCCCTCTGATCACCATTACTTATCACTGGGTAGCTTGGGACAAGTGTCCCACCAACAGCTGTAGGAATCCTGTCCACTTGGTCTGCCTCTCCTGAGTGCAGTCCAGGGCCAGGGCGAGGTCTGCAAGTTGGGAGGAGGGGCCCACTGGGATTGAGACAGGCTTGACTGGTTCACTTGACCTCTGAAAGCCTCTTTCTAGGTGCAGGGCAAGACGATCTCCCACACTCAATAGGGAGCTCAGAACCAGTATCAAGGGGCTCCCCAAGGGTCTGACATGCCCCGGTCTTTAACTCCCAGTGACCCTAGTCAGCAGCCAGCTCCCTTGAAGGAGGCTGCAAGAAAGATTTACAGGATATGGGTTTTGATCATGTTCTAGGGTCTCCCTCTCCTAAGGCCCAGGCTCCTGCAGGACTCTGGGTAGTTTAGGGTCTCATGAGGAAGACACTGCATGCTTTGCACAGAGCGCAGCCCCACATGAAGTGAGAAAGTGGAGGTTCTAGCATCTCAGGAGGGACAGGATGGAGTCTCCTGCAGGACAGAATTATCATCCCCTAGACATGGTTCCGGGTCCTGACCACTGTTCTCTTTGCCCCGATGTCTCTATCTGGGGCTGAGTGTGAAGCCAAGGCTGAACAATGCATCACCCACTGGAGTCCATGGCCCTCAATCTCAGGAGGGGTAAATGGCTCCTGCTGATCACCAACTTGTGGGGTGTGACATGGTTCAGGCACGATGGAGAACAAAGTTTGGTGGCTCTTCGTGAGCGGCCACGGGCTCAGCGCCTGCACTAAAGAGCACCCAAGAAAAATGAAAACATACGCCCACACAAACACCTGAACACAAATGTCCACAGCGGCAGGATGCATAATGACCACACATCTACTGCAGTGATGGATACATGAAGCCCACTTCAGGACACTGTCCAGCCAGACACAGCCCAGAGCTCAAACAGAGGCGCCCCCTCAAGCCCTGAACACGTGACATCCAGTGAGAGAAGCCAGACAGAGAAAGCCACAGAGCATGAGGGTATGTACATGAAATGTCCAGAATAAGCAAATACAGAGGTAGAGAGAGGAGATTAGCAGTTGCTGGAGGCTGGGGGGGAGCTGGGGGAGGGGTAGAATATTCTAGAACTCAATCGCGATTGCACAGCTCTGTGAGCATAGTAAAGCCCACAGATCTTTACACTTTGAAAGGATGCTGTGTGGTAACTGGGGAAAAAAAACTCCCCTGCCTTGTAGGCTGCAGTGGACAGTGATGGTGCCCACCCCAGCCTCCACCCCAGCCTCTGCCAAAAGAACTGTTTCTTCCAAGACCAGACTAGCAGCCTGGCTCCTGGCCTGGGCAGCCATGGTCTCAATACTCCATGCTTCTGGCCCTGTGGTGCCCAGTGGCCACATCCAGGTCCTGCAGAGCAGCCTGTTTACACAGGGCTAAGGCCACATTGGCTGGGTGGCCCCTGAGGAATGTGGAAAATGCCGCTCAGGGGCGCTCCTAACGGTCACCTTCTGCAGTGCCCCAGCCGGCTAGGGCCTTGAGGGCTGCTCATGAATGTTGACTCTGTTAGGTGGCTGGCTGACATGTCAGCCCTAGAGCAGCCAAAGACAGGACAGACGCTATGAGAGGCAGCCAGGGGACGGAATGTCCCCCGTTCTGCCACTGGCACCGGCACCGGCAGGAGGAGTTGGGATAGGAGGGGAGAGCTTCCTCAGCCTTCTCCTGGGCATCGCCTCCAGTGACTCTGATGTGTGGCCAGTCACTGCAGCTCTCACCTGTCTCTGGGCTCTCAGTCAGTTGCATAGCTTGTTCAGTAACTCTGGGTCCTACCTAGGTCAGGGAGGGGGGAGGCAGGGTAGCTTTCCACTCCTGGTCACTTTGATGCTGACCGTGGCTCCAAGCCTGTCCTGATCTTTTTACACTGCAAAGGCCAGGAGAGATGAAAGTAGGCCTGGGGCTCTGAGGCCCCTAAGCTCATATGCTTTTCACCCATGGGCTCGTCCCTCTGATCTGGAAGAAACAAGACTGAGTGGATGGGGTGGGAGTGGGGTCAGAGTCACTTAGAGGAAAAGAAGAGAACACAGATGCCAGCTCCCAGCAGATAGTCAATGCCTCTTCCTTTAAGTGCTTGGTGATGGGAAAGACTGTGTGTGTATGTCGGGGGCATGGGGAAGATGTCTAGGATGGCTGAGTGCTGGGTGCATGGCCAGTGTCCTCAGATAAGCCTCCCTTATCCTCTCCATGCTCATAAGCAGAGCTTAGCTTGGGCGTTGCCTCCCTAGAGCAGGCTCCACCTAAACAACAGTGTAATTCCCAGAGACCACTTCAATCCTGCCAGGCTGGACATGGAAGCATATGGTTTAAAGACAGGTCACAGCCCCAGCTCTGCTCTGCCAGCCACACTTGCTCCAGTTTGGACTCAGTACAAGCTTTTGTTGCAGCAGCAGCAGGCGAGAGAAACAAAGACAGAGGCAGAGACAGACAGATGACAGACAGACAGACAGATAGACAGACAGAGACAGAGACAGAGACAGAAGCAGAGATCAGTGCTGACAAACATCTAGAGACAGGAACTCAAAGCTGACCACAGCTAGGCCAGGCACCTCCATGGTGGGACCCTGTAGCTAACAGACAATGCCTGAGGAGGGGTTCCCAAGTCAGAAATGATGGCTGCCTTGGCTCCTTGGGTCTCTGGGGAGTGACTAGTTTGACTAGTTTGAGTACAGTCCTTGGAAACAGAAAGGGCAGCTCGCATATATCACAGATATTATGGGGCCAATGTGGAGGCTTTGATCTATAAGATGAAGTGCCCTGGGGGCTTGTGAGCAAAGGACCTGAGTGCAGCGAGCACCCGTGCTGCCCTATTTCTCTACTACTGGAAATGGTGGAGCGTTGGCAGACTTCACGACAGGACTGCAAGATAACACTAGACATTGTCTGCTGCCCCTGGGGTGAATGGCGGGGATAGATAGAAAGGGAGAGGCCAAAGAAACCCTTCCTGGTCATGGTACAGCCATCTCACCCCAACACAACACCCAGAGCCCACTTGGAATCTTCCTCCTGCCTGAGGGTGTCATAGGAGGGGCAGAGTGTCATTTAGAGATGGGCTGGACCATGTTGGGAGAGCCATGCCCTTGGGGGAGGGGATACAGTGTCACCTACTCTGGTGATAGCCACTGAGGACAGGGACAGAATGAGGTAGGTGTATGTCGAGAGGAAAGGGAAGTGAGTGTCCTGGGCGGGGGTGGGATGCAGGGCTGCACCGAGGGCCTCTCTTCACCATTCTCGTTCACCTAGGAGTTCCAGGAGGAAATAAAGAGAAGGTGGCAGGTGGAAGGCTGCTGAGGAAGAGAAGAAACAGACGGTGCGAGAGCATCCCTGGCCACCAGTCTCCAAGTAGGCCATCAGCTGGAACCTTACACCTCCCAAGTCGTTCCCATTTTTCTGCTACCCAGGCCCAGAGAGATTTAGTGACGTCCCCAAGGCCACACAGCGTGCCATGTTCCCAGTCTGGGTCCCCTTGCGCGGAGGTATCCTTCTCTCACATTCTACTATAGCTCTAGAGGAGGAAGCAGACACGGAAATGGAATTCTTCCCAAGAGAGGTGGGAGGGCTGGCCCAGAGGCCCAGGCTGCAGAAGAGTTTTAGCGTGGGGCTTGGCCTCTGCTTCCAGGCCACACTGGTACTTAGCAAGGGTGAGGGGCATGTAGAGCAAGAGCCAGGGCATGTTTCTCAGAGTGGGGGGAGAGGGGGGAGGGGGGGGGGGGGGGGGGGGAGGGGAGGGGGGGGCAGGGCCGCGGGAGATGGGGAAGTGACTAAATCGCTGTGGGCGGGGGAGGGGGAGGGGGGCAGGACGTTTCTTGGCCTGCAGTGCCAAGTTGAAAAAAGTACACGCTCTAAAGACTTGGTGGGAAGTGGCAGATGTGTGAGTTAGATTAATGTGCTGCCTGTCACTCCAGATGACTGACAGCTGAGAGCTCTGGGCTGCACAGAAACAGATCCTCCACTAGTGGCAGGACAGCAGGCTCTGGCTCCATCGCTGGAGGCACACAGGCATACAGGCAGCCAATGGCCTGGAGGGTGTAGCCTTGTGGAGATTGGAGCATTGATAAGGGCTGTAAGTTCATGACCTCAGAGCCCTCTTTGGCTCTGAAATCCTGGAACCTGATGGCCTCCACAGTGTCCCGGGATGCTACCAGACCGGAGCCCACTTACTCACTTGCTCTCGCAGGCTGAACCTCGCAGGGACCCTGGGCTGTCCTTTGCTGCCCTTCTCTGGCTCACAATAAGGAAGACACGCTCTCTTGGCTCTGCCCAGCTGTTTGGGAGCGGCCAGGCCAAGCTTGTGGCAGAAAGCTGCCATCCTAAAGGGACTCGTGGCCAGCTCCTGCTCTCCTCGACTAGCCCTGTCAATACGCCCATGCGTTTTACTTGCTTGTCTTGTTATTTTCCGGATTTGGGTGTTGGCTGAATCAAGACAGATGGGACAGTGGAGGACACGGAGGCCTCGACACACCTTTGTCCCTCTACCAAGCAGAACTGGACCAGAGTCAGCTGGCAGTATGGGTACATACTGTCAGCACCTCCGCTACTTCCCAGCTGTGCAACACAGGCCACTCTGACCCTCACTTTCTTCGTATAGAGCATGGGGTTCCACCCATCTTGCGACTGAAGAATAAACGCAGTAGTAACACGTGGCACAGTCCCCACACAGTCCGTTCACAAGGGCCCCGCAGGGAAACAGTCAATTGCCTCAGCTGGAGCGGAGCCCCACTAGCAGCCCAGCTGCCCCGTTTCGTTTCCACGGTCTCCTGTGTGCATCGCTGCTTCTACCCCAGGGTCTAGGGTGCAGGACAGGGTCTGGGCGGCCACTGCAAGTCGGGATGAATCCCGATACCCTCCCCTTCCCGCCATCGCCACGAGGGGCGCAGTGTCCCCGCGGTCCGCTTAGCTTAAGTCCGTGGACTCCTCCAGCGGAGCTGCCCCAAAGCACAGGGTGGGTGGGGGCGCGATGGGCCTCCTGGCGGAAGCAACATCGTGGCGACCCTCAAATCCCCTAGCAGGACCCCATCCTGCCCCCGGCATTGGACCTTAGGGTGTCCTGAGCGACCGGCGGGTGGGTAGCAGACGAACGCCTCCAAGTCGCAATGAATGAGCTACCTCCCGCAGCCCCGTGGCTCCGACTCCCCGGGGCTCTGGCGACGCTTGCTGTGCGCTTCGTAAAGCGACTGGCGACATCGCCAACCACTCTCTCTTAGCCCCAGTTGGGCCGCCCCGAGTTCGGTGCTTGGCGCTTGCAACTCGTCTGTGAGTGGGAACCCGAGGCCGGCCGTGTGCCCTGAGTGCAGCTCGGTGACCGCACCCGTCCCGCACACCCCAGCTCCGCGCACTCACCTCTGCCCCGGACGCGCGTAGCTCCAGTTCCCGGGACGCGCGGGGCGCCCGCGCCCGGCCCGCGTAGCCCCAGCGCTCATCCCCGCCCGCAGCGCCCCGGCCGCCCGCCCGCCGGGCACCGAGCCGCCGCGCTGCGCCTGGGGCGGGGTGCGAGCAGAGGGCCGCCTCCCGGGCCGGTCCGCGGGCAGCGCTCGCGCGGAGGCTGGACGCGCAGCCCGACAGCAGCGCCCGGCTTGGGTTACACGCTTGCCCCCCGCCCCGCCCCGGCTATTTTTAGCACAGCTTTTCCTAGGTGTTGGTTTCATGGGATCCACCTAGCCACGCCGGCCTGGTGGGAAACTCTCTCCCCGGCCACCAACCCCCCCCCCCCACGCTCCTTGGCCAGTCCTGCAGCTGGCACGCCGCTGGGCGGAAAGCCTGGCTTTGGCGCAACTTTGGAACAGGCTGCTACCATTCCACCGTGTGGCTTCCAGTCGCAGCTCTATCCGTCCCTCGCTCCTCCAAGTCTCTGGGACAACAAAAGCATCTAAACCTCTTCCTCTGGCTTCTGGCCCAGAAGATCAGGGCCCGGGTCACAAGTGGCACCTGTTTAGGGGAAACTAGCTTGAGTGCCCCCCCACCCTACCCCGCAACAACACACACAAATCTGACATTCCAAGGCGCTGATGGAGTAGATGTCCAGGGGGCTCTTGTCATGGAAGCAGAGCTTGCAGTCACACACCCTGGTGGCTTCCTGCTGGGCCACCATCCAGCCTGGGACTGGCCTCACTGAAACACAGTGCGGAGGGACAGAGCCATTTAGGTCCCTTGAGAGGGAGAGGCTCCTTTAAGATCACCTGACCAAGTGCTACATCCAACATATGAACCTAAGCTTCAACGATTAGGGACCTGCCAGAGGCCCCCCAAACCGGAAGAGGTTGTGTTGTTGAGCTCAGCCAGGTTCTGTCTGCACACCTGTAATCCCAACACTCTGGAGGCAGAGGCAGGCGCAGCTCTGTAAGTTTGAGGCCAGCTTGGTCTACAAAGTGAGACCAGGACAGACAAGGCTACACAGAGAAACCCTGTCTTGAAAAATCAAACAAACAAAACAAAACCACAACAACAACAAAAAAAAAAAAAAAGGAAAAAGATGTTAAGTTTTACCCGAGGACCTGAGTTTGATGGCCCAACAATGGGTAAAAAGCAAGGTATGGGGTGCATTTGAAACCCTAGTGCTAGGGAAGCAGAGCCAGGCAGATCCCTGGGGCTGGCTGGCCAGGCAGCATAGCCTACTTGGTGAATTCCAGGGTGAACGAGAGACCTGGTCTCCCAAAATTAAGTGGACAGCATTTGATAAATGACACCTGCGGCCGATCTCTGGTCTCCATAGGCATGCACACGCAGAGATGTGAGCTCACAGACTCAGGTCCACAAAGAGCTAGGATCGTTGAGCCCTTTTCCCACTTGAGATGAACCAGGTCACTGACCACGGATGTGTGGGCTTCTCAACTGTAAAGGACCAAGTGAAGGCCCTTCACGGAAAGAGGCCCTGTCAGAGTGAGCCCTTCAACTGCCCCCCTCAACCTCCACAGTGGGTCTAACCAGCTACTCTGAAGTTCCTGTTTCACTGCTCTTGAGAATACCTTTATCATGCAAAGCAAGGCTGCTTCCTGGGAAACTGAACAACTCACTTGTGATCTGCTCTGAGCTGCAGTGAACTGCAGAGCAAAGTTGATCTTCCTGGGACTGCT
Organism: Acomys percivali; assembly: GCA_907169655.1. Lineage (NCBI taxonomy): Eukaryota > Metazoa > Chordata > Mammalia > Rodentia > Muridae > Acomys > Acomys percivali. The sequence continues at coordinate 6,184,355 of OU015753.1, forward strand.
CAGTGTGGCATGTGAGAGTGAGCTACAAATGGCTCCAAATGTGAATGGAGGCCCCTACCTTGCGCTGTACCCCAGCTCTTGGACTCTGATCACATTTCTGCAGTATCATTCTGGGCCTGGGGACTCCGGATCTCCTGCTCCTCAGAAAACACCCAGGAAGGGTCTGAGCAACTGTGAGAGAGGGGTTGCCCCAGCACCTGGGCTCCCCAGTACAACTGCTGGAGTCCTCACTCTGGAGACCTTGGAAAACATTACCTTCTTTTCCCTTTGGTGTCTGTTTTGACTTTAAGAAAGACCAGGATTTCAAAATACACCAGCGGGTTTGTGTGTGCATGGGCATATGCCTGTGCGTGTGTATGTGTATCTGTGCATACATATGCATGCGTATGTGTGCACATATACATATGTGTGTGCAGATATATGTGTGAAGGCTACAGACACAGTAGACAAGGTCACTGGTGCTTACATCTGTTGCCACAGCCATACTAGATGGGCCCTGTGCTTCCTGGAGCCAGGCAGATGTGAGGCCTATGACTCAGCTCTACTGCTCAGGAGGCCATAAGCAAGGCAGGGCTCCTCTGCGCTGCCAGCTGCTGGCTCTTTCCAGGCTCCTGTGCTGTCTTTAGTCCTCTGATTGGAGGAAGCCCGCACCCTCTTCCACACCTACCTGTGACTGACTGGTGATGTTCAGGTTGGCACGGTGAGGCCATAATGATGCTGTGAGGCCTCAGTGTGCATGGGATGGCTGGGGCAAGGTCTCCTCTGGCTCTATACATCAGTCACGTGAGCACAAGAATACAGTTATGTGGCTTTTCAGGGTGACGGGGTCCTCATGGATGTCTTGGGCTTATCTCTAGTAGCTTTACCTCCCTCCTCCTGTCAGTTCCGAACAAGGGCCAGGGTTCCTGACAGTGGGAGGAGAGGCTGGGAACACACATATACCTGAGGGGCAGAAAAGAGGCTCCTGCAGAGCATGGGCCTCTCTATTCCTGCCTTCCACCCCAGCATGAAGTGTTTGGGAAGGGATGGGAGTTCTGAGCCTTTGTTCTCCAGGGCAGTCGTGGCCCAGTCAGAGTGGCTAACTTGATTTGTCCAGCCACGTTGGTAAAGTCCAGGTCTCTGGCCCTGACCAAGCCCCTACTTAACCTAGCACTGAAAACCAGCTCTGGCCACCCTCTGGCAGAGGCTTCCTGGCTCTGGGAGCCAGCACTGCTCCTGAGTCATCGCCTTGACTTCTTCATGATGCAGAAACAAACCACAGTGCCAGCACAGGGCAGGGGGAGGAGGAGCAGATGCCTCTGGCAGATTCCAGGACCACATTGTCACCCGCCAGCAAGCTTGACCCTAGCTACCTCAGCCTGTGGTCAAATGTCTCACACACACACACACACACACACACACACACACACACACACACACACATCTTGAAGGCCAGGTCTCGCCCTGCCCTACATGCTTGCACCAGACACATTTGGGGGCATCAGGACACCAAGCCTTGCAATAAGCGATGATAGACTCCATCCATTGACCAGCCCCAAACACAGGGACCTGAGCAACTGTAGGCCCTTTGGATTCCTCCTAGCATTTTCAAAGCCAGCTACTAGAGTGGAGAAACTGAGGCTGGACGAGCCAACCAGCCTACGCAGAAAGAGGCATGGGAGGTGGGTGGAGCACACTGGGTACAACCATTACACTATTTTACCTGTCTTGCCTCCTCACCGAGGCTAGGGTAGATTGGGAACAGCCTGGGCCCTAGGCTTGGGGTCAAGCTTCCCTTACCTTGGCCAGCTGAGCACCTCAGGTAGCAGAGAAGCCAAAGGGACAGTGGCACTCCTACCTCACAGGATGCATGCCTAGGTGGACGCACACTCTCTGTCCTGCACTCCTACCTCATGGGATGCATGCCTAGGTGGATACACACTCTCTGTCTTGGGCCTGTTCCTCGTGAGGAGGATCTCTAGGAACCACCACCAGGCCAGGTGCCGAGTGGAGCATCTGTGGGGCTGAAGGGAAGCAGACTCACGTGCTCCAGTAGGAGCACAGCCAGTGTCTGTGGATCCCACTGGTAAGTTCGGAAGTTCAGGTCTGTAGCCATCCAGAGAGTTCACTAGAGGCCCTGGCTCTACGCTTCCCCCACCTCCCAAGCTCCACTTCCTGCCAGCTCTGTGTCCTTGGGGGAAATCAGCAACTTCTCTGAATTCTCACTTGCTCTTCTGGTTGGCAGCCATCTCGATAGCCCCTGGTCAGGAGGGCTGAGCTGCCAGACAGAGACCGTCATGTCACTGTCCTCACATGCCCTGCCATAGGCGGGACTCTGGGGTCAAGATCAGGAGGAGCATGTGGACCTCCTGAAGACGTGGGGTGCCAACCCTGGCAACAGCTTTCTCTGATCCCCAAGGCTACCCTGGACCTGAGTGTCTGGTCATAGCTGGAGCCAAGGTTCCCCCTGGCATCCAGAAACAAAATACAGGCTCTGGGGTAGAGGAAGGAAATCAAATAGGAATGAATAAGCCTCAGTGCTGCTCCCAGCTCATCTCCTAGCTCTGCGTGTTATAAGGGGCCTGTTGTACCTTGAGTGGGAACAGGGAGAGGGGAGGGAGAAGAAGAGGTTGAAGAGAGGAAGGATAGTGGTGAAAAGGTTGGAGGGAAGGGAGGAAGGAGGGACTGAGGGATGGGGAGGGGGAGAGAGGAAGGAGGGGTCTATGGTCATACCAGCCGGATCTCATCTGAATTCGGAAGCTATGCTGGTCAGGCCCAGCTAGGGCGGGTGAGTGTTGAGTGACTAGCTGCTGGGCCAGGAGACATTCCAGTCAGACGGTGGCGCATGACTCAGAGCCCTGAGCATGACTTTTTCTGCCTAGCTTCCAAGTGGTTCCATTTTTTTTTTTTTTTTTTTTTTTAAAGAGGGGGCAGGTAAAGATATCCTCTCTAAGAGCGCTTCAGACATGACGATGCATAGCTACCCATATTCACTTGCGCGCGGCTGGGCCAGGCCACTGACCTTCGGTGACAGAGGCCTTCTTTCTGTGTGTGAGGCTCAGCAGCCTTTTAACCCCAACTCGAAGGACTCCTAGGCTAACACTTCCTCCTTCAGCAAGCCTTCCCTCTTGAGGTCCCACAGGGTTTCTCATGGGCACTGCCTGAAGTCTTTGTCGCTGTCTCTCCACAGGGCTGTGAAGGTCCCAAACACCTGCACAAACCCCTGGAAATTCCTTAGGAACGGCTGAGGCTATGTTGCAGGAGCCAGGTCTGTGCCAGGCCCTTCGTTCTCCCATCCCTGGTAAAGCCTGTTCCTGTGTGTGGGATAGGAGGCTGGGTCCCTAGAGGCCCTGGGCATTTCTAAAAGAAGCCAGAACCTTGCTGGAAATAAGGGTTCGTCAGCTCAGGGCCTGTCTCCTGGCTGCCCCTGAGCCCCTCTGAGTGTCTGAGCTACCATAGTGGCTGGTGGCTTAAGGCCAAACCACTCTGTGGCCATGTGGCCTCAGTTTCCTCATCTGCCGTGTGCAGTTGCCGGGGGGGGGGGGGGGGGGAGGGGAGGGCTCTTCTGTCCAGACACCCGTTCTGGAGCATCCCTGACTCAGCCAAGCGCAGACCTTCGTGACTGCGGTTCGAATGAAAAGAAAACAGAAGCAGTGGACGGCAGCGGCTGCAGTAACCCAAGCCAGCAGCCAGGGCATGAATGGGCTCTTTCATGAGTCACAGCCAGAGAGAGGCCTGGCTGAGGCACCAGGCTGGGTCCAAGGAGTGGCAGTTCCTTGGGCAGGGAAAAGAGGGCCAGCAGCCTGGGGCCAGCCTCCATCCCTCCTCTGCATCCCAAGCCGGCTCGTGAAGGGACTTGGATACCAAACCATCATGCCTTTATTTTTCTGTGATCCTGTGGCTCTACCTGTCCTTCTCTGTCACTCACTCGGGGTGCCAGGGAAGGCTTGTGAGGAAGGTCTGTGTGAAAGGCACTTTGAGGAGTGTTTTTGTTCATCTGCAGGGTGCCCACTGAGTGTGCAGACAACTGGCTCATTGAGGGGCTGTGGTGAACAGCAGCGTCCTTCTCTCTGCCACCTGGGCCTGCGTCAGCACCCTGAATGGCCTCAGTGTGCCCAAGCTGTCTTTTCCATACCTGGCCACGGACACTTCCAACATTCTTTTAGAAAAAAATGTGGCAAGGTTCCTGGGATCTTTCTCTCTCCAGATAACTTATCCACCCAGGCCAGCCAGACTCAAGGCAGCCAGCGCCTCTTTCCTTTGGCGACACTAAAGAAAAACCAAGCTTCCGGTATGCCACCTGCTGCTGTAGCCTGAACAATGGTGCCCTCTGACTTTACATGGATAGGATAGCAGTCAGCAGACTTCCTTCTGTGCGACAGTGAAGGCAGATGGCCTCAGTCCAGCCAGAGGCGGTGATTCGAGGGCCCAGAGCATGCTAGGCATGTAGAACAGCCTGTGTTTGTTGAATGAATATATGAACAGAAATGCAAAAACAGGCAAAAGGAAACTAACAGGAACAAGCTGAATCTTCAAGTAGGATTATGGACTCCATGGTGATAATGATGTAAGCTCTGGCCCCTGAGGGCACTTCTTGCAAAGGCCTAGACCTAGGGGGCTGGAGAGATGGCTCAGAGGTTAAGAGCACTGTCTGCTCTTCCAGAGGTCCTGAGTTCAATTCCCAGCAACAACACGGTGGCTCATAACCATCTGTAGTGAAATCTGGTGCCCTCTTCTGGCCTGCTGGCATACATGCAGGCAGGATATTGTCTAAGTAATAAATAAATAAATAAATAAATAAATAAATAAATCTTATTTAAAAAAAAAAAGACCTGGGCCTAGGAACTTGTCTACCTCACCGCCAAGGGGTCACAAGCTTGAGAGGCTCCAGGTTCAAATCCTAACACTGCCTTGCCTCCCCGTGCCTCAGTTTCCCCACCCTGTCTGCAAAGGGAATAAGGACGACCTGCTTTGAGTACTCAGATGATGGCCCAGGAGTTAATTCTTCCTAGTCTCGGTAGGTTTCTGTGTGTGTGTAGTGCATGTGTGTGCGTGTGTGTGCGTGTGTGCGTGTGCGAGTGTGTGTGTGTAGGCCAGAGGCTGATGCTGGGTGTCCTCTACCACTTTCCGTCTTAATTTTAGGCAAGGCCTTCTGCTGACCCTAGACTCGCCAATTGTCTAGACAGTCTGGCTGGTGAGCTGCAGGGAGCCCCGAGGCTGAGAGCTGCACTGTCCTCAGCTTATTCATTTTACTCACTGAGCCGTCATCACCCTAGATCCTTCCGTGGCTTTTGTGGGTGACTTGTTTTCTCTCCCACTGCCCCACATTTCTACACTGGCCACAAACTAGAATTTATTATCATAAGAAGCCTCATGATGTCAATCACCCACCACACTTCGAAGCCCATTTCAGCACCAAGCCCACCCTCACCATGCCGCCTGTCCGTGCACATAGCCCTGTTAGCGTGGCAGACATGAGGCTGTCTGCCATGAGGCCTCGGCGCACAGCGGTGAAGCTACCAACACTCTAGTCACGATGTGATTGCTAATGGGGGCTGGGGGTGTCACTGTCAACCAGACATTTACAGAAATGCTCACAGACTCCACAGGCAAGCCTTCTAAAGTACAGACTGTAGGGCCACGTCCCCTCTCAGTAGTGCCACGTGGCATCCTGGCCCCCTCAGGAAGGACCCATACTCAGCTGCAGTGGTCTCAGGATCATTTTCCTCACTCCAACTCGAGCTGCCTGAGCTGCTGTTTGTCACCTCAGCATTCCTTTGTCCCTTACTCCTCGTTGAGTCTATATTTCATGTTCCTCTTTCTTGGAAAATTCCCTTCATCCTACAACCTCTGCTAAGCTGGGAAGACTCTTACTTACTCTTTAAGACCTACACAGGCTATGGCCTGAAGCTGTCTGTGCCCCTGCCTCCCCGGCTGGACCCCAGGTAGTGGGCACTTCTGTCTACTCCACGGCAGAGGCCTGATTGTGAGCAGTTATTCACCACAATAGACAGGATCGGATCCATCTCGCTCCTCTTCACACCACACTCACTCCCTGGCCTGGAGTGCTTTTGTCTGTGACACTAGAAGCTCTTTCTCTCTTTTAAAACCTTCTCATGAAGACTGAACTACCGGAGAGCCCCTCTGTGCTTCACCTAAAGTGGACGCATCATGGATGTAGCCATGAGGAGAGCGGTCCCAGCGCCTCAGGGAAGCAGCTAACGCTAGGCTTTTCATATCATAGACATAGAAACTGAGTAGGGAAGAAGAGATGCCACGGAGAAGGCACAGACAGGGTTCTTTCCCTGAAGCGGGCTTTATAAACTCTTTAGACCAGAAGCCTCAAAATGCCACCTGCATGTCACCCGGTTGTCCCCGAAGGGGTAGCTCAGCATCCTGTCTTGATGGCAAGTCCAATGCTCTGTTCCTATCAGCCGGCTCTCCTGTATCCTTCTTATTTGACTACCCACAGCCTGCTTCCACAGTCTCACTGCAAGACCCTTTATAGGGAGTCTGTGCAATGGTGGCCAGGGCAGGAGGGCCACCCCTGCTTGCTGCAGCTGTGGAACTTGGCCAAGTTGCAGCAGAATTGACATAGAAACCATCTCAAAGGGTAGTCATGAGATTCACTGAAATAATAGAAAGTGCTTATGAGTACCAGGCACAGAGCCAGTAGGTGGTGTTTTCATCCCAATATGATGAAGGTGGTGAGGGCTAGAGAAGACGATGATGTCGAGGTTGATGATACTGGTGACAATAGTAACAAATATGGTGATAATGATGTCAGCAATGATGGTGACAGTGGTGGTGATGACAGTTCTGATGGACAGTGATTGTGAGGATCGGGATTACAGTGATGACATGGTGATTGATTATGGTACTGATAATGGTACTGATGAGATGGGATGATGGTGATGATGCTTTTACTGCTGGTAATGATGGGGATGATGGTGAGGGGGATCACAGTACTCCTGCTGCAGTGACTGACAGCGAGGGTATGATGGTGATGATGGTGGTGGTGATGGTGGTGGTGATGCTGGTGATGTCAGCGGTCGTGCTGCCGCCGCTGGAGGTGGTGGTGGTGGTGGTGGCGGTGACGTAAGGAAGATGGGGTTGAGGATGGCAAGATGACAAAGGTGAAGGAGACATCAATGATAAGGGTGTCCCAGAGCATTGAGACGTCCAGGGTCCTAAACTGAGCACTGAAACAGAGAAGACGCAACAAGCAGCATCCAGTCATTAGCAATGTCACTGAGAAAAAAACTCGGCCAAGAAGGCCAGGCTACATGTGGCCCGAGAATGTGTGTTCTGTTGGCAGAGTGGTGCTCCGACTTACTTGCAGGAGACCTGGGCTTGAGTTCTGCCTCTGCGGAGCTTAGCTTAGCACCCAGAAGATCACCTCTCCTTGCAGAGATCATCACAATGATGGTCAGACCTGAAGGGCTTCTGTCAGAGGTCAAGGATGTGTGCCACGCCACTGACAACTGCATCAGGTGAGAGAGGTGGGCACTTGCTGTGTGAGGGTCTCAGGGTAAGACTGTGTCACTGGTGCTCATATCTTCTTTCCTGAAGAATGGTACCTATTAAGCAGTGTCTTCTGTGCCTGCCTCAGGAGAGACCAGGCAGCTCAGTCTCAAGATAGAGAGGAAGCAATATCTGTGGGATGTTGTAGCGGTTAGTTTTTGCTGCATAACAACCAATCCCACAACAGATGGCTAACCTATCGGCACTGTAGGTCTACAGGGCAATGACAGTTCTCTGGTGTGGGTGGGTCTGGCTGGCTGGTGCAGCTTGCTGGGCCTGGGTTGTCTGTGGCTGACTCCCATCAGTTAGGTACAGATGTTGCCAGGCCCCATGCTTCATCATCCCATAGTTCCAGGGGCGGGGCGGGGGGAGGGGGGGAGAGGTCACACATCACTGTCCTCAAGACAGCTGTCAGTCCAGACAGAGGACTCGAGTGAGGAATGTGAGAGGCCACAGCACCGTGGGCACCAACCCTCCTTTCAGTAGTTAAGCAAAAACGGCATGGTTTTCTCTAGTATGCTGCTAAGGCTTAGCACCACCTGCAGGCTGGTTAGGGCTAGAGAGGGGACAGTCACACCCGGCATGTTCTGGAACACTCAGAGCCAGCGGCTCCATTCCCTCAACTCACTTTGAGGATGACACAGCTTGGTGATGAGGGGGACCAGCTACTTAACTCCTCACGACTCCAGGTTAGAGCCGGAGGCTGTGGACAGGAGGCCGTCATAGGTAAGTGGCTCGAATAAACAGGCTGTGGCCAGAAACAAAAACAATGAAAGCCTGAAAGCTACGCCCCACTGCCCCCACTACAGTGAATAGTCCCCAACACATAGGAATAAAAAACTGTTACCAGAGGCATCTACACTGTTTTCCTGGACTGGACATAGAACCCAGGGATCCCACCCACCAGGCAAGTGCCCTTCCATGGCACTGGGCCTCAGTCTGGTACTACTTTTAGTGAAAGGCAGTACGAAGACTAAAATTTACTCCTAGGAGTGGTAGGAATATTGTAGCCAGGTCAGCTGAGGGCAAGGGCTTCTGGGATGCAGAACCTGTAACTGAACTTCTGCTGGGCCCTGCTTCTGTTTCTAACCTTTATGTAAATCACAGTGCTTCTGAAACAGGAAAACAATGCCAATAAAAGCAGCAGGCTTGGCTCAGAGCCCATGGGGTCAAAGAATTACTGCCCAGGCTGGCTAGTGCCAGGACCCTGAGCGGCAGGGGCAGACAGACATGGCTTTGGAGTGTGACCAAACAGTGTGATGGCCAGTTTTAAAAAAAAAAAAATTATTTATTTTATGTATGGGTGCTCTATCTGCATGTACCCTTGCAGGTCAGAAGAGGGCATCAGATCACATTATAGGTGGTTGTGGGGCCACCATGTGGTTGCTGGGAATTGAACTCAGGACCTCTGCAAGAGCAGACGACAGGGCTTTTAACCACTGAGCCGTCTCTCCAGTCTTGACTGGATCTAAAATCACCTGGGAGACAAACCTCTGAGCCTGTCTCTGAGGGAGGTTTTAACCTGGGAAGACCTCAATGCCGCAAAGCCATCCCTGGGCTGAGGAGAAGAGCTGAGCCTTGAACTCATCTGCTTCCTGACAGTGGACGCCACGTGACCAGCAGCCTCAGGCTCCTGCCACCAAGTCTTTCCCACATGACTGACGGTCCCCTCACACACACCAGGGTGAGCCCGAATAAACCCTTCGCCCTTATGTTGCTTTGGTCAACCATTTCCCCACAGCAATGAGGACAGGAACGAGTCTGAGCAGCTTGCCTTTACTTCATGATGGCTCAGGAATCTTGTGGCGGAGCATCCTCTCCCCTTGGCTCATGTCTATGGAGTGTAGACAGAGTGAGCCTGCTTCATCAGCTGAGAATGAGGTGGGGGGAGCTGTCCCCACCTTAGAATGGCTTTGAGGACTGTCGTGTGAATTTGTTTTTGTTTTTCCAGACAGGGTCTGTCTCTGTAGCCCTGGCTGTCCTGGAACCTCACTCTGTAGACCAAGATGGCCTCAAAGTAAGAGATCTGCCTGCCTCTGCCTCTGCCTCTGCCTCTGTCTCTGCATCCCGAGTGCTGGGATTAAAGTGTGTGCTACCGTCACAGGGGTCTTCTGGAACTTGACTTGATATTATCTAGCATCTCCTCTATGGGGGGCGGGGTGCAGGGCCACCCAGCAGAGGGCTATAGGATGACTTCAACTCTATGTTGCCCCCCCTTGCCCCCATGGCTTGGCTGCTTCCTGCTAAGCAGAATGGCAGTGGGTGACCCCTGTCCTGAGCTGTCCCCCATCTTACAAACCAAAGCACGCCAAGGAACTCCCAGAAGAAGAATGTCACCTGCACACGGGTGCACATCAGGCTGGACACGATGATGCAGGCGAGGCAGAGGGAGCCTGGTGTTGTCCTGCCTACCTGGAAGGAAAGGTTGGCTTATAGTTGGAGCCAGGGGACTCTCTGGTTTGAGGGTCCAGGAGGATCCGCGATGCCACACCCTGTCCAGAAGCCCCAGGCACTCCACTTTCGAAGACTGGCTGCTCAGACCTCCTTCTGAGCGTAAGAAGCAATTGAGGCAGAGCCACGGCCACACCCATAAGCCTCCCAGGACCACGCCCACAGGCACAGCCTCTACTACCAAGTTCTCCAGGGATACCCTGCAGCCACGCTTCCTCCCAGGCTGTAGCACACTGACTTAGCCAGATGCTCAAGGCAAAAGGGCCACACAGAGCCTGTACATGGGGTCTAGGCCATGCCCAAGCCCAGGAGGATCCCTAGCTTTGTCCAGCACGTGCTGGGGCCTTTTGTTCTTTTGTCTGTCCCTGTCCTTGCTACCATGTATTCACATGGCTGTGACCTGCACTTGAGCTAGCCAGAAAGTTACGGCTCCTCGATGCCCAGCTCCCTGCCTGGGCAGAATTGGGGCCATCAGCCGAGGGAGCAGCTTGTTTGTGTTTGACATAAGCCCTGGATTGTTCTTCTCTCCGCGGCTATTATGCAAAGGCAAGTCCTAAAATAATATTGAATTTCCTCTCATAATTTGGAGGGAGGATACTCATCCGGAATTAAGCTGGGACGGGGATGCTTTCATCTGCGGGCACAGGGGACTTCTGCGCGGACTCTGGCTGGGGGTAAGAATGCTGGTCTGTTTGCGCCAGCTCAGGTCCACTGAGTTCACCAGAGAGGAGCTACTTGGGAGAGCTGTGCTCTTGTGTTTTCATAACTATGTGTCTTGGAAAGCTAGAGTCTTCATCGCATTGTTCTGAATTCCAGATGAGGACATGAGCCCCAGACCCCAGAGACCAGAGCCAGAGGCCAGCTGGTGGCCAGCTAGCTGTGTGTCAAGCCCAGAAAGGTGCCCCTGGGACCAGCGGTGCCTGGTGCATAGTGGGTGGTCGATGTGCTCCTATCAACTCCAGCACAAAGAACACTCACACAGGATAGGTGGTGGGGGCCACATGCCCTGCCTTAGAAACGCCTGCTTGAGTGCACCACGCACGCAAGTTCCCCTCTGAAGGCTCCCCACCCAGATTTCCTGTTCCGCAGTGCACAGACTTCCAGAGCAGAGGGCCTGAGGGCCTTCTTCTTGGGCTTCCTTGAGGATACTAGGCCAGGTTTCGGAGACAGCCAGACCACGTGCAAATCCCAGCCCTGCCACTAACTAGGTTTGGGACCTTGGGCTTAAGCTCTCCAGTGCCTTCACTTTTCTCATCTTTAAAGTGAACTTGGGTACTCACTTCCAAAGATCAGCTGCTAACAAATTTCTTCGTGTTATTAAAATGCAGAACATGTGCATTTACTCCATTTACTTAACAAACCTTAGCCGAGCACAGACATGCCAGTTTATGACAAGTTCTGAGGGGACACAAAGGGAGAAAACATAGATCTAGGCTTTGAGCAAAACAGGTGGATGTCTGTGAGTTCAAGGCCAGCCTGTTTTATATAGCGAGTTCCAGGGCAGCCAGAGCTACATAATAGAGGGACCCTGTCTCAAAAGATAAACAAAAAGTGTTTTTCCCCCCGAAAAGTACTTCTTTCAAAAGGCAATTGCAAAATGCAGAGCCCTCTGTAAGGATGACATATTCTTTCTTAAGTAGAAGACTGGGCGGGTTCTGGGGAACCAAGGCAGAGGGACAAATCAGAAACATTAACCAAGTTACTGTCAGGAAATAGCAACACAGCACATTTCCTGTCGAGGAACTCTAGCAGCTTGGCGTTTGCTTGTCTGTGTGTGGATGTCATGACCTCTTTTAGTGGGAAAGTGATTTATTGCTGCCAAACAATTATTCTATTCCAGTGAGGACATTGGAACTGTTTTGAATCTGTGGCTCTACCTGCAAATCTCAGGGTTGGCATGAGGGAGACCCACAAGCAAACACACAAGCCTGAGCACAGAACCCCTCAAACGAGGACAGAGGTCTTTCCACAGCTTCTGGATGAAAAGGCTGCGGCACACAACATTTGCTACAACTGAGCATCCAAGGCTGGTGTTGGTCGTTGGTCACTGGACTACAGCAGATCTCTTTTCTCTAGTGTACGAACAGACAGTCTGGACCTGCCCATCAGTGACTTGCACACCGCTTGGTCCTTAGAGATCCACCTGCCACAAGTGGCCGGAAAGAGAATTTGAGGAGGATGGATTCATTTTGGTTCCCAGCTCCAGTCTGTGGCTGGGTGGCCCCATCACTTCCAGGCCCTGGTGCTGATGCAGCAGCTTGTAGGGGCAGGGAATGTGTGGCTGGACTTAGCCATCTAGCTCATGCCCAGGAAGCAAAAGACAGAAGGAAAGACCTGGGTCCCGCCCTCCCCTTCAGGCAAGGTCACCTAAAGCATGCCATCTGGGCTCCACCTACTAAGGTTACATGACTTCCTGGTGGTGCCCAGCTGGGATGTGTCCTGGAGGGACACTTCAGATCTAGGGGCAGGGGTGGTGCCAACAGAGGGGAGAGCAAGCTGGTCAACATGTGGGTCACTCAGCATCAACACTTACCTCTGGGATACTGCTTATCAAAAGAAAGTGCCAAGGCCACCCAACGGGGAGGAGGAAGCTTTTCAACAAATGGTGCTGCACCAGAGGACTCCACACACTCCAAGGCGAGTACAGATGGGATACTTCCCCTATGGCTAAAACTGTGACACTCCTGAGGAGCGGTGATGCTTTCTCCCTTGGCCGTGTTTGGCTCATACTGGGCAGAATTCACCAGGGGCATTCAGATGTGTGCTGAGGGGCCACACATTTCTTTCTCTTATTTGTAAGTGTGTACATGCACACACACACACACACACACACACACACACACACACACACACACAGGGATAGACAGAGAAAGACACCTTTTGTTTTCCTGAGACATGGTCTTTTTCATCTAGCTAAAGCTTACTGGTCGTGGTAGGCTGACTGGCAAGTTCTGGTGATTCCCCTGCCTCTGCCTCCCCCAATAACACATGCCACAGCGTTCGTTTTTCATGTGGATTTTGATGTTCATGCTTGAGTGGGGCACTCAAGTCCTCGTACTTGAACAACAAGGAATTCTACTGGCTGAGCTTTCTCTTCGGCAGCCATACCCCAGGCTGGCCACAGATTCTTGACAGTCCTCTTACCTCAGGCTCTCAGGTGTTGAGACCATAGGAGTGAGCCACTTAGGCAGTATTCAGCAAGATCAGCAGAGCATTTCGTCGCATCAGAGAAACCAAGAAATAATGACCACAGTGACCTCCAAGCTAGTGACATGTTGGGGTTCTGAGTAATGTGTGTAGAATCTGCCATTGTTGCTGATATCTGTACATGTGCAAGCTCCTGCAAATGTGCACATACAAGCCTTTTTTTTTTTTTTTTTTTGAGCCTGGGCTGTCCTAGAACTTGCTATTGTGTTGAGGATGACCTTGAACTTCTGGTCCTCCTGTCTCCATCTCCTTGGGTTACAGGAGTGGGCTACCACGCCTAGATGTATGCAGAGCCAGGGATGGAATCCAGGGTGTGTGCATATGCGTGTGTGTGTGTGTGTGTGTGTGTGTGTGTGTGTGTGTGTGTATGTATATGTGTGCATGTGTGTGTGTATGTGTTACACAAATACTTTACCTGAGTTAAATCTTCAGGCCCTGCTGTTTTTAAATGGCCCAAAGGATTTCTGGGTGTGTCAAAGGACCCAGAGGTGACAAATCAAGTATACTTATAGTCAATTATGGAATTCAGGTATCAGGTATGCAGGAGGCCAGTGTCAAATTCTCTCAAGCATTTTTTTATGCTTGAACATTTTCATAATCAAATATTAGGGACATACATAAGCTAGAGTTAAAGAGAATATTTGTAACACTTCTTCTCCCAACAAAAGATGGGTATCTAGATGTTTTTAGATACTTGAAAAATTAGCAAGAAAAGGAGAGACATTATCTTAGGTAAGTGAGCAAACACTTGGGCTAGGTGTTGTGCCACACACCTGCAATCTCAGCAGTCAGGGAGCTGAGGCAGGAGAATCACAAATTTGAGGTTAGCCTGAGCTATGCAGCAGAACCCTACTTCACCAAACACACACACACACACACACACACACACACACACACACACACACACACACACAC
>OU015753.1:6199945-6215350 GCA_907169655.1 Acomys percivali
CGGACGCAGGCGCACATCGGAACAGCCGCCTACTACCTCAGCTACACACAGGTATGAGTGTATGTGCACACATAGGCATATTCACCTGGAGAAGCAGCCCCTTCTAGTGTCAGAGGTGCAGACCTGGTCCGTGCACTGCGCTGAGCAGGAAGCCAGTGCACTGACAGCAGGAGGTGTAGTTAGCCACACAGAGGGGAAGAGCAGGGTTGGAATTTGACCCCAAATTCCACTTTGGATCTAACCGCTCCTCCTTGACTTCTCACGTGAACCCCCAGCTTCCTAGGCTACCTTCCTGTGGCCAGAAGCATCAGTGAAATGTCCCCCGGAGCCTGGTTTCCCCCCTGTGTCTGCTGGGGGCAAGCAGTGATGTAGTCAGTGAAGGTCGAGCATTCAGACAAGACTATATACAATACAGGGTGGGGAAGCAGGCCCGGACACTCGGTTTTGACAATGACTGAAGGGAATGTGGGGTGTTTGCCAGCTCCCGGGCCTCTGTCCTGAAAGTGACCCAGGTAATGAGGCCCTCATCAAAAATCTGCCAGTCAAGGCTCATGCCAGCTTCTGCGTTAGTGGGGGTTGCTTGGACTCCGAGTGGCCCAGAGCATCTGAGAAGGCGTGTTGGCAGCCATAGCCTGGCTACGCTTGCTGCAACTGTTCACATGTCCCTCCGGCCTGGGCTGAGAGGCCCCGTGCATACCTCCTCAGCACCTGGGCAGCGCTGTGATCCAGCTCCACGTGGCCTCAGGGCATGAGATAAGAGGGCCCTTACCACTAACAATGTGCTGGGGCAGCCTGCTTCAGAACTCCTGGGTTCTCACGGGCTCTGGACCCACCGTCATACAGAACAGCCTTCTGCTTAGGGCCTGTGGCCAGCAGACCTGGGGATCAACCTGAACCCCGAGGCCTCACTTCAGGGGCTTGTGGTAGAGACACCCCAAGTTGGTCCAGGTTGAGCAGCTCGTATGTTTGGGGTTGGGGCTGTGGCTAGGTTAGGCAGGAGTTCAAGGCTGTATCTTCAGGGTTTCATCTCAGCTCCCTTGGCCAGGCAAGGTAGCGCTAAGAGGCAGCTGAGGCCTTGACGTTCAGGAACCACTCAAGGTCCCCTGCTGGAGTTATATGAGAAACCCCTTTGCTGACTCTCTGGGGGAACTTCTGACCTGCCAAAGAGGGTCCTAGCCTTGTTTTAGAACAAAGAAGGAAACACAGTGGTGGGGACTGGGGTGGGGTAGCCAGCAGCTCAGCATGTAAGCAAGGCTCAGATCTGATGCCCCATCCACTCACATTCACCTTATCCTTCTCACGATGACGATGACGATGACCGGCAGAGCACTGTGGGATAAGCCAAACTGGATGCAGCTCTCCAGCATCCTCTCCATGGGCCACTGGCCTCAGCCAACCCTGTTCTCCCAGTGACTTCTCTTTTTCATGCCCATTAGATGACAGGAAGCAATCCTGTCCACTGGAAGGAGGAAGTTCAGAGCCACAGTCTCCACAGAAGATTGGCCCGAGCAAGGAGATCAGTGTGAGGGTGGGGCAGTACAGCCCTGCGCATAGTAAGGACAGGTAGCCTGCCTCTGCGCCTGTGCTGGGCTAGGGGCAGAGTGCTTCTTCTGCACTTCCTGGACTCCCTGCTCTTGTCCCTGTCCGACAGGCAGCTTGGCTGAGGGAACTCTGGAACCTGAGGCTGTCACCATCATGTACAGGCACGTCATGGCTGCGCAGCCTCCATTACTGACCCCATATTCCAGTTTCATACAGCATCCAGAGGACCAAGCACTGCCTGTCCTACAAGGAAGCCGGGGAGTCCAGCCCTATGGATACCCAGGCTCCATGCTGGCAGTGGGCACAGTGTGAGGCTCCATCTCTGGGCCGCCCTTGTCCAAGAGAAGCTGTCATGTGTAACTACGGGCACTGAGTCTCCATTGAGAAGAGAAGCTGGGTGGAAGGCAGCACCACAGGAAGCCGGTAGCCATCACCGAATTCTTTCAAGCGACTCTGACTGACTGAACGCCTGGTGCGGGCTGAATGGCATTCCTCCTGTCAGGACTGCTGCCCCGACCTGCTGCCTGCCAACCTGCATCTGCCTCGGTGCCCACTGGAGCTGAGCTAACCCTTGGCCCCAGCTCCCTTCCCTTCAGACAGAGCCTGCCATGATCAAGAGCTGAGAGGCTCTCTGTGGGAGGCGCCCAGGGCCTGGCGTACAGTGGGATGGAGCACAGGCTGAGCTGATAGCTCCCGTAGGAAGCTGATCCAGAGGAAGGACAAGGGATGTAGAGGAGGAGATGCTTGGGGACAGTTACTGTCTCCTAGGACAGCCTATCCACCAGATAGGGAGTAGTTGGGCCCGTTCCCATGGAAACGGTTATCCACGGCAGTCTTACAGACACACCACAGCCCTCATCTCTCTCCACACCACCACCAATGAAGTCAGCTAGATGCTTGTCACCACTGAACATTCAGAGAAACTGAGGCCGGGTGGCTTAAGGAACTCACCCTAAACCCTGGCCTCTTGAGATGGCACTTAGCCACAGTGCCTGACCTGCCAACATGATGTGGGTATACAGGCCCATGAGTAGGAGACCCTGAGCATATGGCTGCCCCTCGCTGCTCCCGCTGGGCTCTCCAGAGGCATTCACTCACACCCCCTCTCTCTCTCTCTCTCTCTCTCTGTTTGGTTTTTTGAGACAGGGTTTTATAGACTTGGCTGTCTTGGCTCGCTTTATAGACCAGGCTGGCCTTCAACTCACAGAGATTTCCTTGCCTCTGCCTCCCTGAGAGCTGAGATTACAGCCATGAGCCACCACACCCAGATATTTGCTTACTCTTAAAACAGGATCTCTTGTAGCCCAAGCTGGCCTCAAACTTGCTATATAGCTAAGGATGGCCTTGAACTTCCGATCCTCCTGAGTTGTAAGATTGTAGACGTGGGCCACCATGCCCAGTTTATACAGTGGTGGGATCAAACCTGTTTGTTGGTTGGTTGGTTTTGTTTTTCCATGCTAGGCAAACACTCTGCCAACTGTGATGCATCCACAACCCACTAAATTACTTTTAGAAAATGTGGTACACATCCATCATCCCAGAACTCAGAGGCCAAACCAGGAAAATCACAATGTAAAGTCAGCTTGGGCCATACAGTGAGACTATACGTCTCAAAAAATTTCATTTGTACATTGGTCACTAATGTTACACAAGAGAGAAACCCCAAAGTCCAGGGATAGGTTTGTGTGAAGTTTTAAATTACAAAGTATCTATACCTGAGATTTACCATGAGATTTATGTTAAATATCTGAATATACGAGGTACAGAAACTGATGGACACCTGTCACCTCTCTCTACCAGCTCTGGGGACTTTTAGTCTCCATTGGCAGTCACTTATCCCAGCCTCAGAAACAGGGTCTGTTCTCTCTCTGTGGAGTTGTTACCCTAACAGACGTGTGACCTTGTATCTGTGATGGCCTGTCACTCGGCACCATGATCCAGGGACCATCCATGCTGTGGCATGTCAGGACTTCTGTCCTGCACATGGTGCTAGCACAGTACCATCACACGCACGGGACATACGTGTTCACTCATGCTTCAACTAGATGATCTGATTTTGAAACCCACTGAGCATGCTCAAATGAGACAGCAACTGAAAGCCACATCACCCTGTCACTGTGCACCTGGGACAGCTGGGGAGAAGGGCGGTGGATGCAAAGTGGGTTAGACCTCAGCCAAGGATCCTCTGCGATCTGTGGCTGAGACAGCAGAGTATCCCAAGCACCCACAGAAGGTCCTGGCAGCTTCTGGTAGTTTGTGGTGGGTGAGTCCTGGCTGGTGTTGTGGATGGATCGTTGCCTGGATCCCACCACTAGCGAAGCCACTAGAATTGACTGGGCTCTGTAAACAGAAGCAGGGGCCACCAGCTCCAGGGACTTTCTTGGCAACAGTGGGGACATCATAGGTACTTCTGCCATGTGAGGACCTAGGGGACCCCGGCTCCTGGAGCTCAGAGCCCTTCACAACAGTCCCAAAGCCAGGAGGAGCTGGATCGGGGGAAGATCTCAGGAAATTCGCCATGTCGGACACACATCTTTTATGGGTGAGTGGCGACAGCCCAGGGCAGTTGGGCATCTTACTAGCTGGTACCGTGTCACAGCAGGCAGATGTCATCCAAGTCGGATTGTCCTACATGACGTCCCATCAGGGACAAGCTGCGTTCCACGTGGCGTATCACTATGGTCTGACCTCACCTGGGATATTGAGGAAGCTGTAGCTGCTGTAGCCAATTGCCACACTCAGTGGCTTCAAGCATCTTTAGGGCTGGGACATGTCTGAGGGCAAGGGTTCGCCCTGTTCTGTCTCCAGGATGCCCACAAAAGAGGAACAACAAAAGAAGCCCCACTGACTCCACGCTGGAGGCTTAAGTTCCAGGCCATTCGTTCACTGGCCTTCTATCATCCAGGTGCAGTAGGGTCACTTCCTCACGAATGCTCCAGCTGGGATCCTGGTCGCTGCTTCCTGGCCATGGTGGCTATCATACCCCTGGGTCTCTCCCTCCACTCTCACAGTTGCTGGTGTAGTGTCTGGGACCCATGCCCGACTGACTTTATGGTTCCATCTGACAGGATCAGGACTCCCAGCTCAAAGGGCCCTGCAATGACCTTTGGTTCCCTGGATGACCTTGGACGTGCTCCCGTGTCAAGACCCTAAATGGGGCCTGAGGCATCAGCAAAGTCTCTTTCTCCACCGCGGGGATGGTGAGGGCAGCCATAGGGTCCTTTATGTCACAATAGGGACTGTCACGGTGACCCTTCTGCCTGCCTTCCTTCCTTTATCCTCCTCCTTCTCTTCCTTCTCCTCCCCGCCCCCCCTCCCCTAGATAGGGTCTCACTATGTAGCTCTGGCTGTCCTGGAACTCACTATGTCGGTCAGGCTAGCCTTGCACTCACAGAGATCTACCCACCTCCACTTCCCAAGTGCAGGGCTTAAAGGTATGTGTTGGCACACCCAGTTTCTATTGCTGTGACAAAATGCCATGATCATACCTTATAAAAGAATGCATTTAGTTTGGGGCTCACAGTTCCAGAGGCTACAATCCGTGACTCTCATGGAGGGGAGCATGGCAGCAGGCAAACAGACATGGCACTGAAACCCAGTGACACACTTGCTCCAACAACACCACACCTCCTGATCAAGTATGGGCCTTTAGGGGCCACTCTCATTCAAACTACCATACACAGGTTCCCTTCTGTCATGGCAGGATGCCACAGGACCAGGACATGGGCACCTTGGGGACTTGCGCCAACCACAGGGTACTTACTCAGTTTTTTTTTTTCTTTTTGAGACAGGGTTTCTCTGTGTAGCCTTACCTATCCTGGACTCGATTTGTAGACCAGGCTGGCTTCAAACTCACAGTGATCCACCTGCCTCTGCCTCCCAAGTGCTGGGATTAAAGGCGTGTGCCACCACGCCTGGCCTGGTACTCAGTTCTTAACTCCTGTCTTACGAAAATGAGAACAGGCTCAGAGAGGGAGCTGGTGAGGGGTGTGGTGAGCCAGGGCTGTCTGCTCCTCAGTAGTGTTCTTGGTCAGAGGCAGCTGGTGGGAGTGGTGGGACAGAGGCAAGCTGAGCCAGAGCTGGATCTGGGCAGGTCCTTTCATGCTGGAAATGAGAGGGCTGTGCAGAGGAGCCATGAGAGAGACCCGAGGGCCAGGCAGTGAGCAGCCTGAGATGGCCAGAGGTGAGGGTAGAGAGGCCTTGCAGGATGCCTCTTCCTTCAGTAAATACAGTAATTCTGTTTTGAGGACGGTGATGGACAAGAAGGATTGCTACAGATATGGAGCTAGGAGAAGAGGCTGCCTGGAAGACAAGCTGTTGGTAGCTGGGACAGACTGTGGTCCAAAGCTGAAGTGGATGGGTGTGTGTCTGTGTGTATGGTGTGCACTCCGAGAGGTGTGTGAGTTATGTGTGAGACGCGTGTGAATGTGCCTCTGTGTGTCACTAACACGGTGGTGGATATACATGTGTTTGTGTAGCATGTATGGTGTGGATTAGTATGCAGTGTGTGTATTGTGTATGTGTGTCATGCATCTACGTGAGCTGTGTGTGTTAAGAGTATACATAGTATATGTACCATATAATGTTTGTGTGATGTGTAGAGACAGCATGTATGAGTCTGCTTGAGTGTGGTTGGTGGATTCAGCATGCATGTGTATGTGCTACCAACTGTTGTATGGGTATAGTATGCATGTACATGTGTGAGCATGTGTATGTGTGTGTTTAGTATATGTGCTATACCAGCTGTTTTGTGGGTACAGAATGCATGATGCATGTGTATGTATTTATTGTGTGTGCTACCAGCTGCAATGTGGGCACAGCATGCATGTGTATAGTGTGTGTGTGTGTGTGTGTGTGTGTGTGTGTGTGTGCTACCAGCTGCAGTATGAGCACAACATGCATGATAATTGTATGTGTGTGTGGTGTGTACTACCAGTTGCTGTGTGAGCACAGCATGCATTATAATTGTGTGTGTGTGTGTGCTACCAGTTGCTGTGTGGGCACAGCATGCACGTGTGTAATGTTTGTGTGTGTGTACTACCAGTTGCCGTGTGGGCACAGCATGCATGTGTGTAGTGTGTGTGGTGTGCTACCAGTTGCCGTGTGGGCACAGCATGCATGTGTGTATACTACCAGTTGCCGTGTGGGCACAGCATGCACGTGTGTGGTGTTTGCTGGCTGCTTTGTAGTTGAATGGTGGTAGTGAGGCCCCTGTGGAGCTCTCTGTGGCTGTGAAGCCTTGCCTCTTCTGTGGCTTCAATCCCCTCCCCTGAAGCTGGGCTGCGCTGCTTGTGGCCTGGGAATCTGACTTGATTTGCTGGCAACAGGGAACATGGCCGCTCACTGCTTTTCCACACTGCTGGAACCCTCTGCTTTCTGGCTAGAGCTGAGCTGGCCCTGCAGATCTTTCCGAGTGAAGCGATGGAAACTGGAGTTTAGAGAACTGCATATGCCTGCCTCACACTGTAGACAGGGTTAGCTACAGACTTACACACTGCTCTGCATGGGGCTATGCAAAGCCCTGACCTGAGCTCTGAGGTGTGTGTGTGTGTGTGTGTGTGTGTGTGTGTGTGTGTGTGTGTGTACACGCATGCACACAAACACACTTGCACAACCTGGCCTGGAAACAGGGTCTGTGACGGTGTGACTAGGTAAGAGGTCATGATGGAGTAGGTGACCCCAAGTCATGTGACTGGGGTGCACCTAAGGGGAAAAAAGAGACTCAGAGAAAACATAGGGTGAAGCCATGTGGAGACAGGGCTAAGACAGAATGACATGGGTTTAGCTAGAAGGACCACCAAGCCCCGCAGGGCCCCCAGGAGCCAGCTTGGCCTGTCACATGACAGAAAGCATCTCTTCTACACTGAGGCCAAGCTCAGCTGACAGAGTGCTTGTTCCCTCCTCAGCACCACAGAAAATGATGCAGCAGTGTCCGACTTAGCATTCTAAAGGTGGAGGCAGGAAGATCAGGGGTTCAAGGTCATCTTCAGCTACATAGTGAGTTCGAGGCCAGCCTGAGACACATGAGACCCTGTTTCAAGACAGAACAGAGAGAACAAGAGGCAGCTCTGTTGTTCCAGGCCCCGGGTTGGGGTCCTTTGTCAGGGCCACTTAGGAACTCAAGTACATGAAGATCATCTGGAAATGAGCTTCTAGCTCCCACTCTGGGACCAGAGGTCCCTCTGGGCCTCCCAAGCCACGCCCAGGCCAGGCCAAAGGACAGAGGGTCATGGCTGAGAACAAAGTAGGGGCAGAGCCAGCACCTCTGAGACTGGAGGGAGCATTGGGTCCTAAGCTTTCCCCTTGTCCTCTCTTCACGTGACTCCCTCTGTATGGGCCTGTGTCTCAGTCCAATTTTCCCCTTTAAAAGGACAGCAGGCACTGGCCTTGGGCCCACCCTCATGACTTCATTCTAACTGGCTCTTCTGCAAGGCCCTGTTCCAAGAGTGACCCTCACAGGTACATGAGAGAGACATCAACGGAGCCAACATCACACCCCAACAACTGCCGTGTCGATCAGAAGGCCCCCGGACCCCGCTTTGGAAGCTGGGGTGGGGGGGTTCAGGCCCCTGGTAGTCAGGGGGCCTGGTGAGAGCAGGGCTTGCTCCACAAAATATAAACCTGACCTGATGAAAACACCCCAAATCTGGACAGAACTTGGCCATACTGCCTGTTCACATGTGGACACGTTTTCATTTTCCCATGAATATATTTTACTTTTTTTTTTTTTTTTCAGAACCAGGAAAAATCAGAATGTTTCTCTCAGCTCATGAGTTCACCCCCGCAGGATGCTCCCCTAAGGAGCAGCTTGGCAGCCACAGTGGTGGGAACTCCATGCCACCCTCATGGTGGGATGCCTCTACTGCTGTGCCCCCATCCTGTGGTCCAACGGGATAGTCTGACTGGTAGCTGGGGCATCAGGAAAACAACAGGATCAGGAGGGCTAGGAGATGGGTCCTGGCTTAGGGCCAGCTGTCTGTCAGGAGACCATGGGGCCGTGGGCACATAGATGCCCATCTTGTCACGTCTTCAAAGTAGACACAAAGGTCTCCACTTGGAAGGTGAATTCTGTGGCTTCAAGTGACCTCATGTGAAGGTTGAAGCCAGAGGTCAGAGGGAGGGGCTCCGAGGGAGCTGGCATCGTGTCAGGGAGAGGTCTGCCGGAGCTCAGCATCCCTGACAGAGATCAGTGGGCAAGCGCAACGGGGTCCCACCCTCCATGGCCACAGCCTCCCTGGAGAGGCACCTTCTAGATGACGAAACCAGAACCCCTGTACCGTACCACCTTTTGCCCAGCTCCTGAAGCTGGCCTGTCCCTGCATTCGCAAGGCCAGCTGGATAGAGCCAAGAATTCTGGTCCCTGGAGATGTCAGCCCGGGCACCAACAAAGAAAGTAGAAATGGAATAAAAATTCTTTTTTAATGGTCTCGGCTGCTAAGTTCAGCACTCCAGCCAGAAATCAGAGTGGAGAGCCCACAAGCAGCCTTCCAAAACTCCACCTCACACACGGCGCTCCATCCAAGAATAATGGGAGCACATGGAGCCATTCCCTGGGCTCCTTCCAGGGCGATGTGGTGCCAATCATCAGAGCGACGCTGGATGGGGGGGGGGGCAGATCAATGGACGAATGGGCCAGGGGAACAAGAGGAAGGTCAGGAGAGGCAGTGCCAGGGCGCTTCTGTGACATGACATACAGATGCGAAGTCTAGTCTACTGCAACAGATATTGGGCCCCCCGGGGTCCTGTAGGCTCATGGAACCCCACTGTCCTTCCAGAGCTCGGTGTCCTCAGTGTGAAAGGCCACCTGGCCAGCAGTCAGCAGACCGAGAAAGGTGTTAGAAGAGGATTTTGTCATAATCCGTGCTGTCCCCTGTGGAATGCACATGACACTAGAGTGTCCCCGTGTAGCCTAAGAAGGCAGATGGCCCTGGCCTAAGACACTGCGTGGTCAGTCCCGAGTGCCCGTAGTGGCCTGCAATGGGGCCTGAAGCCAAGAGGGATGTGAAGCACCTAAGGTCTGTGCAAGTAGACACACAGTCCTCCACTCAGCTGGCTCTGGGATCTCCTCAGACTGAGAAGAAAGAGACTCATGTAGGGTAAAGATGAAGCGGGCCATGCTTTGAGTGCTGATGCAACCAACAATACTGCCTGACCCAAAGGCGAGCGAAGACCAAAAGCCCATTCCTTCCTGCTCCTGCGATTCCTGTGGCTATTTGTTACACGGCAGTAGCTGACTGAGACAGCCTGAAATCTAGGTGAACTAAAGAGAACAGAAGATGGTAAAGGGAGGCGAAGGTAGGAAAATGAACCACGATCTGTCTCCAGATAGCTCGCGTGTTTGAACGCTTGGTCCTCAGATGGTGGCACTGTTTTGTGAGACTGCGGAACCTTTAGTTCATCTGAGGAGGCAGGCCACTGTGGGAGGGCCTTGTGGTTTTATAGTCTGGCCCCCAGGTCTTGTCTGCTGTCGGCTTCCCGTCTATGGTCTGTGAAGATGTGAGGCGTCCCAGCCATACCTGCTATCTTGAATCCCACCATGACAACCTACTAGGCTGTGCCCCTCAGTGTTCTCCTCAGGGTTTAATGGAGTAAAAGAGGGGGGGTCATCTGGAGGATGACCCTAGAGTGAGTGCTCCTCTTGTCATATAAAGGCAGGGCCCTTCCATGATTTGGTCTTGGTCCCTGGCGGAGCCCACCCAGTCTGTTGCTGTTGGCCTGAAGTCACGTTTCTGTCCTCCCACTCTCTACTGTCCAGCATGGCTCCTACTTGGCACAGGGGCCTCCTTCCCTTTTGGTGGGATGAGCTTCTTTACAGTGTCTGGAACCATTTACCGTCCCGCGCTTATTATTTATTCACTCGGGAGTTTGTTTGGGTCATTATGGACTTGTGGGTATTTATTTTATGCTTTGGGTTATGACCCTACACTGTTATTTATTTTCTTGTTCCAGTGGCTCCAGCCTTGGGTACTGGAAGTCATTCAGTTGGCACCTGTGCCCCTCTGACACCATAATACCCGTGTGTGTGTGTGTGTGTGTGTGTGTGTGTGTGTGCGCACACACACACACACACGTGCATACTTGAACCATTTCCCTGCTCTTGACACTAAGAGATGATCCATGGTCCTGTGGCTAGTCTCCCGGGCACTCACCAATTAGGCAGTTCCTCAAGAGTGTGCTGGGCATTGCTTGGAGGCATGTGAGAGAACTCCAGCCTGAACTGGGAGTGTGCCCACGGCTATTAGGGAGTTAGGGCCTCCAGGCATCCATAGCAGAGGTGCATCGAGGGGTGTAGGTACACTGTGCCGGTGTACACAGGCACTTACCCACCTGCCCAGTGGAGCATGACTTTGTATGATGTCTTCAGCTTTCGGGAGGGGGGTGGGGGGGCGGCACCCTAGCCCCTTACTCCTTGACGCCTGCTTCAGCACACTTCCACCTGCCTGTTGTTCAACTTGTAGCAAGTGAAGTGTGTTCAGAATCTGGAGCCTGCCCCGGGAGTGACGTCACCACGCGGAGTACCCCACACACCTTCCTCTGGGTCTTGCAGATTCTTAGAAGAGAGCTAATCCAGCCTCAGGTCAGATCTCCTCTGCCAGGCAGGAGCCTCTTTGAGGATGAAGGCCGAGGAGACCCGCCTGCTCTCCCTCACAGATGGGAGCTTCAGCGTCTGGTCTCCAAGCATAGGCTCCCTCAGTCCAACCCTCTCTTGGTCTCCATCCTGTAGTGGGTCTGAGGAGCCAACCTGCTGAGGCAAACCTCTAGCCATTGTCTTCACCCGGGGAGACAGCTCTAGCAGACGCAGGTGGATGGGTGAGCGGGTGCTTGCTTATGTGATGCCGGTTAGTTTTTTGTTAACTTGACATAAACTAGAGTTGTCAGAGAAGAGGAGATCTCAACTGAGAAGATGCTTCTATCCGAAGTCTGTAAGCAGAACTGTGAGAATGTTTCCTTGATTTATGATTGATTTAGAAGGCCCCCGGGCCACTATATAAGTGTCACTGTCCCTTGGCATATGGTCCTGAGGTATTTAAGAAAGAATCAGGAGACAGAGGCAGGCAGTCTTCTGGGAGTTCGAGGCCAGCCTGGTCTTCTAGGGCTAGACAGAGAAATGCTGTCTTAAAAAACAAACAAACAAACAAAAAAAAAAAAAAAAGAAAGAAAGAAAAGAAAAGAAAAGAAAGGAAGGGAGGAAAGAAAGGAAGGAAGGAACCTGGCCAATTCAGGGAAGCAAGCCACCAAGCTCCTCCTACTTCAGGTCCTGCCCTGAATTCCCTCAGTGACAGAGTGTGACCTCAGAGTTTTAAGATGAAATGAGACCTTTTCTTCTCCAAGTTCCTTTTGGTCATGGTATTTTTTTTTTTTTTTTTAAGAAAGAAAAGAAACCCTAATTAAGACACCATCCCTCCTCTGTCCTCTGTGTGGAACACGAGGCCCTGCCAGGCCTGTGAGCCTGGGGATGTGCTCAACACAGGGGTCACCCAGCAAAAGCCACGCAGGTGACACTGGGTTGTCCTGTGCCCACCCTGGAGCTGTGGGTGGAGGCCCGAGCGAGGATGTACTCAGTACTAGCAAGAATCCAGGACTTTGAGGACCATAAAACAGAACCTCATCCTGCTCAAGCCTGCAGCCATGGCAGTCCCCGCGAGAACACCACAGAGAGGACCCGTGCGGGGTGGTGGGATGTGTAAGGACACAAGCTGCCTGCTGAGCCCAGCCTTAACGTCACCATCACTCTCACCCCTCCAGGGGACCAAGAGACGGCTTGCCTCAGGCCTACCATGGATCACTTAGCCACATGGACAAAGGTTTGGAAGCTGCTGGCAACACATGTGTTCTAGGCTGTTCAGTGCCACCAGGAGGCTAACCTTCTTATATTTCCTTGAATTGTTCTTAGCCAATACAGATAGCAATGCAGAGAAAAGCAGGCTGCTCTCCTGTTTGCCACCATGATCCCCCAAGGTCTGTCCCTTCCTCAGCCTTCCTCACAGACCTCCAGAGGCTGCAGCGGGGGAGGGGGGGAAGGGAGGAGGGCAGAAAACATTGTCCTAAGCACAGGAGTGTCAGGTGTTGGGGTCCACACAGGTGTCACTTCAGCTCCGGGTGGTGAGCTGAAGGCAGCGCTTCAGGATGTAGGAAGCGACTGCCTCACGACCCCCACTAGCCATCTCTAGAAGATTCCCAGGCTCTACCCAGTTTCAGTGGAATGTGCTCATGATTGATTAGTAATGCCCTGCCCCCAGAATATAAGGTTGGTAGAACACTTGCTCTTCCCACTAACTGAGCGGTTTGCGGATAGGATGTGAGGTTTGGGGGTGGGGGTGGGGGTGGGGTGGTGAGGGTGCTGCACGAATCTGTGAAATACAAGTAAGAGGAGACCTCAAAACTTTCCACCTCTTTCTATTTTCCCTGAGCTGTTTCTATCCCCATTGTGCCATGATCTTGACCTCTGTACTCCGAACGTCCTGCACAGCTAGTTTTCACCTGACCCCAGCTGCCAAGAGCCTTCCCATCTGCGTATCCTTTTTACCCCATCCTTGGTCACTGTGTACCCAGAGGCCATTGGCCCTCCACATGGAGTGGGCAGCTGCCCTGCTTCTCAGAGGCAAGTGTAAAACACAGCCTATCCCCAGATGCGCCAGGCTGGTCCCGTTTTTTTTTTCTCTGGCCTCTCATCTACTGGTCCAACGAGGTGGTGGGGATGCTTGGGACAAAGGCATCTGACTTCAGAGTGAGGAATGCAAGTGGATGTGAAAGGAAGTGGGGATGGAGATGATGTCAGGGGACCAGAGCTGAGCGTCCTGGAGTGTGGCCCAGAATACCTCCCCCTGGAGAGGAGAGGAGAGGGGAGGCTCCTCCCACAGCCTGTTTCTGCCTCCTCCAGAGTCTGTTAGGAAGAAATAACATTTCCTCCTTAAACACATTAACCTCCTGAGCCGTGGGCCACACGGCAGACTCCTGCCCCAGCACATTCCTGGCCCATTTGGTGCTAGCAGCTCCCAGGTTCCCGCTGTATTGAGTGAGCTGCATTTGGCTCTGAAAGCAGTGCACTGCGGTGGCTGGAGGCTCTGAGGAGTCCATTACCCTCTTGGGCAGGAACAGGGTGACCTCCAGGGCTTCCAGAGCCAAGTCAAGGTCAGCCGAGAGAGCTCAGAGGCCACTAGGCCAGAGCAGGCTTCTGCCTTCTGTGCTCCGGAAGTCCACACACGTCGGCTGTTGGCAGCCTGGTTTGAGAGAGGCCGTTCCCTCTGACCTTTCAGCTCCTCCTCAGGGAAGGGACATCTCAGGCCCTATGACACTGTCTATGGTTGATCCTGGGACAGGAAGGGCTCATTTCAGTTCATGGTGACTTAGCCTCCTGACACCTGGCCCTTGGCTGCGGTGAGCCCCTGGTGCTCTCTTGCCTGGTGGCCTTGGATTTGGAGCCCAAGGATTTAGCATGCCTATATGGACAATCTATACATGGGGCATGTGTAGATTTAGGTATTATAGCCCAGAGTGTCCAGCACAGAGAGAGGGCTCCTACAAACAAAGGCACAAACAAAGCTCCTATGGCCCCCCAAGGGAGGTTTCCTTCCCAGACTCACGCCAACAAGGCAGGAAGATGCTGGCAGTGGGGTGGGGAGAGTCAACTGGCTCAGCCAGGCCTATTCTATATAGCTCTGCACGGCTTTCACTTAAAAAAAAAAAAGATTATAAAAAAATAATAAAATGGACCACGTAACAGAGACCATATGTGGCCGGCCAAGCTGCAAGTTTTGTTATCTGGGTTTTACACGCACAGCTGTGCCTTGGGTACTAAAACGACAGGCACCAAGCAGCACCCAGAAGTGAGCGGACTCTGCAGCTGGGTTCTTGGCCTGACCCACGTAGGCCCATTCCCTCCCTGCAAGCCCTGCCCCTCGAAGGTCTGCACCCCGCTAGAAGACTCTGTTCCCCAAGAGACCCCACTTGCACTTGCACATCCACCTCCTCTGAGCTCTGTGGCCTGGAGCCCATTGCCCTGTCCCCAGCCTCAGTTTCCTTATGTGCTCAGTAACCAGTTCAGACTCGACTCTCTGGGGTCTCTGGCTTCAGATCCCAGCAATGCCCACCCCCACAAAGCCTGTGGACCACCCAGAGCTTGCTGATGGCAGATAGGCACCTAAGGGACCCTACGGATGTGGCCTGTGACACCTGGTTATTATACTTGGCTCCTTCCTGTAGATATTGGTCCGTGCCCTTCCTGTGTGTTGTTGCCCTGCTATTATGCAGGCCCGGATTGCATGCTGGGAAGGGGCCTTCTGGTGGGTGAGCAGAGGAGAGGATGGAAAGAACGCTGACCACCCCCAGGGCCAGTGTCCTGGGCTCGGATCCCAGAATTCTCCTGCATAACACCACACAGACCGCTGTACCCTCAGAAGAGGATCCAAGTTCTTGTCTTGGGGCCCAGGACCCCTGCTCCCTCTGCACTGCCCGCCCTACCCCCATCTGGGGTCGGCCTCACTGAGGCTCATGTCTGTCCTCCTACTCCTGTTCCTACTAGCCTGCTCTGTCCCACGGGCTGGACGGATGCCCTGTGACCCCTTCCACGGTGGCCATGGCTAGCACTGCTCCTCTCGTGTTGCTAATGCCAGTGGAGGGGAGTGGGGCTCAGCAGAGTGTTGGGTACCTCACTACTCTCTGAGGCTCCCTGGTGGCTGCCACTTCAAGGTCAGGGTCCTCTTGTGTCTGAGCTCCCCTGACTCTTCTATAGAGACAGAGGCCAGGGCCAAGTCCTTGCCCCACTTGCTCGACTTCCAGGGGATCCCTAGGCTGGTCTGTAATAGGGGGGCAATCAGGGTTCAGGGTGCACCCTGGACCTACTGGGTAACCTCAGACAGATGG
>OU015753.1:6215360-6246175 GCA_907169655.1 Acomys percivali
ACCTTGTGTGAGGTCATTGCTTACCTGCCGCTGGGCGTGGCCCTATCCAAGAGTATAAAGGACAAACCCTCCTCATGGCTCCCTCCTCCCTCCCTCCCCCCCCCCCTCCTCTCTTCCTCTGTCTCTCTCTGGGATACCCCTTCCCCCTTTCCTTCTCTCCTCCTGCTCATTTAATAAACTTCTCCACATAATATATCTGTTGCCTGGCATCTTATATTTTAATTATTAAAACCGTCAGGATCTGCCTTAGAGGTGATAAGGCGCCCAGAGTTACCACAGAGTGGTGGAGGTGGCATGACCCCGTGACTCTTCAGATGCTAGCATCTTGGAATTCTGAACCAGGCCATGTGCCAGTGAATTCCACCAAGTGACTCTCACTGATCCCACGTGGAGCCGCAGAGCTGGCGGCCGGCTTGCCCTGCCCCAGACTCCAGCCTCAGGTGCTCGGGCAGCATGGGTGTTTGAGGCACAAAGCTATGGCAGGGAGAGCATGTGGCCTGCACTGAGCTGCACCCCTGCCTGTGGCCAGGCTGCATGGTGCACAACAGATCTGTACTCCCAGCCTCCAGCATTGGCCTCACCCAGGCTTCTTCAAACTCGAACTGAGTATTATGGGCCATCTGTGTCATAGTTAGGGTTTCCATTGCTATGAAGAGACACCACGCCCAACACAGCTCTTATAAAACAAAACAAACAAACAAACAGCATTTAATCTAGGCTGGCTTACAGTTTCAGAGGTTTAGCCCATTATCATCATGGCGGGGAGCATGGCGGTGTGCAGGCAGACACGGTGGTGGAGGAGAAGGAGCTGAGAGTTCTATATCTGATCCGCAGGCAGCAGAAGGGGACTGTGTCTCACACTGGGCACAGCCAGAGCATAGGAGACCTCAAAGCCCGCCCCCACAGTAACACACTTCCTTTAACAAGGCCACACCTACTCCAACAAGGCCACGCCTCCTAACAGTGCCCCCTCTCTATGGCCAAACATTTAAACATGTGAGTCCTATGCGGGCAGGGCAGCAGGAGCCCAGTCAACAGCTTTGCCAGGGCTGTCCTGAGTGCCTCTCCAGATGAGCCGCACTGGAGAGGCTTGGGTGGTGGGAGCTGGTGACCAGCCACAGGCAGTGACGCCAGCAGGACATGCTACAGCGTAACAACTGAGTAGAACTGCAAACAGGGCCGTAGCTTAATCCAGCCTTGGCCCCTCACACAGTTCCCTTTCTTTGGAGATTCCTATGAGGATGAGGGTGTTCTCTCAGTATACCCTAGAAGGAAGGCTGGAAGGTTTTGACTTCCATGGCCAACGGCTGAATGCAAAACCCAAGGTACAGAGGCCAGAACATGGCTGCCTTCGCGTGGGGGAGGAAGGAATGGGAGGCTAGAACCCAGCCAGCTGGTCCAGGTATGGAACTCTCTGGGTCTGGGCCAGTGAAGGAGCCAGAAGCCTTGGAGGAAGTTCTTGAGAGTGGTCTCCTCCCTCCCTAGTAAGGGCCCTGGAGCCGTCTCTGGCTGAGCATGGTCTGCTCCAGCTGTGGCTGGGAAAGCACTTTGGGAAGCTCCTTGCCCACGGCAGGCATTATCATTAGCAGGGTGGCGGAGCCCACTGGACAGCTTTGCCAGCTCTGTCCTGAGTGCCTCTCCAGATGAGCCCCACTGCAGAGGCTTGGATGGTGGGAGATGCAGGGAGCTGGCAACCAGCAACAGGCTGTGATGCCAGCAGGACATGCTATACCCTAAAACTGAGCATCATCTACTGCCCCCGTGCCTTGCTGAAGCCCACATGTGTCTTGGTGCCTGGGCTGCTGGCCAACATGAAGGAGGCAAGGCCTGAATCAGAAGGACTAAGCCTGGGCCTGGTGCATGAGTTCAGCTTGCCCCTGATTTGTAGGGGAACCCAGGTCTACCTGCCTCCAAACCTATAGAATTTGTCCCTCAAACTCAAGGCCCCTGGAGCCTGCAAAGATCTTTGCTGATGTCATCAGTTTAAATTGAGATCATGTTATATCAGTGTTGGCCCAGAGCCACCAAGGCTGGCATCCTTGTTAGAGGAGTAGAGGTGTACATACAGAGGATGGGGGTCATGTGACCATGAAGGCAGATAGAGCGATATAACCAGCAGCCAGAAAGCAGCAGAAGTAGGAAGGACGCTCGCTAGAGCTGCCGGAGGAATACAGCCCTGCTCCTGTTTGATTTCAACATGGCCTCCACTGTACGAATGAAACAGGTGACACACACAGAGAGAGGGGAGGCTGGCTCAGGCTGGACCTGCACCACTCAGAGACAACCTGGGTCCAAACCCTGAGGCTTCAGAGCCTCTCAGAGACACAGTGAGTGATGGCAACCATGTTTCTGACATTTACTCGCCCGTCCGTCTTCTCCCCTCTGGCCTAGACTAGCTCCATGGAAAGGTCTTGATGGCTTTAGATGCTTCTGTCCAGGGAAGCCTGGCAACTGAACACCAAGGAATGGGCTAGCCCTGGAAAGGCATGTGCTAGCCATGGAACATCCTGAGCCAGAGAGCAGGCCTAGGGTAGAGAAGAAGAGAGAGGGAGGGGGAGGGGGAGGACATATCAGAGAGAGAGAGAGAGAGAGAGAGAGAGAGAGAGAGAGAGAGAGAGAGAGAGAGAGAGAGAGAGCACATCTGAGGTACTGTTGTCTCCAGGAACAGGAAGGCAGGAGTCAGGCTCCCTTTGAAGTCACCATAAGTAACCAGCCTCACCAGCAGTATGAGGCGTCTTGGCACCAGACTGACAAACTAGTAAGTGGTTTTCAGCCATTAGTCTGCGGTCACTGGATACCTGGCTTCGTGTGAGCAGAGCAGAGCAGAGGGCGGGTCTCCAGGACAGACCCTTGGGTCTGGATAGTGAGGTTTTGTGAGGACAACACAAGGTGAGGTGGTGGGACGAGTCTAGAAGGCCAGCACCTGACCGTGCTGAGCACTTCACAGTCTACCTTCAGTGCGCATCAGGCAGCGGCTGGCGGAGCCATGACCTGGACTTTTCAGTGGCGGATATGTGGTGTGAACACACTCAAGTCTGGGATCACAGCTATGAGAGCCTCTGGCATGAAGCTGGGGCCGCAGGCATTTGATGGAAACCCTGTTCGTGTGTACGAAGGCTCAGGAACAGCTAACAGCTTCACATCTTTAGAAAAGGGGTGACATTGGTAACACAGGGCCAAACTTCTTTTGTTTTTTTACCTGCCTCTTTTTACACCCACGCCCACATGCACACGCACACTTTGCACTGTGGTGTCTCCACTGTCACCCTGGTCTTCCAGCACTATACGCTAGCGTATGCTTAGCAGAGGAGGTGCTCAGCCTCCTCACCAGCCTCTCCCCCGCCGAGATCCTTAGTCACAAGCCGGACTTGTTATGAGGCCGTGCAGCCCCACCTCAGAGGACAGACAGACATGCCTCGCTCAGAGGTGGGACACGGGCTGGTGAAGTGCCAAGGCTTCCTCCTCCCAATGTCTTGCTCTCTCTCTGCACCCATCAGATGGAAAGAGTGCCTCCTGTGACTCAGCTGAGGGGGACCTGCTTCACCCATGACCCAGCAAACCTAGAGCGTTCTCTCAGCTGTGTGCCTGCTAGGCTCAGAGGTGGAGTGCGTGGCCTCGGGACAGGTTGTGTGTGTTCTGAGAGGGTGTGGGGCTCCAGCCTAAGCGCTAAGAGTGAGGGTGGGGTGGAGACAGGATGGATGTTAAACCACTGTAGCCAGTGAAGACTGAGATCTTGCTGCCAGGCTCACACCAAATAGCAAGAGGCAGCCATGGGCATGATGGGGTGTATCCCATGGCAGGGATGTGAGTTCCAGATACCACAGGGTCCAGGCAGGAAGGGCCACTGGTAGGGGTTGAATCCCAGGCTCAGTGGCAACCCAGGGCCTTTATCTTCTTTCTCTGAAATTAGCAATAAGATGTACCCCCCAGGCTTCTACATAGCCTTGACGGCTATGCTATGCTTTGCAGCTCATGGATGGCTGGGTGGTTCTCAGCTGGCACTTGAGGTCACCCAGCTGTGTCCTCAGCAGGCTTGCCTCTAGCCAGCCCTTTCTGAACCTGGGACCCTGTGCCCCAGGGCATATTGTACTCCTCAGACAGTGCCATCGCACCCTATCAGACACGGTACCTGACCATCAAAGGTGCACAGAAAGGCCTGTCTCACCGAAATGGTCCCAAACCTGCAGTTTAGATTCAGAACCAAACTAGGACCCAATTCCCAGCAGCACCTGCAAAGACCTTGCTCATGACTGGTGCCAGCTGCCAGGCTGTGCCTGTGTGCAGAGGTGCCCAGCACAGCCGTGTGTGCCAATGGGGTGGGGCTTGGCACAGTGCACACGCCAGGGAGGGTCAGAGTTCCCACGGAGTGCTTCCAGGCCTCTGGCCCCCACGCCAGCTTCCCCCTAGATGGCGTCATCCCCTCGTACCAAGCCACAGCATTCTTGGCCATGCTGCCGAAACCTGACTCGCTTCATACCTAACGGGACAGTGTACTTGGAATTCTTGTTTCCTATGAGTCAGTTTCCATCCTCTGTCAAAAACGCAACTTGTTTACTCCTGAGATTCTCTCAGCGGTTTTGTGCTTGGTAACTGAACACAGAGAGGATGGTGAGTGCCTTGTCTTCCTCCCAAGCCTGTCCCCAGACTGTGAGAACATCTCTACTGGAGGACACTGGAGCCCCAGAGACCCACACAAGGGGCCAGGCTAGACTACCCACCTCTGCTCATAGCTCAGTGGCCAAGGGTCAGCTGCTGATGTTCTGGGCCTCTTTCTTCCTGGAGCCATTGTCTGAGAGTCTACGGCTCACAGTATCTTCACAGGGGAAAAGGAGCAATGGGGGTTATGGAGAAGACAGTGACAATTATGATGGTGTTGGACATAATAGTGGTAATGGTGACGATGGTGGTGATGCTTAGTGATAGTGATGACGATGGTAATTGACAGTGATGATGGCCCTAGTGGTGGTGATGGTGGCAGTTTAGGTGATGGGAGTGATGCGGCTGCTGCCTAGGATTTAAGAAGCATCTACTGTACGCCAGGTACTTCTGCAGGCACGAGCTGAGTACCCGTAAGCCCTTCGCACGGAGAAGACTGAACCCTTTTTGTGAGCAAAACGATGAGCACAGCCACAGAGAAGTGCACAGGTGGCACAATGGTGCAGCTGACCTAACAGTCACTCTGCGTGCAACCTCAGCCCAGGAGATAAAGGTACAAGCAGGAATGGATGCTGCCCCTTTGCCCCTCCCTTCCAGGGGATGGTATGTGAACCTCAGCTCTGTCCCTAGAAGTAGCGAGACAATTGAAAGGACATCTTTTTTTTCCCCACTGCTCACTAAGTGGAGGCCATGCGTAGTCCAGGCCAACTCAGGCCACCATCACCATCAACACCAATTCTAGCACCGTCATCACCGAAGGAACATGGAGTGAAACTGTGAATACTTTTCTCCTGGAGCTTTGGCATCTCTGGTTCGCGCTTTGAGACAGCTTGTTTAGATAGGAACTGCCTTACCTGTGCCTCTGGGTCCTGAGCCTGAGCCAGGCAGAGGTTGCAGCATCATTGGACAAGGTGTACTAAAGGACCATGGGAAAGAACAGCACCGCAGGCCTCGACCTGTCCCGGCACTGTGGCTTGCCGCAGGTTCAATGTCCCCTCTAGAAAGCCTCGCCTCTGCCTCTGAGGATGCTGAAGGAAGTAAAGTTAGTCAGCAGGGCGTGCTGAACTTGAACATGGCTGTGACTCCTGCCTCCTCCCTGGTTTGGCCAACTCTGCCTGGGGGTTGGGGTAAGGGCAGAAATTACGGTTGGAGGCAAGCTGGATAATGGCCGCAAATCAAGGGGCAGGCTGAGGGCTCCCCACAGGCTGGGCCTCATCCCAGTGTCCCGTCCCTGAGGCCAGTGGTGAATTCCTAAGTGGGTACATCAGTCCCCAGCCACCTCCAGCAAGGGGCTGGCCAATGCTACACAGACACACAGCAGCGGTATGGAGGGTGGTTAGCTAGGAAGTCCTGGCTTCCCGGGGAAACAAGCGAGTGGGCACAATGGCATCCCTGAGACTGGCGGGGGTCCTGTGGCAAGAGACTCTTATGTGAGAGAGATGTCTGCCCCCTGAGAGCTTTGGGTGGCTGGAGGAGCCAGACTCAGACTGGATCCAGTATATAGCACCATTTGTTCCTGAATCCCCGCTTGGGCCTTCTTAGGATGCTGTCCCCTTGGGGGCTCCAGTTACCTATAACCTCTTGAGGTCAGCTATTGGCAGAGAGGAGGATCCCATTACAGTGACCTCTGGGTTCTATTTTAGCACCATGAGGCTGGCCTGGGGTACACATCAAGAAGACATTCCAGACCTCGCACTATAGCTTGGGGACCCTAAGGTGACCAAGAGCTCCCCTAGGACAGGTGGGTCGACTCTCCACATACTTCTGGGTTTGCCAGTCCATCCCAATTCTTCCCTGGCCACCCCCCCCCCAGAAACAAAGGCAACCCGTGAGGATGCAGCTGTGAGGGAGAGGACTGGTGGGCAACATGGGTGCTCTCCAGAGGACAGAGAAAAACATGAGGCTGGCCATGGGAGATTTAAGACCCGGCCTTGAGATTTGAACTCACTGTTGGTAATGTCTCTAGGTCCCTAAGAACTCCTAAAGCATCTAGTGGTCCAGGGACATAGTCCCTGTCGCAATCTTGTTGGCTCTTTTGCCCAAATTGCTGGTCTGGTCTGGAATTCTAAAGAAATGAAAGGGACCCAAGGTAGCCAATACAGTATTGACCAAGAAGCCCCGAACTAGAGACTCACACACTCCAACCTCAAGGCTAACTAAATCTATAAGGAGCCCGAGGGTCCAGAAATCAACCCTCGTGTGCAGTATGCTGCCATTAGCAGAAGGCACTGTGTCAACTGGGTCTCCACATGCGACAGAATGAAGTGGGACTCCTACCTAATGCTACTTACAAAAGGTAATGCAATATTGAGGGCTGAAGGCCTGAACACAAGGGCTAAACCCTAACAGACTTAGAAAAAAAATCAGGAATGAATCTTTGTGACCTTTGATTTGGCAATGGTCTTTTAGATATGGGCTCAAAAATACACATGGAAACAAGAAAAATAGGGCTTCCTCAAGCAAAATCCTTTGCATCAAATGATTATGTTAAGAAAGACAGGGAAAGGGCTGGAGAGATGGCTCAGCTGTTAATAGCTAGGCTCACAGCCAAAAATATAAGAGCGAGAAATGTACAGAATGGGAGAAAAAGTCTTGCAAATTATCTCATAAGGGTTGAGCCTAGAGTACCAACACCTCACTTCCTGTTTTTCTTCCTCTTCTTTCTCCTTCTCCTCCTCCCTGTGCCCCCCTTTTCTTTTTCCACAGGGTTCCACTATGTAGCTCTGGCTAGCTGGAACTCACTATATAGACCAGGCTAGCCTCAACCTTACAGAGACCTGCCTGCCTCTGCCTCTTAAGTATAGATTATAGACATGCATTCCCACACACTCATAAAACAACAACGAAAGGCAAAAATCCAGTTAGAAAATCGGCAAAGAATCTCATTGTGGTTTGAACATGAAATGTCTGCTATAGGCTCTTGTGTGTGTGTGAATATTCGGTCCCCAGCTGGTGGTGCAGTTCTGGAAAGTTATAGAATCTTTAGGTGGTGAAGCCTTACTGGACAGAGAAGGTCACTAGGGATGGGCCTTGGAAGTTTCAGTTGTTTACATTTGCTTGCTTGTTTGTTTACTTGTGAGTGTGTTTTGTCTGTATGTATGTCTGTGCCTGGTGCTCTCAGAGGTCAGAAGAGGGTATCCAACCCACTGGGACTGGAGTTGCAGAGAGCTGTGAGGCACCTTGTGGGTGTTGGGAATCGAACCTGGGCCCTCTGCAAGAAAAGGTGCTCAGCCAACACCTCAGGCCATGAGGTTTTCTACTTGGCCTCACTCCCTGCCTGCTCCTGCTCCCTGACAGCAGACGCTATGCGGGCTATGCGGCCGGCTGCCACACACTCCTCCCACAATTACTTCCTTACCACAGCTGACTGTATCCCTCCTCAGCCACGAGCCAGAACAAATCTTTCCTCCTATAAGAGGCCACTGCCAGGTGCTTTGTCACAGCAATCAGGACAGTAATCAATACGGATCTGAATGGACATTTCTCCAGAGGAGATGGCAGGTGAGGGCATGAAAAGGTGAACGGCACCACTAGGCCTCAGGAAATGCAAATGGAACCACTTCACACCCACAAGGTCAGCTATCATGAGGATACAGAGTCACAGGGCTTGGAGATGATGTAGGAAATCTGGAACCTTCTGTGCTGCCGGCAGGAGTGGGCAAACTTCTTGGCCATCTGGTATACCACTCTGGCCATGCCTCAAAATGTTGAAACTAGAGCAGCCACGAGACCCAGTGATTGCATCCGTGGATATACACCCAGGAAAAAGGAAAACTTCCACCCACACAGAAACTCCTACGCAGCAGTGGGAACTGGTCAGAAACCGGCAGCAGACAAGAAGGACTGGCACGGTGTGGTCTCTCACGCAGCGTCATCATTTACCCATAAGAAGAAACATGGAACTGACTCACGCCACAGCACTTTGAAGCTTGCTGAAAGAAGCCAGGCCCACAAAGACCACATGGTGCGTGGTTTGGTTACATAAGATGTCAAAAAAGACAAATGTATGGAATCAAGGAAGGGCTTAGCAGCTGCCGAGTGAGCAGGGACTATGGGTGCGATGAGACCTACGGGGATTCTTTCCCGGGGCAGAAGGGGCACTCTGGAATGAGCTCATAGGATGGTGGTACAGCTCTGAGAACATGTCCACTGGGCTGCATGCTTTTGGAGCCAGAGTTACAGCCAAATAAAGACGTCCCAGAGGCCACTGCCTCACCCACGCTGCACTCTGGTTGAGGTGGAGATGGAGTGGGAGGTGTCCTCAAGCAGAACCGGTTCACATCTACGAAGAGCAAAAATCCTGGGTCACTCTGTCTACGCGGTGTGGAGGCGTGAGTGCTAACAGCCAGCTGAGTAGTGCTCAGTGTCACCTCCTAGACAGTTCGACCAACTGGGATGGTAGAACCACCCACTGTCTACAGATCCTGTGACTAGGGGGCATGTGGTGGTTGGCCCCATAGAGGGTACAGGCAGGAGTATAGGCAGATCCCTTAGTCCCTCAGGTGCCTAGCCAGCAAAGGAGATTCACACAGTGCCTGCAGGACAGGGCTGTGCACACTCAATGCAGTGCATGGGGCACAGCACCTGGTAATGCTGGTGACTGGGCGGGAGTCCTTAGACTCCTCCCTAAGTTCATGATGGAATCCTGGTTCTACATGTTAAGGTCCTGCAGGGAAGCTGGCAATAGGGGTTTGCACACATGTGTATGGGAGTGTGAGGGGTGTATGTGCATGTGTGAGCACAGGCATTGTGTACAGGTGAGAATGGGCATGGTGTGCAAGCATGTGTACATGTGTGAGTGTGCAGGTCCCCCCTTCCCTGTTTCCTAGATGTGCAGCAATGCTCCAGTGTGGCCTGCCCTGGTGCTAGGCATGCAGTGAACCACAGAAAGACTGTGAGGTACTGGTGCCCACGTGTGTTCACTCACCATGGCTGTCAGGGACAGCTCTGTACTATCAAGGCTCACACTGCCTTGCAGTGTGAGGAGTGCTAGTGGCTTCTAAACCATCCAGCTCCTTGGTGGCCCATGAGTGTGGTTCTGGGGGCCCAGAGCTCAGAATTTGAGGCAGAGAAAAAGCATTACTACTCCAATCCAAGCAGGACTCCTAGTCAGTCCACTTGCTGGGACCAGCAGCATGCTGGTCCGCAGTAACTTGAGATTTCTATCTTAGCAGAGGGCAGAGTCCAGGAACCAGTTCCTTAGTTTGCGCCTTCTAGCTACAGATGCTTTTGGGTGAGGGACAGGGTGCCAACAGAATGGTGAGGGTTCTGGCACCTTCCTTGGTAGTTGCTTGGCTTCCACATTCTGTGTATGTGCACATGGGTATGTGTACCCATGTGTGTGTATGTGCCTCTCTGTGTGTTCACATGTGTGCCCATGTGCAACATGTATCTGTGTGTGCACAAGTGTGTGCATGTGTGTTGGTGTGCTCACTGTGAGTATGTATGTGGAAGACAGAGGTTGAGATCAGATGTCCTGCTTTAGCGATCTCTGGTTTTGGTTTGTTTGTTGTTTGGGGGGACCTTTTGAGACAAGATCTCTCCCTGAACCTGGAGCTTGCGATTTTGGTAGGCTGAGTGGCCAGAAAGCCCCCTGCCCCTTCCAGGATCCGCCTGTCTCTATTGCCCAGCCCCACAGATGTACAGTGCTGCACCCTACTTTTACATAGGTTCTGGAGATCCGAATTCAGGCCCTCCTGTTTGCACAGCAAGCACTTTACACTGAGCCCTCTCCCCAGCCTGGCTTCTATACTACTGAGGCTGAAGATGCCACAGAAACATCTACGTCTTGCTCTGCACATCCCCGAGCTGCGTGGAGGAGTGTGGGAACATGCTGGTCATGGATGCTCATGGCTCCCCTGGGGTGATGGGTGACTCAGTCACTGTGAGTCAAAATGGCCCCTAGCACGTCCTTGCTGGCCCCTCCAGCCTGGCCTCTTGTAATTTCCCATCTCCAGATGTTTGGGGCTGCTGGCACTGGCCCCATGAACTCAGTCATGGTGTGGGAGGGCCTGCAGCGCATAAAGACACTTCAGGTTTATTGCCAGAGCTAGCCCCAGATAAGATAAGTGGCTGTAAATCGATTACCTCACTCCCTTCCCAGGCCTCTGCTCACACCCCAGGATGGCTTTCTAGAGGATTCTTCAGGAAAATCTTAAGCTGCTCCCAAAAGTCATTGGAAGGAGACTCCAAGCAGGTGCTGACTATCGGCTCTGTAGCCCCAGGACATCCTGGTTCCTCAGGGAGCTCCTGCTTGGACTAACAGCTCCCTTCTGTAGAGGAAGCAAGGCAGGACCAGGCAGCAGCAACAGCTTTTCCTGAGAGTAGTGTCTGAGGTGAGTGTGGCTGCTTGGGGCCTGGACTGTGTATTCAACCCATCCCCTACTGATGAGTCCAGTCACTTAGGAACGGGACCCACACTGAGTTTTACCCCTTACCTTACCCATGCTAAGAGGAAACGAGCTGGGCTGTGAATCCTGCCTAGAGGTACCTGTGCCCAACAGCACCGAGCATCAGAGGAGGACTGTGTGCCACCTTGCAGAAGATAAAGCCACATATGGTGTGTGTGTGTGTTACAACTCAGTGCCAATTCCTGTAGCTTCAGGCAAATGTCTAATGGCAGCAGCGTCACAGAATGTGGAATGCCATGAAAACACAGCACAGGTGGCATGTGCCTGTTCCAACAGCTTCTGAGAGAGATCGTGAAAAGTGGTATCTCTGATGGTCTAGACCACATGGTGGGACAGATGGCTGGCATGACTAGCTTGTAGGCAAAGCCCAGTGTCCATCAGCAGTGACCAGAGGTAACTAGAGTAGAATTGGCTTTGATGAGCAAGAAGTGACCTCCGCTAAAGGAAGGTACCAACGTTGGTGATGGGGGAATTCTAATTTTTTTTCCCCAGGTCAGGTAACTCAAGTCAAAATGAGGTCAGGTTGACATATTGGGTGGGACTTGTCCCCTGAGCGTCCAGACCTAGTTCCTTTATCAGTTGATGCTGCCAAGAACCAACGTGGCCTAGGGGCCATCCCCTCTCACTCTGTGGGCTCCATAAAGGCAAAGCTGAATGCAAGTCATAGGACCCTCGAGGCTTGGGCAAAGGCTCCCTTACCCTGAAGACCTCTCAACTGGGCAAGGTAGCAGGCTTGGTACCTGGTTGGGAGGGTTCATGAGGTCTTATCTGCAAAGGCTACCCAGGAATCCAGAATCCTCCATCACACAAACATCACAGTCCCCACGGGGTTCACCCTCTCGCCCTGAAGGTCACAGTCTCAAGACAGCCTTCCAGAGGCCCCAGACTTCCATGGTGTCCACCCAGTGCTACCCAGTTGCATTTCCCTAAGAACAATCTGGGCCGATCGAACTTGAGCTCTGCCCTGGGCCTGCTTCAAGCCTGTTTCCTGTTCCCCAACCCCACACCCATCCCCCACCCCTGGTTCCTGACCTGCCTCTTCCCCTCTGACAATTTCTTCCACACTAGAAAGCTGGCCTGGTCTCCTCCATCCAGGGAGACAGAGAAAGTGTCCCTCACCAGGTTAAGAGTGTTCACCAGGGGCTGCCATGACATAGCAGTGGGCTTGCCCTCAGAAGGAGGTAAAGTTGGTGGGGTGGGGCTTTGGCTTTGAGAACAGAGGGCTTTGGGCACGTGCAAACACATGAGCTGGCGCTGTCATGCTGTGCTCAGTCAGGTTGAGGGCATATTTTCTGCAGGCTGGAGCCAACTGAGGAGGGTGGCGTGGGCTCTGTGACCTTTCAGAGGCCACCTCCATTGAGTACCAGCCTGAGCCTCTCTCTCCCGTACAGGACCAGCATCCTGGGAACAGGTCCATCTGAATTAGGGAGGCTGTAGTGCGTCCACACCCTGTCTACGCCTCATTACTTTTTCCTAATGTGGAAAGTTAAAAGCAAACAGGGGTGTCCGGGCCTTGCCTTCCTCAACTCAGCCTGGCTCCAGAGATCTGAGGCTGCCGGCCTTGCCCCAAGGGAACTCCCTGCAGGGACAACACGAACAGGTTGTTTGTGTTCTTAACATAGGTTTTTTTTTTTTTTTTTTTTTTTTTTTTTTTTTTTTTTTTTTTTTAACTCTACTGCTTGGAGGACTTTGGGGACCCCACCTATGGAGGCCTCTCTCCCTGTGACCTGCCATCTACCTCCAGTAGTCGCTTTTAGGTCTTTCCATGCCTTACTTCCATTTACCTGCAAATGTGTGCTAGGGAGTGTGCACAAACTGCTGGGCTCTCAACGGTCGGTGCACAGTGTCTGCCAGGAGCTTCTTGGAACCTGTGTCCTAGAGCAATGGCTGTACGTGAGCTAGGAATAAATGAACAAGTGAGGAAAGAGATCGATAAATGAACAAGGGGACGAGCAGAATGTGGCTCAGATTGATCATTGTGTCCCCTGAGCGCACATGATAACTCCTGATCCTAAGGGACGGCTGTCCTCAGGAGTTCCAGCTGCCTGGTCTCCAATATCTGTCACAGCAGCCCAGGATGCTGGCTAGGACGAGTGCTAGGGACATCAGTCTTGCTTGGACCCACAGTGTCACTTCTGTATTGACACACTCACTTTCTCTAGTTCCCACCTACTTTATGGGCTCAGCATTGACAAAGCTGCCCACTCACGGTCCACTGTTGTCAGGGCTGTGTGAGGGCTTCTGATCAGCCATGGGGGCCAAAGCACTCAGCAGCAGCAGCAGCAGCATGCAAGAGTCACAGGAAAAATTAGAGCCACACAGTCAGGTTTCCATCTACTTGTGACTGATGTTGTCAAAACTCCATGTTGCTTCCCTCAAGCCACAGGTGTTATTGAGTGGCAAAGTGTGATTCAAATCCTGAGGAGGGGCCAGGCACACATGTCTATCCCTGAGCTGTGAAACCTGGAGACACCCCAGAGCTTGTCCTTGGCAATCCCATGATGCATCATACCCACATTTGTAAGCTACAAGACACTTCTGGAATGGGTTGGATGGGGATACAGAGATCCACAGAGCTTTTCTATTTATATGTACACCTCGGTGATACTCAAGATAAGGGTTCTAACTGAGCAGGCACTCGGTTTCTCCTCACAGAATGGCTGCCCCTCACTTTAGTGCTCATCACTGAGAGAAGCCAACACAAAGAAGATTTACTTTGGTTCATGCTTTCTGGGGGTTCCAGGCACAGTGGAGCAGGGCTGTCCACCTCTTGGTGGGAAGAGGAGAGAGGGAGAGAGGACCTCCAGTGATCTATTTATTCAGATAGGCCTGTCCATCAGCTATGAGCAGCGGATCACGAGTGCCCTCATGATCCAGTCAGGTGTTGCTGGCACCACCGGCTGGAGACTAACCTTGTAACATACTAGGGACACCTCACACCCAAACCATAATATACACTAAGTCCTCTGCAGAGCTCTGACATGGCAAGCGGCTGAGGTCCAGACCATCCTGGCAGCTGTGGGCAGGCCTGCTGATAGAAGCTCCTGGTAGACCGGCTTCAAGGCCTTCCTCTTTCCCTTCCCCAGAGTCCCAATCCCTCCCAACTAGTCCCTCAGAGAGAGTTCCAGGGACAAGTCAAGCAGGCCAGCAAGTGGGGGACTGTGCTACATGCTGTATGCTGGGGATGACAAAGATGACAGAGACAAACCAGTAACTTTTCGGACACATCTGTGTCACTACGGTAAACAAATGAAGAAACAGGAAGTGGAGGGTGGTGGTGGTGGGGGGGTGTGGAGGGCCAGGCTAGGGCAAGCAGGTGGGAAGTAGGCATAGCCAGGTGGGTGGGGACCATCTCACTGTCCACCAATCTGTGACTCACCCCTCTCAAGTTCCCTGCTCAGATCTGGGAAATGAAGCCATTCTGGGTGACTAATGGGATCAGGGCTGCCTTGTCTCTAGCCCACCCACTCGGGCTGTGCCAATAATCTTCCTTCAACTAATGGCTGTAGTCTAGACACCTGGGCTGAGGGGCTAAGGAGACAGTGGCTGACATGGCTGGCTGCTTACTAGATACGGAGTCAGGTCGCTTTTGGTGAGAGGATGCTCTCAGCATTTGGAGATTATGAGATGCTGAGAGATGAAGTTG
Organism: Acomys percivali; assembly: GCA_907169655.1. NCBI lineage: Eukaryota > Metazoa > Chordata > Mammalia > Rodentia > Muridae > Acomys > Acomys percivali. The sequence continues at coordinate 6,230,073 of OU015753.1, forward strand.
GACAAACCACTCCGGCTCCGTCTCAGTCACTTCCACCCATCCGACATGACCCTTGCTATAAACAGCCCCAAACAATGAGCCACACCATAGCCATCGTTTTCCCACCTTATGTGAACTGACTGACAGCCCCTTCCTTTCCACTGGGTATATATGCGCCCATTAGCACCTGTGCTCCTCTGAGATCAGAAACCTCTGCCTGTGAGACCAGGCCGCTCCTACTCAGCATCTGGCAGGAGACCATTGGTGGCCTCCAGGCGGACAGATCTCATCAGGGTTTCCAGAGCTGCAGTGGAAGGGAAATTGCTGTCCCAGGGAAGGATCCGTGCAGGAAGGGCCCTTCCCTGTGAAGTGGACAGCCTGAGGCCGAGGTTCATCAAAACCAGACCCTGCTCGGGCTGTCCTCTTCTCAGAGTTAGATGAGTCCTGTGCGCAGAGTGCTATGGCTTCCCCTTGAGAAGCCACTGGCTGAATACAGGGCCTGAGGTCCTCCAGGTGCCACCTGTACACTGCAAGACAGAGTCCATTGTTCCGAGTGCACAGGGCCTGTAAGCGGCTTTCAGAACATTCTTGTCAGACCTCTCTTGGTGAAAGAATTCTGTTAGTGTCTGAGCACTGCACTGAACTAAAAGGCGGCCAGCCAGAAGCTCTGGGCCTCATCTCCTTGGAGTCTCTGTGTGTGCAGAAATGAATGTGGTCACCTTGAGGTGGACAGCTATGCCCCTCACAAGCAGGTTACTGCTTCCTGCAGCCTCTCCCATGGAAGCCACGACACATCAGAACCTCACCCTACCGCCCCCACCTAGTTAAAGGGGCACACTGAAGTCACAGAAACCTCCAAAGACCCTGGGCCTTCCCATCTTGGCTGCAGGGGTCTCACTGCTCACTATGGCTGCAGATAGTATGAGAGAAAACACAGGTCACTCCTGACATTTCTCCTGTTACTGTGATGCCCAGGCCCCACCCTACAGCCCCTAGAACTGTGGAGCCTTCAGAAGTGACAGTTCCCAGTCACGAGTGCATTTAGCACAGGCCCTGTTGCAGCATCAGGGCACTTACCAGACATTGGGTCATAGAGACAGTAGAGGCCAGACTGTGGGGTGGACGGCCATGGTCATTAGGAGGATGGCGTGTCAGCTTTCAGTGGCTAGATACAGGGACACCGGGGGAAAGTGGCAAGTTAGATCTGGAAAAAGCTTCCTGCATGGGATGACCCTGCCTCCAAAGAATGTGCCCCGCCTTCCCCCCCTCCCCCCCGACATCTTCCCTCCCTCCCTCTCCCTCGCTTTCATTTTGAGCCAGAGGCTCACTTTGTAGTCCCCTCTGGCTCTGAACTCACAATCATCTGTCCAAAGACTCCCAAGGGTTGGGGGCCACAAATGACATCACCACACCTGCTTACAAGTATATATTTCCTTGCCAGAGTCCTCAAGCACACTGGGAACTAAGATGGTGGGGATCCAAACCTGGCCAAGGAATGCGCAATAGCGCGAGTACTGAACATGAGGGTTGCAGAATTAAGCAGAAGAGAGCTTAGATGGCCCAGACTTTACAGGAGACAGTGAGGCAACATCAGGACAGAATTCAAGGAAGCAAGAGGGGATTAAAGGTGAGAAACAGGAAAGGTGGGGAAGGATGGAGGGATGGAGGGACGGAGACAAGCCTGGATTTCATCTTGGGAGCCCAAAGGGCAGGGCACGAATGTATGGAGCTGTCTCCAGAAATGCCGGGGTGGCACATGGGTCAGCACTTCATCCTGATGGGTGTTTCAGGCCGACATTTTCTATGTTCTTTGTTATTGGGCCAATGTGATTCAGTGCTGAGAAGCTGTGTGTTTTGTTCACAGAGGGATGAGTTAGAGCTTCCTGGGTGATGTGGGAAGGAACCTAGGCCTCTCCTGACGTCACTGAGCTCCTCCTCTCAGTCCGTACCACCCGTCCCCTCAGTCCAACTTCTGCTTGAGGACCAACCCCAAAATTCAAAGTAGCCATCCACAGGCCGTGGCCTTCCCTGCCTTGTGACCTCACCCATACCCTGGGACTTTACACAGCCACCTTGCTTTGATACCTTAGCCTTCCTTGGAGGTTGATTACTTTGCACCAGCCTCCTTGGAGAATCCAAGAAGAACTTCAAGAGGAGGAGACATTTAGGCTGTGAGGCATACAACATATACGTTTAATGCTTTGGGCAAAGAGAAGTGGCCAGTACAGAGGCCTCAAGGAGAAAAATGCTTAGACAAGCACCGACAGTGGGTTATCATCGCTATCTGTTCAGTGAATAAGTCCATCCATCTGCCAGCCATTCATCCGTCCATCTGTCCATCAACCACCCCTCCACCACCCATATGTCCATCCATCCATCTACCCATCCATCTTCCACTCACCGTCTCACTCACTGACACCCCCCCAATTTACCTATCAATGAATCATCCTTTACCAACCCATCAATCTACCCTCTCCTTCATGCTCAGTCCACACTGCCACCCCCTATCCACGAATACAACAGTTCTCAATTGATCAGTTTGCCTATCCATTCATCCATCTGTCTGTCCATCCACTCCCTATCTGCCCACCCATCAACCATCTTTGTTGACTCAAGAGAATGGAAGGAGGTGGATCTGTGCTACGATGGAGAGGTTGTCGTTCCTCTCCGCCTCTCTGTGTAGAGGATGAGGAATATGTCCTCCACTCTGGGGCATTTAGGCTAAACCTCTCGGGATCTTGCCCTTCAAGGGACAGTCTGGTGGACCAGTGTCAGGTAAGGTTTGAAAACGTAAGATTTAGAGTGAGTTGTACGCACATTAAATTCAGCTAGAAGGGACTTTATAACCTGGGCTGGAAGAAGCTAATATATGGAAAAAGTGACTTGAGCAAGTGTTGGAAAGGTCACTGGCAAGTGACAGACTCAGTCTGCATGTCGCCACAGGAGGTGCAGCCGTGGGCCCAGCCTTCAGCCAAGTGTGCGGAGCTCTGGCGAGGCTGCCACCTTGCTCCATCCACATCCTACGCTTTGTTTATTCTTCCCTTCGTGTTGATTCTGCAACACAGTCTGTTTGGGCTCTTTCCTGTGAGCCTCTCCTGCCACAGAGCTTTTCAGGGAAGTGTTTCCATGAGTGACCGCTCCCAGTCTCCCACCATAGCCCTGGTCAGTCCTCTGTCATGGAAGGATGGCAGAGGCCTGCAGACATTAAGTCACCATTCCAGGATTGTAGCGGGGACGTACAATCAGGCCTCCTATCCAGTGCCCTGCTGCCTGCCCCTGGGCCTCTCTAGCTCTCTGCTCCTGGGTAGGTCTAAGGCATCCATCGCTAATCCTTGAGCCACAACTGCTTCACACTCACCCTCTCCATTGGTCCTGGGTCCCCTTCTCCGCTCTGTCCCTTAGATCTCCTTGTCCTCAGCTGTGAAAGCTACACCTAGATCCACTTCTTGTTCTCCAAACCCAGCATCTGCTGCTAAGCCTTGGTCCCCAAGTGTGACTTGCCTCAGGATGGGAGCCTCATGCCCCTTGGTGCCAACCCCTCATGTGAGCATGTCCACACACATGGAGGCCAGTACCAGCTCCTGGGGCACACTGATGAGCAAATCTTAACTATCCACACCAGCTACCAAAGGAGAGATCTTCTGTCCCAGAAGCAAGGCCAAGCCTAGCACATAGCACAGTGCACATAACACATAACACACCTTCCCAGTCACCAGGTCTGGGAGCCCCATGATAATTCCGTTCTCCCACCTGCCTCTTCCATAGCTAAAATGAGCCATAAGCAGTGCAGAGTGTCTCACATGGGCCTTTCAGGTCTCTGCCTGTTGTGGAAAAGACTGCTTGAGAGGTGGCAGGCTAACTGACTCCATTTCTTATTACTGAGGTGCCTCCAGGTAAGTTACTCTACAAAGCTGAGCTTCCGTCTTCCCAAATAGGAAGACAGCACTTGCCTGGAAGGCTGCCATGGGCCCTGGGCACAAGACAAGTCCACATCTGGACATGGAGCAACTTGGAGAACAGCTGTGTACACCTGTGCGCAGGGGCGGGAGTGTGTGCATGTAGAGACTAGAGGAAGGTAGTAGCTGTCTGCCCTGTCACCCTCCACAGTATTCCTCTGAGACAGGGTCTCTCACTGAACCTGGAGCTAGGCTGGCAGGCAGCAAGCCCCAGAGACCCTTTGTTTCTATTCTGCCCCTCAGCACTGAGGCTATAGGCGCATGTGCAGCCATGTTTGGCTTCTTATGTGGCTGCTAGGGTTTCACACACAGGTTCTCAGACTTATGCAGTGTGTCCTCACAGTCACTTAGCCATCTCCCCAGCCCTCTGGCTGGATTATACACTGGCTTCTTATTTGAATGGGAAATGGCTCCCAAATCCGACAGCCAAGAATTCTGATCCTTTTGCGGACCAAACCCACATTGAAACTGTGGGTCAAAGTGCACTACAGGACTTCAAGGGAACAGCATCAGGTGAACTTCAGACTCCCAAGGGTCATCTAACCCTGAAGCTGGGAGCTCGGCTGGCCAGGCTCATGAATACGGAGCAAAGGAGATCCAGCCAGCCCTGTTTGTAGGTGAGCACATCCTGGTCCACCCTGAGCTACTGAGTCACTCAGTGGGCAGGAGGCAGTGCCCAAGACTGATGCAATCAGGTCCAGGCAGTGTCCAGTGCACTGGGGCAACATAATGAAGTGCCCACCCCAGGGGCAGCAGGCATGACATCTGAGGGCAGACCCCAAGGAGGACATCAACCTGAAAACACAGTTGGCTTGATGTCATAAGGCCACGTTCAATAGGGTCATGAACAGCTGAGTGCCTATGAGATGGGACTGTCTTCATTCATTCACCACTTCATTCATTCATTCATTCATTCATTCATTCATTCAGAAGACTTGAAGCAGAGCTGTACAATGGTGTAAGTGGTGATGAGTGTACAGTTGAGTAGCACTGGCTTGGCAGAGGCTTTGCTAGAGTGGATGCGAGACAGCAACACCCATGTGGTGTGGAGGATGAGCGTCAGGGTCACTTAGCCTCTCAATACTAATTTACAAGTCACTGTAAAATCAGAGAGCTCTAGAACTCTGAAGAGCCTGTTAAGAACCCAGCACCTAACCCATGAGAGTGCACTGCTGAGCGAGCTCTTAACTGTTCACATGGAGCCAAATGTGGCCCGAGATGCCATCCGCCCCTGAAGACAGCAGACATACACTCTGGCTTCAGGGACCCGAGTGAGCTGCTCTAAGAATCCAAAGGCCCACTGTCCTCTACACACCGTGTGCAAGGGCACAGGGAAGTCCTGAGGTGCAGAGGCCTTGGTGGCAGATGTTAGCCCCAGCTGCTGTGAGTCAGCACGGGGCTGCGGGATGGGGGAGGGACAGCCTCAGCTGGGGTCGCCCTGTAGGCAGCCCTGTTTCCTGCTGCTCCTTTGTCTGTGGGAGCCACATGGCGGTTATGACTTGGGAACAAGCAGCTTTCCCAAGGAATGTCTGGGAAGAGTCTATCTTCTATGGATTGTGACACAGCCCAGGCTCCAGACACTTAGGAATGCCCGTTACCACACTGACAGTGACAGCTACTCCTGGGTAAGTGGTGTTGCAAGGAGCTCCCTCCTCCAACTGCATAAAGCATGCAAGAGATGCATGCTTCAGAATTTTTGGATCCAGACTATGAATCCAAACCACATGCATTTGCCAATCTGTGAGTTTCTGACGTCAGTTGCTGGGAGGGTAAGGCACACTAGGCAAGAGAGCTCAGGAATGCACTCCCTGGGGGCTGACGCCTAGGGTGAGTGAGAGCTGCTCACCAGCTGCCCCACGCCTCTGTCTTAGCTTCTTCATGAATGATGGCCTAGTTCTTCACAGTGTGGACGTGGAGACTCAGTGAGCCCACTCTTGAGTGACACTAACATAGTGCTTGGTACATGACAGGCATTCAGCAACTGGTGCTCACCCACTGGTGCTGCTGTATTGTTTTTCTCTGTCATTATTACCACCATTACCATCACCACTGCCACCATCATAATACCTGCATCACCACCATCATCATTACCTTCACCATCATCACCATTACCATCATCATCATCACCTGCACCTCCATCATCACCATCATTATCACCACCGTTGCCATCACCTTAGTTACTAAAATCATCATTATTATAAACATCACCATCACCACCACTGTGACCACGATCTTCTTTTTCATCGCCGCCACGACCGCTGCTGCCACCACCACCACTGTCTTCGCCGCTGCCACCCCTGCCGCCACCACCAGATCACTAAGAACACTGGGCTCACAGACTTTTGTCTCATGGCCCTTTTCCTGAAATGATTTAATAATACTGGTGCCTGTGGTGCTTTTACTATGAACAATCTCTTCCTCTGGTGAAACCTCTCGTGACAGTCCTTCACCTGTGTGTGCCGCTTCCTTATGTGAAAGCAAGCTCCTTTGTGCACAGCTTTTATTGTAGGGCGTGCAAGAGCCTGGCAGTTGGGAGTTCTGGGTTTCAGTGAGTTCGTTTTCATGGCAGGGGTCAGATAAGATGGCACTAGGCTCCATCTCCAGTGCTCTCCTTGATGACAGAGCTTGCTTGTCACCCAGTAAGTCCCAGAACACACAGTAAGTGGTCACAAAATGGAGAGTGGATTAAGAAACTCACACAGTGATGTGGGTATAGTACATATGAGATGGATCATACAATCTAGAGCAGAGGTGCAATGGGCAAAGGGCTCAGCAAGCCAGGGCGGCCTCCTGGAGGAGGTGTTGTCTGAGGTCAGTCTCATGACCAAGACTCCAGTGGGTAGATGGGAGGAGATCGTGTTCCAGGCAAGACAAATGGAGTGAACAAATTCACAAAGAATCAAAATCAGCCCTTGCTATGGTCAAGCAGATTAGACAGAAGAGAACAAAAGCTCAGAGGGACACTCAGGTCTTCTCAGCAGGTGTCCCTCCTGGCCTAGTCTCTCAGGAAGCCACCAGGGGACATGCCCCATGAACCAACACACTTCCAGCAGTGTCTGTCATAAAGAAAAGGAAATTACGTGACTTGACAGGACTCTATTCCAAGTCTCAGTGACGAGAGCATCATAAAGTCAGCGCGATGGTGATTGATTGCCTTAGTGCAGGTACAGGAAGTCCCTGTGCAGAGACCTCCTGAGCCACACACACCAATATCCAGGACAGGAGATCTAAGGCCAGGGAACCAGGTTGAGCTCAGTAACCATGAGGGACCAGAAACTCAGGTGGAGTGGATCCCAGAGGAGTGTTTCCCATCACAAGATTTATAGTTGTTTAAGAGACCTCTACTTATAATAGCAGCAAAGAAGCCAACTTAAAAAATATATAATTTTGACACTATTAGAGTAAAAAAAGAAAATGAAGCCATTAATGACAGCTAATGATAGCACCTGGAGGTGCAGACACCCTGGAACTACCCTTCTGTGGTGGTTCCTGTGGGCCCACACACACCCTCTGCCCACAGCAGTCATGTACACAAGCCTCAGAGAAACCTCTGTATACTCCTACAGAGCGTCAGGGTCTTCACAGAAGCTCATCACACAGCACTGGGGACTCCTGTGACTCAGGATGAGAGACTGTGAGCAGAGGACACTCAGATGAGGGACTGCCACCACCCAGCAGGACCGACAAACGGCTAGATGCACTGTAGAAAAGTGAACATTCTGGGAGGTAAAGAAGACCAGCTTTCCCGAGATATTCTTAATAAAATCTAAACCCAGAGGAAAACTCTGTGTGCTTAGGATCTCTGCAGTTAGAGTGAGAACAAAAACAAAAACAGACAAACAAAAACCACAAAAAGCCAAACCAACCAACCAACCAACGACACCCCCGCCCCTGCCCCCGAATCAAAACCAACCAACCAACAAAATACAGACCGCAAAGCACAGGGCATGGCTGCTTGAGGGGAAAGCAGTGGTCCTTGCACTGGACTCTGTCCCTGTGCCTCATAGCTGTGCTAGATCCCTGGCTCCATTTGAATACACTATATATACTGTAGTTTCAACAGGTTAAAAAAAATAAACCACAAGAAAACTGAAAGGCAGTCTAGCAGGCATCAAGAAGAACAGTGCCTTCCCTCAATTGCTGGTACACAGCCTGGTCAGGCGTCGCCTTCCCACGGCTCCTATCCATCCCAGGGCTCAACCCCCAGGAACCATGGACCCTAACGAAAGCGACATCATAGACACAGAGACCAGAAGAGAGGTTAACAGTCAAAGTGCAGCCATAAAGAGAACAAGATGTGGGAGCAGGCGGGGCCTGGACAAGGAGCCAGCTGGGCAGGAGCCGAGCCCAGGTAAGCACCTGTGTTACTGACCGCATGCAGAAGTGGGGATGTGGGTCATGGGGGTGCGGTGGCTGGGGCTGGGCAGCAGCTGTCATAGGTCCACACGCTGAGGACGCAGCTGTTTCCACTCAGGTGTCCAGCAGCTCACCTGGGCCTCCTCCAAGCCAGCCCAGCTGAGTGATGGGCTCTTGGCACAGACAGCCAAATTTGATAGGCTCCTTATTCCCCTCTCATACCTGCCTGGCGGAGCCCTGGCAGGAGCCCAGACAGGTGAAGGGCTGGAGGACAGGGCAGGACAGGCCCTTTCTTGATGGCGAGTATCTCAGATCTGTGGCCAGAGGACAGCCCAGCACTGGCTCCTGCAGACTGACAGCAGGTGCCAACATCTGACTCTCCTACAAGACTGAGGGGTAGGCAGGGAAGGACTATGGCAAGTAGCACGTTGGCCACAGCAGGTGCAGACAGCCCGAGGGCACCTGGGTATGGAACGTCTAACACAGACATCAGCAGGCAGATACGGCTCTTGGAACTACAGTGAGCAGTTCTGCCACTCCATACCGTGGGCCTTAGCCCATAAAGGGTTCTGTGGGGCTCTGTAGGCGAGACCCTGGAGGGAGCCTGTCAGAACAGATAGGATGATGCACCATCTCCAGGGCGATACCAGAAGAGATACCACTGTGTGGGTTGGCTGGAAGCTAGTTGTGACTTTGCCCAGTGGTATGAGAACACTTCCTGCGTGACTCTTGGTTGGTCCCTGTAGCTTGTGACAATCTGATGCATGAGCAGATACCCGGGCCATACCATATGCCCCCAGAGCTGGTATATGGTGGTGCCTGGGCCCTACAGATCCCAGACATCAGGCCAGGGCAGGAGAGAGAAAGAAAAAAGGAAACTTGGAGCCATCATTTGATTTCTCATCACCTAAGCTCTGGGCCACTGAGTCACGTGAGTCACTAGGAGCTCCTTTACAGCCAGTTTCCACTCAGTGGGGCTCACGGTCACCAGAAGAAATTGCATGGCTTTCAAGGCAGAGAAGTTCTGGGCTCTGGATCAAGGTCTACTTGGCCCTGGGAACACTGTAGCCAGTCTCAGGACTATTTACACCAGGACAGCCACCCATGGGCATTCCTCCTAATAGGAGCTGGTTAACGAGACAGTTCCCCGGGTTCAGGCAAACATCTGTTCTTTGGATTTGGGGAAGGAAAACAAAAGTAAAGAAGAGGAGCAGAAAAATGTAAACTAGTTCTGGGGTGTGCTGCCGGGGAACAAAGGGCACTACAGAAGGGGCTCCGTCACGCCCCCTCTCCTGTCCTTCACTGGATTCCCATGTCCGGGACAAGCTGACGGTGAAAACGAACCTGCAACAGGAAGCTGAGACTTCCAAACTATGTCACAAAAGCCCAGCCACTGTGACACAGCAGCCTCAGCCCCACCTGAGGCAGCAGAGGACGGACCAGTTCCAAACAGATCGCAAGAGATGGTCCTCTCTGTGCACTGTCCTCTGGCAGGTGCCTGAGCCCTGTCCCAGAAGGGCAGGATCACATGCCTGCCAGAGCTCTCTGCAACTGCTAGGTGAGTTCAAGGTTGCCTGACGGGCGGCCCTGCCACCTACCTGGTTCCCAGCCACAGGTGCTCCCCAGACCTCCACATTGCCCTCTGGTGGCACAGCCCTGCCTCACAGTTCAAAGGGAGGACAGCCACATGGCCTGCTGGCTGTCAGTGGCCTGAGTGATGGGGCCAGAGGGGACAAACGATAGGAGTGGGCTGGCCTGAGATATATCCCAAGTGACCTTGGTTAGCATCATGTTTTAAATTGGGCTGAGGGCCCCTGCGTGTGATGGTTATTACAAGGCCTAGGAAGAGCTGCCACACAGTGGGATCCACCCTGAGGCTACACTGAATGCTCAAAGTCCCTGAGATGAGGCATCACATCTGTGTATCTCTGTTGCCTGAGTAGAGAGGCCAGCCCCACCCTGTCCCCTGGGAAGAAAAGCTGCCCCTAGTCCCCTGGGAGCAGTGCTAGCCCTTAAGAGGGCTCCTGACTCAATCTCCCTGGAGGGCTCTGAGCCTGGCCTGGGAACTGTGAGGCAGCTCAGCAAACCCAGGGGACCCATCTTTCATCCAGGCAGGAGCCAAAGACAGCTGAGCCATCGCTGGAAAAGCAAGCCTTCTTCCACAAGAGCTCAGAGTCCAGAGTCCGTCTGTATGGTAACCCCCCCACACCCCCACACCACCCCAACACCAGCAGGCTCTTTTTGTTCCCTTTTATAGACTCAAGTCTTATCCAGCAGCCCCAGGCCCTTAGCCTCATCCACTCCACCATGCCAGAGAGGCCTGGAAAATTATCTGACAGACATCACAGGCCACCAAAAATTTTCTCTGGTTATCTTACCAGGAAAACATCGAAACAGAAGATCCAGGGCCCCACAGGCACCCCCATCTAGTCCTATGACCACACACATTAGCTCCACCCACTTCCTTGGACAGGTCACCCCCTGCCCATCCTGCCATCTCGCCATCATCTTTTCTTTTCATCATCTCAGAGTGAATGGCAGACATGACCTGCACCACCTGAAGCCTCTGGCATGTGTGGCATTAGTTGAAGTTCAGCATGTGCTGTCTTCTAGGTCATTTATAGGAGCCCTGGGTCAGGGCCCAAGTTGATGAGATTGACAGCGTTGGCCCTGGGTGACTTCAATGCCCCCTCTCCAGAATTGCTCCCCACCCCCACCCATACACCACACTGAGTTGCTTTGATAAGTAAAGACCAACAACTAAAGCAAACAGTTGACAAAGCAATGCCCTGAGCCATCAGGGGGGGCATGGCCTGGCCGGCAAATGTCGGGACTCTGTGACAGTTGCTCTGATGATGGATCTGCACCGTCCCTTCACTCTCAAGTGACCACCAAGGCCTTTGGGACACTGCATGCCCACTCAGAGGATTAGAAGTTGTCAGGAAAGTCGTGCTCCCAGGACAGCCTCTCTTCTTAGGCCTCCCTAAAGAATGAGCCTAGAGCAGGGTGCAGTGGCACACACCTGTAATCCCAGCACTCGGGGAGGCAAAGGCAGAGGCAGAGGCAGGTGCATCACTGTGAGTTCAAGGCCAGCCTGGTCTACAAAGTGAGTCTAGATCAGCCAAGGTATTTTATAGATGCAGCAGACGTCGTGCAACACTCTGAGGAGCTGCAGGTGCTATGGGGGAGCACCCACAATGGCTAGACACATCCCCAGGCTCCCAGCGCAGTTCTGTCACATGGCAGTGACAGCACCCTGCAGGCCATGGTCACAACTCAAGAAAGGGCTTTGAGTTCCACCTGAACTCTTGGTGTGACGCCCATGTGGAGGAGTGTTTAGATGTCTTGCCCAACAGCAATGGGACCCTACCCTTACCTACGCTTCCCACTGGAGGCATCTGTCCCAGTGGCCCCAGTGACATCTTCAGTAGCACGTGATGTTTGAAGAACGAATCCCTTCCAAAAACTAAACTAGGACTCACCACGTATGCTGAGCGAGCACTTCCCTACAGCCTCGAGGACTCAGCACTAGCTGCCCAAGCCGACTTCAGCATGGAGCTAACCAAGCAGCTGTGTGTTCTCAGGACTTACTTGGTCACTAACGTCACCCTGGTAGTAACAGGAGTCACAACGAGTATGTGACAGAATCCCAGACAAGAACATGAGCAAAAGTGGCAGGAATTGAGTGGAAAGAGAAAGCCACTCTTACCTCTGAATCCTTGGTCACTGTTGATGCATCCCGTCCAGCGAGGAGCAGGGCTGTCTTGTCTGCGGGGCTCCTGCACTCAGCTCGCAGCGCAGACTCTGTCAATCACACACAAACATTAGAAACACGTGGGTATTGCCTGTCCCCAAAACACAGCTCAGTGTAGATCCCATGGCATGAAGTGTGGGACTTCGGAGGGAGGCCCTCCTCAGGGGTGTTGAGGCTCCATGCCATTCCTCCAAGAATGCCTCCCACAACACCTCACCCACATCGAGTATGGATGAGAGACACCCCCCTCCCCGTGTTCTCATGGTCATGTTTAGGGCATCATAGTCTCATCCTACACATGCCCATCCATCTACCAGGATACATTGAAGATACATATTCCATGGCCACAGTTGGTGCGCCCTGTGTGATGAGCATTTTTGATTGCTCCACAGAGTCCCAGAGGGACCACCCACTGTCTGTGCTACCTAGGAGGTGCACAGGGAGGGATCGGGATGCTAAGACTTAGGTGGGCTACTTCGATGCACCTCCAAGGATGACCCCTGATTTTCATGAGTTCATTTCTACTTCCCGTGGTGCCTTTGTCTCCATTTTCTTGGATCCCAGAGATCACCGCCCTGGTCTGAGCTGCCAGGGATGAACTGAGGCTTTTGCCCTCTCTGCCTTCTGGCCCCTTCTTTGGGGTCTCTGCCCTTTGGCTATATCTGCCTCTGCTCCTTCTCCATGCAAGTAAGTGCAGAAAGAAGGCAATCCCTGCCAGGGCACTTCCCTCCCTGCTTGGGTCCCAGGAGTCATTTGGGGCAGTGAAGAAATAAAGACTCGTGATGCATACCTTTTTAGAGGCTGTAGTGATTTGGAGACCAGAGCTATAGGCTCCAGCCCAGCCAGGCGACTGGCTCATCTGTCAATGCCTCCCCTCGGTCCTCTAGAATAGAAAGGAAAAGACTCTGCCTTCTTTAGCCTCGTCAGAAATGTAGGACGCATCACAGGACCTCAAGCTTTCAGTGTCCGCTCCCCTCACCAGTGTGCCCCAGGAACACCAATAGCCACAGTAATCCAGACCCCGAGATTGTCAGGTAAACCAATTCCTAATGGCATCACGGCCCCCACCGGTTACTGGAACCAACTCCAATGTCACACAGTGCCCATGGAACACATTTTTTTTCCCTGGCTTGGAGATCTTATACATTTAAATGGACCAGACTGGTGGCTGGGGTCCTGTGCACTCACCTGCATGCACGCCAAGTCTGGTTTTTCCCCTCCAGGTGCTGCCACCCCCCACCGTATCTTACTGTGAATTGCTCAGACTGTCAGCAAAAAAACATAAACACAGCTGCTGCAAGAGCCAAACTCACGAAGCCTCCCGTCTCATCTGCCTTCCAATTAATAGTTTCCAGGTCGCTGTGGCCCATGGGAACATCTGTGTTCCATCTCTCCAGCCCACAGATGTGTGTGTGTGGTGGGGGGCGGTGCTCCCACTTACTGGAGACACTGTCTCCGGAACACTTTATCTTTAAAGAGAACGTGCTTGCCCTGGTCTTCTGGTGCGATAGTGTGTACTCGCACTTGTAATGGAGCTTGGCTGCGCTGCCCCCAGAGCAACTTCCGGCATCAGTCTGCAGACCACATGGGGCCCATGAAGAAATTCTCATGAGCCACATGGTGATGAGTGAGGACTGAAGTTCACATGGTGAGTCACATAGGAAGCCGTGGAGGGGAGAGCCCCCTTTGGAAGATCGGATGTGAACAGTAGAGCTGAGCTGCTTTCAAAAACTTGTTTTGCACAGTGGTGCATGTATTTAATCCCAGCATTCAGAAGGTAGAGGCAGGCTGATCTGTGTGTGTTCAAAGCCAGCCAAAGGTACAGAGTGAGATCCTGTCGCAGTCAAACTTAGCCTACTTTGAGGTGAGCCCTGCCCACCGACGAGCCTGGCTCCAGCAGCAGAATGGGCTGCTCAGCTTCGTGTGTTTTATGAACTGAAACCAAGCAGCCATACACACACACACACACACACACACACATACACACACACCAGGCTGGCCTTGAACTCATAGCGATCCACCTGCCTCTGCCTCCTGAGTCCTGGGATTAAAGGCCTGTGCCACCACCGCTCGGCTATCTTTTAAAAATTTTTTTTTAAATTTTTTTATTAATTTATTCATATTACATCTCAATTGTTAGCCCATCCCTTGTATCCTCCCTTTCTTTCCTCCTTCCCCCTTCCCCCTCTACTCCCTTCCCCTATGTCTGTGACTGAGGGGGACCTCCTCCCCCTGTCCCTTGGATGGGGAGGCCTGGTGGCACTCAGAGGAAAGATAATAAGTCTTTAAAAAATTTTTAAGTGTGGGAAAATACACATAAGATTTCCCACTTTGTAAGTGCATTGGTGGTGCTCTGCAGTCTTCATCATCATCCACACACTCTTCTTGTTTCCCCATCGGATGCTCTGCTACACTAAATGCACCTGGCCCTCCTGCTACCCCAGCTCTTCTGTGGCTCTACCCTCTGTGTCTACAGGTCTGATGACTCGGGATGGGGAGGGCTGCACTGAAGTGGACTCACAGCATTGTGTTTAGTCTCATGCTTGCCCCCACCCCTGTGTGTGTGTGTGTGTGTGTGTGTGTGTGTGTGTGTGTTCATGCACATGTACTGAAGCAGATCCACAGCATTGTGTTCATTCTCATCCCCGCCCCTGTGTGTGCTCATAGACCAGAAGTTGACATTAGATGTTATCTCCCCAGGCCCCAGGCTTTTTATGACTGATTAATTCTCGTGGCAGAATCCTCGAAGCTCACCCATGTTGTTGTGTGGGGTTGGACCATCTCTCTCCTGAAAGGTTAATGTTGCACTATATTAGCAGATCACATTTTGTTCATCTGGAAATGGAGACCTGGCTGCTTTTGTGGTTGTTGCTATTTTGAGTGCTAAAGCCTTCAGCACTTTGGGTTTGTACGCAGAAACTGACTTGCTGGCCCATAAAAATAGCTTTGTTTTCTTTAGGGGCATCTGAACTGTCTTCCACAGTGGCTGGGCCACTTTGCATCCCCACAATAGTACACGAGGCACCTGATCCCTGCTTTCTCAACACATGCGATGTTCGGCTCTTTGAGGGTAGCTCGGCTGGTTTCTGTCTTTGCTGTGGTTCTTATTTGCAAATCCAAACAATGGGAGTGATGGTTCTAACGGTCAGCTTGAACTTAGAAACAGGAAGGAAGCACAGGCCGGAGTACGCCAAGGACGGCGTTTCCAGAGAGGCTTGCTGAAAATGGAAGACCCACCCCAGATGTGAGTGGCCTATTCCACATGCTGGCACCTCAGATAGAATAAAAGGGAGCAGGTGAGCTGAGCACCTGCAACCATCCGTCTCTGCTTCCTGACTATGGATGCCACGCCTTCCTTACCACGGGGACTGCACTCTGAACTGAACCGACTGTCCTTAAGATATTCTTTAACCAGGTATGTTGTCACAGGAATAAGAAAAGTACCTAAATGAGTGACACCCAGCTCCTTCTCACATGTAGTTTCTAATGTTTATTTTATTTTCTGTGTGTGCCTGGGTGTTGTGTCTATGGATGCAAGAGCCCACGGAGGTTGTAAGAAGGCGTCAGTCAGATTTCCCTAGAACTGAACATATAGGAAGTTGTGCTGGGACTCAAACCCAGGCTTTTTGCAAGAGCATTAAGAGCTCTTAACTGCTGAGCCATCTCTACAGCCCCATTAATAAGGGTTTATTTAAATGCACTCTACACCAAGCCCTTTGTGCAGTGAGTGTGGGGGGTTAATGGGCACTACAGTTTGAGGGATGAGCCAGGGCTTACTTCTTCCAAAGGCTGTTCTTTTTGGCATCCCACCACAAAGACTGTAAACGGCTTCCACCTGCATCTCCATACACCACCACCTTCTATCCTTCATTTACTCTCTGTCATCCACCCATACACTGCCATTATCCATCCATCCTTCATATTCCATCAACCCACTCACCCATCCCTCCCTCCACTTATCCATCTATCAATCATCCTTCCTTCCACCTACACATCCATCCATCCATCCACCCATCCATCCACCCACCCACACATCTTCCACTCGCTGACCTCCATCC
>OU015753.1:6248964-6263322 GCA_907169655.1 Acomys percivali
TGCCCACTCCCCAATACCTGCCTCTACCCACCCACCATATGGCATGCCCACTCCCCACACCTGCATCCACCCACCACCCACCCATCGTATGGCGTGCCCACTCCCCACACCTGCATCCACCCACCCATCATAAAGGCATGCCCACTCCCCACACTTGCAGTAGGAACATGGCTTGAATGAGATGCTCTATTCCCTGCTCGCCTGAGAACCCTCGAGAAGTGTGGTCTCAGGGAAGAACCATATGAGATGTCTGCAAGGCAGGCTGAGTGCTGGGTGTGAACACAACTATCCCCCTTTCATTCTGCCTGAAGAACCTACAGAAACATCCAGAAAAGGCTATGGACATCTTACAAGCCATCTAGAACCAGAAGAGAAGCCTTTTGCGCATTGGACATTCAGCAGATCAGAGTGCATATGGATGAGGTGGGCAAAGTCGTTAAGCCTGTCACTAGTGTCCCTGGTACATACTGATGGCCTCTGGTGGACACTTTAGATACTAGGTAAGTACCAATGAACTGTCTCAGGCAGAGGAGGATTCTTGGCCAACTTCCTAGCCCTGTCTTTGGAGTGTCATGTGGGGGCTCAGAAGCTACCCTGATTGTGTAGTGATCTACATACTTGCCTGCATAGCACCTCAACTCAGCTGACAGGTTGGTCCAGGGAAACTTGGAGTCAAGGGAAGAAAGGCTTGTGAGTGGACAGCAAGACCAGACCACACAGCCCAGGAAAGGATGTGTGCATGTAGCCTGCAGGCTGGGTGCGTTCAGTCAAAATGAGGCTGATTCTTAGGACTGCAATGGCCATTCCAGCAGACCGAGTGGGGCTGTCTGGTTATTGGGAAGTGGGGTCTTTGGGAAGACCTCTTAAAACAAAAGAAGCCTTTGTCCAACAAACTGGACTTTATTCTCATGGGGTCTGTGCCCGTCACAGGCTTGCCGGCTGCCGTGACAGAGCCCTACCCTAAGCCGGAAGGGCTGCATTGCTTCCACCTCAAAGTGGGCAGAGTAGGGTATCAGGAGTTGATGTGACATGCTGCGCGCTGTTCAGGACCCACGCAAGCTACTGCATGAAAGGACTCATGTCCTCACTATCACGTCCTCCTGGGCTCTCAGGAGGAATGGGATAAAGGCGT
Organism: Acomys percivali; assembly: GCA_907169655.1. Lineage (NCBI taxonomy): Eukaryota > Metazoa > Chordata > Mammalia > Rodentia > Muridae > Acomys > Acomys percivali. Next base: position 6,250,097 of record OU015753.1, read on the forward strand.
CTCCTCTCAGTCCAGTGCCAGAGCCAGCCCACCTCAGAGCTCCAAGGTGTATCTTCCCATTGGCACCTGCACAGCCTTTTGGGAGCAGATGGCCCCGCTCTCAGTACACAAGTACAATGAAGGGCTCAGACAGAGGGAAGGACAAGGGACTCCGTGTCCAGCTGCCCCTCAGCCTGGGTGGGCACTGGAGCGTCACTGTCAGGGAATGCCCCAGTCCCTGGTCTCCCCCTCGTGTGACAGCAGCAGCAATGAGAATATATCAGATGACAACAGGTTCAAAGTGAGGTGCTGGCAGCGCACCGTGCAGGTTTCTGCTCTTATCTGGGGGCTGTGAAAGTTCAGGTTTACTCCTCCTGGGTGGCAGGAGATAGCGAGATATTTATGGAATGTCCTCAAGGGCCTCAGGCTGAAAGCACAGGCTACCCAGCCCCATCTCCAGGCTGCTCGCCCTTGGCTATGCAGAACTTGCTGTAGAAGGGCAGTTAGCAGCGGCCTTTCCTGAGACAACTCACTGAAGCCGGTGCAGGGTGGTCCTGGCCTGCGCAGCCCGTAGGGGCAATTGCCTCGGTGTGCTTAGCTCCTCAGGTCCAGCCTTGCCTGGCCAGGCTTACACAGACTTGACATGGTCTCAGCTGCCTGGGTGTATCACAAGCCCTGCCCCCACCCCATCAGCAGTGGCAGAGGCCAGTCCATGCATCCTCCCAGTGTTCGGTGTTCCTAGGTCCTCCCCTGGGCTCAGCATTCCTGCACCTCTGCTTTGGTCCCTCATGGTGTGGCGCCTGGCTCAGGCGCCTCCACCTTCTCCTGTGTTCTCATTTTCATCTCAGAAGTGGTAGCTCTGAGAGGCCATAAGCACTCAGAGGACATGGTGGTGACATCAGCCACATATTGGGGACACTGCAGGGCCACCACTCCCTGTTTGGTAGATGTCTGCTGTGACCTTCGGTCTGTCCCATGGTCAAGCAGAAGACATCAGCTACCATGTCAAGCATGTCAAGTGTCAGGACACTCTGTCTAGCTTGGTGTCAGCTCCTGGGCTGTGACCTGGGTCCTGATGACATTTGAGCTCAAGTGGAACCAACAACTGCAGATCCAGCAAAGTTAAGCCTGCGCTTGCTCTCTTGAGCCTCCCAGGCCCCAAGCCAATGAGCACACCAGGGAACAAGAACCCCACTTTAGCCCTCATTAGCGCTCCGTGGATGGATCTGTAACTATGAGGAGGTGTGGCCCCACCAGGCAGTGTCCAGCATGAACATGAACAAACGCTCCATATGGGATGACATGAGAAAACCAGGTAGGCACGGCTTCAGGAAGATGGGGTGCCCTGGGGTAGACCTTACTTCTAGGTTTCTTGGGTGTCTTGCTTTTACTAAGATGGTCCAAAACATTGGTCACTGGTATACCATGGGGAAGGGCACTTTCACATCGTGGGCCACCTAGAGGGCCAGATACAGTGATGATGGCTTATTTCACTGTCCCTGAAACTGCATTCCACATGGGCATCTATTTTCCCTTCCTGATAGGCTGCAGAGCCCCCTCACTGTCTCCATCTGTCAACCTGCTATGCCCCTAAGCTCTCTGGCCAATGCACACCCTTGCGCATCTTCGTACTGTCATCCACATAGCCTATTTGGTCCTGGGACATGGAGGGTACTGGGCCACCTGCACACAATGACTGACTTCCGTAGAGCTTAGAAAAGCTTCCTTCCCAGCCAGAGCTGTGGCCTCTCCCCTGCACTTCCATCTTTCTCTCCCTCCTTCCCTCTCTGTCCTCATTCACAATTATTACAGTACCGACCTGGAGCTGTCTGTCCTAAGGCTCCTCAAGTGGGTCATTTCTGGTGATGAGAAACAGGCTGCAACATTCTGTGGGACGGGCAGGGGCAGAGCAGGCACTAAGAGAAACCAGTTTCACCTGGCTCACGTCAGCAGCCAGTCAGTTATAGCCTTTAACTGTTCTCGATACAGGGGCAGACAGTGGTGGGCAGGGCATGGGGCAGAGGACTCTGGCTCCTGTAGAACCCTTGGGCCTGGACACATTCCAATGCCATGCTGCCTAACAGTCAGGTCATAAGACCTGCCCCAGACCAGAAGCAGCTATGGGAGCTGCTGTAAGGATGAGAGCTGGGGAGCCCACCCAGGAGCCATGGCTGTTACCACAGACACCACGGGGAAATCCATGTTCAGGTCAGGATGCAGGGCACATGGGGGGATTTGTCTAAAGTAAAGCCATGGATGCCAGTCTAGTGGTCCCAACACCTTGCACACAGTGACTTTCTGGTCTGTGTCAAGAAAGTAAAACACTTGTCATGCATGTTAAGCATGTGAGGGGACAATGAAAACAACTCGACTTCTCAGTTTATTCTAAGATGATGTGGGCTAGCTCTCAGTTCTGGGTTACAGAATCAGCACGGCTTCCAGAGAGGGCACAGCACAGGTGGCAGAGCCCAGGGCACCTGGTGGCTTTGGCTCCTGGCTCACATCACAGCCCATCCATCCAATCTGCCCATAACACAGACACAGGTCCTTAGGCACAACAGACATACCCCATCTGTACCGACCGAGCCATGGGTCCTCTGGACCCAGCACTCCAGGGGCTGTCACCAACTCTCCCCAGACAGTGTGCAAGACCAGACTAGTTATCCTCCCCTCACTTGACCCTCCGCAGCTTAGGTCAGATGTGAGTGATTCATCCGCCACTAAGGGAGGCTGGGCCCTGCTCCTGCTGTCCAGCAGGGGGCCACAGAAGGGTGTGCACTGGGCTGTGTGTCAGGACTCTGAAGCAATCTTCTCAAGGCAGTCATTCCACTAGGAAACAGAATCGTTGCCCTTGGAGGTGAGAGGCAGATCTGGTAGATTCTGAGCCACGGACAGGGCCCAGATTCCCAATTGGTTCCATTAAGAGGCTTGTAGTGGGTAGAGGGCAATGTCAGTCATCTTGCCTTCTAGTCTAGATTCTCCTCATTTTTGCATGTATATGTGCGTGCATGCGTGCGTGCGTGTAAGAACAGGTGCCTGTGGAGGCAAGAAGAGAGCACCAGATCCCTTGAATCTGAAATTACAGGCAGTGATGAGCTGCTTGATGCAGGTACTAGGAACTGGCTTCAGGTCCTCTGGGAGAGCCGCAAGCATTCTGAACTGCTGAGCCATCTCCCCAGCTGCAGATATGTACATCTCAGAGTCTAACTTAAACCATACAAACAGAAACACGAAGGAAAGAGGCCAGGTTCCTCGGGTGATGCTCGGGGATCTCACGACCCCATCCAATAAACACAGCTGAGGCAGCTGCCATGTCTCCTATGCTGAGTGGGTGTCCTGGGCATTTGGGCAGGACAGACCCTCAGTCTGGTGAGGTCACAGAGGAGCCATGATGGGAGAGGAAGGGAGGCAGTACTCATTGTGTTAGCTAGAGTTTCTTGTCACTGTGACACAATAGCTGTTTGTCAGATGGCAGCTCCTCTCTTCCGATGGGAGTTTCCATGAGGGTGTTCACTTGAAATTAGAAATGAAGCTGGAGCCTTTGAGGTCATCCTGGAACACTCTGAGGTTGCTTATCGGTTGGCTGAGGGTGGACTTTATTGTTGGAAAATCGGGAAGGCCCAGGGACCCTGACCCAAAGCTGGAGGTGCAGCCAATAGCGCCTGTGTCTGTTGGTACCCCTGTCCTGGGCTTCGGCATATGCTGGGTTAGGGGTAGGGCACTGAGAATTCAAAGGAGAGACCTCAGAAGGAACGACCCGGGACACCAGGTCCACTCTGATGCTGCCTGTTACGGCTTCAGTCTTTAGTGTCCCCACATGCTCATGCTTTGACACTTGTTTTACACCTGGTGGAACTATTTTGGAGGAGGCGGGTCCCTAGGGTTATGTCTGGCCCCTGGCTCAGGCCTCATCCTCTGGCCCACTGTGATAGCCTTAACTACACACTCCCCTGGCTCCCCTAGCTGTGTTTATTGGGCATTTTTGGTCATAGTGACATTAAAGTAACAAATAGATCAACCCTGGCCAATGCTAAATGCAAAGGGTCAAGGTACTGAAAAGGAGAAGGATAGTTAGCAAGGCATGGTTCCATACGGAGCAGATACACAGAGACAACGGGGAGCTGTCAAGCACCCCTGGAGCAAGGGTCACTCCTTTGCTGAGGGGCCTGCTGCAGAGTACCAAAGTCTGCGCAAATGTTAAGAGTTTACAGATGGCTTAGAAAGATGGCACAAACCTAGACACACCTGGAAATAGGGAGCCTCAGCTGAGGAAGTGTCTACATCACACTGGCCTGTGGGCATGTTTGTGGTACATTTTCTTGATTACTAATTGATGTGGAAGGCCCTGGCCCACTGCGGGTATTGCAATCCCTAGGCTGTTGGGCCTGGCCTATATAAGAAAAGCAGCTGAGCAAGCTACAGTGGGCAAGCCAGTTAGCTGCATTCCACTGTGGTCTCTGCTTCAGTTCCTGCCTCTAGATTCCTGTCCCGGCTTCCCCTGATGACGAACAGTGATCTGTAACCAAGTAAATCCTTCCCTTCCTCCAGTTGCTTTTAGTTAGTATTTATCACAGCATCATAAAGCAAACTAGGAAGACACTGAAGTGTAGGTAAGGACTTGAGTTCGGATCTCCAGAATCCACATAAGACACTAGGTACAGTGGCACGTGCCTGTAATTCTAGCTCCGAGGAGGTGGAAACAGGAAGAGCTCTGGAACTTGTTGGCCACCCAAACTAGACAAATTACTAAGTTCCATGTTTAGTGAGAGCCACTGCCTCAAAAATAACAGGAGAATGAGTGACACATGATGTCACCATATGACCGCCACACAATTGCCCATACATACGCACACACACACACACACACACACTTGCACAACACATGTGCACGTGTGCATGTACACACACACACACACACACACACACACACACTTTTCAGTATATCTCAGAGCATTACAACATGTGCGAGGCCTTCTGTGTGGCTTCCTGTGTGACCCTTCATTTCTTTAGACTTGTGTAGAGAGAACTCTGGCCAGAGGTTCCTGCCTTGCAGGACCCAAGAGTTCGGTCAATCATCTCTCAGGTCATGGGGCATTTTTTAAAAAATGGACACTTGAATGCTTGGCATGAGGAAGGAAGGGTTGTAGGGGCATATGGCTCCCTTAAGACCCACTGAGGCCGCCCCTGTAACACCTCGAGGCACCCCGAGCTCAGGGAGTTACCAGGAAACACAGCAGGAAGTTCTATCACATTCCTCTCTCAGCCTTCTGTCAACCAAGAGGGCTTGTGTCTGTCCTGACCACCTGGCTGGCACCTAAGTGGCACATGGCTGACTGCTGCAGTTCCTGGCTGGACAGTGGCTGCCAACTAGGACTCTGTGCCAAGAAGCTGCCACTTCCTGCAAGCAGCTGCACCCTCTTTTACAGATTCGTGTCCTCCAGAGGCCAGAAAACTCCAGAATGGAGTGTCTATCTCTCTGGAGGCCGCATTCCAGCCTAGCCTGGCCCGTTCTGTGGAATGAGGAAGGCGGACTAGGACCCAAGGTGCAGAAGCCTCTTCTCTGACTCTTGGGAAGGCTGCCCCAGCTGAGGGTGGAAAGTGTGGTCCCACAGATCCCACAGAGAGCCAACAGATCCCTCAGGAGCAATGCAGGGGCTCTGGAGTCTGTGCACTAGAACCTGACGCCATCTCAGAGGTCAGAGTTCACACTGATTGCCATGGCTGCCAGGAGTGTGATACCCAGCCTGTCACTAGGAGCTGCTCCTCCGGTCCCTCAAACCAGACTGACTAGTGTCCGTGGCCCTGACAAATGCCAGTGAGTTCATGAAAATAGGGCAAAGTAAACGTCATGCTTTTGAAAAATACTTAAGCAGCAAACCCTGATGGTGGAAACCACATGTGGAAATTCACTGTCAAACAGACCAAATCCTCAAACAGAGGCTCAAATTTGCAGACGTTATAGATGGCTGCGGGCAGAGACAACAGGATATTGAAGCAGAAGCTTACCAACAATGAGGGGGGAAGCCATATGCTGCTCAGTCAGCAAGTGCACACTGCTTGTTTGCTCACCCCGCCCCCACACAGTGTCCCTGCTGCCTCTGGAGTGCCCCCCTCCGGCCCCTCCCTGCCAGTGCAGGATGACCTCAAAACATCTGCTCTCTCCTTGATGAGAAGTGGCTGAGGCTGATGGCTCTGTTGCATACCCAGCAGACTCTGGGGCCCGAGCCGACTTGTCAAAACTGAATACTTCCAAGTGCAACTGTTTTGTGTCTGGACACCTAAGAGCATGGCACTTTCTCCCACAGAAATCTCTAGAACAAGACATTGGTGCCGTCATGAGCTGCATCAGCCCCTATCAAGGTAACTGTGACTGCTTTCCTACAGCGATGCTATACCCAGGTTCCCAGGAGGCTCTGAAACCTTAGCATTGTGTCCACTCAGACTTGTATGTTGGGGTGCAGGCACGGAAAAGGGAATTAATAAACTCTTGGCATGTGAGTGGCCCTGTGCTTCCAGGCTATGCATTCTCAGCTCTCAAGGTGTGTGTGTATGGAGAGGTGGGGGGGTGGGGGAGGGAGATGCTGAGCTTTCCTGGCTGCCTGAGACAGACAGAAGCTCCCAGGACTCTGCTTCCCATGCAGAGGGGAACCAAGGTAGAGGCCTAGTCAGCTGCATTTGGTGGGAGGTGATAACTCAGACCTACTCTGTCACCAGACCAGGTGTCTCACCCATCTCCCCACTCCCGGCTGCCGAAACCCTGGGAAGAGGGTTATGGAGAGGAAACTAGCATTGACCTTGTTGAAGGTCACATGAGCTCAAATCTAGGATGTTTGCCAAACATCTGTCCAGCTGCCAAGGGAAGCTTCCAGGGTCAACAGACAGCCTGACCGTGATCACCTTGGCTCAGTCAAAGATGTCTGATGGCTCAAGCTGTTCGGCTGCCCCAAGGACCACAGAACAGTGCGCCATGGGGCTTCTCCACTGGCCTCTCGTGCCTGCAAGGTACACAGACTCCGCCCATCTCTAGGCCTGAGTGGGAGCCAGAGATCTATCTATCAATGGTCCTCAATGCCAGGAAAATTTGTTCCTATTCTGTACAGGCGGAGGCTCTTAGAGATGCCAGGGTGGGGGTGGGGAGCTGGGGGTGGGGTGGGGAGGGGGAGGGGAGGGGGACTGCACACAGAGTTTATCTGACTCACGATAGAGCCTGCCAACAGGTGAGCATATTAACATCAACTTTATCTCTTTACCCTGGCGCCACATTTTTATTTCCTTTTGGCTGGTTTGGTTTATTTGAGAGGCAAAATAAGCTTACTTATGTTTGAAGTTCCAAGGACCAGAATTCCAGGAGAGGTAATAGCTACCAATATCTCCTGGGCTGGCCTTGGGCAGTTAGCACCTTACCTGGATGACAGACAAAAGTCACAGCTGCCACCATGACTGCTCTCCCTGGCCCACACTACTAACTGACCTTGTGGTCATGCCTCACAGGGCACAACTCTTTCCACCCTAGACTGCTCGGATCCCAGGCTAGACCTCTGACCCTGTTGAGATGCCCAAGAGCTGTATAAAACTGTTTTCTGGGGCAATCTCAACTACTGAGACAATTCACAAGAATTAAAAAAGGGCCCAAAACAAATATGAGTTACAGCTGCCTTTGGGTGTCTTTTTGTTCTTTTATCTCCCAAATTTTCATAATGCGAGCATGGGTCCAAAACAAAAGACAGAATCAAAACCTAGACATTACCATTTTTAGAAAGCTCAGTGCAAAGCGCCCAAACAAGCTACACAACTGTCTCCTTCCACAGTGCGTCTCCACACAGAGCCACTCATCAGAAGGGGGCAGGAACCTGGGTCTGGCCAAACTATGTATGCATGGATGTGTCTATCCCCCGCCCCCTCCCATGAGTCAGGAGCCTTCCCAATTCACTGAAGGTTGAATGGAGGTGAAGAAACAATGTGGGTCCAGCCCATGCTGCCATGCGAAGGTGCACAGAGTGTGCCTCCAAAACCTCTCTGCCTGGGACCTCTGAGCGCGGACCCATTTAGAAGTCAGTGCTTTGTGGTTATTTAGATGAGATTATCCAGTGATAGGGGCCCTTCGCCCAGTGACCACGACCCCATCAGAGTAGAAGAAAGAGCTGTGAGGGCAGGAGGAAGGAGGTGGAGGCTGGGGTGACAGCCACCAGATGGAGGCTGCAGAAGCTACGTGCCATCTGAATGTCTCCCTCAGGGCCCCGGAAGGGACTCCGCCTATGACTCGGATGTAGAGTCTGAAGAAAGTGGGCTCTGTGACTACAAGATCCACATCTGCCTCAAATTACTGATGCTAAAGGCTGGGCAGGAACTGAGGGCAAAACTAGAGACCACGTGGGTCACAAAGGTTAGCACACAGATAGTGGAGGAAGAAGGTCATGAAGCCAGGGCCCCAAAGTCTCTCCTACCCGCTCACTCCATCCTGATGGGTGTCCAGTATTGTTCCCAGCCCTGGAGGGGGCTGCAGCTTGGAGCAAGGCAAGCCCGGGGCCTGCCTGCATGGACACACATGGTGGGCAAGTGGGTTTCACAGACACAAAGCAACCCTCCACTATGAATGTCTGAGCTGCAAGGCCCATGAGAACGTTCTGATGAGGAACACGGGCTGTTTCCATGCTCCAAGCTGAGCTGTGTCTTCCTAAGCATCCTCTACCTTGAGACTCAGCCCTAGTAGAGGGAAGGCGTGGGATTGGGAATTGGTACTGTGTGGTGGCTTGAGGGCAAGAGAGCTGGCAGGAAGGAGCCATGAGCACAGAAGGCTGAAAGTGGAGTACTGCTTGGATACAGTCAGCAGATGTCACCGGGTTACTAGAAGGGCTGGAGAGAGGTCTATACTCCTGTGAATCTACCTCAAGGGCTCTAAGCTTATGGCAGAAACACCTGCACATCATGATTGACTGCTGCATCGCTCACAGGGACAAAGCAGCATGGCCAGACTAGGTGCCCATCAGCTGATGGGCGTGCTGGGGAGGGAGGCTGTAGTATATGTGCACTTTGAACTTCAGGTCGGACGTAGAGGATGGAAGCACATCATTTGCTGAACCAGATGCAAGTGGAGATCCTCACACTGAGGGAAAGAAATTGGGCTCAGCTACACACAGCTGGCAAAGGACATGGCCCAGGGAAGGGCACATCCCAAGTCCAGATCACTGTCTCCATAATGTCAGGCCTTTAACAAGATGGGGCATGTGTGCTCCCAGCCCCTGAAAATCATGTCCAAGGCAGGCACTGCCCAACCCCAGAGGAGCCCAGTGACAGGTGCATTGGAGCCCTCACTAGGAGCCCTAAGCTGCAGGGCATGATGCTACTGTACACAGTAGCATGGGTTTCTGGAGGAGCCAGACAAGCCCAGCAGCCAGAGGCAGCAGATGACTCAGGGAGGCTGTCCTGTACCACGCAGGCACTGTAGGAGGCACTGTAGCAGGTACCAACAGGCAGCTACAGGCACCAGCAGGCACATACAGGCTGGGTGGCTTGTTAATCAAATAAATACTTCTCCTAAGTCCAAGATCTTAGATGTTGGTACTTCCTGTTCCAGTTCTTGGTTCACAGATGGTGCCTTCTTGCTATGTCCTCATGTGGAGGAAGGGCAGGCCTTTCTAGGGTCTTCCTCTGAGGACTCCATAGTCACCTCCTAGAGACCCCAGCCCCATTTGTTGGGGTGAGGAGGTGAGAGTTTCAACTTGGTTGAGGCTTTTGGGACAGAAGCACCCCATAGGAAATGACACATCCTGGACCATTTCCCCTTAGCAGCACCCTCTCCCCTAAAAGTGGATCTGAAGCCACCGTGCCTCTCCCAGTAACTTCCACCAGGCCAGGCTACCTCCATCAGAATGTGGCTCTTCATGCTAGCCCCTCTGAAGGGGCTCACACTCCAAGGTTTGCACATAGGAGATGAAAGAGTTGAACCCAGGGTACATAAACTGAGTTTGAGTGTCCAGCCAGAAGACAGTGGGGTCGGGCGAACAGAATGAAGCTCTGTGAGGACCGAAGATGACTTCTAAACTGAAGAGGGTTATTTGATGACCTGGGCATAGGCAAGCAGCCTAAGGAAGCCAGGGGAGTGGGCGGGGGGAGAGGCGGCAGTTAAGGACAGGGACAAGGCATGGAAGGGTGTGGGACAGAGCAGTGGACAGTCTGCAACTCCTGTATCCATGTCCTGGAACCAAGACCGTGGAGTAAGAAAGGGCCATGCCTCCATCCTCACTGTGGGGAGGTGGACAGAGCTCTGAGTAGCTCATGGAATCCTGAACATGGACACTGCAGTGGGAGAGCAAGGAAACACTGTTCCCGAGTGCATCGACACTGGCCTGCTCCACACACAGACCCTTGAGGAGGCCTATGAGGGAACACAGATGTGGCATACGTAGACAGACATGCAGCCCATAGTGCTCACACACAGGAACCCAGCAGGCGACCGCACATTCATACTCAGATATATACACACCCAGAGCTGGAGCCTCCGTGAGTTTTAGTTTTTGTAACCCCTGCCCACAGGAGAACTGTAAGGGTTCTACCCAGCACCCTGCCTGGCCCAGGTGCTCAGGCCAGAGCTCACTTGCCACTGAGTGTGTGTAAATGAAGAAGCAAATGCCGCAGGGCATGCTAGGTGCCCCAGAATAGGCCTGAGTGACTGGGGATGTCCTCTGCACTCCTGCCATGATAACTGGACATTTGAGACCACTCACCTACTGTGACTCCCTTCTATTGTGACTCAGGCCAGGCTATGGACTGGACACCCCAGGTCCCTTCCCTGGAGGGAAGTGCTTGAGGGAGGTACGCAGAGCTTGGAAAGAAGGATGGCAGGGTTGAAAGCCATAGGTGGCAGGTGGCAGGTGGCCTGGAGTCCTGGCTTCAGGCTCCATCTGGGACACCTTCCTGCTGTATGACCTCATCCGGCTCCACAGGCTCATAAAAAAACAGCAATCCCATTCGCTCCTAACACCGCATCTAGGCTTTGGCAGCTCGTACTGCTCCACTCTTACTGTATCCTTCCTGCAGTGTAGAAGGCACAAATAAAACCTTAATCCATGTGACATCTACCTGGTGGTGACACTGAAAACCAGGAAAGGAAAGCTCTCCACTCATGGAGACCTCGATGGTGCCTGTGTCTTGCTGAGAGCTGTCCTTGCTGTCTGCCACCACATCTTTTTGTTTGTTTTCAAGACAGGGTTTTTCATTGTAGCCTTGGCTGTTCTGGACTCGTTTTGTAGACCAGGCTGGCCTGGAACTCACAGAGATGGACCTGCCTCTGCCTCCCGAGTGCTGGGATTACAGACGTGTGCCGCCATGCCCGGCTCTGTCACCACATCTTGTTAACTGTAGATGACCCTAGCCTGGATATGCAAGGTGATGACCTGAGTCACCACGTCCATGTCACTAGGAGACCTGGTGAGCGAGCTCTTCCTGTTTCCTCCTAGCCCACTCCTTGCATCTGCCCCCAGGAAGCGCAGAGCTATCATCAGGCACCTGCACAGACGTCATGTGTCTGCTGCTTAACGTTGCTTCCAACATAGAAAAGGAAACTTCAGTTTTCAGGGTCAGAAAACGGTCTTCATTACAGATAGCTAGACAGCTAGGGAAAAGAATCAAAGTATTGGAAGCATCATTCATTCACTCACTCATTCATTCTCCACTGCTCCCCAGGCCCATGGCTGTGGTGCACTAGGATGGCATAAGTGCCCAGCATCCAAGTCATATTTGACAAAGGAGACAATGGACAGGCATAATGACCAGAGGGGAAAAACAGAACAGGGCAGACTGGAGAAAGCCTGGAATGAGACAGACCGGAAGAGGAGCTGGGGGCAGGGCTACTTTGGACACACTGCCATACTTTCTTCTCGCCCCTCCTTGGATATTAGTCATTTACTCACTCAACAAACACTCACAAAAGCTCCTTCTAACCCAACCCAGCACCCGGGGTTGCCACCTTATTCCTTCAGCCGTCTTCCCCTGGCTTTATCCTCAGTGAGTGGACACTTAGGTTGTTTCTACTTCCTTCCTGTTGTAAATACCATTGCTGCGAACACCTTTAAGCTGAAGGTTTTCACCGTCCAGTCAGCCCTCCTTCCAAATGTGTGGCTGCCTCTAGGCTAGATCCCAGCACTGCCGTTTTGAGAGGCTCACCCCTCATCAAAAAGCCTGTGGTATGTGCTCCAGGCAGGCTGCTTGGAAGCTGGGGAATCAAATTAGTGAGTGTGCAGCTGTCATTCTTAAGAATTCAGGAGAAGAAAGCCAGGCTTGGTGATGTAATCCCAGCTTTAGGAAGGCTGAGGTTGCAAGGGGAGGCTGGCCTGGACTACTCTCTCTCTCTCTCTGTGTGTGTGTGTGTGTGTGTGTGTGTGTGTGTGTGTGTGTGTGTGTGTGTATAAGAGAGAGAGAAAGAGAGAAAGAGAGAGAAAGAGAGAGAGAGAGAGAGAGAGAGAGAGAGAGAGAGAGAGAGAGGAATGATGACTAATTATATTTTTATATTGAGTTTATTGGTTTTGACTGGTTGTCTTGGGTTGGTGTTGAGACCTTCTCCTACTTATGGTGAATTAGTTTTGATTATTAGCAGTTTTGTGGGTTGTTTAATGGTGTTGGGTATGGGAGGTCTTTTTTAGGGTTAACAGTGTTTTTGATTTATTTAGGGGGTATATTGGTTGTTTGGATATACTACTGCTATAGCTATGGAGGAATATCTGGAAACTTGAAGTTCTAATCAGATAATTTTTAGTATTCTAATTTTAGAGGGTTATTTTTAGTTTTTTTAAAAAATAGCATTAGGGCTGATATATATTGCTAGTTATTATGTTGAGTTGCAGGCAGATATTAGTGAAAGGACCTTACATCCCACGTAAGCAGGTGTGGTCCCTGCTAGGACATTGCCAATTGAACAGCGAGGGTGGAAGGAAGTGAAGCTCATCAGAGTGGGAAAGCCCCCCGCCCTCCTCCCTGCCCTATCCCTGCTCCCCTTACCCTCCTCCCCCTCCCCCTCCCAGGACAGGTCTGTGCTCCCAAACTGTGAGGGGAATACAAGTGGCTAGGATAGCCTCTACACTCAGTGGCACTGGTCCTTAGGGAAAAGGGACAGGAAAGGCACAGAGCAGAAGGCACAGACAACTGAGGCAGAGCCTGGGGTGAGGCATCTGCCTGCCAAAGGATGCTGGAGAGAGGGGAAGCATTTGTGTGTGTGTGTGTGTGTGTGTGTGTGTGTGTGTGTGTGTGTGTGT
>OU015753.1:6269204-6342079 GCA_907169655.1 Acomys percivali
AAAAAAAAAAAAAAAAAAAAAAAAAAAAAAAAAAAAAAAGAATTTTCCAAAGTTCCAAAGGACACTAAGAAAAACCAAAGACTAATGATAAATGGTAGATTATACATGAAATGTATGTCCAAATGAAAGGGATGATGTCTGTAAGAAAAAGATGACTATGAAAACAAAGCGGTGTTGCAGCTGGCCCAGTGGTTAGGAGCACTGGCTACTCTTCCAGAGGACCTAAGTGCAATTCCCAGAACCCACATGGCGGCTCACAACTGCCTGATGCTTCGAGGGCACCAGACACATGCACAGCACAAAGACATACATGCAGGCAAAACACCATACAAGCAAAGTTTAAAATCAAATCAAACACTATAAAAGTCCCACAGAGGGCTGCTGAGATGCCCAGTAGGTAGGGGTACTTGCCGACAAGCCTGACAACCTGAGCTCAGTACCTGTAACCTATGGTGAAAGGAGGAATCTTCCTGAAAGTTGTCCTCTGGCCCTCGTGTCACACAAACACAGAGGCACAGTCACTGCCAGCTTGATTGTAAATGCAAAATATTGCGAGTGGCTCACAGGATTGTGGGATGGGAGTGAGGCGAAATGAATAACGCGGCACACGTGGAGTACTATGCAGCTTGTAAAAGAATGAGGAAGCCCATGTGTGAGCTCACACAGAGTGATTTCAGAAAGTGAAGAATATGAAAATGGCTGTCTCTAATCACCAGCGTGTGGAGATGGATGTAAAAGAGCCAGGGAGAATATGCCAGAGACCGAAGGTGGTGGTAGGAAAAGTGGCGTTTCCCCAAATGCCCTCGTATGTGAAGTTTTGCTAATGTTTTACATGCTCAACGAAAGAGGCAGGAGGGGCTCCAAATGGATCACAGACAGAAACAGGACTTCACCATATTCCCACTGAAGGCAAAGGGAAACGCGGAAAAGCACTGAGCCCTGGTTAATGGGTTTGTTTTTCACCGTGGTGTGGGTCGGCAGCCCCAAAACTGTTTTCTGTTTATTCTAGGACAAAGCAAGTAAGTGAATAGATGAGGATAATGGAAGCCAGCTTTCTCACTGTAGGCGGAGGAAGCTTTGACCATGGACAGGGGACATAGGAGAAAATGGTAACTATGGTGTTGGTGCAAATTCATGGCTCTCAGCGTATATGTACAACATGTGTGTGTTGAGTGTGAGTACACGCTCAATGTGTCTCTTTTCTTGTGTCTGTCTTCTTGCCTTGTGTTTTTCCCCTCCCTCCCTTTCCCCTTCCTTCCATCTTTCCTCACTGAAGACCCAGAGAGGCTTAAGCAGTGTGTCCCTGGAGAGTGCTCAGCCCAAGAAATGTTCCCCCAAGAGTGTGCTGCCCAGGAGTGTACCCTCGGGAAGTGTGCCCTCCAGGAATGTGCCCCCTGGGAGTGTGCCGCCTGGGAGTGTGCTACTTGGTTTGTGCCGCCCAGGAGTGTGCCCCTAGTGAGTATGCCACCTGGGAGTGTGCCGCCCAGGAGGGTGCCCCCTGAAAGTGTACCTCCCAGGACCAGGCCCTCACTTCTGGCAGCAATATGTACTTCAGCATATAATGCTAATCTATGTGTGTATCTATGTGTCTATGTATCTATCTACCTTTCTTTTGTCTGTCTGTCTGTCTGTCTGTTTGTTTGTTTGGTGGCTGGTTGGTTTTTTTGAGACAGGGTTTCTCTGTGTAGTCCTGGTTGTCCTGGGACTCGCTCTGTAGACCAGGCTGGCCTCAAACTCGAGATCCACCCGCCTCTGTCTCCTGAGTGCTGGAATTAAAGACGTGTGCCACCACGCCCCCCTCCCCATCTGGCTTTCTAGACAATCTACACCATGATAAGAAAACTTTGGGAGGATGAGGTGGTAAGGTGGCGGGGGGCGGGGGGGGGGCGGGGGGGACAAAGCGGGTATGGCACAGCGGCTCACCCTGGCTATCTCAGCACTTGGTGGGTGGAGGCAGGAGGATGACGAATTTGAGGTTATCCTTGGCTACATAGTGAGTGAGTTTCAAGCCAGCTGGGGATATGAGATTTGGTCTCAGTAACAAAACACAAACAAGCAAAGCCAAGTCAGGCTGCAGGGGAGCCTGGGGGCCCCTGTGCTGAGAAACAGCTCAGCTTGAGGAGGGTCCTTGTGGCAGGATCTTTTAATCTACAACAATCTGAACATGAAAAGCCATAATGATGGTGACAGGTCACTGCCTGTGAGGCAAACCAGAAATCTATGCACCTACCCACATGGAGATAGATATGCCGATGAAGACAAAGAAACAAGGATAGAAGGCCACCTCTACAGATGCCCACTATCTCACAGAGAAGAAGAATTCATAGCTCCCCAGCCCTGGAATTAACGAAGCAAGGGACACCGACATACCCTTAATCACCGTGGGAGACTAAACATTAGTCTACAAAGACTTTTTTTTTTTTTGCAAAAGGACTTTATTTTGCATGTGTTTGTGTGTGTGTGTGCGCGCTGGAGTACACGTGTATACAGAGGTCAAACTTGCCTGCCCTTCCTCAGATGCCATTATTTCCTGAGTTGGAGTCACCCACTCATTCGGTAAGAGTGAGCAGCCAGCGAGCCCCACAGTCCTCCCTTCTCCACCTCCCAGCGCCCCGCCACACCCAGCCTTGTATGTGGGTTCTAGGACTCAAACCTGGGTCCACACTTGACCAACTGGTCACTTTACAGTGGAGAAGCTCGGCACAGCCACCTGGCCCAGCTCGTTGGGGATAGACTTGCTGACGTGATACTGGAGGTCAGAAGACAGTGCAATCTCCTAGAACCTTCTTGCCACCCGGCACCTCTGATCTGGTCCAGACTCTGTCCTTGTTGTTCCTTCTGGGAGGGCCCAATAGGCACCTCACCGCCAAGAAGCCCTAAACAAGGGACTCCAGTAAAGCCACCAGCCTGTGCCCCCAGGAATACTCAGGGCTTAAGGGAAAGAAAGCCTCGGGTGACACAGCCACTTTTATAGGCCAGAGAGTTATAGGTAGGGCTGCAACATGGGTCCTGGCTCCGCAGAGATACCAGCTTTGCCATAAAGAACAAGCCCAAGGCCACAGAAAGCATCTGAAAAGAGTCATTTTTGCTGCTGCTCTTTTCCTGTTAACTCTCCAGCTTTAAAGCCCCAGCCCCTGGTTACAGAAGGCCCCCCCGCTGTGCGGGGAAGCTGGGAAGAAAGAAAGGAGCAGAGCTTCCATCCAGAGCAGGTGCTGAGTCTCAAACTCAGCGCACAGCGCAGGCAGCCCTTTAAGAAGCCACTGTCAAGAGCAGTGGTCTCTGTCTTCTGTGCAGGCAGCACCTGTCCCCTTGCTCAGATCTCAACTGCCTCCGGGAGAAATCAGAGACTCACCACGGGGATGTCTCAGCCTTTTCTAACGCAGCTGCCCCGGATGCTGTCAAGAGCACAGAAAATCCTGGATGAACACAATGCTTCCTCCTCTGGAGACAGCCCTGGCATTATCTGCTACCATGGGTGAGGACTCAGGGCTGCTCCACACGTGCCTCTGCCCTTCCATGGCCCCGCAGTCCTCCACTCTCATTCAGAACGATTCCTGGGCTGGCCTCACTGCAGAGTCTCCGTGGTTTCAGGATTTTGTTCCGTGTCCATGGCAAATCCATCATATTCCTGGCCTGTGTGCATCCTCTCCACCCTACCCTACCCCACAGTGGCTCTGAGATCCCAGTTCCCTCCTTGCAGAACTGTCTGAGGAGACAGGGCGTCCCTAACACCTCATTGCTGAGTGCTGGGAGGTGGCTGCTGTGTCCCGGGCTCTGCTGGACTATTTGTAGGACTGGCTCCAGACGTTTTTTTCTCTGGAGCGTATTTTCATTGCGAATTCCAGGATCACTTCAAGGCCTTTTATTCTGCCTGCAGGGTTGCTGTATGGGAGCTTGCCCATTCAATCCCAAGTTCAAAACAACAGTGAGGTTGACCCAGGGCTTTTCATGAGGTAGGGTACAGGTTTAGAACTCTGAAACCCAACCAAAATGGTGAACTCTGTCTGGGCCTCAGCCAGGTCCCTGAGGGCTCCCCTCAAACTCCTCTGGCCTCTCCATTCCTCATGCAGGCAGGGGGGAAATGAATCGTAAGACACCAGCTTTCTATCCAGTAATCTTACTGCCATGGTTTGAGGTCATGTATTTGGATATTATTTTCCTAATTCACCACTTATTTTCTTAAAATAATCAGCTCCCGAGGATTCTTGCGGCAAACAGCTTCCAGTAATGTCTGGGCGGAGGTGGGGTGTCCGCATTCCAACTGCTTGGTTTAGGCCAGGTCACCTTGTGCAGGAAGGGCCTGACACATCAAAGCCCAGGAGGCAGGCCTCCACTCCGTGGCGGTTTTACCATCCTCTGCTGATTTTTACATTATAAATACAAAAGCTGGCGGGGCTCAGGTTTCTGTTGGATTCTTACAACACTTTGCTCTCCAGCTTCCTAGACGCCTGCCGCTGGGAGGCTGGGAGTCCGTATTGGAGAACTCAGAGCTGGTTTTCCATATGCAGAGCAGAAGGGGGCAGGTCCTTTAGAGAGTGGCACTGAGCTGTCACAGGCTTCGCCATGAGCCCAGCCAATGCCTGCCACACCCTGTTTCCAGGAGGCCAGTGAGGCCTTGGGGTACAATAGGAAGACCTAAATGTCCCGGGATGGCCTGCACTGGATGTGTGTGTCTGGAAGGGTAGGTAGCCTGTGCCAGCCAAGGTGAAACTGTCATCGTGACAAAGCCCCTTCCTCCTGGCATGAGGGAGAACGTCCGACTTGTGGCTGAACCTCCTTCTGGAGGATTTCCGGGAGGCAGTGAAGAGACAAGCAGAGCTGGGGAGGCCTGGAGCTTGCAGCTCAAAGTGGCATTGGAGGCTGAGGTGCTGTGCTTTTCCAATCACGTGGCTGGCACCTGTATGGCTCCTCCACATTCAGAAACTCGGAACCAAGGCTTTGGCCATTTCTAGTCACACTTCTATTAAAGAAAAATCAGAAGCGCTTCTTATTTAAAAATTCATGATTTTTTTAAGGTGAAAAATAGTGCCTCGTCCCTTAAAAATAGGTTGAGGTCCTGAGCCTGACTTCTGTGTGGCCTTGTTTGAATATAAGATTTTTGCGTATGCCATTCATGGTGAAGCCATGGCAGGTGAGGGCTGCCCTTGTAAGAGGGGGAAAGAGGCGTACACTCAGCAAAACCTCGAAGATGGAAGCAGAGGGGCTGGAGGACGGCTCGGTGGACAGGATCGCTTGCTGTGCAAGTATGTGGAGCTGAGTTCAAATTCCCAGAATCGACCTGAAAAGTGGGATGGTTAGCCTGCTTGTCATGCCAACCAAAGGCACAGAAGGCTTGAGGCCAGCCAAATGCATGCCGGGCTCAGTGAGAATGTCTGTCTCAAGATAATAGGGCGGACATCGGTAGCATAGGACATCCAAGTCCTCCTGTAGTCTCCGCATGCACACACATGTGCACACACACACACACACACACACACACACACACACACACGCACAAGCATGCAAATTAAATGATTAAAAAAGCAATGAAAAAAAATGGACACAGAGGCTAGAGTGTGTCGCTGTAAGTGAAGGAACACCTGGAGATACCAAGATCACAAAAGAGGCAGGAAGGAGCCACTCTAGAGGACATAAATACCCGGTCCCAGACTTCTAGCCTGAGGGCCTGGGAGAATCTATTTCTGTTATATCAAGCCCCCCATGTGTCTTATCTTAGCTGTCCAGGACACCCACCACCCCCCTTAGCCCCACCTTCCACACCCCCACCCCATCCCTGCTCTGCTGGGCTGCTGTGAAATTAGACCCAGGGCCACAATGTGGCAAAGTGGCAGGGGAGGGAAGGAGGTTGTGGGACACAGAAGGTCAGAGTGGGAACCTATGCTGAGTTCTGGGGCTCCAATCCTCCCATGCTTTGGGGGACAGGGGTCTTAGCTGTGCCAGAGTACCTGGGGTCTGTTCATGGGATGAAGCTCCCAAGAGCAGCTAAGCTGGCCTCAAGCTCCTGGGCAGGCTACAATACCACGGGTGTACCCCCATCCTAGCTCTTTCTGGCTCTAGCCCTTCACTATATCTGTGCCATCTCCCTGACCTGCTGACACCCTGTATGTCACTGAGTACCAGTTTGGGGCATGGTAGCCTGGCCCAACAACAGTTTCACTGCAGTGAAGATGGGACTCCTGCTGGTGACAATTGCTCTTGACACGCACCATCCTGGCCACAGAGGCTGGACCTGGCCTCTACTGCTGCCCAGTACCCTATAATCAACTCTGCATCCCAAAGAGCTTCTCCCAGCAGATGCAAGGAAAAGTTCTTGTGGGAGAATGAGGTGAGGTGTTTGTAACCATCAAGAAAGGTAGTCTCTCCCTCCAGGGTACAGTCTGAAGCCTCAGCACAGGTGGACCCTACCTGGGTCTGTATGCTGTGAAGATGATACCTGTGACAGACTCCAGTTGGGGACTCAGCCAAGTGACCAAGGCCTCTGTGTGTGGCTTGAGGGTGAGGAATGGGGGCGTTAAAGAAGACACAGAACAAAGAATGAGCCATAAAAGTGCATTTACTACCTGGCTCTTTACAGAACACTGACTGCCATCTCTTGCTTTAATGGGGAAACCGAGGCAAAGAGTGACCCTCTGGATTGGCTGTGGGTTGTTGGGCTAAGAGAAGCCTCTGAGGCCTGGTGTGCATGGGAAAGTGTGGGTCCAACATGCCCACACTTCTGTGTGCGACTCCAACCACTGGGTTGGTGTCAAGTACAGCCATCTGCCCCACTCACAACACAAGGCCCACAGCAGGCAGAAGGACAAGCTGCCAGCCACTTGTCCAGACCATCCATGCCTGGCATGGCCTCCTGTCCTACCTCATAGCCTGGCATGGCTTCCTGTCCAGTTGTCCTGTGGTGACATCAGCTGTTGAGTGGCACAAACCAAAGTAGAGCTGACGCCTAGCCAACATCTTCTCACACACAGAGCATCATCCAGACAGACAGACAGACAGACACTGGGCTTTCTGCTCAGGCTCAGCTCAGGGCTAGCTTCTTCTCTGTGTCCAATTCCCTGGTGCCCATCTCAGTTTCTCCTCAGATTCTACCTCCTGCATGAAGCCCAGCAGGGTTTGGAGTGCACAGCTGTCTGCCTGCCTCAGCATTGTACTCTCTGACTACAGAGACCCCCTGACATTCCACCTGCAGTCCTCTCCACAGAGACATCTGGTCCTCACTAGTCTGACTGTCCCGAATGCCTGGAGATGCCACATACACAGTATATAAAGGCCTGGTGGCGGAGGGCAGGCATGGAGCCGAGGCGTGTACGAGGGCCATTCTGGACACAGCCTGTATTGACGCTTCCCAGGGCCCCTGCCTGGTCCTCATTGTCTTCAGCCCCGTGGGTTTCCCAGCACAGAGGCAGGGGCCTGGAGTCAGACAGGGCTCTGCTATGAAATACATGGGTGGTCCAAGCTGACTAGGTCTGGAGAGAGACTTGGGACACTCACCAAAGAATGTGGAAGGGGAGTGAAGGGGGCAGCAGGGATTGGCTGGGTCCACATCCTCCTAGCATCCTCTGAGGCCCTCCCTGCTCCAGGGGACAGGCACACTAGGGCTCGGAAAAAATCTGCTCATGGCCTTTCTCCTCCCTGACACGTGCCTGGGGCCTAGCACAACTCTTGCTCTGCAAGCAGCTTTTTGACAGTTAAAGTTTTGTCTTTCCGTAGTTCCTATGCCCTCGGGTACTTGGTGCCAGCAGTCCAGAGAAAGCCTTGGGGAACAGCTCACAGGTCCAAGGGGCCCCAGGAAGCCCAAACATATCTGCATATCCCAGGACCAGGGGCCATGGAGTGCCTGGTGCCACTGAAGCCTGATGATCCCAGGCCCGCTGGTTGCCTGTCTGAATGACCATGAGTGCCCGCCCTCAGAACTGGACAAGCTTACCCCAGAAAGTGTCTACAATTTCCTCAGAAACCCTCCAGTGTGCATAGAGAAGGGGAAGGGAACCCTAGAAAATAGAGGGAGTGGAGGGTCAGACTTGGTAGTCAGCATTGGCTAGTGTACCCCAAAATTCACCAGGAGGACCCCCAAGCAGAACTTGACCACACAGATTACAGGGGCTGCGTAGGACGGCAAAAATATCACCTGTTGAACAGAACCCACCTTGACCTCCACGGCTCTCACCTCAGGCGGGGCCTGAGGCCCACTCTGAGTTCCGGCCTTATGGGTGGGAGTTACTCTCCATCTCATCAGCCCTTGCAGTCCTTGGTGTCCTAAAAAGCCAGCACAGCCACCATCCCAGACATAAGCTGATTTGGGGGGGTTGTGTTCAAGGCCACGGATATTTCCTAGCAGCATTTAGACTCAAGTTTCACACCTTGGATGCTATCAATAAAGACCTCTGATAGCTAGGAAGGGTAAAGGGTGGATAGTTACATAGCACGGATAACTAGCACCATGGCTAAGGAGTTGGACATCTGTGGATGACTAGTGCAGCAGCTACGGCTGACTGTGCGTCTGCAAGCATGTAGTACAATGAGTAGGGGTGGCTGGTTATCCAGTGTGGGACACCCAGCTGGTGGGTATGTCTGACTTATAGTTCATCCACGGACTAGTACAGCTGCTGAGAGGAGGCTTGTTTTCCTGTGGCATACATGGTATGGCGGATGAGGCCTTCTCTAAATCTGAATCTCATTGTGTCCCTTGGAGAGGACATCTTCCCTTGAGCCTGAACCCCCTGGGCTAAGCACTGAGTAAGCACCTGCTGTGTACCCAGCACTGAGAACACATTAAAACTCTGACCAGTGGTACTTGTGTGGGATTTGAGTGACTGAGGTAAGTGTTCAGAACTCCCAGCCTTGGAGAGTGGCTACCCACCTCCCCACTAGGAGGCAAGACCTGGTAGCAGACGCTGCACATTTTCCCACATCGCTATGTGCTTCCAGACCCTCTGCCAAGGGGCAGAGACCAACATGGTGGCTCCCTCCAAGCACAGCCTCAACACAGGCCCCAGGGCCATGACCACCATGTGGCCACTTTTGTGTCCAAGCCTGAACCTAGTAAATCACCAATAGGCAGGCACCAACCATGGGGTTCCCTGAAAACGGCCAGTAGCAAACCCAACAGATTCATCATAACCTCTGAACAGGCTGTCCTGGCTTTAGGGAGCCCAGGTGGGACCCAACCCAAATGAGAAGCAACTGGGTTTTCAGAGTACACTGTCCTTCCCGAACCCTCCCTAAAGGCACACGCTGTGCTTGCCCCTCCTCACAAGAGCAGCAGAAGCCAAGGCTGTAGAGAGACCATGTGAGCTCTTGGCCTGCGTTTTGGATCTGGTAGAAGTGGGCTCCAGTCACAGCTCATGCCCTCCCCCACCACAAGCTTTCCAACCACAGCAATAACGTGACATCATGGGGTCAGGGCCTATAAACCAGATTCAGACAGAAAAAGAGAGTGAGAGAGAGAGAGTGAGAGAGAGAGAGAGTAAGAGAGGATGGCCCTCAAGCCCACTTCCTGTCTCCTTGTTCATCTGTTGAGGAAATCCACTGTTATTCCTGGGCCAACTTCAGTCCCCTGCTCCCCACACGCTGTCCTCCCTCACTGCTGTAGCCACACGCTCCCCTCCTCCTCCATACTTGAGTGGAGCCAGGAAAGCTGTACCAGGCTGGGTCACTCCACCGCCTAAGAATTCCAGGACCCTCTCACTGGGAGCCAGCTTGACCTGTGGCATAGCTAGAAGAGGCTAGCCACAACCTACAGACCACCCCAGTCTGCCCTCCAGCTGGTAGCGCACAAGAAAGGTGCCACCCAGAAAAGGTAAGACTAGGCTTCAGGGAACTGGCTTCTTAGCCAACATCATGCTGTCTTTATCACTTTGGGATATTCGCACCCTTCTCTGGACCTCAGTTTCCCTAGCTGCCAAGGGAAAGGGTGGGGGACTGGCCTCTGAGGTCCCAGACACAGATGGATGATGGGGTGAGTCAGAGCACAGAGCTGTGGTCTCACGTGAAAATAGAACTTTGCTGATTTCACGAGAGACAGAACACAGTCTCCTCCTGCCGAGCAATTCCAGCTTCCCAAGTTAATCGCCATGGGAGTGATTATCTGGCCATCAGACCATCCTGCCTGCCCTCCTTGAAGCTCCATCCTGTCTTCCCAAACCTAGAGGGAACCTCCTCAATTTACACAGACCATCAATTACACTGGGAAAGATTTCTGTTCCGATAGCTGGGCATAAAGAAACTAATAAGAGTCATCGGGGTTGTTCCTCATGTGTCCAGCCATCGTTCGGTCTCTGGGACACCGAGGCCTCAGAATCATAGCCCATTTTTATGGTTTCTTTCAAATGATACAAGCCATTGTTCATTCCTCCATCCAGTGAGGGTGGTCCCCATCTTCCCTACCAATCTCGATTATGTGCAAGAGATACACCCCAAGAACTCCTTCCCTAGACCAGAGAGGGCAGAGGGCATGACCTAGCATACAAATCCAGTCCCTAGTGGCCTGTCAGATGACCTTAAGTCTCCCCAGAAAGCCCTCCCTCCCCCACATGGGCTCAGCAGCTCAGAGTGCACAGTAATAAATTGTGCGTTTTCCTATGACCCCTCTCTCCTGCCTAAGAAAACGGCTATTGATACTTCCACAGCCCTGGTTCATTCGCTATAAGCCGGTCCAGGCCATAAAGCCATGGCCTGCTGCCCTCCACTGGCCTTCCCTTCTCCACGGCTCTCCAGGCTGGGGATTTCATTTGTCTACGCTGCAAAAGCTCACACTCGCCTGACAGCGTGTCCTGTGCACGTGTTATTTATTGCTGAGATCCGTGTGATTACAACACAGGCCAGCTGTATTCTGACAACAGGCAATCTGCAAGCCACTAAGCCACGCCTTGAAGCCCATTGCATCCTTGCCCAAGTGTGCTCCCCGTCAGATCTGAAAGACAGCACGTGAAGAGGGATCAGCCTATCTGTCCAACCACACCTCCGGGACTTCCAAAGCCTGGGCTTCTCAGACCTCGTCCAGCACACATTGCCTCACAACCCCCTCTAAGGCTGAAGTCATGGAGAAAGTGTTCTCTAGGAGAGTGATGAGGACTGTCTCCAGCTGAAATATTCTATAAACGTCTGTGAGTCCCTCACCTCCCGGGTAACTAACTCATCTCACGCCGTGTACTTGGCTCTCACCAGCACCGTGGAGCCCAGCCATGCCTTTCTCCCTCTCACTGCCTCCTAAAGACAGAGCATCAACACGTCCCTCTTGGCCGGCACTGCCCTGGCGTGGGGGAGGGCCGATTTATACCAGTCAACTGACATGTTGACAAACTTCTGGACTGAAAAATAAGGGATGGCATCAATCTAGCCTAGAGCAAGTACCACAGGCACGAGAAGGAGCGCCAGCTGCGTGGAGTACCAGACCCAGGCCGCCGCTGTCCCATGCAGAGACGGGAGAGGTGTGGTCATGCTGCGGCTCGCTCTGCAATGAATCACTTCCAGACGCTGCCCCAGCACCTGGTGCCCAAAGCCACAGGCCCAAGACCTGGGAGAGTCCCTCCTGGCAGATGGCACAGTTAACAAAGCCTATTTCTTCCATCGTGCCTGTGCCTGGCACGCTCAGAGAAACCATTCCCCAGTAGCGGGCAAGTCCTAGGACAGACCTTAGTAGTGAACTCCCTTGTCTGAAACAAACCACGCCCTTCCTCTCTCACTGAGCTGATCTCACAGGGTGCTGAGGCCATAGGACTCTCATGGCTGACGCAGGGCAGAGCTGCATGCTGGCTGCATGGCCTGGGTTCTCTAGGATTTTAGTGGAAACATCACAGAGCTGTGGGATGGAAAACATGCTCCGAAGCCACCATCAAGGTGCTGGCTCTTGCTGGGATCTGATGTTTGTGGTCCCCTCCAATTTCCAATAACCAGTGATAGAATGGAGCACTAAATGGTGCCACCCATGCCACTGGGCCACCTGCAGCCAGACTGACAAAATGCATTAGAAAGCCCTTGGGAGCATGCTCAGTGCATTGCTCTCCACTGAGTTACAAAGGAAGGGCTGAGAAGGATGGAGGGCAACGTGGGACTGACAGCCATAAAAGAGTGGTGAGTGCTGGGGCAGAGGTACTGCACCCATCTCAGCAATGGGAATGAGTTGGCAGGGTCTGTTATTTGTTTGTTTATTTATTTATTTTAAGATTTCCTTATTTATCATGTACACAATGTTCTGCCAGAATGTACAGCTGCACACCAGAAGAGGTCATGAGATCTCTTAATAGATGGTTATGAGCCACCATGTGGTTGCTGGGAATTGAACTCAGGACGTCTGGAAGAGCAACCAGCGCTCTTAACCTCTGAACCATCTCTCCAGCACTGTTGGTAGAGTTTTTAGTTGGTTGGTTGGTTCATCCATTCATTCAGTATTTAGTTTTCAAGCATCAAGACATGGCAACAAAAGTCTAGCATGGTGGCATACACCTTTAATGCTAGTACTCAGGAGGCAGAGGCATGCAGGTCTCTGTGAGTTCGAGGCCAGCCTGGTATACAGAGCAAGTTCCAGGACAGCCAGGGCTACAAGAGAAACCCTGTCTCAATTTCTCTCACTCTAAGAAGGCAAAGACATGGTAGGAGTTCATGCTGAGAGCTTGAAACCAAACAGTAACCATCTCCACTCTCTCTGAGTCCTGAGTAGACAAATAGGAGCAACTACACATGCTAGACTACGGGGCTACACTGTGGGGCCAGCTCTGAGAGCCACTAGTCACATCTGAGGGTTACACACAACAAGACACAGAGCTCCAAGGGAGGCCCCCACCTTGAACTAAGCTCAGATTCTCGGATTGGAGCCCTGATGTCCCTTACATGGGTCTTGGAGGTAACCATGGTTAGAGCTCATGAAAACAGATCCAGTAAGCCACCCACCGGCAGGCAGAAACCTCCACACTGTCTGCTCCCCTGTGAAAGGTTCCATTATAAAGGAGATGTGAGCAAGGCACTTAATCCCACCTGGTCACACCACCTGCGACTCAGAGGAGGCATGTGCTGTTCAAACAAAATCTACCAATAGTCCCAAGCCTTGCCTCGGTCCACCAACCCTCCGACCTCCTCTGCTGGACCCTTTTCACTCCTTCAGCAGATTGCAGTAGTGGTTGGAACTTTGTTCCTCTGCATCCCAAGTGTTAATGAGGATGCTGTAACAAAAGTCCACAGACCTGGCCAGCTCCAGCCAGCTTGGAGGTCAGCACCCTTAAAGGACAGATGTGCGCAGGCTGAGTGCTGCTGGAAGACTCCCCAAGGAGGCCGGATCCTCATCTGAGCCAGCTTCTGGTAATACCAACATCCCCAGCCTCCCCACTTTCCATAACTACATCTCCCAGGCTCTGACTTCGGGAAAAACACTGTGATGATGTCGGGCCAACCCAGATTACCCAAGGGACTCTCCCTGCCTTGAGATGCGTCATTAAAATCCCAAATCTGTGACAGCCTATGACAGAACACTGTGATCCAATGTGTCAATAACAAGGCTGCGTGTTCTCATGTGCTGGGGTTAGGCCCTGGGGATTCTGGGAGAGGCTATCAATCCAGCTGCTCACTCCTTTTTCTTTTGGGTGGCTAGATTAATGAAGCATTCATGGAGTGGGGGGTGAAATACCAGGAAGAATGAAGTGAGGCAAATGGGTTAAGAATGGAGGCCTTTTCCGTTTCAGGTGGCAAACTGAGGCCCATCCATGGTGACACTACACAGGAGGAAAGCATTTGGCTTCTTCTTGGGTGATTTTTGTTAATTGTGCATCTCTTTTCCTGGAGTCCCCTCTGAGAACCAAGGGCCTATACTACAAAGGCTAGGAGCAAATGATACATGCCCCAGAAGTAGCAAGTGACAGTTCCCACCAAGAGCCACCTGAGTTGAAGAAGTGGGGCACTATCCTGCCTACCTCCACCATTCCTGAGTGGTCACCAAACTCAGGCACCATCATTGCTGCCACCCTGCTCCTAGGCACAGCCTGCAGCTGAGGGGAATGCTATTATCAGTGAGATTCCATTTGCTGCTGTACCCCTGGACTCCTGCCCCCCTACCCACATCTCCATCCATCACCTTCAAAGATGAGCTTCAGAGGCGACCCTGCCCTGTCGCCAGCAGCCACCTGCCTCTGACCTGCCTCTGACCTGTTTCTAGTCACCTCCTGAGGATGAGAGCCACGTGCATCTCAATAGCCAAGCCAGTGTGTGTGCTGCCTATGGCTGGTCTCTGAGCCAAAGGCCCGCCTGACTTTGAGAAAACCACTTAACCACCTGGGGGGGCTCAGATCAAGATGGCCCCTGCCTCTTTGGCTATGCGAGACAATTGTCTGACCCTCATTTATGCCCTCAGCCTCCAGGGCACATGGATGTGTGGTTCAGCGAGCTCTTCATGTCTCTGCTTCGTCCCTCTTGGCTCATGTGATTTTACCCTGGCGTAGGCACGGGTCTCCAAAACCCCACTGCATAAACCAGCACAGACAGAGACATAATCTATTCCCCTCACCCAGACACCCTGAGCATCTGTCCTCCTCTGAGCTTTCTGGATTTGGTCCCCACCTTCCTGTGATAGTGGTTACTTTCTCCAGTCCAGCACCTCGAACCCATCCCCTACAATAAACTACATCAATTCTTCAACCCATGTAGAAACCCATTGGCTGTGCCTGACCCCTGTGCTGCCTGTCCTGTTGGCCACCTTGTCCCCCATTCCCCATGGATTCCCCCCTACCTAGCCTTGCCTTCAGAAGACCAGTGGATGATAGAGCAGGAGGATGGGGGGCATAATCAGGGACCCTTGGGGAAATCAATGGGGGATGTTTGTTCACAGATGAGAGCCAGGGATACCTCAGGTGAACAAAGCTAGGGGATTTCCTTTGATCCCTGCGCCACCCCGCAACCACAGCCACATCCACCCTGGAGGCCCTTGTCCCATGGCCATCTGAGGTGGGTCTCATGCTTGGCATGCCAGCCACAGCAGCTGACTAATTTTGTACAGCACATGAGCCTGACATGATGAAGGATGGGTTGGATAGACATGTGGGTCCTCATGCCAGGCTAGCTGATTTCACAAGCAGGAGGGCTGCCTGCTAGAGCACTCCGCCCAGTCAAGGAAGGCACCCTGCCACCCTTCCCCTGGTGGGGGCCCAGAGCTGCCACAGAACCTTCCTCCCCTGCAATGGCTACTGTCTTCTCCACTCCACCTTCCGGCATCCAAAGAACCACCCAGAGTAACAGGAGCTGTGCCACGTGGCAATGGTATCCAGTCCAAATCCCAGTCCCTGCCTTGTCTAGACACAGCCTGCCCTATGCCTCAGTTTCCCTATCTGCCAAGGGGTGCTTTTTTAAAATAAGGAACCCCCCAGGTTTCTGTGAGAAGGAATGACCTCAGGTACCTGCTATGCTGGGACATGGTGATGTCACCCAAGGTTAGGAGTAGGCTGGATTTACCCTCAACACTCTGGAGAAGGACACCCCTAGTTCCCAATGGAGGAAAGGAACTAAAGAGCTCCCCCAGTATGGCACTAAGTATTGAAAGCTCTGTGATTTCCTCTTAGCCCTACAACAACTCTGGACAGTCCCTTCTTGCTATAAGCAGCTACACCCAACACTACTACCCTATGTGGGACGCCTGTTACTACCCTGTCCCCTGACAATTGTTTCTGAAAACCACAGCACTTCAGGACCTGTGATTGAGATGGGGACAGTCTTGGAGATGAGTCTAACTGACCCACAGCTATGGTGCAACCAAGTCACCACAACAGGGCCCTGTGGTCTGACTGCTAAGTAGGCTGTGGAATGACTGTGTATATCCAGGATGTAGTCAACAGAGACCCACCATCTAATCACAGTGACCAAAGTGATCCTAACAAAGCACCCACTTGCCCTAAAGGACAGAAGAGCTGGTGGCACCGGGGAAACAGAACACAGCAATGCCTCTCTGAGGCCACAGACTGGAGCAACGTGGGGACTAAGTGCTTCACCGATGTGAGGTACAGCCACTGTGGCTGCAAGCACCCCTCAGATCCATGTGGTTCTGTAGAATGTGATAAGACAACAATGGCATGTCTACATGCTCAGGTCTGTCCTCCTGACAGCATGGCCACCCCAGCACCCACAGGAAGCAAGGCCCAGAAGGCACAACCTGATTTCAACAACACAGGAGGCAGGGCTAACAGGCCTGGCTGAGCCCATTGCCACTCTGGGAAGTGAGATTACAGTGGGATGACATGGACACTAGGCAGGAGGACATGTGACCACTACTAGCCACACATGCTCAGCTCATGGCTACCTCAGAGAGACAGTGGCACTTGAGAGTGCCTATCCTTCAATCACAGCCTCTTCTCACACACCGGTCTGAACATTTTAGGGGTCACCACAGCTCTGGGACCTATGCTCCATTCCTTTGCCAGAGATGGATGGTGTCTGAGAGTGACAAGTCAGAGCAGAGCAATAAATTCTTCAGCTGAAAGGAAACAGTCACCCACAAGGCACAGCACATGTTCTCTGGGTGTCCTTACTAGGTCCCAGGGACACCTCTGCCCTTCTCAAAGCAGCTGAGGATTCATGAGGTGTCATTTATGTGTAGCCCAGTGACTGACTAAGTCAACAGTAGTTTGGAGGCCCCCAGACACCCCAGGAGGGAGCCCTCAGGAGGACACAGTCCTTTAAAGCTCAGAACATCATTAGTGCTGCAGAGAAAACATAGCTGGCTGCTGCTCCGTGTAACTGTATACATGATGAAATTTCTTTCCTTACTTCCCAGAGCATACTGCACATGGTCACTCGAAGGTTTTTTGTTTGTTTGTTTGTTTGTTATAGGATTTTTTATTTTGTATTTTGTATACAGTGCTCTACCTGCATGTACACCTGCAGGCCAGAAGAGGGCATCAGATCATAGATGGTTGTGAGCCACCATGTGCTTGTTAGGAACTGAGGACCTCTGGAGGAACAGTAGTGTGCCCTTAACCTCTGAGCTATCCCCCCAGCCCTGGTCACTCGAGTTTTGAACACTGTGGCTCTTTGTGTTTCTTTCCTCCGGCTCAGAAGCAGATGGAAGCAGACTGTGTTCTGTAGCTCCCTCCTGTACACTGTAACCTGTGGACAGTCCTCCTGGGGTGCTCTTAGGAAGGTCCAGCTCTAAACGGGCTCTGCTTAGAGATGGCTCAAATCCCACAAAGCCCAAACTTGCCACCCACACACAGGGTCTGTCTGGCATCTACAGTGGATTTCTGGTGGCCATACCGCAATATCTTTCCTCAAGATATGTGGTTTGGCTGCCCAGCTCCCGGAATGGCCATCCAACCCAGCCCTTGGTCCACTGCCTGCGCTCGGGGCTTGGGTGGTCAATGACCTGAGTCACATACACCAAGCCAGCGTCCTAGGGCTGCTTTGGGCTGAGCTGCCCATCAGATGCTTTTCTGAGCACGGACTCGCCCCCTGCATCAGTCTTTCCACTGCTGCTGGAAGCTCTTCAGGCTGGATTCCCCCATCTGCAGCCAGAGGGTCTGTAATAGTTACTTTTCCTATTGCTGTGATCAACTATCCCAACAAAAGCAACCTCAAGCCTGTTGGAAATGCAAACTCCAGCCCTCTCAGGATTGAGTCAGAATCCTTGGGAAGGCCCACTAGGGCCAGGCAATCTCAAAGGCATGCCCAACATGCAGCCTGAAGATGCATGTACCCAAACGGCCCAGGATAGACTGGCATTTGCCCCAAAACAAAAGTGTAAATTCACTTAAAATATTGAGGTTCTCGTGATTTTTTAATTTTTTTTGTGTTTTTGTAACTTGACTGTGCAATTTCTCAACATAAAACGTAGGTGACAAGGTCATGCTGCCACGTCAAATGGACAAACCTACTAGCTGAGCACAAGAGCACCAAGAGATGTTGTCCAGAGATGCCAGAACCACCTTCTTGGCACAGAATAAGATGCTACTGACCACTAGCCTGCTGTCTTCAGAGCCAGATGCCTCCTCAGAGTCCTTTGCAACAC
Organism: Acomys percivali; assembly: GCA_907169655.1. NCBI lineage: Eukaryota > Metazoa > Chordata > Mammalia > Rodentia > Muridae > Acomys > Acomys percivali. The sequence goes on from OU015753.1 coordinate 6,287,179, forward strand.
GGCAGCCCAGCACTCAGGGTGACCCCCACAGCTCCCAGGCGTGTGAGGAATTCACCCCCGAGCGCCAGGCATTCACCCCGAGACTTGCAACAAGGGATTACATTGATGCACAGGGAGCTGAGGGGAGGGCTTGGGGGCTCAAGGAGGCATAAAGAGGTGTCATGGAGAAGGTGGGAGCAGGAACTGGACACTAGAAGGCTGTGGAGCTGACTAGGCCAAGGAGGAGAAGCACTCCAGGCAAGAGTCACTGCAAGGGCAAATTGTGGAGGTGGGAAAGCTCGGCTTTGCTTGGAAGCTGTGTGGGGGAGCAGCTGGAGCTAAGACCCAAGCTCCAATGTAGAAACGGGGTCATAAAAGGAGACCAGCAACTGGAGCATGCTGAGCCCCCTAGCAGAGCCCAGGCACTGCCCCGCCCACCCAGGCTGCCCCGCCCACCTAGGCTGCCCCGCCCACCCTGTCTGTCTTCCCAGACCACTATCCTGAGACCCTGCTGGGGAGACAGGGGCAGCACAGAGGAGGAGGGGAGACCAAAAGGATTCAGAGGCTCCAAGATAAACATGACAGGCTAAGCCCTAGTCCACCAGCCATGGGAAAAAAATTAGCATTAGCCAGTGCATTTTAATAAAGCACGAAGTCTGGTTTTGATTTCACAGATGTAAAAAAAAAAAAAAAGAAGAAGAAAAGGAAAAAAAAGAAAGAAAGAAAGAAACCCAAGCAATCTGGAATTAAGCTGGACTTCAGTCTGTTTTTATAAATCACATTTGGGAGTCTCTTGGTATTGCTAAGATTCAATTTACAGACATTTCTTCAAGCCAAAGGAAAGGAAAGAAGAAAAGACCCCAATGGGCATGGCTCAGGGGTGTTGGGTCCATGGCTGGTGACTCGTTGCTTAACCAGGCAGCAGGCTGGGCTTCTGCACTGTTTGCTTGGTTACTCTCACGTGGTTCTCATCACCTGTACTGCATGATGTCATGGTGAGGGCAGTCACTTTCCCTCTCGCATCCCATGTGGTTTACAGGCTCATCACAGAGCGACTGTCCATTCTCAAGAAACCACAGTGACACCCTAGCCGGTGCCAGCTGCTTGGAGAGCCCAGAGGAGCTGGGTGCTAAGCCTCTCTAGGCCAGCATGACACTAGGGTCCTTCTGCTTTGAGGTGTCTTCATAGCAACACCCACCTCACATGCCAAGACCGCATCCATCAGACACTATCAGGGACCTCCTCGAGACCCATGGGTCACACTGGCATCATCACATGCCTAACCAGGTCCCTGCAGCTGGAGCTCTGCTGGCTCTCCAGACAGAAGGGAACGCCCACAGGCCTCAATTCTCCAGGACCTCTCACCCCACTTCCACCTGCTGAGTTGCTGGAAACTTCTGACACGACAAACCTTGCTCTTGTGCCTCCTAGGAACCCATCTCCTGAGTTTGCTCTCTCTGTGGTCTCTTAGGAGCTCCCTGGAATCACAGTAGCTTCCTTGGGCCCTTGAGCCACAATCCCATTTTTTCTTTTCTTTCTCTCCACCCCCCAGCCTCTCTCCCCCCCCACCAGCACAAACATTTACTGGGGGAGGGGGCATCAGTCCTTCTTGGCCGCTGCCTTCTTCATGGTTGCCAGCACATTGCTAAGCTCCTTCCGCTTCCTCTTGGCCCGGATGTGCGAGCCCACCCTCTTCTTGATGAACGTGAACGCGCACTTGTCCTTGGACACCTAGAGTAGCTCCATGGCACACCGCTCATAGGGCGCGAAGCCACACACCTCCCTGATCAAGTTCTGCACGAACCTGGTGTGCTTGGTGAGAAGCCTGTGGTGCCAACCATACCTCTTTGTCACCTTGTGGCCTTTGTTGAGGCCCATGGCTATGGTGTAGGCAGGGACCTGGCTGCTGCTCTCTGATGGTGGCCGCAGCAGGAACCACATTCCCATTTTCAACCAGAATGAAGAACAGGGAGCCAGAGGAGTGCTGGTTTTACCTGGCATGCAGTTCTCCAGCACTGAGAACCTTCCACATACACATGGCACGGGCACCCCATGCCTCTCAGAAGCAAGTGCTATGTGCTCTGCACTCTCTTCTGTTTGAGGCACCAAGCTGGCACTGTGGAGCCATCTTCTAACTTCCAACCACACCTGCTCCCTTCTACAAGAACAGAAGCCCCCAAGGCCTGGGGCTGGCACACTAGCCGGGCAGAAACTAGCGTGCTAGAATCAACTGCCAGATGCTGAAGTCTTGTCTCCCCTCTCAGGTGAAGACAACAGGGACCCCACCAGGGGAGCTGGCGGCACAGGGGCTCAGCCCATCAAGCCTGCTGGTCCTAGCTGGGGAGGAGCCATCTTTCCACCGGCAGTTCACCAGTCCTTATTTATTAACAGATGGTTAGGAAAGGCTCAGGTGGGATGCTATTAGAAAACCTCACGGGACCCATGGAACACAGACAGGTGTCCTTGAGGGAAGATGGGACAGTAGAGTCCTACAAGGCAAGTCCAGGCCTGCCCAACACTCCTACAAAAATGTGCAACCCTTTCTGGGCACTGAGCAATTTAAAATATTAATCACAATGACACCAAGGGACCGCACCATTGCAGCTCAGCAGAGTAAAGAGAGCAGGATGCTCTAAGGGGTGGGAGTGAGAGCCTGCTGTGCTCATAAGCAAGAACAAGTGAAGGGTGTTATGTGAGAGCGGTGGTATGGATGTAAAATAGTGGATGATGGGTAGGTTGTCATGTGAGAGTGTGTAAGAGTACATAATGGGATGGGTTGTCATGTGAGAAAGTACATGTGTTCAAGTGTATGTGTGTGAGTGTATAACCATGTGACTGTGTATCTGTGTGTTTACAGAAATGACTGCATGCTTGCATACGTGTGTGTATGTACTATGTATGTGAGTATGTGCACATGAATGATAGTCTAAGTGGGAAACTTGTATGTAAGTGATGTGTGTGTGCATGCGATGCACGTGTGAGTGCTGAGTGTATGAGGCTATGTGCATGTAAGCGATGGGTGAGTGAACACATGTGCACATGAGCAATGGTATGTGCCAGTGCATGTATATGAGTGATGCTGTGTGAATGTACAGGTAAAATCAAGGTGTGTGAGTCTCTGTGTGTGTGCACATGAGTGATGTGTGTGTGTGTGTGTGTGTGTGTGTACTGAGTATGTTGGTGTCAGTGTGTATAGATGTTCCTCTCCTTGGGCCTGCCATGATAGTCTCACAGCTCTTAACATCCTTGATTTCAAGAGAGACTCCTCCCAGAGCATAGGCCTAGTGTTCCTGAGGTAAGCAACCTGAGGTCTAGAGTTGTCTCTGGCCTTGCCACACTGGGGAGAGCTCAGGTCTCCCTGAAGCAGGAGCCTATCCCAGGAGTCCACCACAGAAAAATGGATGAGGCAGAGACTTCACAAGAAGTGGTGACAGCACTGGCTTTATCACAGGACAGACCCCCGTGTCCCTGGTACTATCATAGGGTGTACTGTGACCCAGGCATCCCCTTCCATCCCGTGTGTGTGTGTGTGTGTGTGTGTCTCCAGGTAAATGATGATGTGTGTGTGTGCATGCACACCTGCGTATGTGCATAGCTTACATGGATGGAGACCAGAGTCAAAAGTCACACTGCACTTTATGCAGGTGACAGAAACAGAGTGACAAGCCCTGCCAGGACTCCAGAGGCACAGTGACATGTAAGGGCAGGCCTGTGGTTCAGGCTGGGTTCTCCCGCCTCTCAGGAGTGAGAGGAGAAAAACAAAACTCCAAGCCAAAAGCCGAGGAAATTGAGCCTCCATGGCCAAGAAAACTCACATTTTTCTTTCCATTCTCTTACTGGCTGCATGTTTGAGGGGTGGAAAGACTTCTTAGACCTGACTTCTCTTTCCAAAGTGCGTGCGTGTGCATGTGTGTGTGTGTGTGTGTGTGTGTCTGTCTGTGTGTCTGTGTAAATGCTGGTGGTGTGTATATATGTCTGTGTGTCTGTGTAAATGCTGGTGTGTGTGTGTGTTTGTGAGTGTGTAGTGTAAATGGTTGTGTGTGTCCGTGTGTCTGTGTGTGTGTAAATGGTGGTGTGTCTGTGTGTCCCTGTCCATCATGTGTGTGTGTGTGTGTGTGTGTGTGTGTGTGTGTGTGTGTGTATGCATAGCTTGCATGGATAGAGCCCAGAGTCAATCTTAGTTTGATTTTTCTGCAGCCATCCTCTTCTCTCTCTCTCTCTCTCTCTCTCTGTCTTTTGACATAGGTCTCTCATTAAGACCTAGAGTCACTGAATAAGTGAGGCAGGCTGGCCAGTGAGCCCCAGGAATCAGCCTGGTTCTGCCCTCCCAGCACTGAGATTACACAGTGTGCACAGGAGCACATATCCAACCTTTGGGAGCACTCAGTCTCCTCCACAGAGGGAAAGTCAGGGCTGCAGGTGCCCATGTCTTGGCCATGTATAACTAGCACAGGTCCTTTCATTTTTCGGTCATAATGGATGTTGAACTTTGGTAAGTATGTTTTCTGTACATGGTACCTCCATCTACATTTCCCCATGTGCTGGTTTCAGTTACCCACAGTCACCCACAGCCTGAAAATACTAAATGAAAAATTCTGCATAGTTTAGGGTTTCACTATTCTTAGTAATTAATGGCATTTAATTCTTCCTGCTTGACAGGCAAATCCACACTCTGGCCAGTGTATCCACTCAGTATATGCTGCTCACCCCTTAGTGTCTCAGCGGCTGTCTCAGTCATCGGATGGGGTGGCCTCATAGTGCAGTGTCTATGTTGGAGTCCCCTTTATTTAGTTTAATAATGCTTCCAAGGCACAAGAGCCATGATGCCAAGGAGGGCCCCGGTCATAGGACACAGGTGACAGGCTAACTGTGGGGCTTTGGGGCAGCGCTGGTGGTACACAGGAGACTATGAGGTGTGCATGGGGTTTGGTTCCCTCTGAGGGTCTCGGAATCCACACCCACCGCACAGATAAGGAGGGATGATATGTGATTTTCTGTTATTTTGTGTGGTGAACAAGATCCACTTGTTTTCAAACGCTGAGGCAACATTCCCATTCCTGGGGTAAACATGGCCACAGACACCATATTCTTATTATGTGTTGCTGAATTTGGTTCATCCACACTTTGCTAAGAATTCTGAGGTATTTTCAACTAGTTTGGATGCCAAGGTAATGCTGGCCTTGTTAAAGGGCTTAGAAAGCACTCCTCCATGATGGATGTAGGCTAAGAGCCCTGAGTGTGCCTTATGTCAGTCACAGGGAACTGCAGCCTCAGCACCTACCAGGTCAGGCAGAGGCAGATGCGGCTCACTGCACACCAGCCTTACCAGCCCCGCTTCACTCCCAGGAGTGGCAGAACAGCTGGAGCGGAGAGGGACCTCATTAGAGAGCCCAGCTCCCCAACCCTCAGTCGTCCTGGGCCTGCACAGGCTAGAGACCTTGGTGAGGATGTGGGTAAGACACAGCTAAGTGGCACACCTGGACTCCAGACTGGAGGGCCGATGGAGCTGACGTCCCACCTCGTCCTTGCTTCTGCTTGTTGCGTTTCACTTATTCTCCCTCTCTAGTTGCTTCAAGTGACAGCAGTCACGTGAGTTTTCTGCTTTACTGATAGAGGCATTTTATAACAAACATTTCCCTCTGAGGCACAGTGGCAGCTGCGTCACTGCGTTTGGACATGCTGTCTTTCCGGGTGCATGCCTTTCAACTGCTTCCTGGCCTCCCTGTTGAGGCCTTGATACATCCCAGAGCCTGCTATCTGATGTCAAATACTTAGAGGCATTGAAGGTATGTTTCTGCTGGTGGTGTCTAATTATAGTAACTGTCTTGAGGTCAGGAAACATATTTAGTGTCTGCATTTTAAAATTTATTGAGATCTGCCTTATGGTCTGGGTGTTATCTATCTTGATGGAGGGCTGTCCCTGTGTGTTCTGCTGGCTGAGTGGTTTGTTTTTTGTTTTTTGTTTTTTGTTTTTTGTTTTTGTTTTTGTTTTTTTTTTGTAAATACTAAGTAGGTAAAGTTTGTTGATAGCTTTTTCTGAGTCTGCTCTGTCACAACTTCCTGTCTACTTGGCCTATGGCTTGTGGAAAGAATATGTTGGTATGTTTCTAGTGGCTGGTGCTGAGCTGCCCATCCTAGGGACCCAGTCATCACCTAATCTAGGTGCTGCTCTCAGGTTTTGCACATGTGACTCAAGTCCTCGATTGGCTGACCTCTAAAACAGACATCATCTCGGGATGCCTGATAGATAGTGGGACAAAGTAAAGGGCCCAGTGAAGGCTTCCGAAGGCAAGAAATGGCCACTGTGGACAATGCCATCGGCCAGCTGAGCCGTACTGGCCTGCCTCACACTTACTGAGGCAGCTGTCCACAGCACTCTATACAGTTCCCTGCCTGCCTGCCTGCCTGCCTGCCTGCCTGCCTCCTACTGGTTCTAGTCCTCTGGCTGAGCTGTGACCAACACTAGGCCAGTGCTGCCTCTGCCCACCATGGTTTCAGGATGGATGTGCTGTGCTCAGTGCCCAAGTTAGTTCAGCATGCCAGGGAGTGCTCAGCACAGCGGAGCAGCCAGGCCAGGAAGCAACTCCTCTATCTCAATTCTCGACTTATCCATCACTCTTTGGTTCCCATGTTTGGGGGCTTTAGAGATACACACAGCAGGATTTCTGTCCTTCAGGTGATCTGTCACTGCAGGGTGATGTCGCGACCCCTGTGCTAGTCTCTACCTGGACTCCATATGGGCAATCCCCACCAGGCTTCTGTTGATTTGTATCTCAAAGTAAGTCTTTCCCCATCTTCTTTTGACTTACTTGTGACTTATACTTAAATTATATTCCTTTTGCCCCCAACTGGGGATTGAATTTAGGGCCTCACCCTTGCCAGGCAATCCTCCACCACTGCGCGACACCCCAGCACACCCTGTACTTTTGACACAGTCTCAGTGAGTTGCTCAGGCCTTGAGCTGGCCGTCCTCCTGTTCCAGCCACCCATGCGGCTGGGGCAGCAGGCATGTGCCACAACACTCATCTGAAACTGTGGTTTTTATGGCTCAGGTTTTACTTCCTTGGGTTGCCTTACATTCTCTGTCTTCACTTGGGGTGTGAGGCCATTTGCATCTAACCAACAGCCTGCTCTCAGGACGTCTAAGTGCTATTTGTTTTCTGTCCATCCATCTGATCTTTGTCTCCTCGTTTCATCCTTCTAGGTTAATTCCAGTCTTGTTTTACTAGTTCTCTTTTATCTCCACTATTTTTTTTTTTTTTTTTTTTTTTTACTGACAGGACACTTTCAGGAGAATAGCTGGCCTTCAGACAATGTTATCCCAATCTGCAGCATCGGGAACAGTCAACAGCACACTTCTAACCCTCCATCTTTTGAACTAGTCTTACAGATTTTGCTTCATAAGGTAGACACTCAAATGACACGTTGCTGCTACTGTTTTTTTTTTGGGGGGGGGAGGCTAGGCTCTTTTGCTTTGGTTTAAACAGTGGATTATCTCATTTAAAGAGAGAGAGAGAGAGAGAGAGAGAGAGAGAGAGAGAGAGAGAGAGAGAGAGAGGTCACCTTGGATTCCATTTTCTCCTTCCTCTCACATCACCCTTCCCAGCCCCTCTGCAATTCTGCATAAATGGAGATTTCCCATCTGGAATCATTTTCCTTCTCCGGGAAGGGTTCCCTTTAACATTTCCAGTGCGGCTGATGCGTTGACAAGAAGTTCTATGGGTTTTTATTTGTCCAAAATAGCCTTTATTTTTTTCCAATTTTGCATATTACTTTTACTGGGTGGAAGACAAATCACTCTTGATGGCTCCTCCCCAGGTGCTTCAGGAGCCCAGGGTTTATCTTCTCACCTGTGCGGTGTCTGGCCACACGTCTGCCTGATCCTGGTTCTTATACATGGACTGTGTGTGCACATTCATGTGTTTGGAAAGGTCTGGGGCATGTGCACATTTGTGCGTTCATATGTGTATGTGTGCACGTGTGCATGTGTTTCCTTTTAAAAATTCTGGCTGCCTCTAGGCTCTGCCTCTGACACGGCTCTCAGCAGGGTTTGCATCATGTCATCACGAGGCTCCTGTCATGTTCACCATACACAAAGCCTGCTAAGCCGAGTGGACTGAAGAGTTTAAAGTTTCATCAGATTCAGATAAATTTCAGTCATTATCAATAAACGGCACACGGTTAATAAGAGAACTGCCTGCCTTCTGTCTTTTTCTAGAATGCACACCGCACAGTGGCTGGAGGACTTGCTGTAACACCAGGCAGCCACTGGCCTATTTGTTTCGTGCCTTACTTTCATTCTTTCCCCATTTGGTTTGAGGCCGAAATTTCTGCAGAATTCTGTAAAGCTTCAAATTCTGGTCTTCTATTTTATTTTCCAGTGAACTTCATCTAGTGTATTTTTTTCCATATATTTTTTCATCTCCAAATGTCCAAGGTTTTCTGCACGTTTCACTTCTCTTTCCACATGACCTCTGTCTCCTCTTTGCCAAGCACACAGAGTGTGTTTCTAAAGCTGTTTTGGCATTTTTGTCTGCGAAATTCTGTCACTTAATGGAGTTCTAACCAGCTGGTCTCCCATCGTGAGTCTTCGTTTTCCACATGTCTGGTTGTTTTTGATGGAATGCCAGATGCTGGGATGTCCGTCCCGGCTCGGCAGCTTCTGTCATCCCCCTGACAGCTCTGGGTCTTACCCTGTTGTGCTGTCACTTGGCATCAGGTCCTTCTGGATCTTGTGAGGAGCTAGAGCAGCCTTAGGCTAAAACTACGTAGCTGCCAACACTGAGACAATAGTCCCTGAAGACTGAGGCCCACCCCTGTGTGTTCTAAGGCCTTGCCACCTCAGCTGGTGGGAGCAAGCCACCTCACCCCTCTTGGACTGCTCCTTCTCAGCCGTCAGCACTTCATCACCCAGATGAGCGGTCCTCAGAACATTCAGCTTCTCTGAAGATCCACGGAGCTCGCTGCTCTCCCTCTCCAGGACTCTGAAGTGTCCTTCTTATTTGGCCTCAGAGACTCCAGTTTCGGCAGGCTTTGCCCATAGCTTGGATCCTCTATCCCACTGCCCTCCCTGTAGGAATGGTGCAGCTGTCTGACAGGCCTCTCTCTTCTCAGCTACCAGCCTTGCTCTGTTCATTGTTCAACATCGGACAGGGGTTGCACTCCATGTCACACTCATGAGAGAGGTGCCCCCTCTACTCCTCATCAGGGTCACAACCTCTGTCTGTGGGTCAGTGGGATGTTCAGAAGGCTCTGCAGGCAGATGCAGGGCTGATGATCCTTAGTCCTTGTGTTTCAAGAATAAGCCTTAAAAGCACGTTTCCCTGTTCTGCAATGATAATGGCCTTCCTCCATTCACAGGAAGGACACAGACTCAGGACAAAGGTGTCCTCCAAGGCAAGGCAGTGGCAGGCCTTCACTATGGTGTGTGTGCTATGCAACTTCTTTATCTACACAGCGGTACAGGTACTTTCCACAGGTGGCCATTGGGGACAGGTACTGACCAGAGAGAGAGCAGAGGCACAATGACTAGAAGCGCATATTAAGAAGATTCTTCATGAGGCTGGGGAGCTGTCACAGGCAGCAAAGTGCTTGCAGCATAGGCATGATTACCCAAGTTTGATCCCAAAGACCCATGATTTAAAATAAGAGGGTGGGGGTGGGGGAGAAGCACAGCCATACATGCCTTAAGTCCGGTGATGAAGAGCTTAAGACTGGAACAAACCAGAGCATGCTGACCAGACAGGCCAGCCTACTTGGTGAGCTCCAGGTTCAATCAGAGCCCTTGTCTCAAAACTACTATAGAGTGATAGAGGAAAACATGTAATGGAGGAAGACAAGCACGTGATGGAGGAAGATATGATGGAGAAGACACACAATGTCAACCTCTGCCCTCCCCACCCCACACACATGTGCACATGCCGCTACACACACATGCCCACACAAGCATGATTATATGGTCTGTTTATGCTTGTGTATCTGAAGCTGAGATGGCACCTGACCTTCTACAAGATCCCAGAGCTGAGGGCGGCTGGTGGGGGCTTTCTGAGGGGTGCCACAGGCGCCTTCCAGGGATCCATCACCACCATGCCTGATCCTCTAACCACTGTGCCCATAATGACCAGGGTCCTAGTTAGTTTAACACAGCCTAGAGTCTTCTAAGAGGAAAGCCTGGAGCAGAGCAGACTGGCCTGGAAGCAAGTCTGTAGGCACAGTTTTGTTGGTCACTGATGCAGGAAGGCCAAGCCCACGCTGGGCAGCACCACTGCCTGAGGCTGTGTGAGAACACCAGATGAGCAGAATTCTACGAGTGAGCCAGCAGACAGTGTCCTGTAGTGTCTGCTTCAGGTTCCTCCCCGACTTCCCTCAGTCCTGAACTGTGACCTGGAATTGTAAGCCAAATAAATCCTTTCCTCCCTGAAGTAGTTCTTGCTCATAGTGATTATCACAGGAACAGAAAAGCAATTATAAGCCCCAGAGAGCAAACAATGCATCCACTGACACACAGCACATCCACATCACCTCGGTGCTTACCCAGGATCTGGGTTCAACTGGGGTGACCCCACCCCCATAGTGACAATCCACAGCGGCACCTCCAGGCCAGCTTCCCCTTTAATAACACACGAGGGTGAAGAAGGCTCTGGGTCCAGATGAGGAAGTTCTCCTGGGACTTGGACACATGATGACCTTCCAGGCGCACACCTGCTGTCCCCATGGGACACCACGAGACCAAGAGTGTGAGCTGTCTCATGGCCACACAGTGACCATTTATGTAAAGGGAGCACTTCCCATTTCACAGTGACCTCCGCCTTCACAGCAGCAGTGAGACGCAACCCTGTTAGCACTGTGGGGGGAATAGAAGCCTGGCACACACTGACTATGTGACGTCGGTCAGGTTGGCCATCCTGGAAAACAGTACGGAGAATTAAAGTAAGAGCTACACATGACCAGTGATTCCCCATACTCTGTTCAAGATCAAAACGAACGGGTTAGAAATCCCAGGGATCACTTTGACTAGTCTATGGAAGGGACATGCATCCATATCCAGCGTTGTTCACAAGAGCAAAGAGCCACGCCCAGGTGGCCATGAGCAAATGAAAAGGCAAGGAGGACATGGGGCACACACCATGGCATACTTTTCAGCCTTTGAAAAGAGGAGGAGCCTGCCATTGTAACAACTCTGCTGAACTCGCAAATACTGCACTAACTGAAACAAGCCAGACACTAAAAGACGAGCATGGTGGAATATAAAAGTCTAACTCGTTGAAAAAAAAAAATGGGATGGCAGTTTCCAGAGGCTGAGAGTGGCTGAGTCACAGGGTGCAAAGATTCAGCTGCGAGATACCAAGCACATACTGGGATCTAACACAATGATGTGACCCTAGTTAATGACCCTGCATTTCACACTTGGAATTTGGTAGAGGGTCAGATGACATGTGTTCTTAACACACACACACACACACACACACACACACACACACGCACATGGAATGGTGTGAGGTGGCTCAGGGGTCAGTTACCTTGATTGTGGTGGTCATTTCACAATGTATAAACCAGTGTGCCTCCAATAACACAGAAAAGCATTGCCAATTGCATTTTTTTACAAAATGCTGGAAGAGCAAAACTCTAGCAGGAAGAGAGGTTGAGAGCCTCGACAAGGCCACGTGGGGCTCAGAAGGTCCAGAAGGAAGGTCTCTGGCTGCCAGGTAACTATCTCCACCACACTCGGTGCTGGCACTATAAACTCAGCCACTGAGGCACAAAGAACATGCACCCGAGTCCCCACACCATGCGACTGCATACCATCAGGCCCACTGGAGACAAAGGGACACGGAGGACATATGTAGACAGACTGAAGCCTCATGCTTTTCCATGGGGACAGTGTCCACTACTTTGGAATAGGGTCTGAAGTTTCTTAGAAAATGGCATGTGTACGCATGCTTAGAATCACAGGTAGATGCTTGGCAGAGAGAGAGAGAGAGAGAGCAGAAATGAGCATTGCAGAGCTCACAGAGGCGCTGGTGACAATGGCTAAGAGCTGTCAGAGCTGAGACCAAGCAGAGGTGACTTTGATGATGATGAGGTTGATGATGTTGGCTGTGCACAGGGTATAGTGACTGAGACACGGAGAGGGCGGCTCACTGGCATGGCTTATATCCCAAGAAACCTAATTTCAGAAGGAAAAAGGCCACATCCTTCCCCCATCCATGACCCCCCCCCCCCCCCCCCCCCCGCATGCTTACTGAAATGCAATTTCTTTACAGGATCTGACATTTTTTGGTCACCCTCACCTAACTCCCCACTTCCCAGTGTGTGAGACAACAGCTACACATCCCTCTTGTGGGTCTGATAGTGTCTCGTCATCCTGGATAGGCTGTTCCCATTCGGGAACAGAGTCCGAGGCCCAGTCCTCTGGCTGCCTGCTATAGGGTGTAGGAAGTGAGCGTGTCCCCGTGTGGATGAGCACTCATGACATGAGCACAGCCATGTCAAGGATGCCAGCACCTCAGACTCGGGAATGACCGAGCCTCTCCCTGGCCCAAGTATAGATAGTATAGCTCGCCTTTGGCTAAAAACAGTACGTACAGAAAGTACCAACCCCAGCTTCCTCAGCCCTGATGGCTGCATAGCCCTGCCCTGAGACTGCTCTCCTACAGAGAAGCCTCCTTCCAGGATTAGATAACCCACCTCCTAGTTCGTGCTATATATAAATGCTGGCATGTCTCTATCTGAGTACACAGCCCCCTGCTCACTTTATGTTACTGTGTCTGTCTTTCTTAGTTTCCCATCACTCCCAGTCAGGTTTTCAGGACTCAGGGTAGTGATCTGCCACAAGGGAACTTCCTTCTTGTCTGTCCATCAATTCCTTTCCTTCTGAGCAGCACGCCTATCTGTCTGTCTGTCTATCTAGCTTTTAATGTTCATTTGGATTTTTTATTTTGTTTTGTTGTTTGAGACAGGGTTTCTCCGTGTAGCCCTGGCTGTCCTGGAACTAGCTTTATAGAGCAGGCTAGCTTCGAACTCACAATGATTCACCTGCCTCTGCCTCCCGAGTGCTGGAATAGAAGGCGTTTGCCATCACCCTGCAATATTTAGTGCTTTGTCTGGGTAGGAATCTCTCTACTCATCAGAAAACCTGTCCAATGGCTTCATTGACCCCTGATGTCCGGTCACCATAGCTCAGCTATGCTTGTCGAATGGCAGCTGCTCAATAAAAAGTGACTGGAAGATGAACAAATTAGGTTCTGAAGAGAGAGGGTTGAAAACACTTCTCAAAGTCACATTCCTTAGCAAAATAAAAACTCAGTCATTACAAAGAAGAAAATTACCCAGAGCCTCAAGATCCCATGCCAGCCACATGTCACACACAGAACCATCTCAAGCCCCCAGGGACGGAAGGATGTGAGTGGGGCCCATCCTAGCAAAGGCTCCCAGAGTCCCGGCTCAAAGCCCACATTAGCCCGCAAGGGGGGAGCTGCTAACAGCCTAGATGGCCCCTGGATGTGCTCCGTTACTAAGCTGATTGAACATGGGTCCTCTTAGTGCTTGGCTCACAACAAGAGGATTGGGACTAGGCCTATAAACCAGCTTGAAAGGCTGTCCCGGCGCCGATCAGCTCTTACAAAACGGTATTTTGATCAGCAACGTGTAAATGAATCAGCAACACATGGCTTAAATTTCCCTAAAAACACACAGGGCTTGGAAGTTACAGGGTGGCTGGGGAGGGGGGGGGGGGATCTGAACAACACACAAGTTTCAGGATTCGTCCCATTCCAAACAGATAATTTAAGACGTCTGGCTGACTTGGGAGCCCTGCTGGGTTCCTCCCTCTTTAGAGAGAGTATTATTCTCATTAAAACAAAATCAGATCATCTGCCTTGAGGGCCAGCCATCCTGGATAGCAAGAGAGGACTCCTTCCGCTATAGGCAGCTGCTTGTAGAGCTCCATGAAGGAGGCAGGCAGGACACTCACTGCCCCTCACCCACTGCCATCCCTCAAGCTTATGTCTGTTCTACTTCTCATCCCTGAGAGCCATTTGCCCATGGTCCCACCAGGGCCGGGCCAGAGGGCTGAGCTTGGAGGCCATAAACACACTGAGATTCACTGACACAGCTAGCTGTTGAAGGTGTGGGACAGAGGCATGTTTGTCATGAACACTTGCAGCTTCTCAACAGCCACACTGCTCTGCCTCACCCCACAACCCCAGATCCTGAGGACAAAGCAGGTTTCAAGAGACACCTCACCGGGAAGGCGCTCACAATGTGGGGTGAGATGGCACTTCCCTAGCCTCCTTCCAGACCCACTGTTCCACCCAATGGACACTCTAGACCTTCCACTTGGAAGGAAAACGCAACTGCTTCCTTGCAAGGATCTCTGGGGCTTATTTTGAGCAGCTCTTCTCACTCATTTCCCTGGGGACAAGCTCTGTGATCCCCATCCCAGAGCTGGGAAACCCTAAAAAGTCATGTGCCAACTTGAGGAACATGCTGCCACAACCTAGAACCTGCTCACCCCTGTGTATCACAAAGGCCCTCTTCTAGTAGCTAAGCTCAGTCCTAAGCCTTTGCTCTCCTCCAACCATTTCTTTGCATATGTATCCATCGGCCCATCCTATCTGTGCAGACACATGCCATCCATCTACCCACAAGCCCACCCATTCATCCACCTATCCAATGCCTGTACACTTACCTACCTACCTATCTACTCATCCATCTGCCCATTCTTCTATCTGCCCATCACCCATTCATTCACCCATCTACCCATCCATCCATTCACCATCCACCCACACACCACCCATCAACCCATCCATCCATCCACGAATCCTTCTATCTAGCCATTTATCATCCTTCTAGCTTTTACCTACTCATGAATCCACCAGGTGGCCATGTGTCTATCTACTCAACTACCATCCATACATCCACCCACTGAGGCACGCATTTAGATACCCATGTGTCAACCATTCGTTATCTGTCTACACATTTATCTACCCATACAACCATTTCTTAAACTGCTAACCATCCACCCGTCCACTCACCTGCCATTCATCCACCTAAGTGACCACCTGACGCTCCTGCTGCGTGCTGGGTGTAGGTCATCCATGCCTTGCATAAAACAGGAATTAAGTATTGAGTAACTAACCAACACAAGAATATGAGTCATCTGTTCCCCTAAGTAGCAAGGACAACAAAAGAAAATAAAGCCATTGTGTCATACATAGGATGGAGGGTTCATCAGGTGACAGTATAGCTTGTCAATCAAACCAAGACACTGTGAGAGAGAAAGTCACTATCAACACAGGTACCTTTTCTGCAATATCAACTTTTCAAGTGTTGTTTTTTTTTGAGATGGGGTCTTACTATTTATTCAGTCCTGACTGGTCTTGACCTTACTTTGAGTCTCCCGCCTCCAGAGTGCTGAGATTGTAGGCATGAGCCATGACAGTTGGCTGAAATACCAACTTATTGACTAAAATGATATATGTGCTTCATTGGTGGAGCTATCAAATAGTTCTATTTAAGATCTATTATCAAGCTGGGTGTAGTTGCCTTTAGTCCCAGCACTCAGGGACACAGAGTTCTCTGTAAGTTTGAGGCTAGCCAAGGCCACACAGAGAAACCTTGGCTCAAAAACAAACAAACCACACAACACACACACAAAATCTATTATCAAAAGTAATTTTTAAAATTAAAGACTGTCTGTATATTAAAGCAAAAATTTACAAAGTCATTGTCTCAGTGATCTAGACAGTGAAAAGATAATGTCTCTTATTTCATGTTCAGACATTTAAATTGCTTCCCAAGCCTGCTTTGCCCTGACACTGTTTATGGTAAGAATGTCTCGTATTCACGATCACCTTTTCTTCTTATAAAAATGTCGTCTTTCTTCATCCATGTTTTGCTTTATGATTGGCAACTCAAAATTCCTGACCTTTGACAGACAGCATGGGCAGAGTATTAGATGCTGCTGAGAAAACACAGTCCTTGTCTGGGGAACTGGTCGCCAATTCTAGTTTCCCACATGGGACCATGTGGCTCTTTGAAGAAGATGCCTTGCTGTTTATACAGATGCAGCACGTGTGTCTGTTGAGAGCTTTCTGTCCACTAATGTCTTGGGCCAAAATAGCCCAATACATTGCTTCGCTTAGTCTCCTTAGCATTTTTACCAAATCTGAACGCTCCGGCATCTCAGGCTGTCTCAATGACATTCCATTTGGGTACAAAACATAAATACACCCAATTAAAACCATGGACTTCATCAGGAAATTATCCACATGTCCAGAGCAGAACTGAAACATCGCCTGTCAAGCCCTCAAGCTCACAGACCAAGCAAAGCTGTGCACTTGATGCCCATCCTCCCACCCCAGGCTTGGTGGACTGCACAGAGTACCTTGCTTTGAGCCCTTTTTATGAAGCACAGCACAGCACTGCAAGGGAGCTTCATACACTGGTGCTGTGACACAACCCTCAGAGAGTAGTTGAAATTTGTATTGTTTTAAGTATGTGTATGCATGTGTGTCTATATGCACACATGAGTGCATGTGCCTGTGGAAGCCAGAATACGGTGTCTCTGGTCCTGGAACTGGGGTTACAGGCAGTTATGAGGTATCATGTGGGTGTTGAGAACCAAACTCAGGTCCTCTGAAAAAGCACTCTGTGCTCTTGCGGTGGTTTAATAGGTATGGCCTTCACAGACTCATGTGTTTGTATGCTTGGCTCACAGGAGGCGTGGCCTTGTTGGAGTAGGCGTGGCCTTATGGGAGGAAGTATGTCACTGTAGGAACTGGCTTGCTCAAGCTATGCCTAATGTGGTACACAGTCTCCTTCTGCGGCCTGCAGCTCAAGCTATAGAAGTCTCAGCTCCTTCTCCTCCATGCTGCCTGCATGCTACCATGCTTCCCACCATGATGATAATGGGCTAAGCCTCTGAAACAGTAAGCCAGCCCCAATGAAATGTTTCCCTTTTTAACAGTTGCTTTGTTCATGTCTCTTCGCAGCAATGGAAACCCTAAGACAGCTCTTAACTGATGCATCTTCTCTGCAGCCCCTTGTAGCAGATCTCAAATGAAATGCAATCAAAATGTTGGGAGTTCATGTATAAAAAGGCCCAGTGCCACGTGGCCACTTGTGTGACTTACAAAGGGACGCCCAGGCCATCGCAGCTTGTGGCCCTATGTTCTGCTTTGTAGTGAGGCACGCTGATGGCCTTGGCTTCTCTTTGGATAGAGACACTGCTGACACAATTACTGCTTATGGAAAGCCTTAACCACACTCTCTGCCCCTGCCCCTTCCCCAGGGGTGTGCCACCAACACCAGGCTTGTACCACCAGAGTTTGTGTCTGAACCAGCACCATGAAAATAAGTTGCTGTGTGTTAAATACGGAAAACTGTATTGTGTGCATGCGTGCATGTGTGCCTGCATACTATCTTGGGTGTTGTTACCTAGGAACCATCTACTAGGTTTTTTTTTTTTTTTGAAACAGGGTCTCTGGCTGGTCTGCCACTTACTGTTGGGCTAGACTAGGCTGGCCACTGAGCTCCACAGATCCAGTCTGCATCTCCCCTTCTCTGGGATTACAAGCGCACACCACAACACCTGGCTCTTGTCTATGTGCGTTCTGGAATAGGACTCTGATCCTTAAGCAGGCACACAGCAAGCACGTTGATGGATGGGCCATTTCCCCAGCACAGCTGTGAATGTTTCAGATGGAATTAACGAAAGCCACCATCACATTGGTATCCAAGGTTGGTAGGCAGCGGTCTCCACACTGTCCCCAAGTCCTACACTCGAGAGCCAGAGTCCTAAATGCCATCAGACTGCCAGATAAGACAGAGGAGCCTCCTGTGAGGCTCACACCATGCCTCCCCACCCCCATTCGGATGCAAAAGAGACATCTTTGTCTTGCCTCCACTGGCCTACTTGTCTGTGGACATTTGGGGGGAAGCCACTATTGTGTAATAGGGGGAGTGAAGTGTCCTCTAGCTCATAGCTAAGGTCTTAAATCACAGGAAGTGGGCTGGGGGTGGTCATCAGTGTTTGGATGAGATGTCTGCTTGGAAGGAAAAGCCAAAGTCAGAAGCAGGTCAGCCATTCCTTTCCTTCAGACAGCGACGCTGGACCAGAGACTGCGGGAGAAGTCATCTATGCTCGCCCTCCCCCCACACCCACTCCGGCCTCCCCACACTCATTCACTCATCCTTCTTAGCCCAGCAGCTCACAAGCTCCGTGCATGTGGTGTCCTGGGAAGGGCTCCTTGACCCCATGAAGAAGAGGGCAGACAGCCTGAGCCTCACCTAGGACTGCTGCCCAGAGTCCTCCTGTTGTGCACTGCACCAGTTCACACAGGGATCTTAGCTCTTAGTCCATAACCCTCTGCAATTTACCTTCATGACCACATTCTCAGGAAAACTGAGACCAGAGGGGACCCACTTGCACCTTGGCATCACACCAGTGAGGGGTAGTCACCTCACATCCTTTAGTGCCCTGGTTCTAGACCAGCCATCTGGGGCAGTCCTAGGATAATGGACCAGCTGCTTACTGCAGCCCTGGATGGAAGGGAGAGCCTCCTGACCAGTAGTGAAGGCAACAGGAGCTGGTACAGCATGTGCAGAGATATGGAGGAGTCAGTGGCAGGGCCAGTTCACCAGAACAGAGTGACGGGGGAGAGCTCAGAAGCTGCTCATCATCCTGGGGAGTGAAAGGGAGGATGAGGGACATGCTCACACACTCAGGGAAGAGGCACCCCTGGGGAAAAAAAAATCACAGGAGCCTCTGGAACATGCAGTCTTCCTTTCCAGGCTTATGTTCCCAGCCACGTCAGCATACAACTGCTATATGCATGGGGGACCCAGGTACTGCCCCCAACAGTTAGCAACCAGCGGCAACAATGCCAAGCGTGGATGCCAGATTAGGCATCACCCCCTTGCTAGAGTACCTGATGCTAAATTCCCTGGTGCCAAAAGCTCTGAGCCCGACCACCTCCCTCCATTGTTCTAGTAGGAGATGGAGAAAGCCCACCTCAGTGTCAAACCAGGCCAGTGTGTGAGGCAGGGCTAGAGAGTTCTCATGGCCCCACAGGACGAGACCTCAGCAATATGAAGAACTGTGACAGAGAGGTGACCTGAGCAAGAAGGCTCAAGTGAGCCCTGGCTCACTTCAGTGGCTGAGAGGACCTGTTTCCTCCCTTTATGGAGACGTTGATGCCTAACCACAGGTGACACTGACAGTCATGGTCTCGGAGCACACACCTGAAATCACCTGTGAGGCACAAATTCTACAAAACCACACACACACAGCCACCAACCCCAAGCGGTCCTGTTGTGGGACATATCTGGAGCTGAAGGTACTGCCTAGTATGGAAGGCACTGTTTGGGACTGTTTTCTCCGAGGCTTTGTTACCAAGGATGTCCTGTTCCAAGTCCCTGCCCCTCACCTGAGGTCACCATCCATCTTTGCAGAAAGACAGTCATCATTTCCATCCCTGCTGGCCAGGTTGGTGCTCACGGGCCAGGCTGTGGTTGGCATGGTGACAAGGCAGGGATGGAAAAGGGAGCTGTGGCCGTGTGCCCTAGCGCTTCCATGGTGGCTGCACTGTACTGTGCATGCAGAGCCCGTCGCTGCCTTCTCATCTCCAGCATGTTTTCTGCGGTAAGCCACACTGAATACGCCCTGCATGTGAGTTGTGGCGTTGAAACCTCCCTGCAGTGGCCTGCAGCTCTCCATGCTCACCCTAATTATAAAGATGTAACCCTGGCACTCAGCCTTCGCGTTTATGCTCGGTGGGTTTTCAACACGGCTGTCAAAGGATGTTCTGTAGAGAAAGGGCACACTTCTACAAAAGGTGCAGGATGCCTGGTTCTCCCTATAGGGAAGAAGGAGCCTGGAACCTGTCTCACACCATACAGAGGTCAATATATATGGAAGACTTGACTACGAGACTTGAAGCTTTAAAAGCCTCAGGAGAAAAAAGAAGACACACATTTTCATGACCTCAGATTAAGCCACTGAGATAAGACCAAAACCAAGATGAAGAAAACAGATCGCCACATCAGAACCAAAGGGTCTGCGCTAAGGACATCTGCACGAAAAGAAAAAGACACGCAATGGGAGCCTATGCTTGCCCATCATCAGATAAGGGACGTGCTTCTAGAACATGGACAGAACCCCTGTAGCCCAATAATAAAAGGGAAACAAGATTAAAATATGGGTGGGGGGGTGAGAAGATGTTCAGTATGCTTCAGGGCTCTGGGTTCCGGCTGCTGTTCCAGGTTCCAGCAGCAACTTTGATTGAATTTCTGGTCTGCTGAAATCTTGTTGACTACACCAGGGGAATCACTCCCAGGAACTGAGTCCAACAAGGTCTACTTCTCCTGTCCCCATTAACTTCTTTTCTCTCCAATCTAGGGTATGTGGGTTGGAAAGAATGTATAAGCATTAAACAACACCAAATAAAGTAGGTTGGAAAAGGTCGAAGCCTACAGGTGGCGCCCAACGTGCTCTGAGCATAATAGGTAACTTAGCTTCTAATGCTGTGGAAGAAGATAGAGGTTTTGAAGATATAGAGATGCTGTTTCAGGGTGTCAGTAAAATTGCAGCTACTGTGGCAAAGTTCTTTCCTGCATTATACCAGAGGGAATGTTCTGGGTTTTTTTGTTTGTTTGTTTGTTTGTTTTTGTTTTTTGTCTTTTTACTGTATTACATTTTTTAAAAGATTGGAAGAAAGACCAATAAGATATGATAACCAGAAGGGTCAGTAAATTCTATTGTTCTAGAAATGATTGCAGAGTTGGCTGTACAACTAGAGAATTTGTGGATAGAGGTTGGCATTTGGAAAGCAAAAAATGCCATTGGTAAAGGGAAGATACTTGGTAACTGAGAGCCAGTGTCTCCCACAATTGCCACCCTGCCCTGATCCACGTGCTAGGTGTTCAGAGCGCCAGCATACAGAAGAGGGTGGAGGAAAACAGGAAGCTGGAGAGGCTGTAAATATTCTAGAGGAATGGGAAAGCAGATAGGCCAAAAGGTCTTTGGAGACAAGTGCTCCGATAGAGGAATTCTCTAGGGCTACACAGACACCATCAGCTTTTCTAGTCTTTGTGCAACATATCCCTGCTAATGATGGTGGTGAGGCTTATGATGAGATGGCATGGTGTCCCGTAGATATGCTAGATTGAAAGCATTTTAAAATGGCTATTGTATGGTATGCAATCATCTTTTGTTAAACAAATGTTAAGTAACTGGGCTATGCAGCATAGACTTATTCCCCAAGATTGGAAGGGATTGGTGTCAGCTGTGTTAGAAGCTGCTCAACAGTTACAGTGGTTATCGTGGTGGAGAAATGAAGGCATGAGAATAGAACAACAAAATGTAACAAGAGGGACAAATGTTGTTAAAGGTCAATTGCTTGGTTGAAAGGCGTTACGCTGACTTAAGAGAACAAACCTGATCTGAAGATGTAGTAATTGAAAAATGTCATGTTGCAGCCTTAAGAGCTTGGGACATGGTTGAGGAGCCTGGTAAAACAACCACTTCATTTACTAAGGTATTTCAAGGCCCTGGAGAAGCCTTCACAGAATTCTTATAGAGATTGGGTTCAGCTCTAGATAGCGCCACACCAGTTCCTGAGACCAGACAGGCATCAACACTGATCACAGCATATGAGAATGCAAATACTGAATGTAAGAGAGCAATTAGACCATTAAAAGCAGAAGGAGCTCCATTAGATGAATGGGTAAGAGAAACAGCTAATGCTCTCCAGAGAATTAAAACAATATCATAGGCCAAGCTGTAGCTAGAGGTCTCAGATGCAAAACACCTGTGCTTTGGGCCAGTTACAAAGAAACGGTAAGATTAAAAGCTCCAGACCTCAGAATAACAGGTGCACTAACTTTGGAGTAAATGGTACTCATAGAAGAATACAAGGAGCTTCTGGCCATGGCAGTAATGATATGCCAAGACTTTCAGGGTATTGTAGCCACTGTGGTAAGGAAAAACATTGGCCAAGGGATTGTCAATGCAAGAAAGACATACAAGAAATCTTTTGCCATCAGGAAACAAAAGGAGGGGCCTATTAGCTCAAGGCCCTGCAGCAAACAATATGAGCCATCTTTCTTTGGTCAACCAGGAGGTAACAAACTTGCAGGAAAATGAAGACTAGGTATCAATGATTTAATGCATGCTACCTAAAGCAGCACAGCTTTGGATCTGGCCTCAGATAAATCTCCTACACTTTCCCCACACGTTAAATGTTACAAAATAACCACTGGTTTTTATGGTTCCTCACCTTCAGGGGCAGTAGAAATAATCTTGGGAAGAAGTAGATTAACTTCTCAAAGCTTTATTGTGCATCCCCATATTATAGATGGGGCTTGTAAGGAAGAAACTAAAATCATGTCATCTGTAAAGAAGGAGATGCAAATTAATGTAGGGGATACAATTGCTCAGCTGTTATTGCTTCCTTACATCAAGGGCAAAGCCATTCCAGTAGAAAGAATAGGTGCATTTGGGAGTACTGGAAGATATGTGTTCTGGCAAACAATGGTACAAATGAACGGTGTTGAAACAGAAGGTTTGGTGGATACAGAAGCAGATGTCACGATCCTTTCTCAAAAGTGTTGGAATCTAGATTGGCCACTTCAGAAGGTTTATACACAATTAATAGGAATCGGTAACTTGTCTCAAATAAGACAAAGTATTTAGTTGATTAAGTGTGTGGGACCAGAAGGGTAAACAGGGAAGCTGAGACCCTATGTGGCTGACATACACATAAATTTATGGGGAAGGGATCTTTTACAGCAATGGGGTACTCAAATTAATATTCCTGCAATCAAAAAGACAGACAATGATAAAATCAGGGGTGATATGGTAGATGCTTCTGAGGAAGGTATTGACATGTGTAATCAAGAACAATCACAAGCTGTGCCCTGAATTTACAAATTTATAAAAAGGGCCACTGCTGATATACCAACAGCCTTAGCGCTAAAATGGATATCAAACAGACCTGTGTGGCAAGAGCAGTGGCCCATAACAAAAGAAAAATTGCAGGCTCACATATAGTAGAGTATATTTGTTGTGAAGAAGAAGAAGGAGGAGGAGGAGGAGGAGGAAAGGAAGAAAAGAAATCATGAAAATGGAGGATGGTAATGGATTTAAGAGCAGTGAATAGAGTAATTCAAACCAATTGGTCCTTTACAGCCTGGAATTCTTTTACCTTCTTTGTTACCTGGGTCATGGCCTATAATAGTAATTGACTTAAAAGATTTTTTTCACAATACCTTTGCATGAGCAGGATAGGGAAAGGTTTGCTTTCTCAAGAACAGTAGTGGTCCAATGAAGAGATACCATTTGAAGGGACTTCCAGAGGGAATGTTGAATAGTCCAACTTTATGTGATTACTTTGTGCAACAACCGTTAGAAATAATTCATAGGCAGTTTCCTCAATCTATCATTTACCATCACACGGATGATATTTTGTTGGCTGATTCTGATACAGATACTTTAGAGAAAATGTTTAAGGAAACACAAAGAATCCTGCCATGCCAGGGGTTACAGAATGCTCCAGAAAAAAATACAAATACGAGATTCAATTACCTTTTTGGGCTATAAAATAACTCAACAAAAAAATTGATCACAAAAGTTACAGATACATAGGGACCAGTTGGAAACTCTTAATGATTTGCAAAAATTGTTGGGAGATATTAACTGGCTAAGGCCTACAATTTGATTAGCTACTTATGAGTTAAATAACTTGTTTCAAACATTACAAGGGGATTCAGATTAAACAGTCCAAGGTGTCTAACAGCTGAAGCAGAAAAAGAGTTAACTCTGGTAGAACAAAGACCACAAGATGTGGGGCTGGAAGAGATGGCTCAGAGGTTAAGAGCACTGTCTGTTCTTCCAAAGGTCCTGAGTTCAATTCCCAGCAACCACATGGTGGCTCACAACCATCTACAATGAGATCTGGTGCCCTCTTCTGGCAGGCAGGCACACACGCAAGCAGAATATGTATAAATAATAAATAAAATTAAAAAAAAAAAAAAGACCACAAGATGCATATGTGGGTAGAATTGATCCTAATCTTGACTGTATTTTGGTTATTTTGCCTTCAACTCATTCTCCTACTGGGCTCATTATGCAAAGGGAAGATAAAATCATAGAATGGATTTTCTTAGCACATAAAGTAAAAAATTGCATACATACATAGAAAATTTTTCTGAACTGATTATAAAAGGTAGAATAAGATTGTGCCAACTGTCAGGAACAGACCTGATGGAAAGTGTAGTGCATCTTACTAATGCTGAGATAATGTCATTATGGGTAATAAATGTAGATTGGCAAAGAGCTTGTAGTAACTACTTGGGAGAAATTAATAACAAATACCTGAAAAGCAAATGTATACAGTCTGTAAAAAGAACTAATTGGATCCTTCCTCATATTGTAAAGGGAACACCAATTCCAGATGCACCAATCTCCTATACTGATGCAAACAGGATGAGCATGACAGGTGATAAGTCAGATAAAATAACTAAGATGATCAAAAGCCTATATGCCTCAGTACAAAAATCAGAATTGTATGCAATCCTTATGGTACTGTTAGATTTTCCTGAATCTCTTAATATAATTACTGACTCTCGATATGCAGAAAGAGTTGTTTTGCATATTGAAACCGCAGAATTTACTCCTGATAACTCAGAATTGACTTTGTTATTTATGGAATTGCAATAGGCCATCAGAAGTAGAAACTATCCCTTGTATATTATTCATTTTTTGGTCTCATACAGGTTTACCATGTCCATTGGAACAAGGAAATGAGGATATTGACCAATTGCTAATAGGAAATGTGTTAAAGTGTCAAATTTTCATGAAAAGCATCATGTTAACAGTAAAGGTTTAAAGAGAAAATTCTCTATTACTTGGCAACAAGCCATAGGCATAATTTAAAAGTGTCCTACATTTTCTTTGTATAACCAAACTCCATTGCCTGCTGGAAGTAACCCTAGGGGTACCAAACGGAGTGAAGTCTGGCAGATGGATGTTTCATTTTGCAGAATTTGGAAAACAAAGGTACATACACCATACCCTTGATACATACTCAGGGTTTCAATAGGCAACTGCTTTAAGTTCTGAAAAGGCTGATTGTGTAATTACACACTTACTGGAAATAATGACAATCATGGGACTACCTGCACAAATTAAGACTGACAATGCTCCTGTATATGTATCCAATAAGGTGAAGAAAATTTTGCATATTATAATATGAAGCACATTACTGGTATACCACACAATCCTACAGGACAAGCAGTTGTAGAAAGAGCTAATCGTACCTTAAAAGAGATGCTTATTAAATATAAAAAGGAAGAGTAAAGACCCCCAGGGACAGACTAAATAATGCTCTGTTGACTTTAAATATTCTTAACGTTGGGGAGAAAGGGACAACAGCACCTGAGAGACATTGGGTTATAGAAAAAAACTGAGGAACTAGGACAGTCAATATACTATAAAGATCTGTTGACAGTAGAATGGAAACCTGTAATAGTTTTGAGATGGGGATGTAGTTATCTTTATGTATTTACAGGGAGTGAAAAAAATGGTTATGACAAAACTTATAAAGATTAGCTCTGACCAGAGGAAGACCTCTTACTACCTGAAACATGAATGTGTTCATATAGCAAGGGAATCGTAAGGGCTGCCTGGTTCTTATGACATGCCATTCTTTCATACAGCATGGATATTACAGCTCAAACAGATGTATAAAGTTGATGTCTTACACCAGCCTGTGTCACACATGGTCATCTGTCAGAGAATGTCTAGTGTCCAACACACAGTGGGGATCTGGGACCCCAGGAATCCTTACGGGCAAACGTTTATATTTAGATAAGTTGTACACCTTGCATATTCCATATGTATATACCTATACTAATACTTTTAAAAGTTTGCTTATTTTCAGAGGAAGAAAAAAAAAACAGATAATAATGAAGACAAGCAGGTAACCCAGGTGATTCAACCTCGAAGACTGCCTCACCTACTGTGTCCTCAAGAATTTGCATGAATATCAACTTTTAAAGGACTTGCCCAAAGGATTGATCCCAAAAAGACTGGACAGAAACAAATACAACTAGCTTTTCCAGTGCTTGGCCAATATCTTACTTTTCTAAGGGTACCCAAAAGATGTTTTTACCCCCAGGCAGCAAAAAGTAATCTTGAGACTATGATGTTCTCCATTCCTAATAGGTAGGGTGGGTGTTTTTGGTGGATTACCAATGTTTGTTATTGTCTAGGGTGGTTGGTTATAAGTTAGTAAAGGTTACATTTAGGGATTTCTTTCTTTCCCCCCTCTATCCTTCTTTCTCTCTTATCTTTCTATCCTATCTAGTGTTAGGGGAAAGGAGGGGGAAAGGGGAGGAGATAGAACTATAGAATAAAAGGTAGATTATTGAATCTATTGAATCAATATTTTACATTGATATTGTAGATCAATAGAAACTTAATATTATTTTGTTCAACTTTTGCTTTATGTATTGTACACATTGTATATTGATAGATATTATTCAGTTCTTGCTTAATATATTATACATATGTAACTCATTTAAAATGTGATGCAAAGTTCTAGTCTTATGAGAGCTTACTATTACAAACTGTTCAGGATGGTTGGAGATACAAGCTAGTAGTTAGTCACTTATAACTCTTACTTGTGGTCTTGCTAGATACTAGTTTAGTTAATTACAGAATAAGCTTTATTAGTTTCTTGTATATGTTTTCAAGGTTAAACTAATAGTGCATAGCTAAAAACAAGCAGTGCTTGTCTATTTAGATATACTGAGATAGATACGTGGCTCAATCAATAAATAGATATATAGTATAGACAGGTAAATATGATTATGCACTATAGTAAATAGATAGATGGTCTTCAAACACTTCAGAGATATACAGAATATGGCATTTAATACTAAAGGGCTTTTCTGACTGAGAAGCACATCTGCTCCTGGCAGTACCTCCAATCTGCCAGGAAGATGGCATCAAGGAAACAAATGTAGCAGAAGAGTCATGGACCAAGGAACTGTTCTTATCTCTACCACAGACAGCAGACTGACTGTCCAAACTGTGACCAAGCATGACACTGAGGAAGTAGATGTCCAGTTTTGCGGAGACTAGGTGGGCCAGTCCTTCAAAATTCCTGCTTCACAGAAAAGTCTGTCAGATATTTTGGGCTGGCAGTCTGAAGACTGGATGCCCCAATGATAGCAAAAAACAAACAAAACAAAACAAAACAAAACAAAACAAAAAACAACTGTGACTATCCAGGCAGTCAAAACTCTCTGTTCTGTCTATACTTTTGGAAGTTGCTTGCCTGCACTTCCTACATATTAGATAATATTTCCTTTTTAAGTCTCTGATGGGGTTGAAGACTAGATAGCTATAGTATTACTATAAGCTTTTGTTTAAGAGATAAAAACATATTTAGAGATTGATAAGTATATCAATTGATAAGTATATCAAATTATAATAAAGTGATTTAGGAAAACTTTGGACCGTAGGATAGGATAGACAGTGGAACAATTTCTCAAAGACTGACAAATACAAATGGACTGGTCCTTGTAAATATAACATTTATTGGATAATTCTCATAATTATTTTTGTTGTATATAGTTTATTTTATTTAATAGAAAGGGGGATATGTAGTGGATTTAAACTTTTTTTTAATCCCAAGTGTGGGATACGTAATGGATGTAAACGTGTTTTGTTTTGATCCCAAGTGTGGGATGAAGCACAGACTTGTGAGAGAACAGGTGATGTTTATCCACTAGAAGACAACCAACTGCATGCGGGGGCTTGGTTTCTGCCAGCTGAAAAATATCCTAGTACAGACTCTGAGTGTATATATATATATATATATATGAGCCCAAAACAGGAGGCAGGGTTTTTAGGGTCTTGGTATTGTTTGGCTGTTTATGGCTCCTGGAGAGGAGACACTCCCAGAGAGAACCACTCCAGAGAATGTTTCCGGGCTCCAGGTTACGGCTGTTGTTCCAGGTTCTAGCAGCAACTTTGAATTGTTGGTCTGCTGAAATCCTGATGACTACACTAGGGGAATTGCTCCCAGGAACTGAGTCCAAAAAGGTCTACTTCTCCTGTTCCCATTACTCTCTTTTCTCTCCAGTCTAGGGTAGGTGGGTTGGAAGGGAGGAATAAGCATTAAAGAGCCTCAGATAAAGTAGGTTTGGAAAAGGTCAAAGCCTACAGCCTCCCCATGCAGAGCTGTCTGCTTTTGGATACCAGCCACAGGAACAGTTGTCACAGGATCCTGCTGGCTACAGGATTCTACTCTGCAATGTCTGGATTCTGCGTGTCCATCACATAGGGACAGAGCTGGTGCTGGTAATGGGGTGAGACCCATATGGAGCAAGCACTAGCAGGGATGTTGGCAGGCATGCAGGGTACCGCCATGACCCCATGTAAGGGATCCTGGGGTCCCAGAGCCCCACTGTCTGTTGGACACTAGATACTCACTGACAGATGACCATGTGTGACACAGGCTGTGTCTTCCTCAGGAAGAAAAAAAAGAAAGCAACAGCCTCAGACAGACACACTGTAGAAACTGCTGTTTCCTCCTACTCCTCTGTACTGCCCAGCCTTCGTCATCACTTATGTTGCAAAGGAATGGAGAAGAATGAGAAAAAAATACCCCAGAGCAAGCTGCTGTGAGGTTGTCCACAGTGTTCACACCTCCCGCTGAAGACATAACTGGGAACCACAAGTGGCTGCTGCCTCTATATCGTGTGTCCAACCTCCATTAGGGAGCATCGGAATTAGACTAACAGCCCCTGGTGGTTTCTTCCATCTCAAGTCTTGTGCAGCTTTCACAGATAGAGCAGCCACTGCAGCACCCAGCTCATAGCATCTCACTCCAGAGGCATTAGGAGCCAAAGGTCCAGCCACAGCACTGTGCCACAGGACCTCACTTTAGTGCCACGCAGCCACATGTACCGGGTAGCTCGCGTGACTACTCTCTTGCTGGTGGAAGAATAGAGCCCCTCAACACTAACGTGGTTTACTACACGTTGCCTTTATGGTGCTCCTGCTGATGACCATGACGAGCAGCACAGATGGGCTCAAAGGCCCTATGTGCCACGGCCTCCAGGTCTGCCTGCACCTGGGTACCATTCTTCAGTCTTTAGCTGCAACAGTCACTTCCACCAGTGACTCTCATTTTTCTCTCTGCCAGGACCTGTGTCAACAAAGCAAGCTTGGAGGGACCACCTGTTGCTGATCAGACAGACAGCTGGTTTGCTCAGCAACACCAAAGGCTTGGGACCCTGCAAGTCAGAGCATCCTATGTGCACACTGGTGCAGAGATGCTTGCGCAAGGCTGCCCTGGGGAAGGCACTCCCGTTTGAACCCCACCAGTCTTCTCTATGGAGACAAGGCAGTGTCTCCAATGGACAGGCTGTTTATTAAAATGGAAAGATGGGGACAGAACAGAATGTCAAGTGGGAGAAGGTGGAAAATCAGAACCCTCAGTCCCTGTGGGGTGCAAGTACCAATGACCTCAGTCAAGTACTCAGGAAGGAGAGAGGGAATGGGACGGGGAGGGATGCCTTCTTGAATAACTCTTCAGCGGCCTCAGGAGTTTTAGGCAGTCCCCATGTGCCATGCTCAAAATAATGAATGCTGACAACCATCTTATACATATCACAAATGCCCAGGAGCTAGGAAACTTGCAGATTGGAAAAAATTGAAAATGGATTCTTGCCAAACTTTATCTCTCCTCCAACCAAGAGGAATAGCAACTGGATTCCAATATACCTGAGTTTTCCAGACTGGAGTAGGGGTGGGTTGTGAGGGGTAAGAGGATAGTGTGTTATAAAAACATAAAAGTAAGGAGCCCCAAGATGAGGCTGCAATGAATTATGAGGAAGACAGACAAGAATGTAAACTCATACCTGCCGCTGGCTGACCTGTGCCTTGGTGACCCCAGTATGACTGTGTCTAGACTCAGAGGCTTTTAGACAACTGACGTAAAAGGATATTGTGGGGATAAAGCCCAGCTGCAGTGAGACTGACAGCCTCCTGAGAAAAGGATACTAACGACGGACTGTCTGTCTGTCTGTCTGTCTGTCTGTCTGTCTGTCTGTCTGTCTGTCTGTCTGTCTGTCCTGCCCTCTAGAGCAGAAGAGAAGCTACCTGAAGACAAAGGGCAGAAAGAAAGTGCTCTTCTTATTTTTTGAGACAAGGTCTCATGTAGCCCAGGCTGACATTGAACCTGCTTTGTGGCCAAGGATGGTCTTGAACTTCTGATTCCCCCTGTCTTCACCTCCTAAGTGCTAGGATTATGGGTATATACCACCAAGCCCAGGCTTCATGCACGCAAGCCAGGCACTCTACTAACTGAGCACCATCGCCAGCCACTAACCTTCTGAAAGCCCCCCAAAAAAGGGTTCCTACAGAAACCATTATGGTTGGTTCCTCGGCCACGACCTTCCAGACCCAACAATGGCAAAAGGTAGGTTATCTGTTGTGTTTGATTTGAAATAGCAGCCTAAGCGCCTAACTGGAGGCATCTGAACATGTTGGGTCCTGAACTTGCTAACAATGGCTATGGCCTTCAAGCCTGTCTGTGTCATGCCCCAAGCCTCTCCAGAGACTGGCAGTCACTTCTTTCCCAAGATGGAGAGAGTCCCTCCATCACTACTCATCCTTATCTCCCTACTCACTGCTCTCTGCCAGAACACCAAGTGACATCACCACCCTTTGACGATAAAAGAATACGGCCAGATAGATAGTCTGCTTTGTGAGCCCAGGGCTTGAGAAGACAGTAGGGACAGGGCACAATATGAAGCTCTGGCATCTCTGCAGGCCCCATGAGAGTGAAAGAAATATGCTGGAGCGTGGCTGGTGTGGAGCCTGCTCTTCACAGCACCTGCCCAGCTCCTTCACCCTGTTCCGGATGGTGACGGTGTGTGTCTATAACCCCAGTGCTGGGTGGGAGGCAGACACAGGAGGAAACGTGGAGCTTATTGGCCAGCCAGTTTAGCCGAATGGATGAGCTCAAGGTTCAGTGAGAGATCCTATCCCTATGTGGAGAGCGGGCACTGACTATGACATGAACTCTGGTGCCCCATATTCTACCACCTCCCCTTGGTGGGGAGGCCTGGTGGCACTCAAAGAAAGAATAAGCAGGCTACCAAGATGAGACTTAATAGCCTATGACCATATAGTGGGGGAAGAGGTCCCCCTCGGTCATAGACCTAGAGGAGGGGAATAGGGTGAAAGTGGGAGGGAGGAAGGAATGGGAGGATACAAGTGATGGGATAACAATTGAGTTGTAATCTAAATAAATTAATTAAGTGGGGGAGAGAGAGAGAGAGAGAGAGAGATTCTGTCCCCAAAACTAAGGTACTAAAGTGGAGATCAATATAAGATGACACCTGCTACCAACCTCTGGCCTCCAGGTGCATTACACATATGGGCTAGCACACCCACACATGCATGTGCACACATACATAACACACACACACAAACACACACACACACACACACACACACACACACACACACCATGTAGCTATTCCCTCTTAACTGAAATATTCTCTCCTAAAAGAGAAGAGAGGCTCATAAAGACTTGAGACAGACACGCTAGGCCAAAGTGGTGCATGCCTTTAACCCCAGCACTCTGGAGCAGAGGCAGATGGATCTCTGAGTTGAAGGCCAGCTGGTCTATAAAGCAAGTTCCAGGTCATCCAGGGCTACACAGAGAAACCCTGCCCCAAAAAACAAAATGAGAGAGAGACAGAGACAGAGACACAGAGAGAGACAGAGAGGAAGCTGGGAAAAGTCACAAGGTCCTCAAGAGCCACATGCGCCCCACCCCAGTTATGTAAGGAGTGACAGTAGTTGGGAAGATGGGTCTCTCTGTGGAGCCACCTGCCTGTAAGAAGTGCAGGGAGCTATGGGGGTGCAGCTTTTGTGAGTCTCCACCTGTGCTGGCCTGTGCTAACCTGTGCTGGCCTGTGCTACCCTGTGATGACCTGTGCTGGCCTGTGCTAACCTGTGCTGGGCTATGCTACCCTGTGATGACCTGTGCTGGCCTGTGCTAACCTGTGCTGGGCTATGCTACCCTGTGATGACCTGTGCTAGCCTGTGCTGATCAGGGAGGAGTGAGGATTCTCCTTTAAAATGGGTCAAGCTTTGAAAAGCAGTCCCCTGGAAATCAAGGGAGGCATTGAATGTTTCAGGTGCCCATTGCTGGCTTTGGATTTAAAGGTCATGTCAAGCAAATTAAGCTAGTTACCAAAAGACAAATGCCACATTTTTTTTCTCATTTATGGGACCTAGATTTTATACACATACACTAAGTCTTATATGCAGTTCAATGCTTTACCACTTAACTATCTCCTGCAATCATACATGCCACATGCACTGGGGCCACCCATTGCACAAGGCCTACCACTCAGTATGAGACCCCGTCTTGAGGAGGGGAGCCTCTGCGACCTACCTCTTGCAAGCTGTGGCTTACTCTGAGTCCCTTTAAGCAGAAGAGCCCACAGTGGATCTTTCCTTTTCCAGAGGCTGCAGTTGCCCCAGGATGTCAGAGACCCACCCTGACAGAGTCTCTCGCTCATGCAGTTCATCAAATCCCAGATCTCCAGATGCCTACTTAAAGTTGATCTCATCTTAACCCCCAAACCTTCCCAACCATGAGAGTTTACAGAAGCCTCTGGGTTTCAGAGGAGACCCATAAACCCAGCCTTGCTTTACGACCTGAGAAAGAATGACCACCCAAGCAGCTGCAGAAGAACCTAGCTGGAGAAGCAAGTTACAGCCCTGCCAGATGCCTGTGGCTCCCCACCCTCCAAAGCCCAAACTTGGGATCTCTCCCTGGGGGTGTTGCCGCCATGTTTGTACAACACAGGCTTCCAGCAGGATAAGGCACCACTTCCAGCTCTAACCTATTGCTGAATCAGAGCCAGTCACCAGGGTCCCGTCAGCATCAGGCCAGGCCTCCTCCTTCAATATCAGATGAACGGGTGAGGACAGGCGTGGGATCATACAAAACAGAAACACACATGAGGCCGGAGCCGGGCAGGGGCCTCTAGCAGACAGATATCACATTCTGAGGTGGCTCTATGATGCCCGTCTCCTGAGTCTGCAATGAGAAAGGAAACAGCTAAAACAGCCCCACCCAACTGTGGGAGCCAGGAGATGGCTCAGGCAGTAAAGCACTTATTGTGTGAGCATGAGGTCCCAAGTCAGGTCCCCAGCACTTGTATAAAAACCAGCTGTGGTATAACATACTTGCAATCCCAGCCAAAGGGCAGAGACAGGCAAATGCCTGGCCTCTGGCAAGTTCTAAGCCAATGAAAGATCCAGTCTCCTACTACCACAGTGGATGGAGCATGAGGAACGACACCTGCTATTACTTGTCTTCTGTCCCCCACCAGTGAGTGGCTCTTTCTCTTCACCTTAAGAGTAGATGTGTGAGCCAGGCATAGTGACACATGCCTTTAATCCCAGCACTCGGGAGGCAGAGGCAGGCAGATCACTGTGAGTTCAAGGCCAGCCTGGTCTACAAATTGAGTCCAGGATAGCCAAGGCTACACAGAGAAACCCTGTCTCAAAAATCAAAACAAAAAACAAACAAACAAATAAAAAAAGAGTAGATGTGTGAACAGGGCTGAGAAGAATTTGTAGGAGATCAGGGCTTTCATGGATCATTTCTACATCCTATTTTTTTAATATTTATTTATTATGTATATAGTATTATGCCTGCATGTACTGCATACCAGAAGAGGGCATCAGATCTCATTGTGGATGGTTGTGAGCCACCATGTGGTTGCTGGGAATTGAACTCATGACCTCTGGAAAAGCAGTCAGTGCTCCTACCGCTGAGCCATCTCTCCAGCCCTACATCCTATCTTTTAAGGAGAAACCCCACACCAGGTGTGAGGAAGGAGTCTGCCAAACTATATTAGACCAGATGCTGGAACTGAGGCAGAGGCTTAAGACCCTAGTATTATGGGCATCTTGAGGAGCCACCAGAGGCAAGAGGGATCCAGAAATCTGTCCCCTTAGTACCTTTGGCCTGAGCACAGGACACAGCGGCATGTGTCTCAGTCTAATTACCACCTGAAGTGCAGCCCACAGAAGGCAGAGGCCGGCCCCAGAAGGAGCTGCTGGCTGGCCCTGTGGAGACAGACAGGAGAGCCCTGAGGGTGGTGAGTAGCATCTGCCAAGATACAGACATACCAGACAGAGGTCGCAGGTTTTCCATGAAAATGGGCCCAGGCCAATGAGATTATCCCTAGTTCAAAGGGCAGACTCTCACAGGGAGGTCCAGAGGCCAGGCAAGGTTCCTTCCAGGAACAGCTGAAGGACACGGCCTGGCTGGAGATGCCTTTGGTGACAAAGAGTAGTGAGGTCCAGATGTGGCTATCAGGAAGCCTGGGGTGACCCCGGGGAGGACTTCCCTGTGGATGAGCTCAGCTGCCCTCTCTGAGAAATGGCAGGAAGATCACGTCTGGCCCTTCCTAACCTTGGTGAGAAACAAACAGGGTTGATTTAAGTGTTGAGCAAGCATGGAGGGATCTAGAAAGGGCTTGCCCTTGCTGGAGGGACCTCAGAGCCTGGCAGCAAGGCTCCCCACCCACCAAGGGCAGAGCCCTGGGAACTTGCCATGCACCATACACTGTGTAAGGCCTGGAGACCTAGCAGAGTCCCACGTGAGACTCCTCCCACCCACCCCCACCAGCCACCCCCAGCTCAAGAAGGAGGGACCAGAAGCCAATGCTGGAAGATACTTCCTGCTCCGCAACAAGCATGACCCCAAATCTCAGGGAGGTTGGACATCACTGAAGCTGTAACAGATGGTGAAAGGCTAGTTGTACAACAGGACACTTGCCTTAGGACAACAGTGCTTCATCTGAGGCACAGGCAATGATGGTGTAGGTGAGGGACTGTACATGGGGACCACAGCCAGCCCTCTAAATTGCTCTGCTAGAAGGTTTTGCCCACAGGAGACAGCCTTCCTGTGGGTAGGCTGTGGGTGGGAGTGGGGCAATTTAAAGACTAGACCGGGTAGCGGGATGGGCAGAGGTCTCGAGGAACACCAAAAGCTTGAGCCCTAGAAACCCTAGAGGAAATGAGCAGGGAAAGTCCCAACTCTGCCTCGTGAGGACAGATGGTGTGAGGTAGCCACTGTGATGGGAGGGACACCGCCACACTGTGGATGCCACAGGGGTGAAGGCAAGTGGCTATGTGTTCACAAGTGACCAAGAAGGGAACCATGGCCACAGCAGCCGAAAGGCCCTGTCTGCAGCTAATCATCAACACTGTGTTATCCTGGTATAGAACATTCCGTGGGCTGGTCCCCATGGCTACCTGCACATAGTATGTTTCTACTTGTGCAAGGTCCCAGATCTGTGCTGGTCACCACTGATGTTTGGGAGCTATGGGGAATCAGAGTCCCTGAGTGCTCCAACTAGAGAGACCACTGTCCCCATGTGCTCAGGGCTTGAAGAGCCTCCTCCAGAGGTCAGGCAGCTCTGTGCTCATACATGGTCTTTCCGTTTGGCTTCTTTTCCTATGTCATTCATATCCCCAGAGCCCAGAGTCCCTTAGGCCTAAATTTACAGCTGACCTGAAGCCAGAGGACCCAGGACTTGCTCCCACCATGTGAACCACTCGTGTCAGCCATGACATGACCCTGAGCTTAGCAGCTGAGACAACACAAAAGTCATTCTCCTTGAATAGCTCCCACCCCCGTAGTGGGTCCCACTGTTTAAGATAAAATCTTGGGGCCCAAGGAAACAGTTTCATGGATAAAAGCATTTGCCACACAAGTTTGAATCTTAGAACCCACATTCAAACTGGAGGTATGGCATGAAAGCTGTGACCTCAGTGCTCCTGTGGAAAGATGGGAGAGAGAGCGAGCAGAATCCCTGGAAGCTCTCAGGCCAGCCAGCCTGGTGTGCTGCAGAAAAACAGAGGACCTGTCAGAAAAAAAGATGGCCGCCGAGGATCGACCCCTGGGGTTGTCCCTCTTACTCGCACTCACATGTTGGAATTCACACGTGCACACAAGCACACATGCATACAAGCGTGTATACACACCTTTTGCCTCACACCTCCCAAGGCCATGTGTTGGTCATGGTACAGATGTCTTAGTGACACATAAGGAGTCGGGAGATGGCAGCCCCCACCTAGGCTCAGGGTGAATGGGGATCCTGAATGGCAATTGATTGATGTCCCTGAGCCCAGATA
The DNA here is from genome assembly GCA_907169655.1 of Acomys percivali. Classification (NCBI taxonomy): domain Eukaryota; kingdom Metazoa; phylum Chordata; class Mammalia; order Rodentia; family Muridae; genus Acomys; species Acomys percivali. The sequence continues at coordinate 6,323,411 of OU015753.1, forward strand.
CCATGGAACCCCAACTCTAGCCCTGAGGCCATCAAGAGAATCCCAGCTTCTCCACATTTTCTAAGAGTAGGGCCCCTCAAGTGCTGGTCCAAAGACCCATTAGGACACTTGCCACCCAATGCCCTACATCTGCAACTACCCTCAAACATCTCTGGGACACAGAGGTACCAGCCTCCAGCCTCAGGGGATCTTCTGTCTCCCTAGCATCCAGGGGCAGCACAGTTTGGATCCTAGAAGCTGTTCGGCACCTGAATCCAGTGGCTAGGGTTCCAGAGAGCCCCAGCAGGATACTGGGACAGGGAAAGCCACCCCTGGAACACTGTCCACACCAGGTCCTGAGGACCCTTTGGTGAGGACTCATTAGAAGCAGTAGCAGCTCTACCTGAACACTGAGGAGCCAAGCTCGAGCAGTCTGTGCCACCACTGGGCCTGTTCCAGACAGTTCCACATTGGTGCAGGAACTCTGAGGACAGACAGCTCATCCCCAGGGCTTCCCAGGAGCCGTGCTGCGGGGTTTCCATGAGTCCCCTGAATCCAGTGGATAGATTTGCCTCCAAATGGCCCAATGGGACAAATCAGGGACAGTATACAGATGACAGCACAAGAGGTGACTGTGCCTTTGGGTTGTGGCACGAGTGAGCGGAGTGTGTCTGTGTGTAGGAATGGACTGTTTCTGCTTGAACCTTCCCAAAACAACCGTAATTGTTTTTCTGGATCACAGTTGGTTTGCCTGCAAAGTCTCAAAGCTCTCTGCAGCATGATTCATTCCCTCACCCTCCCGAGGACTTAAGGTCACCCAAGGCTCTGGATTTCCCCCCTAATCTTCACAAAGGCAGTGCTGGCCTTTCCCAAGGGTCTGATGAGGTTCCAGGTTGGAGCAGGGACATGAGGGAGGTGTCTGCCAAGGGTCTAACGTGACAGCTTTGTTTCCTTGTTGGAAGTTGAAAGACGCGGCAGAGCTTTACTGTCTGCGTTTTTTAGGCATTTGCCTGCCACGCAGATGACCACAGAGAACTACAGGACACACTTCCTAATGAGTCCTGGAGATCGAAGGCCAAGATCAGCCAGGCATTTCAAACACAGCACGCATCACATCCTCTCACAGGCAGAACTTTAAACGTGGCGTGTGAACCACAGAGGTGGCAGAAGATGCACTGTGTCTCCTCCTTCCCACACAGAGGCAGCTGGCTTTAATCATGCATGCCCCTTATCTCTTGCCTGCCTCCCGGTAGAACATCAGAGGGCTGTGTCTGCACCAAGCAAATATTTGGCTGTATTTTTCCCTGTGGCATCTTGAGGCCAAGGCTATGCATAGCTACTGGAGTTAAATGTCACCCAATTTACACCTGGCTCCAGCTGGCAGAGCAGTGTAGTGCCCCAGGGGATGGGATCCCATCCTGGACCAACCTAAAGAACATGCTAGAGAGTAGGGGGTTCTGATGGTATTATGGGGACACAGCACAGATTCCAGGTTCAGAACACGGGGTTTCTGGGTCAGACCTGGAAAGGAATGCAGTCTGTCCTCCCTGAAATCCATGCCCAGCTCCATGTCAGTCCTGCGGCCCAAACCATGCAGGACTCAGACTGGACCACTCCGCTTTACTTCCAATGCCTTGCCATCCTGGCCCAATACATTTGGTTGGCATCTATGCAAAGACAGTGGAGTTTAAATTCCACATCAGACTCCTTGACACTAGAGAACCAGGTTGAGACTGCTTCCTCTCAGCACCCCCAGACTTCCCCGGGCCAGGCTGTGCCTCCACCTCTCACCTGTGTCTCATGCTGAAATGCAGTTGTTAGAAGTGTGTGGAGGCTAGAGGTGAGCGGCGGAGCTGTACAGAGGGATGGAATCACATCACGCAACAGATCCACTTCAGAGTCTTAATAAAGGGATACAGAGACCATCTCTGGAGACACACATGGGGGGGGAGTAGAGTGAGAAGTAGAGAGCGAGAGCCACGTGGAGGGTCTGTCTTTTATAAGGCCCAGGGCAGGGCCACGCCCCCGTGGCAGGTAAGCAGTGACATCACAGGTAGGCAGACTGAAGCAGAATCCTAATAGCAGTCACTTCCTTCCTTCCCAGCTAGTGTCTCTGTGCCAGCTGCTCATCCACCCCTCTGCTGCTCACTCCACCAGGCTTGACCAGATGTCTCCTCTCTGTTCTACACCTGCCAAATGCAGCTTTCTCAGCGCCCATGCCCAGATGTGACCCCTGGCTCTGGACTGTTTCTACCTGTGGCCAGTTGTCTAGCATATGGCTGACTCTCGTGAGTGCTCACTGAAGATGGCAGCAGGGTGATGGGAAGAGAAAGGCAAGGAGGGCACACCAGAGTCACAGAGTCATACACAGCAGCCACTGATGTAGCTCAGTTATCCACATCCTTTGCTCAGTAGCAGCTTAGTAGGGCCCCGAGACCATCTGATGCTCCAATCCCTCACTGTTAGCCTTTCTCATTTGAAGTGTCCTCCGGGGTAGGAACTGCTCAATCCCCACTTTTGCACACATGGAAACTGAGGCCCAGGGTGATCAAGAACTCGATCTTTTGACTCATGAGATCACAGATGGATGTCATATAAGCCAGGTATGTCCCTTAAACTGCTCTGAGCCTCAGGGCTTCCCCTGGTGGCTGACTTCAGCAGATCCAGGTTCAGTCAACACATGGAGTATGGACCAGTACAGTGTACCCTGTCTGTCTGTGGAGGTCAGACAGCACCAGGTGCTCTGTCTCAGACAGTGTCCTCCCATTTTGGCCATGGCTTGGTGAGGTAAGTAAGGTGAGGTCTGTGCATCGCTTTTTGAGGTTAGGAAAGTGACTCTGCCCTGGGGCTCTCCCTGTAGGCCACACAGCCTGAGTTCACAACTCATGAGCACAAAGATTAACAGTATGAGGCCATCCATCCATGACTGGCCAATTAAGCTCCTGCGTATACGTCAGAGACCACAAGCCATACAGTGCTACCTATACCAGGCACCAGCATGTAAACACCAGTAGGCCAGGTGGCCACCGGCTCAGCCTCCCCACTTCCCAGCCCGGCCGCTCAGGGCAGGCATATCTGCTGGCTCTGCTTGCAACTCCTTCGGAGAAGAGGTCTTTTCCATGTTTATATTGTAGAATAAACAGAGCTTCCTGATCAAAGGCGGCCCAGGCCAAAGATTATTTCCAGGAGTGTTTTCTCAGCTGAAGCCTCACGCACATTTGGGGGGACTGACCCTGGATGTGTTTGAGCTTAAGAATGACACCAGCAAGTTCCAGAAAGGGACAGAACTCTATGTGTCTACAGGCTAGCATCTCCTGGCTTAAACTGTGACAGAGCCCAGGTGGTGAGAGGCAGAGCTGTCCGCAGCAGTAGCTTCGACAACCCACCCACCTCAGAAACAGACAGAGGCTCTGCCCGGGGAACACACCCTGCGCCTCAAGAGAAGAAGCAGAACCCAGAAGGCCTGGAGACACAGCTAGTCCTGCTTCCCACCACCAGGTGACTTCACGGGACTGGCCTACAGACAAAGCACATGGGAACAAGTTTTCTGGAATTTCCACTGGTAACAAGAGGCCAGTGCCAGGCGTGCAGCAACTAGCACGGTGCAGGTGTTCCAAGCATGTGAAGAATGCAGGGGGGCGCAGAGCAAAGAATCGGGGATGGGAGGGAGCCTCCACCTTGCAGATGCAAATCACTGCACACACCAGAGACACCGTGGCTGGCTCATGGGGAGGCCTCCCCCTGAGCTGTGCACACTGGAACACTGTCCTCTGGCCTTTGCAAAAATACGTCTGTCAGTATTCACCTTCAAGTCTCAGAGCCCACCTGAGGATAGCCTGCCAGGTGGAGACAGCCAGGGATGTGAAATAAGAGGCTTGGGGGTGGGGGGTGGGGGGCAGGGAACTGGAGAAATGGCTCAGCGGTTAAGAGCACTGACTGCTCTTCCAAAGGCCCCAGGTTCAATTCCTAGCACCCACATAGCACCTCACAACTGTCTGTAACTCCAAGATCTGACACCCTCACACAGACATACATGCAGGCAAAATATTAATGCACATAAAATAAAAATAATTTTTAAAAAAGAAGCCTGGTGGGGGAAGGGGCTGTGCAGACCCACACTAACTAAGGGCCGTGCAGACCCACACTAACTAAGGGCCGTGCAGACCCACACTAACTAAGGGCGTGCAGACCCACATTCTAGCAATCTCTGGGTCAGGAACTAATGGGCACTTGTTCACCCTCCCCCCTACACTTATAAATCAGCACCATTTCAAATACATCGCAAAAGCTCAGGCTGACCTTGAACCCATTATGCTGAGGCTGATCTTGAGTTTCTGATCCTCCTGCCTTTACCTCCCAAGTGCTGGGATTACAAGTGTAGATGACCCCTCAGGGTTTACTTGGTGCTGTGGATGGAGCCCAGACTTTGCTGCATGTTAGGCACAAGCTCTGCCAAGCGAGCTACAGCCCTGGCCCCTTCTCTAGTAGCTGCAATGTGGCCTCTCTTGCAGACTACCATCCTGCGGAAACGGCCCACAGCACTCCCTGCACGGCCCCTTCCCATCCTCGGAGATTTTGGTTTTGTTGTTGTTTTGCGTTGGTTGGTTGGTTGTTTTTGTTTGTTTGGTTGGTTGATTTTTTTTGGTTTTTCGTTTGTTTGTTTGTTTTGATGTTTTGTTTTGGTTTGGTTTGGTTTTTCGAGACAGGGTTTCTCTGTGTAGCCTTGGCTGTCCTGGACTCACTTTGTAGACCAGGCTGGCCTCGAACTCACAGCGATCTGCCTGCCTCTGCCTCCCGAGTGCTGGGATTAAAGGCGTGCGCCACCACACACCCGACTCCATCCTCTGAGTTCTAATGAGATCCATCACAGCCTCGCTCTGACTCCCAGCTGGCTGCTTCTTCCATCAGCTCTATCAGAGCTTGGGTTTAACTCAGCCAATGAGGGTGGCTTTTTTCCCATCCCATTTTTCTTTTCAAAGTTCTGCCAGTCCAATTCCAAATGCATTTATCTTGGTATTGCCTCTTGTGGGGAATGCTTGTCTTATGATTAATAATTTAAATAAGCACATTCATTCCTATTATTCCCAGAAAGTAATCGTGCATTTGTTGCCCTTGGTAATTATTCCTGGTGACAATTCTTCCTAATGTGTGTTTATATACATGAGTCCCATAGGCACTGCTCCCAGAAGGTCCCTGGGGCCTGTGCTAAGAAAGCATCATTCCTTTGTCAGGCCTCGGGTTCTTCTCCTGGGCAGTTTAAAGCAGCCCAGACCAGGCACAGCAAAGGCCTCTGCTTCTTAATTTCCCCAGAAAACTCATTGCCTAGCTACAAAACCCTGAGAGACAAGTTTGTCATTTCTGTAGTTCAGGAGACAAATAAGCGTCTCACCTGCCTTTGCAGGGTGGGCAGAGTGTGGGCAGCTCCCAAGCCAAGCTCGGTGCCAATTCCCAGTCGGTGGGATGCGGGGTACTTTCCTCCCAAGCCCTCAGGATGACTCCTGGGGCCTCGTAGCTTTTCTTTTCCCTTCTATCTGCCATACCAGGAACCCAGAGCCTCGGACAGCCATGACAGCACTCTGCCACTGGACTACACATAACTCGGACACACCCTCACTTCTCACTTCTCACCCTACATGGCTTTCAGCTTCTCTTCCACAGTGTCTATGAACTTAAACATCTACTCAGTGCACAGCAACCCTACTCGGCATGGTCACACAAGCTTTTAATCCCAGTACTCAGGAGGCAAAGATAGGTGGATCTCTGTGAGTTCAAGGCCAGCTTAGACTTCATTTGCAAGTTGAGGCCAGCCAAGGCTACATAGTGAGACCTTCTCTAAAAAAGAAAAAAAAAAAAAATTAAAAAAAATAAAATCAATGTGCTGTATTGACTCATCTAAGTGTGCCATTGCCTGGCGGTCTCCGCATGACCTACAGTTGCCAGGCAGCCAGATGCAGCTCACCATCCCTTAGCTCCTCCCTGCTGCCCCAGCGGAGGGAAGCATGCAGGGCTTCACACAGCTCTGCCTCTTCTTCCTTTGGAGAGATTTCAGATTCCCCTCACCAGGAACAGTAAGGCAGACCTTGTTGTTTCACTCCTGACCTTAGCAGAGCTGCTAAGAGAGATTTCCAGTGGGAATTGAGTGGGTGGTAGTTTAGTAAAAATCAACTGAGGTCTGGCAAGGGCCTCTGGTGGGGGCTGTTGTGCCTCCTGTAAGGATGCATGAAGCCCTGCGAGGTATCCTCCACCCCCACTCCACCCTCCACCCCCACCCACCCCCCGCTCCCCACCCCCTGCCTCCGAGTCACTATGAAAGTAACTTTCGGGGTTGGGGATTTAGCTCAGTGGTAGAGCGCTTGCCTAGCAAGTGCAAGGCCCTGGGTTCGGTCCTCAGCTCTGGAAAAAAAAAAGACGAAAGTAACTTTCTGCCACCCAATCAATGGTCATCACTTACAATGGAAGGAAGAGATATGGAGATGCCTGTGTGTGGCATTGCTGTGGAAAGTACAGTGGCTGCAGCCTCCTCTCATTGTGTGTAACTCAGCCTCTGCCAACATCTACAGTTGCATTTTTAAAGGGCTTGAGGTGGGATGACAGACCCAGCAGCAAGACAGAGGTCATACAGGCAGGTAGGTGGGAGGAAGGAAAAGTCAGCATCCCTGGCCAGCTAGTGAAGACGCCCTGGGAGTCCATAGACTATTCTAGGCTCTCGGCTACACCCTAGCGCTGTGTAATTCCCACCAGCAGATAGATGAAAAGGGCCCGTGTCAGGAAATGCTGTGGGTGAGAACTAGGAAACACGCCATCAACCTAACCCTCACTCCTCTCAGCTGTTGCTGTCTTAGCCCACTCCATGGTCTTGAGCAAGATGGCTGGCTCCAGCAGAGTTTTCCAGGCCCTCTTCCTCTTCCCATCTATGTCTTCTGAAGCATCCTTTGTCTCCCAAGCAACTGCAAACCCAGCAGCCATGACCAGCCTCCCATCAAGTGCACTGAGCTTCCTTCCTTCCTCCCTCCCTGCTGGAAAGAACCGCTTCCTCTAACAACCAGCAGGGCCCTTCCCAGTGAGCCACCCCATGGCTTCTGCTTGGCTACTCACTCAGAGTGACGCACACATGTTTGCTTGGCGTGGTGGCACACGCCTTTAACCCCAGCACCTGGGAGGCAGAGGCAGGTGGATCACTGTGAGTTTGAGGCCAGCTGGTCTACAAAGTGAGTCCAGGACAGCCAAGGCTACACAGAGAAACTCTGTCTCAAAAAACAAAAAACAAAACAAACAGAGTTGCCTATTCACATGTGTGTGTGTGTGTGCATACACACAGCTGCACCCATGCAAAGGTTTACAGCTGTGAGCTGACCTGGCTGGATACATACACCATTACACGCAGTCAAGAGCCCACGCTCATATCTCCTTCTACGTTCACACTTGTGTGCATCCCACATAGTCTCAGACACACTTATGGAATACCTTGTTGCATATAGATCCCTGCCCATGTAGATTATCTTTAGGTGCAGAGGACAGGAGATATTTTCATGCCCCCCTTTCCCAACAGGCAAGCTACAGACCAAACTCTGTACACCTGTGTCAGTCTAGCCACCAGCTGAGCCCTCACTAAGGGTCCTGTTCTGCACAGGCCTACACAACACACCAATACTGCATAGCCATCTCCATAGGAACACAGGCCTAAGTGCACACTATCAGGGAAGACCATCACGCTCCAGACCAACTAAACAGCTCCATGCTATCTCACAGACAGATGGTCAACCAGGTGCTGACGGGTCCCAGGGTCATTAGGAATAGGTAACTGGGCACCAATGGGCGGCAGCATCTGAGCTCTGGCAGGCTTATTCTGAGGGGCAAACAGCAGTGCTGCACAATCTATCCATGGTCATAGCCCCTGGCATATTTCCAAGTCACCGTGTAGCTGAGAAAACTTAGGCAGAGCTAGCCAGTGAATGAGCAGACGGCACTGCCAACTTGCCCTGTTGATTCTGCTTCTCCCAGAAGAAGATGGTCAAAGGTGATCTCCTTGTGTAGATGGGGAAGCAGGCTCTCCACGCCTACTGGACCCAGGCTGGACAGACTTCTGTAAAGCCCACTGGAAAGGTGCCCCACCCCTACTCAGGCCCTGAGATCCCATGTCCTTATGCACTTTTGATCAAGGCTTGGCAAAAACAGTGCCTGGTGGGCGTCTGGCAGCCATCCAGGCCCCTCTATCCATGGAGCAGCTCCCCAAACCCACCAAATGGGCAGGGAGTGTCTGATGGGCTCCTCCCCATTCCCGGCCCTCAGGGAGGGATGGAGAGTTATTCTTCCCCACAAACCAAGCCCTCTGTCCCCCACTGATGGGCTGATAGACCTTCCAGGAGCTGAGCACTTCACACAACGCCCAAGACTCGCAGCCTTTTCCAAGCACATAGTAAACTCACCCTTCCTGGAACCAGAAGGACAGATGGGGGACATGCAGAAACCAGCCTCCTCCCACACTCGTTCCCACCCAGTCTCTACCCAAGCTTCACACAGTACCTGGGATGAGATGAGATGAGATGAGATGAGATGAGAAGCCAAAAACTGACCACAGAGACCCATCAGGATCCAACCTGAAGACCAAAGCAGAGCTGGTCCTCTCTTACATCATCCCCAGGGCTCGGGACAGCAGCATGCCCCAACAGTGGTTATACCATACCCCAGGAGCCAAGTTCATAGAATAAAAAACAATGCATAAATAAGATACCTATAACTGTGGAGTAGGGCTATAGAGGCTAAAGAGAAAACAGAATAGACATGCTCAACGGACCAGGACAGCACTGTCCATCACCTTCAGGGCTGCAGCCAGGTGCCTGCTCCAAGAGTTAAGAAGATGCTACAATAGTTACATTCCTTATCTCCGTGACACAACATCTAACCAAAGCGACTTACGAAGGAGTCTATTCCACCTCGTGGTTGGGGTTAAAAAGTCCACCCACTCTATCATGGTGGGAATGGCACAGCAACAGGAACATGGGGCAGATCATCACATGGATGGCATCCACAGGAGCATGGGGCAGCTGGTCACATGGATGGCATCCACAGTGAGGAAGCAGAGAGCAATGATCCCTGGTGCCCCGCTCACTCTCTCCTTTTCATTAGGTTTTAGAGCTCAAGGCACGGGATATGCCACCCACCTATCTCAGTTAGCCTGGTCTCGATAGGCCCTTGCAGCCATGCCCAGAGGCTTGTCTAAGTGACTCCAGAGCCTACCAGGATGAAAGTAGTAACTAGCCCCACACAAAGTACTGCTGACTACACATGGTCAAATGTGCCTCTGTCCCTGCCACAGTGCAATCCCTGAATTTCATTGTAGCAGGGTCCCAGAGCCTGGTTAGCACTGAGTACGTGACAGCATAGGCAGTCCTAAAGTTTCCCAGTGGGGTGAGCCTCGCTAGCAGCCACCTGGCAGGACCACAGCACATGGAGCTTCCCCGACTCCAACCCAAGGCCAGTGTCCCAAGGGCTGAGTCCCTCATACTCTCCTGGTCAGCCCTGCTCTGCCACCAGTCTCAGCCAACCCAGCTGGCTCCGTTCAACCCCAGACTCGTGCCACCTGGAATGAACCCTGATGGCGTGTTGCTGACGACCCAATCAGACCAGCCTCAGGATCCTCCCCAGATGACTCTGAGAGAGCCTGAATGCCAGACATTGAGCAACAGAACAAAGCAGATGACAAATGACTGTGCCAGAGAGAATTCTTCAGTGATGCTGGACTCAGGATAAGAAGCCTTTTACAGATAAAGGAGAGAGATGAGGACACTGGAAACCGGCTGGAAGATTCTTCTGCAGCCCCACCCACAGCTCTGGCCACAGGCAGACAGACCTCGTCTGTCATGCAGGGCACCATGAAGGCTGATTTCCACTGTCACCTTGCCTGGATTAAGAAACACCTCCTGTGCCGGGCGTGGTGGCGCACGCCTTTAATCCCAGCACTCAGGAGGCAGAGGCAGGCGGATCGCTGTGAGTTCAAGGTCAGCCTGGTCTACAAAGTGAGTCCAGGACAGTCAAGGCTACACAGAGAAACCCTGTCTTGAAAAACCAAAAAAAAAAAAAAAGAAAAGAAAAGAAAAGAAAAGAAACACCTCCTGAGCCATAGGTTGGCACACGCCTCTAACCCCTGCACTCCGGAGTCTGAGGCATGTGAGTTTCTGGGGGTTCAAAGCCAGCCTGGGCAACATAGCAAGTTCCAGGACAGCCAGAGCTACATAGAAAGACCTTGTTTCTCATAAAAAGAGAAAGAAATGCCTGTCACTTGGAGGGAAGTAAAAGACGGGGAAATGAGAAGTGAGGAAACATAAGGTGAGGGTATGTAAAAAAGACCACATGGAAACCTACGATATTGCAAGCCACATAAAAACACAATTACAGGAGATTGTGGGAGAAAGTGATATGAAAGAACAGGGGAGTATACTCTGGGTTAAAGGTTAAGTAAAGATGGGGGTAGGGAGGTAGGACAGAGAGGGATAGGAGGTGGGTTAACCATAACTAAGGGTCTGTGAAGAAGCTCCATGGGAATCCACTAGTTTAAGGTATTACATCAAAAACAGAATTTGATTGAGGAATCCCACATAGGTGAACAATTCTGTTCCTAGAAGATGGGTTATTCAATGAAAATCTAAGTGCCAGGAACAAGACACTTCCCTGTGAGTTATTGGTCAAGAGAGGCCCAGAAACACCCAAAACAAGTCAGCTTCCTGCCACTGCTCTTAGTTGCCATGGTAACTATTGACACCACACACTTTGGTTTCAGGACATTGGGAAATTGATCTCAAGTTGCCTAGTCAATTCTCTCCCTGCTAGCTACCTCCCATGGTTCTAGAAGGCAAAAGGTAAATTGCTGGGGGAGAAAAGACACCAACCGTCTTACTCGGTGCTGGGCCCTGCATACAGTAATGCTGTCCAGCCAGGAAGGGCATGCCACTGGTACAACTGTGACATAATGGTTATAGGGGTAACCAACTGCTTTCTACTTGAGTTTGAAGCTTGCTCCATGGGAGAGATTTCCTAATCTGATACTGTACACTTGAACCTATGTTCATAGAAAAGAATCACTAATCTGTGTCCTACGGGAAATGACAGCAAAGTCTGGATAAACAGGTTCAAGGTTGGTTATGTTATTAAAGTTTTGGAAGCAAAATCCCAAGCTATGTCCTTGGCAATCCCAATATGGTAGGTTTTACCACCCATCTTGACTTACCAATTTAAAAAATGAATAATAATAGAAAGAAGGATTGGTCTCTCTTTCTAGAAGCCTATGGCTGGAGGAGCTCATGGATGCTGGAGGAGGGGAAAGAATTGATGGCAGTGTTTCATAAATGGTCCAGCTATCAAACTCTCCTCTAAATATGTATGTTTATACCCATAGATCTATATTGTCCTTCATGGCATCCAGAGTAGCTACTTTTTGCAGTGAGCAGTGGTTAATGCAGAGACTCGTAAGTAACCCTGAGTGCCTCGCTATGATGGGTCATTTACATAGACGTCCAAAACATAGGGAACCTCACAGTCGTAGAAAGAATACAGGAGCCAGAGAACAGGAGGAGAGCTATGAACGCCTGTTTCCTGGACATGGCAGAGCTGGTGCACATATCAACACACAGCAGCTGCCGTTGCCTGCAGGAGATCTGTACAAGATCAAGCAAGTCAAAATTCCAGGATGGTGGGAGAGAGGCTCCAGGAGCCCCAGCTCTAGCTGAGAAGCTATCAGCAATTGATGGCTGCTGATAAAGGAAGAGTCACTTTTTTCTGGGGGTGTGGCTGCTGGCAGGTTGTCTATGCCACAGAGGACGGACCCACACACATCACGTATGAGCAGCGCTAACTGGGCTCAAAGGTCTGTTAGTAGTAATAAAAAGAGTCCATGAAGTCCCAAGAGACAGAGAATGGGAGGACTTGGCAGAACCGGAGCTGGGAGTAGGTAGTCAGTACACCCCAGATACATTGTATACAGGTATAGATACATTGTATACAGGTACATTGTATACAGGTACTAAGTTTTCAAAGAAGAGATAAAACTATTGTTCTTAAGAAAAGAAATGCCGAAGGGCAGTGGTGGCGCATGCATTTATTTAATCCCAGTACTGGAGAGGCAGAAGCAGGCAGATTGCTGTGAGTTCCAGGCCAGCATGTCTGCAAAGCGAGTCCAGGACAGCCAAGGCTACACAGAGAAACCCTGTCTGGAAAAGGAAAAAAAAGAAAGAAACAAGAAAAGAAATCCCCGTATATTAATGAAGTGCACCTCTGGGTGTGTCTCTGAGGGCTTTTTCAGAGAGGACTGACTGAGGGAGATCTGCCCTGGATGTGGTCAGTGCCACAATATGTCCTGGGGCTCCGAACTGAATAAAAAGGGGGAAAGGAAGAGAAGTGTGCTCTGGCATTCCTGTCAGGGTGCTGAATCTGCCCAGATGTGAGCAAGTACCTGGCATTCCTGCCACCATGCTATCCCCTCCATGGTGGCCCACAGCCCTCACTCCTCAACTCCCTTCTTGGGAGGCATTTGGTCACAGCAATGAAAAAGGCCGCTAAGGCACGTAGCCTTCCTCTAGAAGTTGGCAGAAATGCCCTACCACCTGGGCCATCCCAGGGATGGCTAGTAGGAACAGCTGCACTGACTGCTGGGGCAGCTTAGGAGCTGTAGACCCTGAGATGGGACGCACTGGCTAATGGAGAGGAGAATGACAGGGATCAGTAGCCACAGCACAGTAAGAGCTTCTATAAGTCAGTGAGGAGACAAGTAATGGTTAGCAAAGTTTAAAGAATACACTCTTTCCACACTCGGGACACACACTCATTCCCCTCATCTTCACTGACAACTGATGACACCACCAAACACGTGTGGCATAGGACAGTTTACTAAGGTAGCAGCACTCTTTGGAAAGGGTGGCAGCTCAGCAGCACCACCAACATAAACATTGCACAAGCTTTTTAGGGGATTCTTGAATACCTGTGCAATTTTTAAACAACTTGTTTTTATTCATATGTGCCTGTGTCTATATGCACATGAGTGCAGCTGCCTTCAGAGACCAGAAGAGGGCATCAGATCCCCCAAAGCTGGAGTTACAGGTGGTTGGAAGCTACCCATTTCTATGTGGCTTATAGTGAGGGGGAAAAAAAACAAAACTAAACTAAATTTCATAAATTCATCAGCCAGTGGATTCTTTAAATTAGCACTGATGCATCTGCCCTAAGTTCTGTCCCTTTCCTCTGTCTCTGTCTCCCACAAGCATGTGGCTCATGATACACATAGCATAGACTTTTCAGGAAAAGAAAATGAAGGAAACTATATACCTCGCAACTGTTAAAGAGGAAAAAGAAGACAGCTGAGCATGGTGGTGCTCATCTTTAATCCCAGCAGAGGCAGAGGCAGGTGGATCTTTGGAGTTCGAGGCCAGTTTGGTCTACAAAGAGAGTTACAGAACAGCCAGGGCTGTTATACAGAGAACCCCTATCCCGAAAAACCAAAAAAGGAGAAGGAGGAGGAGGAGAAGACACACAGGTATGTCCTGAACAGGAGGATGGTTGTGCTATGTGGCTAAGCAGGAATGGGCAGAAGCAAAACAAGAACTGTGCAGGCTGGTTTACCTCTGTGACAACAAGTATCAGACTGCTTACTCGAAATTTCACCAATTTCCTCTTCTGTAAATGCCCACCACGGAGTCAGAGAACACATTTGCAATACCGAAGATGCACCAAGTCCTGCCTTGACTATCCCAGAACAAGTGGAGAATTGCTCCCTACAAGGACACAGAGATCACACCTTCTCCATCCTCACCAGCTCTGGGCCACAGCCTGCTTCATTCTCAACTGGCAGCCCTCTCTGCCTCATAGTTGAGGTTAAAAACATAAATGCAGCAGACATGGCCAGTCTGTAGGGAGCTGGGCAGGTCACTAGCAATAACGATTGCTGAAAGGAAATGGCTGCACCCAGAAGGGAAGGGCCCTATGTGTCTGTGTCAGTGTACAAGCTTTCCTATGTGCCTGTAAACTGCCCCAGGTGCACAGGGGAGGGTGATCTCTCAGTCAAACCACAGCATGGCCAGTGTGGCCATACCAGACCCTCCTGATGGACTTGATCCTGGGACCTGCAGACATCTCCCTTGTCCACCCCTCCCCCCGGGGCAGGGACCTATCTGCATGCAAACACATACTCTATACTGCTACCCAAAAGGCTACTCTGTGGTGCCCCCTGCAGGTGTGCCCACATGCCTGACACTGCCTTCGTGTCCATCAATCACTGCTGTAAAGTGGACTTAAGATGGAACCCAGACTCACAGGCCACCTAGTAATCCAGTCACAGATACCAAGTTGCCCTTAGAGCCTGTCTATGACATCCATTGGATGCTTCCGTTTCATTTTGCCAGAGAAACATCTGCGGCCACTGCAAACGTTCACAAGAGACACAGACTCCTTGAGCAACTCTCCAAGTGCTTTGGACAGTGGTAGTAGAGCTGGGTAGTGGGCTCCGGTCACTCGAATCCCCATGAGTATGTGACATTGGAGTGCAGTGTTTCCCATTGTGGGGAAGATCTAAATCGCTCAATGTCACAAGGAGATAGGGTGACAAAGCCAGTCAGCCATCCAGGGTTCTGGCAACACAGAGGGTAGAGTACTAGCCACATACCCAGTGATCATTAATATGGGGACAGACTGCCAAGCTCCCCGGTGCCTGGGTGCAGAGGGATGGGTCCAGGTGCTCCCGGGCTTCAGGCAGGCACAGGCCTGCCATGAAGCGGAGTCCTACCCCAAGAGTGAACGGCAGCCAACTGAGGTCATTGTGAGGCTGGGCTGAGGAGGGTAATTTCCAAAACATGTGGACACAAGCGGCCACGGAGCATCAGCACCCTAGGCCATGATTCAAAGCAGATGGAGAGGCTGGGAGTGTCCCCACAGATGACGGGCCTCCCAGGGATGGGGAACACAGGCCTGTCCTTAGCTCCCCTGAAGGTGTGGCTGGGTACAAGCTGCTCTGGGATAGCATGCACACGCTACCTGGCACTGCTGGGCCCTGTGTGAGCAGCAAGGGCCTAAGCCACTCACCAAGAAGTCCCAGGCAACAGGCTAACACCTGCCAGCAGAAAAAGAGAGGACACAGCCAAACCCAGGCCCTGTGCCCATCACTCAGAGGAAGTGTCCACCTGACACCAGTGAGTTCCACTCTGTTGAGGCAGCAGCATCTGCCACCATCTCCCCAAGTCCAATCAACACACACTGGACCCCAGTCAACAGGACACAGGCACCTGATACTTAATGTGCTTTCAGAACTGTAGGAAACTAGATCCCCTCCTGGGCAGAGATACTGGAAGACTGGAGGGAAGCTGAGAGAGGGACCCTCACCTTTCAGAAGGGAGTGTGGGGAGATGTCCCCAGACTGACCTGGCTGCCTTGCCGTGGGGTGAGCAGCCTCCGTTTTGTTTTGCCTTCTTGTGCTTTGGTTTTCACTTTCAACAGTGTCTGGCTGAGAAAAGCTGACATTTTAAAAAAATTTTAACGTGATGTGATACAGGTGTTAGTAACTCATTTACCAGAGAACAGCTCAGAGAGCAGCCTGCTGTCGCACCGGCTGTGGAGATGTCAGTTGGTCTCAGAGCGGTAGGACCCATTAAGAAGTGATTCGAATGCTGCACAAACTTGTGTAGGTGTGTGGGATGACAGTCCCCAGAAAGACCAAGTGACTGCAACCCTGCAGGAACGAACACACACACACACGCACGCACGCACGCACGCACACACACAGCAGGCATGCACATATGCTCCAATACCCTTCAGTTCCACATGGCCCCCACCCATGCAGGCCTTGTACATTCAGAACTGGCAGCCGATTTTAGCAGCCCCTCCAGCCCCTTCACATCAGCTCACCAGCAGTCCCAGCAAAGTTCAAGTGCCGAATTTATGGTCACATTGGTGATTCCTGATCACTGAACACGGGGTGAAACTGTTTTTCATGTTTTCTTCAGGGTGTCAGTCACTGATAAAGGGGTTTTGTTTGATTGTTTTTAATTTTATTGCTCTGTGTGTGTGTGTCTGTGTGTGTCTGTGTGTGTCTGTGTGCACATGCACATGTACGCACACCATGTCACACATTTAGAGGTCACAGGGCCTCTTCCCTCCACTATCTGGGACTCAAAACTGGGAATCCAGGTTGGCAGCAAGAGCTTTCCCCACTGCTTCACCTCCCTGGGCGGCTGATGAAGGTTTGGGGTTTTGTGTCCCACACTTCTTCCTTTACCCCCAGAAGCCTATGGTCTAGAATCATATGAAATACAATTTCATATGAAATACAAATGCCATGTTTTAACAGAGCCATTCATACTGCATATAACATGTGCGTGTGGATTCTCTAACAGTCCTCTGTATAAGTCACTAGGCTTTCTGCAGAAGCTCCTAAACAGTCTAGAGAGGTGGGCTCAGCTCCTGTCTCTTCGGGATAGACCCTGCTGAACTATGACCCCACACTCATGAGGCATGCCTACACCCTGGCCTTGGAGCTTGGCTTCTTTTTTTTTTTTTTTAATATTTATTTATTTATTATTATGTATACAGTGTTCTGCCTGCATGTACACCTGTAGGCATCAGATCACATTACAGATGGTAGTGAACCACCATGTGGTTGCTGGGAATTGAGCTCAGGACCTTTGGAAGAACAGGCGGTGCTCTTAACCTCTGAGCCATCTCTCCAGCCTCCGGAGCTTGGCTTCTTATATTTCCTAGGCCACAATGGCACCATCTCCTGAAGCAACCACAGTATCCAAGGTCTGGAAGGTGGAAATGGTTAGAAAGGAGGGGGAAGGGGTGAGAAAAAAGAAAAGAAAAAAAAATCCAACTGCTCAGTTAGTTTTAAATCACTTTCGTGTCTGCAAACCCAGGAATCTGTCCTAGTTAGTGTTACTATTGCTATGATGAAACACCATGATTAAAAGCAAGCTGAGGGGTTGGAGAGATGGCCCAGCAGTTAAGAGCACTGACTGCTCTTCCAGAGGTCCTGAGTTCAATTCCCAGCAACCACATGGTGGCTCACAACCATCTATAATGTGATCTCATGCCTTCTTCTGGCCTGCAGGGGTATAAGCAGGCAGGGCACTGCATAAATAAATAAAATTTTTTTTTAAAGCAAGCTGGGGGTGCCAGCTGGTGGTGGCGCACGCCTTTAATCCCAGCAATTGGGGGGCAGAGGCAGGCGGATCACTGTGAATTCGAGGCCAGCCTGGTCTACAAAGCGAGTTCAGGACAGTCAAGGCTACACAGAGAAACCCTGTCTTGAAAAACAAAACAACAACAACAACAAAAAGCAAGCTGAGGAGAAAAGGGTTTATTTAGTTTACACTTCCATACAACAGTCCATCACTGGTGGAAGTCATGGCAGGAACCTGGAGCTAATGCAGAGGCCATGGAGGGGTACTCTTTACTGGCTTGTTCTTCATGGCTTGCACAGCCTGCTCTCTTCTAGAACCCAGGACCATCAGCCCAGGAATGGCTTATTCACAACGGGCTGGGCCCTCTCCCATCACTCACTAATTAAGAAACTGCCCCGCAGGCTTGTCTACAGCCTGACAGTATGGAGGCATTTTCTCAACTGAGGCGCCCTCCTCTCTGATGACTCTAGCTTGGGTAAAGTTGCCATAAAACTAGCAGCACAAAATTGGCAAAACGTAAAACTGTGAGAGGTGTCATCCTGTAGGCAGCTGCACAGCCTGTGCTCCTAAGTGACCCAGGCCACCCACTCTTCCCAGCTATCCCAGAGGAAGAGTTGTATTCTGCACAACATGGCCTCCATGGACTTCCTGAAGGGCCAATGCCAACATGCCCAAAGTGGACTCCTGCTCTGACCACTCAGGCATCTGTGGAGCATGTCCTTGTCCCTACTGGCCATCTGGTCACCTGACAGCCTCTGTCTCCTGCCTTCCTCCAGGGGCAGGGATGGTTTTAGTGTTACTGAATTTCAGGTCTGAGTATGTTCCAGGTTGGGGTTCAGAGTTAAAAGGTGCTGTCACACATGTTCTGAGTACACACTGGTGAGCTGTGGGCTGAGACTCGGGAGCATCACTCTGGGGACAGTATTTGGTAGAACAGGAGCTTTGATCTTCACTGGCCATTTAAGGTCCCCCCCCCCCCACCCTGAGGAGAGAAGCCAAAAACCCCATGGGAATGTGGGCGGGGGGAGGGTGCTGCTTCACCAGCAAGTTTTCTGCCCAGCACAACTCTGAGGTCACCAGATCCCTCTGCTGCTCTGTCCCACAGTGTTCTCAGGAGCACTAGCTTTGTCTTACAAAGGCCACTGCACTAGGACTCATCTTTAAACAGGCGGTATAAGCTGGAATACATGCATTAAGCCATCAAACGGGGCCTTGCTACTGTGAATAAAATGTAGAATAACATTTGAAGCTCAGTGTGGGGGAGGGGGCTTATAATCCCAACGGGCACCTACGGAGCAAAGCAGGAGGAATACCACAAATGTGAGCCCAGCCTGGCCTACATAATGAGATCCTGTCTCTAAATAAATAAATAAAAATAACCCAGGTCTGGTCCATACACACCTGTAATCCTCACACTTAATAGGTGGAGGTAGAAGGAAGAGGACAAGTCACCCTCAGCTATATAGCCTAGGCTACACGGCACCCTACATAGCCTAGGCTACACGGCACCCTGCATAGCCTAGGCTACACGGCA
>OU015753.1:6342089-6386299 GCA_907169655.1 Acomys percivali
GCCTAGGCTACACGGCACCCTGCATAGCCTAGGCTACACGGCACCCTACATAGCCTAGAGGAATGTTGTGAGCACCATCCACTGAACCATCCGGCCAGCCCAACAAAATCACAAGGAAAGAAAAGAAACCAACAGAGTAGCCCTCCTGAACAGAAAGATATACAGACCCTAAACAATGTGTCATTCCAGAAACCCAGAAATGCAGTCACTGTTGCTATAGGTTGGGGAGGGGGCGGCTCACCCAGGGAAATGGTCCAACAAAAAAATCAACCAACTTAGCTCAACAAAGACACAGTAAAAGCATCTCAGAGAGGCCACAAACACTCTTAACAAACATCATCCAATAACAATATTTTTATAGAAAAAAAAGATTTAGAAGTCCAGACAAATGAGGATAGAAGAGAATGTGAGGTCTGACGAAGGGCTCTGAGGTGCAGAGCTAGCATCCTCCACAGCACTGGACACCAGACTCTCCCAGCAGGTCAGGTCCAGAGCAGGAAGGTCTGTGCTCCCCCTCCTTCTGCTCAGTATCACCCAGGAGGTTGCAGCCAGCACAGCAGGACAGAAGCAAGCATGGGAGGCAGAGGCTGGTCAGCTTCAGACAAATCTCTGCACTGCAGAGATAATCCTAAGGAATGTTTGAAAACTAGAGCTGCACACAGCAGGGGCTTAAGGAGAAGGTCCATTCACAAACACCCACTGCCTTCCTCTACATAGCACGAGCAATGGGGAACTGAAGTTGTGTATTGTTTTAAATAACATGTTACCATATCAGCATGCTTAAGCACATGCTTAATTAAATAGGAGGTAGAGTCCATCATTACAGACTGTAACCCAGGGCTGGGGAGGCAAGTGTGAACTTCTGCATTCCATCCACAGCACCTTAGAAACAAAGAAAAAGAAGAAAAGACAGAGGAAAGACAGAGAGGGAGGGAGGCTATAAAGCCAAAGGGGGAGAAAAAGATGGTTTAAAAGGCACATTTTAAAAGACCTACTAATTTAAGGCATATTCTATCTTTTTTTTTTTTCCTTTTTGGGTTTTGGGTTTGTTTTTTGTTTTTTGGTTTTTTTCCAAGATAAGGTTTCTGTGTAGCTTTGGCTATCCTGGACTCACTTTATAGACCAGGCTGGCCCCAAGCTCAAAGTGATCCATCTGCCTCTGTCTCCTTGAGTGCTGAGATTAAAGGTGTGTGTCA
This sequence comes from Acomys percivali, assembly GCA_907169655.1. Lineage (NCBI taxonomy): Eukaryota > Metazoa > Chordata > Mammalia > Rodentia > Muridae > Acomys > Acomys percivali. The sequence goes on from OU015753.1 coordinate 6,343,286, forward strand.
CCACGCCCAGCTTTAAGGCCTATTCTAAAATGATGAACAGGCCATCATCACCAGAATGCCCAGGAAATTCCCCGGGGGTAGCGTGGGGACAGACATCTCTTCTACACCGCACTGAACAAGTTTCCATCTATATGGAAAAAGAAGACACTTCCGCCCTGACTTCACAGCATATTATCCTGAAATGGTTTATAGATTAAACTTACTTAAAAAAAAAAACAAAAAAAAACCAGCCCAGTGTGGTGGCACATGCCTTTAATCCCAGCACTTTGAGAGGCAGAGGCAGGCGGATCTCAGTGAGTTCGAGGGCAGCCTGGTCTACAAAGAAAGTGCCGGACAGCCAAGGTTACACAGAGAAACTGTCTTGAAAAACCAAACATAAATAAATAAATTAACAATAACAATAACAACAACAACAACAACAACAATAATAATAATAAAAAAAATTTAAAAATTAAAAAACCTGATCTATACAACTTCTGGAAAAAACAGACAAATTATTCATGATCTTGGGAGAGACAAAGATTTCTTGAAGAGAGTTAGAGAAGGCACAAAGCATAAAAAAAAGATAGATACTATGAATATCAAAGCCCATCACTACTCAAAAGGCTGTGCTGGATAAGGGAGTACGTTCCTACAGTCCTAGCACTTAGGAAGTGGAAGCAGGAAGACTCAGGTCCAAAGACAACCTGAGTAACATGAGACCCTGTCTCAATAAGCCAAACCTAGCAACCTACACTGTCCCCAAATAAAAAACTACATTATTTCAAAAACTAAAAAGGAAGCCTTTCTGGGCGTGGTGGCGCACACCTTTAATTCCAGCACTCGGGAGGCAGAGCCAGGTGGATCGATGTAAGTTCGAGGCCAGCCTGGTCTACAAAGTGAGTCCAGGACAGCCAAGGCTACACAGATACCTTATCTTGGGGGGAAAAACAAAACAAAACAAAACAAAAAAAAACCCTGTCTCAAAAAAACCAAAAGGGGGGAAAAAAGCAAGCCTCAAACTGGAGGAACTATTTTAATGATACAAGTCTGATAAAGGGCACACACACAGACAATGTTAAAAGGTGCCTCAATGGCAATATGAACACCCAATAAAATGAGGAAAGGACAAAGAGGAACACTTCATCTGGTGACAAATAGATGCTCAGAGTCGGGAGTCACCATGGTAATAAGCCTGCCCTGCACCTGGATCAGATGACTAAGAAGTAGTGACAATGACCAGGTACCAAGGCAGATGCAGACTGGAAGGCCAAGGAGGAATGCCACCAGCTAAGTGGAAGCCACAGCTGTCATTTGTAGACAGCCAACCTGCAGGCACAGTGTGTGCAGTGCACCCAGAACTCCCTATAGCACAGCATAGCATAGCAAAGCTCCTGGCAAATGTGCATCTTGTAGGCTGCGTGCTAATATCCACAGCAGCTTGTGACTGGGGACCCCCAAACTAGAAGCCACCCAAACATCAACAGGTGAACCATGAGCCAATCGTAGTTGACCAAACCATGGGCACTCACACTGATTGGACCACAAGCTTCTCTCAGAGACACCGAGCGATCAGTCTCAATGACATTGTGCTGAGAGAGAAACCAGATACACACCCAGTGTACACAAAATGAGGGCATTTATTCAACGCTACGGGAAGTCTAGCTAACAAAAGCCAAAAAAAAAAAGGCAGGTAAAGTCACTGGGCGGGTTGGGGAGGGGCCAGAATTCTGCCATGATGAGAAAATTGGCCCAACTTAGTGTGTACCCAACTCACCGAGTGATATAGGGATGAGAAGTATTTAACATGAACACCCAGGTTAAAGCAGAGTCGACCTGTGCAGCCCAAATTAGCTCAGACCTTGTGATCTTCCTGCCTCAACCTAACGCTGTGATGGCAGGTGCACACAACCACTTCTGACACACATAAAAAAATATTTAAAGGGCTGAAGAGGTGGCTCAGTGGTTAAGAGCACTGTCTATTCTTCCAAAGGACCCGGGTTCAATTCCCAGCAACCCACATGGCAGCTCACAACTGTCTGTAACTCCAAGATCTGACACCCTCACACCAATGTACATAGATTAAAGTTAAATATTTTCAAAAATATTTAAAATAAAATGGTGGCCAACAGAGGGGAAACATAGTCAAAGCATAACTTTGGTGAGCTCACACAGACAGGCACTGCCTTGCATCCAACCTCCAGTGACTCTGAAATGCAGCCGCCTTTGGAGGGGCTGGTTCTCACAGGTCACTGGGCCTGCCCCACCCCCTTCAGGTCCACCAGGTTCTGAAAGTGAAATGTTCATCCTAAAAGGACTGGAGGTCAGGGTAGCTCAGCATCTTAGGGAAGGACTGTTCTCTATAAAGACCCACAACTGATACATTAAAAGAGGGACAACAGAGAGAAGACTCCAGCATGTGATAGCATCTGCAATGTACATAGTCAAAAATGCCTTTTAGACACGTAAAACTAGCTTTGTCAGGAACCTCACTACACCCAAGGCTGCACCTGATAACCAGAGCCCAGTGACGTCACTCAAGATGACCAGACACAGTCCTAGAACCCCATCATGCCCACTAGACAGTATACATGCAGAGACCAAGAACGCTGCTCTGCTCTGCACATCTGCAGAGACGCTACCTTGATCTGCTCTGTGGCTGGAGAGTCTCCCCCAGGATCCTGACCCTTGAATCAGAGACTTCTGTTAGAGACTGAACCTGACCTTCAGCTAAGATACATCACACGAGTGAGCAGCCTTGAGGAGATAAGCTTAGGACCATGGTTAGAAATTTAGAGTGTGAACATTCTGTGATACCTCTCAGCATGATAAAATATAACTTCTGTTATACTCACTATGCATATGTACCTTCTTGCTCATGCCACCATCATCCCAGGACCTGGTGACAAGGCCATTAACCATCAGAGGAAAGGTCAAGGCCACTGGCCCTGGGAGAGAAGTGAAGGCTTTCACTGCAGACTGCTCAGGCCAACAACCAACATCCAGGAAATGGGAGGCCCAGCTGAAAGCAGTGGCACACTCATGTAGTTCCAGCTACCTGGGGAGGCTGAGGCAAGAGGATCGAGTGAGTCAGGGATTTCTACTTCAGTGTCCATGACGCTAAGTTAAGCATCAAAAGGGTGGCCTCCTGGGTGTCAGGGACCACTTGGAAGGTCAGAGCAGCCCAGGGCAGCAATAGAACATGTCTTAACTTGCAAGCTGATCAAACAGAAGGTTCACACTTCAGAGGCATCCTGGTGACACATGCCTGAGCTGCATAGAGCCACCTACCTATGACATCTTCTGACCAGAACAGATTTTTTTTTTTTTAAAGTAGAACCAAAATCTAACTCAACCTCTGTCTCTACTGGGCAATTTGAAGGAACACAGGGAATAAGGAGTATATTAAAGGCCGCGAGTGGGTTTGCCCAGCCAACCAAGGATGGTGGGCCACTTCATCAAATCCAGAATGTGACCGTCTGAGGGGCATCTGGTAATGGAGAACCCAGAGTCAGATGATTGCCTGGATTTGATGTGCTTTGGGTTTTAGGTTTTCATCTGTCAATATCTACAGGCAAGTGGCTTGAAGGTTATGCCACACTGGAAAGCAACAGTGACTGGGCTGGAAGTTCACACCTGGCACAGCTGGGCAGTAAAGAGTCACCTGTCCTGTTTTTCCTCTGAGATGTCCTCATCCCCATCCCCATCCCTACCCTGGGTACACAGTGACACAGCTCTGTCCATGGCCAGGAAAAGAGAAAGACACAGAGTGACATAAGGGTCCTGACTGAAAAAAGCAAACCTGCTCTCGGAGGCCCTGTCCTGGACACGTCACAGCCGTGCAATGTGCAGCTTTGCCAACTCAGGATTAGGAAGACAGGATGGGGAGGTCACGGAGAAACCAGCGAGTGATTTATCATCCTTAGGTCATTGGAATCAATTAGAGATGTACTAAAGTATGTATGGCATTTCACCTACTCAACTCTCCCAGAGGCCCAGGGCTGGGCTTAAACATGGAAGCCAAGACCCAGTGCTATAGCCAAACTCTCAAGGGCTCTGGGCCAAACTAAACCCCCTTCAGAGTTAGTGTTATATCTACATAATGCATGACATTCTGATGTTGACGCCTGACCAGGGCTCGTGACCAACACGGACTTTCAGCTCATGGTGTGGTGGGGGCCCCACTGCCCTGGTTTCTATCCTCCACTCAATTCTAGTCCATCCTTTCAGCCCCTGGAACCAACTTCCAACAGCAGCTTCAAGGCAGGCCACCCTGTCCCCAAGGGGACGCCAGAGGACTCAGTGCACCATGCCAGCCTTCCGGCTGTGGTAGCCTGACCAATCCCCAGCAGGAGACACACTTGGACACCCACATACATCTTTCAGCAGTGCTCCCAGCCTTCCCCAGTGGGGAGGTAACAAGCAGTGGACCCCTCGTCTTGAGTGGAGGTGACTCCACTTTCTGTGCAGGTGCAGTAACTCGGGCTTTCTGGCCTATGGAGGCTCCTTGTTCAGCTGGGGACTCTCTCTTCCCCTCTGCCGCCATCCTAGGCTCAAGCCACACTGCAGCCACGGGAAGCCCAGGGTGCCCAGTTCCCGCTCATCCTCAATGAGTATCCAGGTGCGCCAGACCACTTCCTCCAGCTGACCTTAATAATGCCACCCACCAGCTTTGTCTCCCAGCCCTTGCACAAATGCTACCCTCTAACACCCGATGATGTCATCTAGGAAATGAAAACGAAAGCAAAGCACAGAACAGTTTGTCAGCTCTATCTGTCCTGTATGGAGTAGGGAGGATCTAGTGTCACACCCACACCAGGGGCCGCCACTTGGGCTTCTGGGTCCCTCTGAAGAGCACGCCCAACCACAGGGTGAATCTGAGTCTATTCTGTGCCCCCTGCAAACAGGCTGGGAAATGAGCCGGGGCATGGTGCACTGTGTTCTCTCTGTCCTGTCTCAGGGTAGGTTCCCGAGCTGCTTGATGGAGTTTGGCTTCCCCTACCCTAGTCTTTCCAGAAGAGCATGGTCTATGAGTGAGGCGAAGCCTCCTCGCTTTGCTAACTTGGCTGGCACCGATCAGAACAAAACCCAGACCTCCTGTACACACCCCCACGATTCTCTCAGTTTACCAGGAGCAGGGTGAGTGGCTGAGCATCCTCTCCCTGTCAACTGCCCTCTCTTCCCTGAAAGAGACCTCAAATAGCAGGGAGGGGGGAAGCACGCTGCAAGCTGCAAGCTCAAGACCATCCACAGCTGTTGCCATAGACCTGCCCAAAGAGTAGGTCACCCCGACTCAGCAGGAGCAGCTTCCTGCACCAGAGCCTCAATCCTCTCCCCCTTCCGGAGCATGCATCCAAGCCATAGACCCTGGGTCCCATAGCAGGTGTGCCTGTGGCCACACCTGCAGCTGGATTCCAACGGAAACCTCAGTGTTTGGCTGCTCCAAGCAACTGGCCGGAAAGGGAATTGGTGACCTAGAGAATGGCTGAATGCTTCCAGAAGAGCAAGGTCAAGCTCATCGGGACAGCTAATGATGACGGATGCAAGCAAGGCTGGAGGGGCTCCTGAGGATGCTCCAGGGAGGTCAGTGGGCGAGGCCTCTGAGCCCTGGGAGCTGCCCTTAAAGGAACAGGGAGGAGGTGAGGAGCGAAAGGGAAGCGCATCCAAGAAGGTGAGTCTAGAACAGATTCCCAGGCCGGTTTCATGCCCCCTCAGCTGATGTGAAGCAGCTGGACTTGCTCTCTTCTCCACTTTGCACGCTCCACTTTGCAGAAGCTCAACAAACTGAGGTGGGGGCGGAGATGCAAAACATCCACGCCTACTCACTGCCTAGCCTATCCCTCCAGGGCATTTCCCCAATCCTGCACATCACAGGGGGAAATGAGAGGTAGAGGAGTGCTGGGAGCAGAGAGGCAAAGGAACTGTATCTGGTATCTTGCCCAGCACAGCCTCTTCAGTACTGATTAGAGAACTCACGGGATTTTACCCCCACGGCTTGGCTCTCTGGATCCCTGAAATGCTGGCAACATCTTCCCGGCTCCCTCACAAGCTAATGCACTAAGATCGCTGACATGTATGCCTTTGGTATGTGTGTGTGTTAGGACATCATCTTTTAACACTGGCCCTTTAATAGGGGTCACACTGCTAGGAGACTGCAGAGCAGCACTCTAAGGCCAGATCAGTCCCACATCTGCATGTCATTGCTCTCAGCTCCATGGAGGAGGAAGTTCAAGCTAACCACGCTGACAGGCTGCCCCAGGTGTTGCCTGCATTTCCTGTTGCCCTCCTCCAAGAGGCATGCAGATGACCGCCTGAAAGACACCACCTTAGGGGATGAGAGGGAGGGGCTGCCCCAAGAAGGGGCAGAGATTACAGAAGGATTGGATTGGGAAAGAACACCTGATGCTGGGGCTCCAGGCCTTGTCTGGGTGCAGAGGAGCAGGTGGGTACAAAGTAGCTGCTTGGAGGGTTCCCACAGCAGGGTACTAAAAAAGAAAGGGGCTCCCCTATTTGTCTAGGGCCCTGGACAGCTTTGTCCTTCCTCATTTGTGAATACGGATGACTGCTCTCCATGCCCTCAGTACATCCCTAAACCGTAGCTTGTGAGCATCAGCTAGGTGGCCCTTTAAAACACAGGCGTAGCCAGGCGTGGTGGAGCACACCTTTAATCCCAGCACTCAGGAGGCAGAGGCAGGCAGATCACTATGAGTTCAAGGACAGCCCGATCTACAAAGTGAGCCCAGGACAGTCAAGGCTACACAGAGAAATCCTGTCTTTAAACACACACACACACACACACACACACACACACACATTCTTCCTTTGCAGATCCTGGATTTGGGCATGCTGGGCTCTGGCAAGTCTCTGACTGCTGTCCACTCGTAAGCTGGGGTCTGACTATGGGTCTCATCAAGGGTCAGAAGAATCTTCAACCAGGGGAGGCAAACTCTGAAGCCCAGCTTAAGTTTGGCCCACTGAGGGCTTTCCTTCAGCCCAGCTGTCCACACTCAGTCATGGGGCAGTGAGGGTTGACCATGGGAACTAAGAGACTCCTCCAGAAGCCTCAAGCTACTCCAAGTGGTGAGAGATGAGCTCAGTGTACATGGCTGGAAGCAATAATCCAGGCAGGCAGCAAGAACACAGAGGCCTGCAGCGTACAGCACTGCCCTCTAAACACACAGCCCTGAACACAAACACACGGTTCTCTACCGTAATCACACAGCCCTATACCCTAAACACACAGTTGGCCCTATACCCCAGGTACACAGCCCCATATCCTAAACATGCAGTCAGTGTTACACCCCAAGTGCACAGTCAACACTGCACTCCAAACACACAACTCCATACCCTAAACATGGTCAATGCTACTATACCTGAGAATGTATGATGAACAAAATGTCCAAATATGCAGTCAGTCCTGCACCCCAAACAAGTTAGCTCTGTACCCTAAACACATTCATCCCTGTACCCCCAAACACAGCTCTGTACCTTAAACACATTACTATTCCCCAAACATAGTTTTGCACTCTAAACACACAGTCTGTCTTATATTCCAAACACAACATTATTCCTGTACCTTAAATACAGTCAGCCCTACATCCGAAACACACAGTTGGCCCTGCATAAGAGACTAGCTAAGAGGGACATGTTGGCCTATGAAATTAGGTTCTCACTCACCCAGAACTCCTGGTAACTGTTGGTCTGGGATCTACATGAACACACATGCAACATAGCCCATTTCAAATGCTTATGTGTGTGTGCATGAGCATGTGTGTGTGTGTGTGTGTGTGTGTGTGTGTGTGTGTGTGTGTGTGAGCATGTGCAGCGGCCAGCAGTCACAATGGTGGGTATCTTCCTCAATCACTCTCCACCTTATTTGCTGAGATGCATTCTCTCACTGAATCTGGAGCTTGCCATTTCAGCTAAGCTGTCCAGCCAGTGACCACCTGGGGATCCATCTGTCCCTTCCCCTTCGGCACTGGGTTAAAGATGTGTACCACCATACCCAGCTTTTGGAGATGGCTCAGTAGTTAAGAGCACTGTCTGCTCTTCCAGAGGACCCAGGTTAAAGTGTAATTCCCAGCATGCACATGGCAGCTGAAAAACGTCTGTAACTCTAGTTTCCAGGGAATTTGACATCCTCACACTGATATACATGCAGGAAAAATACCAATGCACATATAAGAAATCCTGTAAAAAAAAAAAAGTCCAAAACTGACTGATGCCATACTCAGCTTTTACTGGGCGCTGGGAATCCACACAGGTCCTCACCTTACCAGCTGAGTTCTCTCCCCAACTCGTCAAATACTTATTTTTAAAAGTGGACGATAAAGTCAGAGAACTCTGCAGACCTAGACACGCTTGCTCTTAGTGCTCCCTGAGGCTCTGGGTTGCAATCCCTTACTGGGTCTTATGGGATCATAAAAAAAAGTCTGGCATCAGCAAAGGGCTTCTGAACAGACAGCGCTAAAAAAAATTAAATCAAAATTAAGTGCATAGGGAATCTGGAGTTTCTGGCAATGCTCACCATGTGTCATGAGACTTCATGGTGGCCTGGGTTCTGAACACGCACGTGCACTTTGCCCTGAGCATGCCATCACCCAATGCCAACAAATGCCCTAGGGTTGTTATTGTATGTTGTGACCAGCAGCAGCATTTGGGCAGTGCATCTGGAGTCTCCTACTCTTACAGACATAAAGGCATACAGAACAAAGACTTGGATATTTTCCTGAGTCATTCCTCAGCCTGGAGCAGAATCTAGAAGATCTTTCAAGTGGCTACTGGCTACTGACACACTTCTACCATTTTGTACAATGTGCTTTATAAAAGGCGGCTAGGTGCTGATGATTACAAAATCAAAATATCAGTCAACTAAGAAAATCAAGTGGAGAGCTCTGTGTCCCATAGTATCAATAATCAGGTAAGATTTAACCCTTTATGTAAGAGTAAATAAGCCATATGCATTTCATTAGTATGCAAATTGGTTCACATCTTTAATAAGTGGCAAGAGCTTATATACATCAAGAATCTCAAGATAGGGGCTGGAGAGATGGCTCAAGTGGTTAAGAGTGCTGCCTGCTCTTCCAGAGGTCCTGAGTTCAATTCCCAGCAACCAAATGGTGGCTCACAACCATCTGTAATGTGATCTGATGCCCTCTTCTGCAGATAAAGTACTCATATACAATAAATAAATATATTTTTTAAAAAAAAGAATCTCAAGATAAACTTGTGTGCTAATGAGATGTGCAGTGGGCAAAGGTACCTGCCAGCAAGCCTGATGACCTGTGTTTGATCCCTGGGTCCTACACGGTAGAAGGAGAGGACAGATTTATGCAAGTTGTCATCTGCCCTCCATGCAGGTGCCATGCTATGTGTGCACCCACATATAAAACAGACAAACAAATAAATGAAATGTAAAAAGAATAATTAATGCTTTATTATTCAGCAAATAGTTGATTTGTTACCGAGTCTACATACTGGAGTTGTATAAAAGTGTAACCTCGAGGCAATAGGGGTTATCAGTAAAAACGGCCAAATGGCCCTGAGAGAAAGTCCAACAGCATCTATCCACATGTCAGGCAGGAGCCACCAGCATCACCAGTCTGCTACCCAAGGACATGGCATGGAAACAGAGGAACGGAAGGAGAGGCCCAGCGATGGAGCTACTTACTCAGCACCCCAGAGGCTTCCGAGGAAAGGGCCTCCACAGCTCAGTGGTCCGTGGCCAGGCCCAGCCACTGAAGCTGAGCAGACAAGGAAGACAAGACAGAAAACAGTCTTCCACCCAACTCCCGGCGCAGATAGGCATCAACACAGAAGAGACCAGGGCATGGTTGAAATTTTAGAACATGGGGGTCAGGAGAAAATATTCAGACATGGGGTAACATGAAAAGTCTCAGCTAGACCCAAACTATGTCCCATAAAAAGGGAGATTGATGAATTGGGCTTCATCAAAACACAATTTGCTCTAAGGGTAACCCAATTACAAGGATGACAAGAGGGCACAGTGGAAAGGGACATCTACAGAGGCCTCTACTGAGGAGCTCCCAATACAGAACACACCGAGAGGTCTCAAAACTCAAGAGTAAATACAATAGGTAAACCAAGTGGAAAACAGGCAAAGGGTGTGAACAGCACTTCCCTGAAGAGGAAGCTGGTGGTGAATGGGGCACAAAAGGTGTCAAGGCTGTGGGGAAGTGCAAATCAGTGCTCAGCCACCAGAGGACTTGGAACGAGATGGTGACCATCAACACTGGCAGGGACTTGGAGGAGCTGCCTTCTCCATTGCCAGGGACGCAGAATGGGGCAGTCACTACAGGACAGTGCTACCATGTCTCCTAAGATGAGATGACATGCACAGCTGGCACCCAAGCCCAGCAAGTGCACACATGGGGAGCTTGTCCCCAAAAAGGACAGACCCATCTTCACATGAAAACTACAAAAATGGTCTCGTATTAGCTGTTCTTCTTGTTGCTATGACAAAGTACCAGTCAAGAAGTCGTTTTGGCTCACAGTTGGAGGGGATACAGTCCATCACGGCGGGAAAGGCTCGGCAGCAGGTGCGCAGGACAGCTGGTCACATGGCATCCAGTCAGGAAGCAGAGAAAGGCAAATGCTGGTACTGAGCTCGCCGTATCCTTTACATGTAGCCTGAGACTCCTCCCAATGAAATGGTGCTGCCCACAATTACAGTGGGTTCTCCCATCTCAAGTAACACAATGTAGAAACTCCTTCATAGCTACTCCCAGGGGGTTGTCTCTTAGATGATCTGAGAGCCTGTCAAGCTGTCAGAAACAGCCCAGTGTCCCTCAGTAGACAAGCTGACCTCCTCAGCTGTTGATTCTTTAACCCACCTCCCTCCTCAGTGGATCTACACTCAGCACCCTACATTCGCGGACTCTGAGTGAGCCTGTACGAGGACCTGCTGAAGGGACAGTGGGCCTGACTAAACCCGCCTCCAACTATAACCAATTCTACACACAAGGCAAGAGCCCCAGGGAGCTGAGGAAGGGATCATCCCAGAATATTTCTGCACCATAAACGTGGTCCCCAAGATCCCAGCACTGGGAAGCCTTCTGCTGTGGTCCTCTGCCCCTTAGTCTAGACTTCTGCGCTTGGAAAGCAGCCATGACCACACAGAACACAAATGCTCTGTCCTCCCCAGGTCACGTCTGGCAGACCTATGTGAAATCCACTCCAGAACTGCGCAGCGATCCATCAACAAGCCAGTCCCAGGGGTGCCAGGCCCACCCGGAGAGTCAAGCACTGTTGACTATGAAACGGGAGAGAGCCAAACCCCAGCATGAGAGCCTTACAGCACGGCTGTCTCTGACCCTGATTCTTAGGCTGCTTCCGTAGGCACGGTCACTATGAGGAAGAACAAGTGGTACCAGACCGAGGGCCCCAGACTTCACTGCGCTGCCCAACCTGTGCAGGCATGGGCCAAACCCAAACACCCCATCCACCTGGTGCCACAAAGTAAGGGAGTGGCGGTCGTCCGTGCCTGGGTTCTGGTAAGGATATGGGTCTTTGGAAGGACTTTGCAGGACACATATGTACAAATGCTGTCCCACTTCAAAGCTGAGCAGAAGGAAGCTCAAGTCACAGAGCCCCCATCCAAGGCCATGCAGCAGCACCAGGGCAGACTCTTTCATTCCGAGTCTCAGGACCTTGCGCCAAAAATAATAGAGACCTTGGGTAAACAGAGCCATGTGCTACCTCCAGCCCAGGGAGGGGACAACTTCAGGATGCTTCTGTTCCTTCCTAACATGCCTGGAGCCCCAAAGACCTGAAATGAGAGAGAATCCCACATCCTGTCTGGTTTCGGTATGAAGTGCTCCCCACCCTCCAAGAGGCTCATGTGTTGGAGCGTGGCCTCAGCTGGTGATGCTACCCAGCAGCAGTTGGATACTAAGAACGCCAGCTTCAACAGTCAGTCCACTGGTGATTTCCTATGGGGGTGCTCCATTAGGATGTAAAGCCTGGGTAGAAGAAGTAGGTCACTGGGGGTGATATCTTGTCCCTGCACCCTCTCTCTGTGTTCTTTCTCCGTTTCCTGGCAACCCCGAGCTAAGCAATCTCCAGCGCCACACACTCCCGCCATGCTTCAGTCTTTCCACAGACCCAGAAGCAGTGGAACCCCAGCCATGGGTGGAACCTCTCAAGTCAGGAGCCAAAATCAATCTTCCCTCTTTTATGTTGATTGTTCTTGGGTGACAGAAACCAATGCGCCTTCCAGGACGTCCGTGCAGTTGGCCAGCCACAGCTATACCTGCACCCTGCAGACCCCCCTGACTTAGGCAAAGTCGGCACTGTTCATTGCATATGTGTTCAGAGGTGCCAGGCCTCATATTTACTTATTTTCCCATTTAAGAAAGAATCCGAGTGACTACCCAGTGACCATGTCCAGGCCTTTAATATCTCCCAGTTTTCTAGTCTGGCTTTCTCGTTTTCTAATTAGAAGCACCACCCCTGGTGGGGCACAGGAGGTAACAGGCTCCTCTCTTCAGTGTGCATGGGGCTGGCTAGGGCTCCTCAGCCTCCCGTGACAGCCACTGGTCCCCAGTGTGCCAAACAGGCAAATGGATAGGACACGGAAGCTAAGGCTGCCTGAGCCATCATTCTGGCCAGTGGGCGCAGGGAAGCTGCATCCCACATATGACAGAAGAGATCTGTAAATGGAGGTGGGGTGATGGATGCAGCCTTAAGCTAAGGAAACAGTCCTGTTTCATCTTAAACATTGTTCCAGCTGCTCAGAGCACTGAAAATGTGTTGAGACTCTGCACGGGCCTCACAGACATAAGACATGGCATAGTAAATACCAGGTCCCTCAGAGGCTCCAGCAGGCTTTGTTCTGCCTCTTCCAGGTAGCCCTAGCATCCCTTGGCCTGTGGCTACGTCACATCAATCCCTGTCCTGTTGCTGCACGGCAACTCCCTATACACTTGCATCAAATGTCCTTTGGTAAAGAGCCTTGCTGTTATGCTGGGTGGCTTGGACCCTCCAGAAGGAGTTCCATCTAGGCTGCGTCCCACCCACAAAGCCATTTGCTATAAAAAGCGATGTTTCTAGCTGAAGGTTGCAGGGTATCATTGCATCCATGTGAGGTTTGCCATCATCATCTTTTCTCAAAACGGGGAGGGCACAGCACCACCCTGGTGAGTGGACAGAGCAGGCCCCGTGCCTAGCAGAGGTAGAACTGAAGCCAAGCTAGGCGAGTTGATGCCTACACTGGGCTAGTGGCCCTGCTCGCTCACTCCACTGTACCTGTCAGTTCTGCTCTGAAATCTAGGGGTTCTAGAGCCACTGAACTAGTGTCCCTAACTAGGGCTCAAATTCTGACCATATCCCCAAAAATACTTAATGGGGCTCCTCTGTGAACACAGTGGCTCTGACCAGGTGCCTCTCAGGGCCAAAGGGGGCATCTGTGATGATACAGCTCCACTCGACCACTGCCATGCCAAGAAAAAGCCCTGTCAAGCACCCGCACACCCCAGTGCCCCACCCAGCCCAGCCTCTGGGAAACAAAAGCAACTATGGACAGGCCGTCCCAACTTAGCCTTCATAGGGAAGGGAAGACCACTGAGGCCAGAGTGAGGTGAAAGCAGATGGCCGTTAGGGTGTAGGTGTTTGCTTTCATGCATGTGTGAGTGCATACCCACAGGGGTCGGAGATGACACTGGTCCTCCGCTGCTAGAGTCACAGGCAGTTGCGAACCACACAGTGTGGCTTTAGGACCCACACACTGGCCATACTGAAAGGCAGGCCGGTCTCTCAGCATGGCACTCTTGCCGGGCCTGGCTTGGCTCTTTGCTGTTCTTTTGTTCCATCAGATATTTGTTTCTGCTGAATTGAAAACCTGGCCTTCCAAAAGGAATACATTAGAAGACTACAAAAACAGAAGAAAAACAAATAGCACTGAAAGTTCTAGAACGCAGGCAGTATCTGCCAGACTCTGCTCCCTCGAAAGCACATGGATTTCCCTCATTAGATGGCCAACTGCAGCTGTGGGGTTCCTCTGAGAGCTCTTTCCCAGGGAGCCCCTCTAATCCCTGCCAAGCACAGTGCAGTAATTGCCCACAGTGGGATATGGAGGTGGGGCGTACAGGAAGGAAAAGACATAGGTCCTCTGCTGCCCTGCATCAGAGGAGGGGCTCAGGGGAGACAAGCCTGCTGGACACTGGCCCCCATCCATTCTGTCTCCTTCCACAGAGACCCAGCCAGAAGAAGAAAACACACTGTACCTGCCAAAGCCGTTAGATGCTGCTGGCAGGGCAGTGGTTTTAGATCCTCGATTACTAGGAGGTAGCTGACCTGAGGGAGGACAGCCTCTCAGCTCCAAGGAAGCAGAATCTTGGGTCTTGCCAAGACTGTGACCTAAAAATTCCAGGGCACCTCTGGGGCCTGGTGGTATGGCTGGTCCAAGAATATATCTTTCTGTCCCTACTCATGAGTTGGTGTAAGCACTAGCCTCAGGGCTTCAGCCATGACTTCTGGAATTCAATGATTCTTCTTTTCCTTTTATTAAGACAGGGTCTTACTATGTAGCCCTAGCTGTTCTGGGACTTGCTATATAGACTAGCCCAGCTTCAAGCACAGAGAGATCTCTGCCTATTGTATCCTGGGATTAAAGGTGTGTGCTACCATGTCTGGTCCAATGCCTTTCTTGCTTGTGTTTGCAGCTTGCTGTGGCCCTCTTCCCACCCCTGGAAGGCTTTAGTCCCCAGTCATTGAGGCACACACAGGGCCTCCGACCTTCACTCAGCACCTCCAGCACTTTTTCCGTACCTACTGATATTTATCTGCCAACCTTGCCTGCGATGCCTGCCTAAGGCACTATTTTTAAATGCCAGGATGGGACTGAGGCTCAATTGGTAGAATGCTCAGCCACCATTCAAGAAGCCCTCCCTAGCACTTGGGAGGTAGAAGCAGAGAGATCACAAAAGTTTAAAGCCATATTCAACTACTTCGTGGGTTTGCCCACATGGGCTACCCTGTCACTAGGAAGAAAAATAACACGAGAATATGCATGGGTGACAGAGACCTATTATAGTTTTAAGGATCAAATCCTTCTTAGTGACCAAGTAGTTCCTCTCCAGGAGAAAACCAGCCAGAGGCCACACATTGAACCCAGCCAACAGCTCAGGCCTGAAGAAGACATTGCTGAAAGTATCCACGTGGGCACAGTCCTCTGATTACCAGGGGAGGATTGAACTGGAGCATCATGGCAGAGCAAGGGGTACATGACAGACAATGGGGTCAGCTACTCGAGCATGGAGCTGGCCATCCCAGATGAAGCCACTACAAGCCCACATTCCCTGAAGAAAATCCTCAAGTCTAGTGGGCTGGGAGCAGAACACTCAGACCTCATCTGTGGTGATGGAGGCTATATGGATGAGCGTCAGAGTCAGACACCATGAGAACAGACAGGCATGTGGGCAGAATGCCATGTGACCCCTTGTAAGATGTGTCCAGACAGACACAAATAAAAGATAGGAAAGGGATGGCCAGGGCTACAGATATTGGCTGACTGCCTAATGAAGATGAAACTCTGTTTGGAGCGAGGGAAACACTCTAAAATAAAAGTGGTAAAGGAAGCGGGGTTGGCGGGGCAGTGGCACATGCCTGTAATACTAGCACTCTGTGAGTCTGAGGCCAACCTAGGCTACAAAGTGAGTCTAGGATAGCCAAGGCTACACAGAGAGACCCTGACAAGAAAAATCAACCAAACGACAACAACAACAACAACAACAGTAAAGGGTACACAGCTCTGCAAGGACACAGAAACCCAGAGGTCTACACACTTCAGTAGGGAGAACTGTACACTACATGGATTCTATCTCAATAAATCTTTTTTTGAAGATCCCATCTGGAAGGCAGATGCTTCACAGTGGGACAGCCCTGGGCTGCAGGCGGGGCTCCGCAGCTTCCTGGCCAGGTGGCTCTGGCCAGTATCCACACTTCTCTGAGGTCCAGACTTCTCTGAGCATGAACCAAGGTTACAAGCGTTTGCCTTGCTCAGTTGTTTGGGGCTCTGTGACGCCCAAACTGCCCAACATGCAGGAGAGAACAAGGCTGGAGGCCTCAAAGCGAAGCCCTGGCACTGTGAAATGCACTGAAGCTGAGAGCCTTGTGGGTGATTTGCATCCAGGCCACCTGAGGTAAGACCGGCTCTGAACCACTCAGAGAAGGTTCTGTCTCAGAACTGTTAGGAAGAAAATGCTCAGGAAAGTGCATGCAGGTTTGTGTGTGTGTGCACGCACACCCCCCCCCACACACACACACTGTTGCTCCAGATCAGTGAGAGCTTTGAGGGCAAAGAGGATAAAAAGAGACACTATTGTGGGGTCTCCAAGATGGTCCTAAGGGAGGTGCAGCCCTAAGCAGAGTGATACCTCAGGTTGGCTAGTACAGAGCTCAAACCACAGAAGAATGCACCTAGCATGCAGGTTCTGAACAAACTGCCTTGTTCTTCCTATACTGGAGAAATGAGGCAGGGGCTTTTGTGCTACAGTGGGAACAGAGCTGGAAACTGATAGCCATCCGTCCCAAGCTTAGGAAGTGGAGGCAGGCAGAGCATGTAAAACACTCAGAGGCTGCATCAGGGGCTGGAGGACAGAAGACAGCAGTTCCTAGGTTGGGACAGTCATGGACTTCTTCAAATTAGGGTGCCACTTCCCAAGATAGCAGAGCTGGGACAACCTATGTGTGCACAGAAGAGCCCCACAGACACAAAGCTAAGAGGACAAGGTGACAGGAGCGGGGGGCGGGGAGCGGGGCGTTGGGGGGAAAGCTGCACAGCAGCTGGACACTGGGGATGAAACGAGGACACTCAACACCTTCTAGTCCAGCATCTGACATGCTGATCACAGAGGCCAAGGGCACTCAGACATCCTGGCATTCTAAATGCAACCACACTGGGGTGGGAACTGCTGGTTTGGGCCTGTGTTTTTAAAGAAAAAAACAAAAAAACACCCATGCCCTCTTGTTGATACTGGAGATACCAGAGGACACGGCGAGTCATCAGCACATGGGTACCTCTTACATACGCATTCAGCCGGGGTCTCTGCACAAAGTCTAATCGCACTGTAGGGGAATGAACACAAGGCTATGCCGAAGGCAGCCTTAGGTGAGCCTCATCCATTTTCCTCCCTCTGTGAATTTTCAGTAACAAGCCAGGGCCCTACCCATCACTGCCACTATCACCCTGCTGAGAAACACTGAGGCAGACCCCATGAGGAGGGGCCCCAGTTCCAGTTGTGCCCATGGAGGAGCCTTCCAAGAGAGGTCCAGGAAGTTTATGCTTAAAAACTGCGATTGTCACTTTCATTCGTGGCCCAACTTCTTAATGGGAAGCAGACACTTCAAATAGCTACCAGAAGGGGCCTGCTTTGAGTCCTGTCCAAGGAAAGGGGTTGTGAAGAGACCAGCACTTAGAAATGTCGTAAAAAAAAAAAAAATGGGTGGTTAACAGAAGTATATACCCAAAGTAGATCGCTTATGGTTGTAAACTGTCTGGTCTGGTTGGCAGGTTAGTGATTTGGGAGTACCCAGCCCTTCTGGCCTGCTACTTTTTCAAGGAATAAAAAAACTATAGCAATAAGCCCAAGGGTATAATGTCTAGCTAAACAAGGCTGCTTGTGGCATCAGTACCCCATACTGACAGATAATCCTGACACCTGGAAAGTATCACAGAAGAGAAGATGCAAAAATAGCCGTCAGTGAGGCCTTCACAATGCCAGACCCAAGGTGTGCCCAGGATGCTTCCTACTGGGCAAAGGCGCCTTCTGAGTCTACAGACTTTGATCCAGCAACTGAGATCTTCAGTAGGAAAACAAAACACTTTGTTTTGCCTTGAAGATGTTTCCAGATTTCGAGTTCACATGACTGGCTCACAAGTCTGAATGTATTAATAATAAGAAACACAGATTGCCCTGCCCGCACCAGATCCGAACTCCTAACAAACGGCTGCCCCCGAAGCTGGCGCCCGGTGCTCCACTTACCAGAGTTGGAGCCGTGGCATGGCTTCTGTGGGCTGTGGTGGCAGCTATCCTCAAGGCCTGCATTCACGACCTCAGTGCCCGCTGCAGCCTGTCTGGGTCCACATTTCGCTCGCTGGAGCTGGCTCTCAGCTGGGAAGTCTCAAGTTCCAGGCGGCCTGGGATCCCGTCTCTGCTCACAGATACTTAACCCTGCTGTGCCTGGGGAAAGGGGTTTGGACTGAGCTGTCTTCTCTGTTAGGACTCAAAGTCTGCTAAGCATCCAACTGGCTTTCCTTGCTCACTCCACAGGAACTCGAACACGTGGCTAAAATGCTGGGAGGCGCGGCTCAGGAGTGGGTGGCTTCACAAAGGCTGGCACTCCTCTCCAGGGAAGCAGAGGGGTATGCACCTGCTGACAGAGCTGAAAGGCCCTCACTAGGAGGCAGTGGAGCTGCACTTATGTCTCGGGGCTATCTTTATGGCGTATGGGCAGTAGAGTACGCCTGGGAGGGTTAATGCTCAGACCCCCTGCCTATTTCTTCTTTCTTCATGAGGACCCTAGCCTGCCCTTAAACTTCAAGCCGCAGCCATCTGTGCAAACTGAGGTGAAAGTCACTGGCCACTGACTACCCATGCTTGTGAGGCAGAGGCCACACTGGCTTCCCTCTGAGCTGAGTGACCCATTCTTTTCACTTACAGCCGCTCTGGTGCTCCTGAACTACTAGGGAAACTGAGTCAGCAGCTATAACTTATATGGGTCACACGTATCTACCACATTTCTGCCCAGAGGTTAGAGGGAGGCAAGGTAAAAAGGGAGCAAGCAGCCTTCCAGCTACTGCCCTCAGCCACATCCCAAGGGCAGAACCACAGTCTTTACCTTCTACTGCTTTTGAAGTCCTCTTCAGTGAGCAGTTAAGGCTTTACAGTCTGGGAAGGGAAATGCCAGCCCTGGCTTCCCCACTTGCTGCTCCTGGCTTCTTAGAGTAGTTATGCCTCTGAAATTCCTTTCGTTGTTTCCACTTTTCTGTCTCAAGCCTTATCTTCCTATTGGGGCTTTATTCCAAGCCCCCGTCCATCTGCCTGCAGCTTCCCAGCAACCCCTGTGCCCTCAGGGCTGCAGCCTGGAGCACGGCAGCCCTAGGTATGCAACATGAGTGGGCTCTGCGAGGTACGCGCTCTGGGCAAGTAGAACCACAGAATGGGGGTGCTGGGCTGGGGGAGGGGAGCTTGCCATAGGCGTAGCTGAGAAGCCACATTTTGTTAATGCAAAAGTGTTCTGCATCCTGGAAGCTTGTAAGCTTTTGTCTTACAGACAAAGATCCACCATCAGCCAGCCAAAAGGACCTCGGTGGCATGGAGGGAAGTGTCTGGGGAAACAGCAGGACATACGTGGCACACGTGCTGTGGAGCGCAGCCCCCAGGAGCAGCTGTAGCCAAGGCAAGTGCACATGCTCAAAATATGCATGTGACACGAATGCACTAGAAATCCCCTGATATTTCTCTTCCCTTGATTTAGGTGAGATTTAGCATAAAATTTGACTTTTTAAAAGTATCATCACTGGCAGTCATCCCACTACCTTTTAACAGTTCCAAAGTAATTTTTGTCTCCTCAAAGATTCCATATCCTCCAAGCTCCTCCAACCCTGGCAGCCAACAATCTGTTCTGCATCTATGTGGAATGGCCTGTGTGATCAACAGGGCGCTGCACAGTGGCTAGCTTCTGTCTCTCTGTACCAGGTTCTCAGGGCTTACCTGTGTGCCATGGCTCAGAGCTCCATCCCTCTTCACAGGTGGGTCTTGTGTAGCCAGACCCAGATTTGCTTATCTACTGTTGGTACTGTTGACAGTGCCAGAATGCTTCCAACCGCTGGTGCTCTGCTGAGCTCTGGTCTCCCAAAGTCCATGCCAGCTGTGTGCTGCAACCCTCTAAAGTTCCCACTCACGCCGGCCTGCTCCTTGCTACAGTCCACTGTTCTATTCATCCAACACTTCCACAGTCATAATTCCTACAAGAATTCTCTGGCCCACATTATCTGTGGCCCTAGGGGACTGTGTGACAGGTGAGCCTATACCCTCTATGCACACTGCTCAAGGCAGGGACTAGGCAAAAGGAATCCAACCACTGCCCTTCCAGAGGCTGTTGTCCTGGCACTCAAAACACAAGTCTTCATGCTGAGAAATGGTGCATTATGGGTCCAGACCCCTCTGAAGGTTTGTGTCTTTGGGTTAAGACGTGTCCTCGGGCTGCCCTCTGTGAGCCTCATGAGGCCAGGGCATTGCGGAGTGTTGTGGAAACCTCCCTCTCTTCACGTGGATGCCTGGAGTTTTTGCAGGAAAGGCCTACAGGATGTGGAAGCAGCCAGAAAGAGGATGGAGAGGCCTAGAGTGCTCACCCAACAGGGCCAATGAGCTCATGTGGCATGGCCTACATTTTCACATATGAGCCCAGAGGGGCCTTAATTCCTCTTCTGTTGCTGTAAAGAGACACCGTAATTAAGGCAACTTTAAAAAGAAAATGTAATGGGGGCTGGCTTCCAGTGTCAGTTGGTGAGCCCATGCCATCATGATGGAGAACAGGGTAAGAGGTAGGCAGGCACAGTGCTGGGGGAAGAGCCTGAGAGCTCACATCTGATGCAGGAGCAGGAAGGAGAAAGAGAAAGAGACTGGACCTAGCCCAGGTGACAGACCTGTTACAATACATTTGTATCGGTTCAGCCTAAGAAGGCTAAATAATGACAAGGAGTCTGAAGCGTACTTTTAAAACTGTCAGCACTACGCACTGGGCAGAATCTAACTAAAACAAATCTACCTGTAAAATAAACAACTACTCAAAACCTCATAACGTAATATACCCCAAGCACTTGCCACTATGATGGTGCTAGGCAATTTCTCTCCTTGTCCTCCCGCAACCTTCAAACTTTCTCTTCCCCTCCAGGAAGTCCCGCCTTCCACTTCCTGTCCTTCTGCCCAGCTGATTGGCTAATCAGTGCTTTATTGGCGGTTGATACATTCACTCAGCAGTCCTACACACACACACACACACACACACACACACCCCTCCCCCAACAAGGCCACACCTCTTCATCCTTCTTAAACAATTCTACCAACTGCGAACTAAGCATTCAAATATATGAGTCCATGGGGCCTTTCTCATTCAAACCTCCGTAGCGGCAGAACAAACAGATGGGCTCCATACTGCCCACACAGCCCTCCTAGGGTGCACCTGCTCAACACAGACGTGTTATGTGTTCCTGTCTAAAGGAAACAGTGGGTCCAGTTGGCACAGACCGCAGCTTGGAGCTATTTCTCAGTAACACCAACGGCTATATTTCCTGCAAGGACCACACTGCTGTCCACCTTCAGTGGCCACAGTGCTATCTCCCTGTGTCCACCTAGTCCCTCCTCAGTATCATGTGGCTGCCTCCCAGTGATGGTGGCAGCAGGACTTGCACCCTCGCCTCTCCATCCCTGAGGCAGGAGGGAGAACAGAGGCAGGAGTTCTGCCCTTGTGAGTCATCAGAGATTTTTGAAGAGAGGAACAGCTGAAAGAAACAGGCTGGGCATATGCGCCCTATACCTGTGGCAACAGCCCTAAGGGAGCTGGGAGCTTCTCTATCAGAACCCTGCCACACAGAAGAAGGCCCACATGGCTACTCCCTGT
The DNA here is from genome assembly GCA_907169655.1 of Acomys percivali. Taxonomy (NCBI): domain Eukaryota; kingdom Metazoa; phylum Chordata; class Mammalia; order Rodentia; family Muridae; genus Acomys; species Acomys percivali. The sequence goes on from OU015753.1 coordinate 6,364,907, forward strand.
TGTGCCATGCTTTGGGATCCTAGGAGCAAAGCCAGAGAACCAACCCCTCCTCCTCCAGTCCTTCAGGCTGGAATTCCTAAGTCCAGGTGTCAGGACTGCTCCCTCCACTGCTTACGCAGAGCCACTTGGCTTATGACTAGGTCGCTCTAGTCTCTCCCTCTGCCTTCACGTGGCTTTTCTCCAGTGCTGTCTCCAGCTCTCCCTCCGCCCCTTAGGCCCACCCTAATCATAGGATTAGAGCTGTGTGACCCAGCTGACCTCCTTCTATCTTGGTCACAGCTGCACAGACCACTTCAGATGAAGCCGCACTCACAGGTGAATCCACAGGGTCGGGAGTAACTCTCAACTTTTTATTTCTGTGGTAAACACCTCAACTAAACAACTTAAGTAGGCGTTGTTTTTCCCATTGTTGTGATCAAGCATTTGTTGTGGCTCGGAATCACAGCAGCAGAAGCTTGAGGCAGTTGGTCTTGTTATGTCTGAAGTTAAGAAGCAGGAGACAGTGAGTGCTGGGGCTCAGTCCCTTTTCTTGGGTTCCTTCAGGCCAGTGAATGGCACTGTCTACAATAGATGAGCCTCCAGCCTCAGCTGATGGCATCCAGACAATCCCAGGTGGGGCCTCAAGCTCTGTATGACTCTAGACCTGTCAAGGCCATCAATAGTAGCTGCCACAGGAAGGGAGGAGGAATTTTGCATTATGGCTTCCGTCCACCATGGTGAAGTGGTGCTGCTCACTTCATGATGTCCAGGGAGGGAAGAAGACATGGCTGCTCTTGGACTACCCCTCCCGAATTCCCTTTTGTCAGGTGTGTGCAGTTCAGGCTAACTTCTACTGCTATTTTCCAAACGCTAGGATTACAGGCACGGCCAGCACACCCTCTCACCTCTGTGTCCCCTCTTAATCCAGTCTGGTCTTCAGGGAAGGTCTTTTTCATTTAGCTAATCCTCTCTGGCCCTGTCCTCACAAACACAGTCCACAGGTGTGCCTTATTCATCTCCTAGGAAGACTTTGTGGGGCTGAGGCCTGAGTGGACTGAGATTTGTTCTGATGGCTATGGAGAGAAGGAGCAAGGTGTTCCTGTGGCTGCAGGGGGAGGGCCAGGCTGCCAACTGGCTCCTTGGACCACATAGATTTGAGCCTGTCTCTCTGGAGGAACCCATCTTACCCCTTCCTCAACCCACAGCAGACCTCACCAGCACGGAGCATTGTTGACCTCTTGGGAAGGCACAGGAGTGGAGGGGTGGGAAGAACTGTGACCCTGGAAATCAGGACAGTCTGGCTACCCTTAGACAGAGGCCCCAGGCTCTCTCAGATGTTTTGCCAAAAACAGCCTCCCCGCTCCCCACCCCCATTCAGCCTGAGATTTCCAGCCATTGTGCCCATCACTGGATGCTGGTAATGGAGAACCCCTGACATTGGGGGCCTCCATGATAACTGAATCAAGTCTCTAATCATGTGCATTTCTAACTTCTTGTCCTACACAGCCTGGCAAAGACCAGAAGGACTTCATCTGGGTCTGGGTCTGCCTGGGGCCTTGGCAGGCCTTGCATTTCCCCATACAACACAGGCTAAGCTAAAAGTGACCGCCTCCAGGGCCAGGCCTCTGGCATCTGGTGGAAAGGATCCTGTCCATCTAACAGCTGAAAAGCGACAACTGGGGAGAAAGAAGCCAGCGCAGGCGATACTCCTTGGTGGGTAAACGTGGACATAGCCACGCATGAGTGTTCACACATGTGTGGGCCATACCCACTTCCAGCTCCCTCTGCTGCCTTCGGTCTCTGACACGCAGCCTTGATGGACACCAGTACTGTGGAGTGTGAAGATGGGCAGGCTTGGTGAGGTCTGGAAGGAGAGCTGCAAAATGACATCATGGTGTGGCTCTCAGCACACACAGGCACGGCAGAAGCTTGAAAGGGTGCACGGCATGTCCACAGCCTTCATGTGTCCCGCTAGATGCTGAGCAATAAAGAGAAAAGAGGGGCTGCTGGTGGGTGAGGGGCTGCCAGGCACCAGAGCAATTCAGCCCAGCGTTCCCTTTGGCAGGGGTGGGCGAGAGCTTCATCTGCCCTCAGATGCGTGGAGAGAGCTTTGCCCCCCAGTTCATCCAGAGAGGAGGTGCCAGGCTCAGTACCACTTGCCCAAATAGACAGAGGGGATGGACAGGACAGAGCAGTGCAGTGGATGACATTGGCCCTCAGGGCTCTGGGTGCTACTGGACCCAGGGGGCCTGTGTTGGGTCCCTGGCTCTGGCAGTTGATCCTCATTTTCACCTTGCCTGGATTCAGAGCCGGCATGAAAACACGCCTCTGGGTGTGCCTAGGAGGCGGTTACTTAGAAGATTTAACTGCAGAGGGAGCTCATACCCCTAATATGGGTGGCTCCATGTTGAGGAGGCAGGCCACTGGCCGGCCATGCTCGTGAGAAACTGTTAACAGGTGTGGAAAGACTCCTAAACGTGACTGAGAGCATTCCTTGAGCAGGGAACCCTGGACTGTGTTGTGTGAGGTGGGCAAAACAACTCGACACTAGCATGCACTGGCTGTTCTCTGCTTAGCCATGTGACCAGTTACCTTCTAGGTCCCACCGCCCGCCATGCCTCCCCTACCATGACGGCCTGTGACCAAGAACGGGGAGTGAAAACAAACCCTTCCTTCCTTTAGTTGCTTTGGACAGCTGTTTTAGCACAGCAGTGAGAAAACTAACGGTGGGCAGATGGCGCCAAGTTTAAGGGGGGACACTTATGGCACCCATGGCTCTGTCCATGCTCATCTTGGCCTAGCTGAAAGCTACTGGCCACTGGTCTCACCTCTGCTGAGCTGCCATTTCATAAGTCCTTTGCCCACCGCAAAGTCAGTGTTGCCTCTAGATGTGTCTTGGCCTCGCCTGGGTGACTCTGGAAATCTGGAGAGGCTGATCTGCCACAGATCCTCCCCATCCTCCCATCAAGCTGTTCCTAGCAACCAGTACCAAACCCAGCTGTTGAGGAAGCGCCTCCCAGCGCCATGGTCTCCTAAGGATGGGCAGGCTGCACTTTGGGCCTTCATGTTAGGTCCCTGAACTCATCTGCTCCCCTGGACCCAGTGCAGGACAAAAGCTTCTTGGGCCAAGGTATTCAGAAGGACCCAGCTGGGCATCTCCTCAGTTCTTCCAGCCCTGTCCCTTCAAATCTCCAGAGATTTGAGAAAGCAATGGATGCCATGCGAATGGAAAGCCCCAGCCTCTGTGAGAGAACTGGGAGTCTAGTTCTTTTTCTCCTCACTCCTTGCTTCTCTCTTTCCTCATGACCCATACACTCAGACTCCCAGGCTCCCGCCCACACTAGCAGCAATACCTCTCCAGCCCTGACAAATGGAACCATCTTTAGACACAGCCAGAACTATCAGATCATCTAATGCCCCTTCGCCCAAGGGTAAAGCCTGGTCCTTGGCCTTGGTCTCACTCTCATTGGCTTCACCAGCTCTGGTACCCACAGCTGGTTAACAAGATGACACCCATAACTCTCCGGCTTGGTCTAGGCATAGGAGAGAAGAGCAGGCGCTGTCTGGGGGAAGCATGAGAAAAAGGGCCCTTGCAGGGCTTGCTGTAAACTCCAGTGAAGAGCAGACTATGGCTCTGTCCTGCGCCCACGCCCACTGGGCTGAGGTCATTCTTTAAAATCCCCCTCTAAACAGGGATAAGGCAGAGGCGGGAGCTAGTGCCCTCAGGGACTTCTGGAACTTCTGGCCTCCCAAGCTGCTGCTCCCCCAAGGTGCTGCTCGCCACCCCCACATAGAACTTAGCAGGCATGAGCGGCCTCTCTGGCCCCTAGGACCACAGAGATGCTGTGCCCACTCAGCCTGACTGGGAGCTGGTGGGCCTGTTTGTTCACACCCGGAGGTCTTCACAGGGTGGCCAGAGGACAGGCCCCGAGAGCTACTCAGCCTACAGCCTGGCTGCCCCAGGCAGGGAGTACAGGAACAGAGAGAGTGACCTCGTGGGGTCTGAGCAGAGCAGCCCTGTTGAGGAGGAATGTTCCTGGTAGAAGCTCTGGGGAGCTGCGTCCATTTCCTGAGACAGACCAGCCCAGGATAGACTGGTGGCCCACCACGTGGGCACAGCTGTGGCTCTGAGGCAAGTTCTATGCTGCTAATCTGAGGCTCAGTAGCCAGAAGGGCCCCGCGGTCATCACCATGCACTGGATCCATGATGCAACATCTGCTGGTCCCAACCCCTTTGTGAAAGCCCAGCACGGCTGAACTCCCAGAAACTCCTGACCTGAGGATTCCCTACATTCTACAGGATCCAGGGATCTGGAACTCCTCTCCAACACCAGCGTCCAAACCATGAATAGCACCCTCGGCCAGGGCGAGAATGAAGCTATGTTCTGCCACTGCCAGTGTTCTGGTGGACATTAATCCAGAGTTCTGTCAAGTATGTCAGTCATGGGCAGCTGGAACCCATACTTGAGCAGCTGCCTTCCTGCTGGAAGACACGGCAAACCCCGAGACACACCCACAGACCCAACCACACGTGTCCCCAGCTCAATGCCCTGGCAAATTCCAGACATACTACAGCCACAGCTATGTCAGGAATGGGAAGGCAAGGGTGATGAGGGCCTTGGGGGGAAGCTTGCCTGAACAGGTGGCCCACATGGAGACCCTGGGGAGTCTCAAGTGGTTCCTGATGCTGTGGCAGGGCTGCCTCCCATCCCTGACTCAGCAGTGTAGGCTGGGCAGAAGCAGATAAAAGAGTGTGCCCCAGAAGGGGCTCTGAAAACAGATGAGGCCCAGGCCCCTGTGGCTGGAACCTTTCTGGACCTAGTTCCCTTCCTGTCACTTTGGAAAATACAGCCAGCTACCTGGCTTTGCAAGATGCCATCTCCTTCCTGCTCACTAACTACTGGTCCAGCCTGCGCCAACCCTCCTCAGAAGCTATAAAGTCCCTTTGAACTCTCTCCAAAGTTTATTCATGCACCAGGATTTTAGGGTGGATGGGGACATGAAAAAGAGCCATAACCAAACTGACCAGCAGAAGCCTGACACTCCCATGCCATACTGGTGGCCTCTGTGGCAAGCAGCCTGCTCCTCGGCGGGGACAAGAAGTGCATAATCATCCTGCCACCTCCACACATCCAGGAAGAAGGCCCTGTTAGCTCCCCAAGTGGATTTATCTGAGCTGCAGGCTGTAACAGGAATGAAGCCTTCCCAAAAATGAGGCTCAAAGAGGCTAGGAGGCAGAAGGCTCACACAGATGAGGCAGTTCAGCTCTGAGCACCCACCGGGACCTAGCGGCAGTCTCAGAATTTCCTGGCATCTGTTCACTAGTGTTGCAATGGTGAAGGGTGAGTGTCAGAAAGAAAAAAAACATTATTAAGTGGTTTTTCTCCTGAGCTCCAGGGCCAATTGGGCACACTGAGACCATCTGCAAAACCGCTTCAGCTGACTACCAGGAACGGTGTCTGCCTGAGAATTAACCCCTCTAGGACCTGGTAGCACTTCCTGGGAGCTTCCTGCAGATGGCAGCTGTGGGCACCTCTGAATGAAGTGTTGTAGGGCATAGGGTTGGAGGTGGCAGTATGGGGATTTGCACACACCTCTCTGTGCCTTCCCCTCCTCACCCAGATGTTAAGATGGTGTTTCAATAGACACAGGATTCGAAAGGCGTGGTGCTGCAGACAACACAGTTCCTATCTCTGAGCCAGGAGCCAGGTGGGACTTGGTATTTGCCCATTTGCTTTATAACAAGGCAGCCAGACTTAGAGCCACCTGCGATGAGACTTGGGAAGGGCCTGAGGGAGCCAGGTGTCCCAGCAGGTGGCAACTGAGGCACTGACAAGGCACCTGCCTGCTCACCCCCCCGCCTTTTTTCCTGTCTTGTCTGATTTCACTTTTTTGTTTTGTTTTGTTTTTTGTTTTTTCTCTGGCTGTCCTACTGTCCTAGAAATCTCTGTAGGCCAGGGTGCCCTCGAACTCACAGAGATCCACTCAGGGATCCACTTGCCTCTGTCTACTGTCACCGCCACCACTCAGTGCACCTGATTTTTAAGACAGGGTCTCTAAGTCCCTCTGTATGTCTGTGTCTCTTTCTGTATCTATCTTTGTAGCTCTGTCTCTGGCTGCCTGATCTCTATGTCTTTCTACTCTTATCTGACCCTCTGCTTCCTAGGGACTTGCCGGGGTGGGTGCTACTGGCCTGTCACTGTGCTGACCTTCAAGGGAGTGCCAGATTCTGGAAGCACAGTGGGGCCGTGGGTCTCTAAGTCAAGTAGCTTCTTTCTGGGCAGACAAGGCTAACAAGTAGAAGGGCTTCCTATGTGATCAGAGATGGCATGTATCTACTGGAAGCCCAAAGGGCTCTGGGATACGACTGTGGGGTAGAGGAGGGCTCAGAACCACAGAAGGGCTATCACACACCTGTGCCAGCCCCAATCCGTAAGCTTACCAGCCATGTTCTCTGAGCTCCTTCTCTAGGCACTTGGTTCTGTCTACCTGCCTACAGCTGCTGTTTTGTGTGTATGTGTTCACGTGTGTGTGTGTGTGTGTGTGTGTGTGTGCTCACTTGTATGTGTGTGTATATGGACATCAGAGTTCGACACTGGGCACCTTCTTAAGTTATTCTCCACTTGATTCTTTTGAGACAGGGCTTCTTACTAAGCCTGGAACTCGCTGACTCAGCTGGATGGCGGCCAGCAGGCTTGAAGGATCCTCCTGCCTCTACTCCCCCAGCTCAGAGGTTACAGACATGCACTGCCATGTCTAGTTTTTAATATGGTTACTGGGGACTGAGCTTGGGTCCTTGTAGGGAATACACTTTACTGACTGAGCCATTCCTTGAGACCATGTAAGTATTCTTTGTGGGGTTATTCTGGCCCTGTTTTATCATTTGCAATCCAGGATTTGCTTAGATTTTTAAATTTTATCTGACTAAGGAAATAGACCACAAACCTAATAAGCACTCACAAGCCTTCCTGATTCTCCATGATACCACCATGCACAAGGGGACACCCATGGAGCCCACATCCAACTCAGGAAGACTTTAATGTGCCAGCCCACTTGTCTCTGCAGACATATAAAAGTTGGCAAGGGACAACATCCTGGGCCAGCACCTGCCACAGCCAGGCTTACTAGGATCTCAGTCCTGGGGCCTTGGTTGAAGCCAATGGAGTGGACAGGAAAAGCAGTGAATACCCACGACGTTCCTGGGAGGACGCACTATTCACCAGGTGGCATTTGGGCCCAGGACATCAGCTCCAGCTCTTTCGGAGCTACTCATAGACAAAGAGGCCCCAGAGCACCTAGAGCTTGTGACCTCAGTCTTGAAAGTGTGGAGCTGGGCGGTTTCTTCCCGCTGTGCAGCAGTGTTCCTCCTGGGTAACTGTGACCTTGGCTCACTTGCTTCTGCAGCTGCTGCCGTGGCCCATCCATCATCCCGTCTGCCTGCCAGGCGTGATGATCTCAGATAAAACTCCATGGGGATCCACTGCCAGCAAGCCATCATCCATCCTATCCTCCTGGGTGCCAGATAGATGGTGACAGTCTGGTCTGACTCTAGAGGACAAGAGATCAAGATGGGTGTTGCTGCAGCCTTCAAGCGTCTACTGGCCAGCACCCCACCTCCTCCCCTGCCCAGAGCTGGGCTCTCAGCTCTATGCCCTCCTCACTCAATCCCTTGTCCAGTTGACCTATGTCCAGGCAGAGGGCCATGCCTGCTGTCTGCTAGGCAAAGGTTTGCTTTCTCTAACTTTAAGGTACAAAGAAGTAGAGGGTGTAACCCAGGGATGGCAATCATAGTTACTTGTGGCTGGAGGCCATTGGTGCCTGTGGCCTATGGTACAGGGACAGGCCAGCCTGTGCTTTGGGGTGTTTACCTCAAAGCTGTGCCATCAATTTCCTGTAGCACCTGATGTGCCTTCAGCTGCATTCATTTCTTGACACTAAGATTTAAAGCTACTTCTTTTTGGTTTTGTTTTGTTTTGCTTTTTGATTTAAGACAGGGTCTTGCTATATAGCTCAGATGAGCCTCAAATGTACAATCCCCCTGCCTCAGTCTCCTGAGTTCTGGGACAGCAGGCAGGCACCACCACACTGAACTAAGGCTATTTTATTTTATTTTTTGGTTTTTTGAAAGAGTCTCTCTGTCTTGGCTGTCCTGGACTAACTTTGTAGACCAGGCTGGCCTTGAACTCACAGCAATCCGCCTGCCTCTGCTTCCCCAGTGCTGGGATTAAAGGTGTGTGCCACCACCGCCTGGCTGCTAAGGCTATTTAATGGCAGCTTTTTGTTGTTGTTTGCAGTTGTTTTGTTTTGTTTTGTTTTGTTTTTAAATGCCCACTGACAGAAGGTGGAAGCACAGCAGCATTTTGCATGTTGATTTTTGAGCCAATAACTCATCTCTGGGAGCTACAGATGCTCTAGATTTCATCTTTGGCAGCTACCTGCAGTTTTCTGAAGTTGTCTGTGAGTGAGTTTTGCTTTTTCCTAGGCTGCTTGTTTGTTTTCCTCTCCTGTGCACAGCCGCACACAGGTGTCACCTGGCCTGTTTCTCATCACAGATTGCAGTCCATGTGCTCTGGGTTCCAGGTTTTCCTAAAAACCCTCATGGAAATGATGAAAGTTCTAGAATGTCTGGGTTTCTCTAATATTTTAAGTGGATGCTAAATTTTATTAAAAGCAGTTTTTGCCAAGATGTTTTTCATGTTTTAACAGTGAATGCCATCCCAAATTAGACCAAGGCACACTTGTACACTGGATACCATGTGGCTGTGATGAGCACCTAAAGGGCTTGAGTTACTGTGTTCATCTGTCTGTGACTTAAACAATGAGTTTGGAACCTCCCCCAGGACACCAGAAGCATAACACAGAACCCCCGTGAGCACGCTCCACCTTGTGGGATTTGATTTGCTAACCTTTGGCTACGTCTTTGGACTGGGTCTGAGGAAGATTTCGATAAATGTCTTTCTCTGCTGAGCTTAGGTCTGTAAGTCAAAAGTATGCCTCCCTTAGAGGTGTGGGGGATGTCTTGTGTCCTGCCTTCTGGAAGACAGAATAGGACATCCCCACCCACCAGGGTTTGGAAGAACACATTTTATCCTGAGTCTTTTCTACTTTCTTTCCCATTCACAATTGCCCTCGTCGGACAGGCTCACCTGCTGCCACAGCAGTTATCTGTGTTTCTGTCCAGCTGTTGTTTAGTTGCAGAATCACCATTTGGTTCATTGCTCAGAGTCTCCACAAGTCCTTGAGCACGGTGGTGCCAGCAGAGCTGTTCTGAAGGCCTCCTGGGTTGGCTGCAGCAGCTGCCTCTCTGGGTTGCTTCTGTTGTCTGTGCTGCCTAGGTTTTCACTGCGCTTCATTACTTCTGTCTGCAAAAGTTGCCTGTGGATATAATCTGATATCCTCCTCCTCCAAAAAAGATTGGCACTTGTTCCCACCAGGCTGCTGGTGACACCAGCAGGCTCAGCTATGCCTGCCAGCCTATTATCAGCAACTGAGACAACAGAGTTAGCCAAGGGGCTGCCCTGAAAGCCAGGGTAAAGGAGTCCATGGGTTCTGTGTGCTTTGCTGTCTTGTCCCAGTGCTTGCCCAACTAGCTGTAAGGATGGTAAGGCCCCACATATGCACTTAGCTGCTGCCACCCAGCCCAAGAGAAAACTGTCCCCAATCATCCCTAACTCCCAGGTGGCCCTTCCTCACCTAAGCCTCTCTTTCTTCAGTGCTTCCAATGTACCTTCAGGGCCCCCACTATCACCATAACACTCCCTGTGCCCTGTCCCTTCTTTGGACAGGCTGGGTATTTTTGCTGTTTGTAATTATCTGCATCCTATTAGTTTGAAAGTAACGCTCTCTGGCATCATTGTGACAGCTCCAAGGACTAAGGAATGCCCCACGGTGCTTCCTGTTCGGACTTCCTCATATTGCCTATATCGTGTGTTATTTGGACAAAAGACACAGTATCTTCTCTGCCACTGCTTTAGCCTGCCCACAAGGATGCCACTCTGCTCTTCCCATGTCTGGTGCCTTGTTCCTTCTGCCACGGGAACCCCTACAGTGCAGAGCGGCTAGCAAACAGTTTCTGTCCTGTGTGCCTAGTGAACACACTGGAAGAGGGTGCAGTACTGCTAGGCACAGTCCTGTCTGTGGAGCTCCTCCACCAGCAATGGCTTATAGGTAACGAGCCCAGTGAGGCATGTTGCCTCAGTCCACACTACATGTCAATCCAACCGGTCAGCAGGACTGCAGGGTTCGCCTGCTCCTCCTCTCTGCCCTGGGGACAGCACAGTGTTGATTGGAGGCAATCATAGGCTGGGGATGGGCCATTCCTGTGCCAGCAGGGCTCTGGGACCTAGCCCTGGACCTGTGCTCACTAGAAATCACTAGAACAGGACACTGATTAAGCCACCACCTCACCCACAGGAGGCAGTTGTTCACTGTTCTCTCCACAGGCTTGTATAGTAAACCATCATGGTTTAAAAGTATCTCGGTGCAGCGAGGCTGATCCTCTTCATGTTTACTAGGCATATGGAGATCTGGTGGATATGTTTCAGTCGTTTGCCTTTTTGTTATTTTGGGAGAACAGAATCTCAGCAGTAAGTGGCAGTCACACTGTCTCTTGGTGCCTGGAAGGCCTTTGTGAGGCCAGGCCTCCTTGGCCCTTCAGGTCCTCTTGAACTGTGGAGTCGTCATGTGCACAAAGAGCCAATCTCTCCTAGGTGTTGGGATCTCCTTTAGCATTTTTGTTATTTTTAAAAGACGGGTTCTTATGTAGGTGAGGTTGACATAGAACTACTGACTCTGCTGCCTCCTCTCCCAGGTGTTGGCACTGCAGGCTGTGCCACTGCATGCACCTAAGTAGTGTTTTCTGTGCCAGCTTTTCCTTCACTTTTATACCCAGCTCAAGTCACCTTCCCTCAAGTCTCAGCCAGAGTTCACCACCTAGTTTATTGCACCCCTTGTGAAATTCCAGCTGCCATGAGCTTCATTGTGAATTTGTGTCCCATTGTCCTAGCACCCCCGCATCCTCATGGTGGGTCTCTGTCTTAAGTTCTCAGTGTTCTGAACCATCTACTGCTGGGCCACACACAAGTCCATCAAGACAAGTAACTGTCCTTCTTAAAGATTTGGGTTTTTTCATGTTTGTCTGCTGTGGGAGTGTAGGGAATCAAAGAAGCATCAGGTTAGAGGCACTGGGCTCTCCACATCAGGAAGGGAGAGCAGTAAGCACTCCTAGGCACTGAGCCATCTCTCCAGCCATCTTCATCGTGCCCGTCCACTGTCACAGAAGGCCTGCTTGGCTTCTGCTTGAAACTTCACTGGCTGCACCACTTAGAGAGCCCACACCTTCACCAATGAGGCTTTGATTCATGAGCAGTGACTTGTGTTTGCTTAGCTTCTCTCTAGTTCAGTGACATCTACCTCAGTATCTTTTGTTAGATTTATTTCTGTTGGTGGAAGCTTCTGGAAGTCCAATATGCAGCATTTAAGAGCATCTGTGCTGATTCTGATTGACATGAAAGTTGATTCTTAAGTGGCCCGTAGCTAGCACCCAGAAAAAGCACACACACAGGTTTCTTGGTCACTCCTGTGGTGTCCGCTACGTGTCCACATCCAAGATATCTATAGACAGAGACAGTCTCACTCTGGCTTTGCAGTCACACCTGGCTGCTCAGTGCTCACAATCCTTGCCATTGTTCAGAGTAGCTGAGGGGTCAGGTGTCCTCATTTGTCACACGTCAGAGTTCAGGGGATATTTGTCACCGGATTCTTATAGATGCCTCTGATCACACCTATGGTGACTTTGCTCAACGTGCCCTTAACCATGAACAGGTAACTTTTATATAAAGTTTGTCTGCTTAAGATAACCATGTGGTTATACTAGCATAGTGAGTCACAATGACTTTCAAATATTATACCAAGCATAAGTGCCTAAATCCAACTAAACCAGGGGAGAAGTGGGGTTACACATCACTTGATGTCACTAAACATAGCCTGTTCATGCTTTGGGGTAGTTCAGACACAAGCAACAATCTTCCTTTTCTTCTTCTTCCTTCCCTTCTCTGCTACCCCACCCCAGCCTGGTGTCAAGGCAGCATGTCATCCCATCTGCTTTTCCCCAATCCATCGATGCTGCAACAGTCTCATCTTCCATGTGTATCCACCATCCTTCTGGCTGGTTGTAGCAGGAGTTTATCAACTGTCTGAAGATTTGTATAGGTGGGATGCTCTATTTGTAGTCTTCCCACAGCACCAATGTTGGTTTTGTTGTTTGAATCTAGACTTAATTCACCCCAAGTTTGTCTTAGCCTTTTCTCAGCACGCCTGACATATTCCACGTTTTGACATTCCAATCTGTCATTAAATGAAGAATATCTTCATGAGTCCATTTCTATTTATTTGACCCATGGGATGTTTTTTCCTTATTAACATTGACCTTGCTTCCATTTGGTCATCGAACACACAACACGGCTCAGAGCTGGTGGCAGGCTGAGTTCCTCAACAATGCTCCAGAGAATACCTAGGTATACATCTTCCTCGGGCTACTGGATCATGTCCTACAGGGACAAGGCCAAGGCTAGCGGCCACTTGAGCAAGCATTCTAGTCTTCATGGATAGTTACATTTCTATAGATTTCAGATACTGAAGGCTTAAAGTTGCACACCAACACTGTCTTTCTTTAATGCAATTAAAAGAACTTTAAAATAATTCACTTCTCTTCTTGCCTGTCCTGAGTTAGTCAAGTTTTCCACTATTTGATTTCTTTAATCTCAGACAGCCAATTTTCCATAGATCACTTAAGACCCATTTCTGCTCCAGGTGATCCAGCAGTCTTTTACTCAGAAAGCCTCCATCTGGGCCACGGTGCTAGTCTTGAAAATCCCCTACAAGCTCCTTTCCACAGAGCTTCTTTAGCACATGGCCTCAATTCTCATGTTTCTGCCAAGTGTGATCCACTTATCAAAAATAACCTTGAGATATAACAAACACCAAACATTACACCTTTTCCCCCTTGAGACAGGGTTTCTCTGTGTAGCCTTGACTGTCCTGGACTCACTTTGTAGACCAGGCTGGCCTCGAACTCACAGCGATCCGCCTGCCTTCTGCCTCCTACACTTCACTTTTTTTTTTTTCCCGAGACAGGGTTTTTCTGTGTTAGCCTTGGCTGTCCTGGACTCACTTTGTAGACCAGGCTGGCCTCGAACTCACAGCGATCCGCCCACCTCTGCCTCCCGAGTGCTGGGATTAAAGGCATGCGCCACCACACCCGGCGCCACTTCATCTTTTTGACTGACGAATACAGTGACCTGGTGTACAGGACAAAAGTATCTGTTATCCGATCCAGGCCAGTCTCAGCACCCCACAATGATACACTCCTCCCTGTATGTTAGCACCTCTTTCTGTCCCTTTCAGATCCTGACCACGTGTTTCTGTGAATCTGTCCATTCATTCATATGACCTTCCAGTAAGGAGTCTTTTACTTCTGGATTCTTTCACTCACTAATGTTTTCAAGTTCATGAAGCTACGGTGTGGGCCAGAGTGCCAATCTTTGGCAGTCAAACAGTCCTCTGTATTGAGAGGCATGCCTTCGTTCCCCTATTCATATGCTGGACCTTTGGGCTCTTTCCACTTCAGGTTGTTATGAATGGGGCTATTACAGATATGCACACACAGGTGTATATATGAACACAGAGGGTGTTCCTGGGATTACAACTGCAGGGTCACACGGTACATTGTTACTAGCTTTCTGAAGACCTGACTGCTGAAAGCAGTTACCTCCCAGAACTCAAGCTTCCGAGGTGTGGGTCTACTGCCATCTCCCATCCTGTGTATCTGGGGTCAGGATGTGCTCTTGCTGGGGTGTGCTTTCCTTTCTGGATCCTTCTGGAATTGATCTTCTGTTCTTCACTCTTGCCTGGGATCCTGCCCAGATGTAACCCCAGCCTCCGTGCCTTTCCCCAGTTCCCACACACAGGTCCATCTTCAACAATGGCTGCTCTCTTCTGCTCCCTCAGTGTACCCTGGTGAATAACCAGCCCGGGAATTCAGAATGCAGTGGCCTGAGACAGAGGCATGATAATTTGAGTACACAACTTTGAAATCATTCTAGGAAAAGCCTCAAGCATGGCACTGTCAGTAAGGACAACTTTACTGGCACTTCACAAGCCACTGATTGACTACTTGAAACTGCCTTCTCCAAGAAGCCCCAGGATTGCACTCAGCCTATGCATTCAGAAGAGGATGGATTGGAGGAAGCAGCTGCCCCAGGGGTGCCTACAGCTCACATGCACCAGCAGAGAGGGCCGGAGTAGGAATCCCCTGGTAGCATGGACCTGGAAGTGAGTATTCTTCCCAGTACCCATTCCGGGAACAGGCACCCTGGGGAAGTCCTCTTGTGGTGCAACAACACTGAGCCTCTGTGGCCATAAATACACTTTATTTCATTAGAAATGCATAATTACACCGTGGAGCACTCCCCTAGCAGCGGGTCCGCAGTGCTCCAGCATTGTCAGTTGCCTCCAACACCTATGTCAGGACCCCGAAGGGAGTACACGGCCAGGCTTCTGTTACTCCACAGATGTGTTTCTGTTCTGGCTTTGTTTTTTGTTTTGTTTTGGGTTCTTTTTTTTTTTTTCCTTTTTTTTTTTTCCCATTTTCTCTTTTGTTATAAACACCATAGCAAATTAAAAAAAGCTGTTTAAACAAAATATTGTAGTTCTTGTTTTTCTGAATGTACTCAGCACACTCCGCACTACACTTCTCCTCTGGAGACCAGCAGTGAGACTCAAATCCTGAGGCGCCTTCCAGCAGGGGGTGGCCAGGACCTTCCCCCAGGAGGAAGGACTCTCTGATGCCCTGCAGAACCCACAGTTGCTGCTGAAGCAGGAGAGCAGGACGCAGGGCAGGGTCAGTGAGCAGCTGTGGCGTGGCTCCTACAATGCCTGGTCTCACTGGATCTGGATGGCTCCGTGTTCAAGCTGCATTTCCGGCTGCAGAGTGGGTTGCAATGCTTCAGCCGTCTGCAAGGTGGGGAAGAAAGGAAAGCTGTTCTAGAAAAACACAGCAGCACATGTGTGTCAGCAAGCCACCTATGTGTTATACAGAGCCACAATTTCCACACACAAGTAGACAAGGTACAGCAACCTCAGAAGTGTGCATACCAGGCTCCCCGTGACCAGACGGGAAAGAAGCAGACCTCACACCTGCCTAGGAGAACTTGGGTAACTGAGGCCAAACTGCTGCTAACTCCCCATCCTTTCCTCAAGGTGCCCTGAGAAACAACAGGAATTAGACATGCCATGTTCTTAACCTGACATCTTTCTAGACTCTCATGGTCATATTGACTTCCTATAGAAACCCCCTAGTGCTCTAAAGCGGCACCTTGGAACAGCTTAAAGACATGGCGCCTTTCAATGAGGGATGTCACAAAGACTGCAGGCACTGCTTCAGGATGAGAGCGTGCGACCTTGAAGGACTCACGGAGCTTCTGTGTCAGCTCCACTGCAGGAGCACAGAAGGATAAGTAACTGAGTCTCAGTACTGAGTCAGGCACAGGGCTTTCTCCACTCGAGGCTCACAGACAGGGCTGGCACCTAATGGCTCTCACTGCACATCGAAGACTCTGATTTTTAAACACAAACCAAACAAACAAAACCAAAAGTGGCTTCTTTCCCGTCTCCCTGCTGGGGACAGTATGGCTGAGGCTATGTTCAGTTCATTTTGTTTTTTAAGATTTATTTATTATTATATATACAGTGCTCTGTTTGCATGTACATCTGCAGGCCAGAAGAGGGCATCATATCACATTATAGATGGTTGTGAGCCACAATGTGGTTGCTGGGAATTGAACTCAGGATGTTTGGAAGAGCAGACAGTGCAGTTAACCTCTGAGCCATCTCTCCAGCCCTCAGTTCACTTCTTAAAAAATAAAAATAAAGCAGGGTGTGGTGGCGGATGCTTGTAATCCCAACACTTGGGAGGCAGAGTCAGGTGGATCGCTGTGAATTCAAGGCCAGCCTGGTCTACAAAGCAAGTTCACCACAGCAAGGCTACACAGAGAAACCCTGTCTCTAAAATCCAATGAATGAACGAACGAACGAACGAACGAATGAACGAACAAACGAGGATTTCAGTTCAGGTGGAGGGATGGGGATTGTAGATGCTTTCTATGAAGCTCTGTGCTCAGGTAGGCAGAAGAATGCCTAATGCTTAAGCAAGTTTGCAGAAATGAGACCAGGTGGGCAGCTGTGTGTCAAGCTGAAGGAAGCAGCCTCTTAAGGCTTTATGGGCCCAGGTTCCTTCTCTGAAAACCTGGAATAGGAGTTCCTAGGCCTTCAGGGAAGGAATCCCATAGTGCCCTCTCCTCAGATGCCTGGCCTAGCAGTTCCATAAGTCCTTCCAATGCCTGAGGCAGAGAAGCCTCAACAGCTCCTGGGATAAGTAAAATCATGCCCAGCCTAGGGCCAAGGCCTGGCTCTCAGGCTTAGGGGACCACAAATTTCTGTGAGAGCCTGCATTGCCCACTGTACCAGGCCCATCATGCACAGAGGAAGGAGCGCCAGGAAAGTTTCCTGCGGTAGGCAGAAGGGCGCAGAAGGAGGTAGGAGACCTGACAACAGGGTACAGACTCAGATTGTCTTGAGCTTTCTGCCTCCCGACCACTGTCACTTCCCCTGACTGGGCTGAGCCACTGGAGCCCACAGCTTCTGGTACCCAGGATGGGCTGCCAGGCAGAGGGGCTGTGGCTTCTGTGGCCTTCAACAGAAGGGGCAATGAGTTCTCAGGAAACAGAGACCCTGACTC
Source organism: Acomys percivali (assembly GCA_907169655.1). Taxonomy (NCBI): domain Eukaryota; kingdom Metazoa; phylum Chordata; class Mammalia; order Rodentia; family Muridae; genus Acomys; species Acomys percivali. The sequence continues at coordinate 6,381,681 of OU015753.1, forward strand.
TGGGCTCCTCTAAGAATGTCTCTGAGGAAAGGGGGCAGGGAAGAGATTTGGTCTGGTGTTAGATCCAGACAACCATTTCTAGACAGGTGTCTCAAAAGTACAACTTGCATTTCAAACAGAAATGTCTCTCTCCAAGGGTTCCTACCTCTAGAGGAATGTCAGGCACAGCTCCAAGTCCAGTGTCTACTAGGGAGGCTGGTGGGACCAGGAAGGATAGGACTCACCTGTGCTGCAGCTGTGTGGTCGCTCACAGGCGCCAGCTGGACATACTGAACCTGAATGTCACTGCCCTGAAGAGGCGACCCGTCTACTCCCGTAGCAGCAGGGTCTGAAGAGGCCACGGCTATGAGTTGAGCACCCTGCAGTACCTGGGTTTGGGGACAAAGCCAGGCTGGTCAGTAGAGCTTGGGTCAGTAGACCCCCATCCTCTTCTGGCTCTGAAGCAGCAGGAGGCCCCAGGCCCACAGCACGGATGCCAGTGCAGTGCAGCCTCACTGCCCACTGCAGAGAGACACCTGTTTAGGTGAGTGTCATGGAATCTGTAACATCTACACACAGCCTTGTTACACACAGACATTAGTCTTCTAAAGCCCATGTAAAAACAAACAGGCTAGAACTTAAAGAGGTAGCTAAAGAAAACTGTACAGGCACATTGAGGACACAGCCAGAGTGCTTAACAAATCCTGGGCAGAGCCACCATGGAATCAGTAGCTTTAGACAGAAAAGCAGAAGGAGAGGACAGGGCTGCAGAGATGGCTCAGCAGGCACATCGCTTGTGTGAGGGCATGAAGATTTGAGTTCGGATCTTCAGCATCCACACACAAACCAGGAGTAGCTTATATGCCTGTAACCCCAAACAGGAAGGCTGCTGGAGCTAACTACCCAGCCAGCCTGGCCAAAACAGTGAGCTCCAGGTGCAGTGAGAAGCCTGTCTCAGAAAAAATAAGATGAAGATAGATGAAGACAGCATCATCCACGTCTACATGTGCAAACACAGGCACTCATATGCACACATACATGTACGCACGTGTGCACATACACATACACACATGCACACACGCACATGCACACACACACACCAAAAAAAGAAAAAAGAAAAAAGAAAGAAGAGAAGAGCTACTATGGCAGGGAGACTGGAGGAGCAAACAGGCTCCAAGGGGAGGGTGTGACCAAAGAGACCCCAGGGGCAAGTAACTATTGAACAGAACCTTTAGCCCTTCTATTATTCTGACCCTGCTTGACCAAGGAGCCTGCCTCAGAATGGACCTGAAGGAGGGGGAATAGGCTTGGGTGATCCCACCCCTGGATCCTTCCCAATGACTTACTTCCCACAAGCTGCCCCTGGTGCTCACACAACTGGGGAGGTGGCTGGAGGCAGGCAATGCACAGCCTCTGTCTGGCCATTCATAGTTGCCAGGAACCATGAGGCCCTTCATTGGGGCTGAGGGAAGGCCAGGAATCCCAGGCATGGAACTCCAATAATGGACAGACTCGCCCATATCAGAGGCACTTACGGCAAGATGGCATGCCTATCCTGTGGTACAGAGAAGACTGAATGTGACATGGTTCCCCACAACCAGAGATAGCAGTACAAACTCACCCAGTAAACTTCTAAGAAGAGCTGTCCTCATACAGTGTTGGCTTGACTGTCAGATGACATGTGCCTTTTTAAAGGACACACTCCAAGTAAGGACAGTGTTTTTATGCTAATGAGGGTCTGCTAAACCTGTGGCTCAGGTTCACAGGCAGTGGAAAAAAAATATTTTTTTAATGACTGAAAAACTCTTTTTAATTTTTCTGAATAACTGAGAAAAAAATGACACAACATATTTGGGGATATGACCGCCAGCAGACTGAATATAGCTGTCCCCTCAGAAACTTATGCTGGACTCTTAACGCCACAGTGGCAGTATCGGGAGGTGGGTCTTTCTTAAGGAATGGACACCTAGCATTTCTTTGGAAGTGGTCCACCTCCATCTTGGAGAGCGCAGTGGGTTCTGGGTCAATCTCTCCTCCAGTATCACTCTGCTAACCCACGGAGGCCCTGACAGACTGCTTAGGGAGGAGCCAAGAGACAAGAGCAACAGTGACAGTCCAATCAATGGCTAGCCTGTCTCTGCACGTATCTGGCCCTCACAACATACCTCTCTGGACCTGCTTAGTGCTGCTCTTCTGTATGTCAACATGTGGGGATACGAGGACAGTTTCTTGGCCTCATAGGAGCCACACATCCTGGTCAGCCACTCCGTGGGCCATGGTGACAGGCAGTGGGCTGTGCAAAACAGAGAGGCTGGCCCTCCTCCCTCTCTAGGTGCCCAAAGTCAGGTTAATTAAAAAGAAAAGGGATGTGCAAACACACATCCAGGCAAGTTTAAAACTCAGCATAAACACTTGCCTGGTACTTGCACCCCAAAATATCTTAGCAGTGCCCTTACCCCACACCCAGCTCTGGCACAGCAACTCACAATGCTACTGGCCACTCTCTCCCTCTTCAGGGCAAAGCAGGGCAACAGATGCTTATTTGCCCAGCAGCTGGCTGAAAGTAAACACACCTGACTAGAGTAAAATGACCTGGTTTTTCAGGAATGGTTGACAGAAGCCTCGGGTCCCTCCTTCTACCCTGACTTATTTTTGTCAGAACTACATCTCTCCAGACAGGGTGCTTTGTTTCATCTGACCAAGCAGTTCAACTTAAGACAAAACCAAGACTTTTATATTTAGGGGAAAAGCAAATGGAGCTCTTATTTTGGGGACAGCCTTTGGTGGCAGACTGGGTGGGAGCCTTGGCTCTTCCAGACCCTCCCACTGTGTGAGCTGACCCTAACCTTTCATGGGAAGCCAGGGTAGCCTAGAACTTCTCTTCCCCTGCGTTTACTCACCCAGAGTCCCTCCTGCCCACCCACCCCCTCAGCAGCTCTTGTGGACTCAGGGGGTCCCACATGCTCCTGTGCCAACACTGCAGCCTACCAAAGGCAAGCTCTGCAGAGGAATGGGCTATTCCCACCCAGCAGCTGAGGCACAGGAACTTCCTGGTCTCACTGTGAGACAATGCATCAAACCAACAGGATAGTATCTATGGCCCAGTTGTGCCTGGCTGTCTCCCCTGACCTCCCTTGGGTCATCCACCAGGGTAACCCAGCTAAAGGCAAAGGGTGTCTCCTTATGTGCTCCCTGAACAGGCAGAAGCAACAGGCTTCAGAAGGAAGGAGAGAGAACAAACACCAGAACTGCTGTAACAGCAGACGGGCCCTACCTCCATAAGGGAAAGGTTCTGTGGGGTAAGGGCTCTGAGCTCATCAGATGGGCCTGACTTACTAGCCATTCATCAAACTGTGTGTCTTCATATACCATCAATAGTTTCAAGTATACCTGTACACATGCATGCATCTGCATGTAAGGCACAGATACTACATCAGCTCTGCTAAGCCCCTAACATTCACCTCTCTTACAGTGTCTCTGGCTGCCAAAGTAAACTCTTAGCCACAGGCCTCTTTAGGTATCCCAGCATGGACAACGGCAGTTATATGGCAGCCTCTGCAAGCCTGTGCTCAGTGTGTGGCACTCACTTGCTGTAAGCTCTGTAAGGGCCAACTACCTGTGGCAAGCAGGCCTGCCTGCTGTCCAGGGCTCTAAGCTGATCCTTCTTTCTCGGTCCCTGAAAAGCACTGCTCAGGCCACCCACATCTCCCGACAAAAAACACTTACAAACCTGGATCATCTCATTTCCAGCAGGCAGATCAAGTGTGTCTCCTCCCAGAGGCCAAAGCTGGGAGGGATTAGCCTGGGCCACTGAGTCACCGCTGACAGGAATGGGATTCTGGCACAGGCCCCACGACTGGAAGAGATCAGAATGGGGGCTGTAGGCTTGGTAGTGACTTGTCAAGCCACAGATCCCCACCGTGTGGGGAAGAAGTAGGAAAAAGGGAAGGTGCTGGCACACTGTGGCTGCCTGGTTTGCTATCTCCTGGGAACTCAGAAGCCAGGTCACCTTTAGAAACCCCAAGTCAGAGGGCTGGGCGTGGTGGCGCACGCCTATAATCCCAGCACTCGGGAGGCAGAGGCAGGTGGATCGCTGTGAGTTCAAGGCCAGCCTGGTCTACCAAGCAGGTCCAGGACAGCCAAGGCTACACAGAGAAACCCTGTCTTGAAAAACCAAAAAAAAAAAAAAAAGAAACCCCAAGTCAGGAGTTATAACATAACCACAGTTTCCCAATAATGTTACATTTTTCAGATTCTTCCATAGTGAGTTTAAGGTAACTGTAGCTGTTTTTAAAGAAACTTCTGCCATCATAGAACCGGTGTCCCAGAAAGCTCTGCCTGTGTTGAGAGCAGCAGAGCAGAACCCTCCCTGCTTAGCAACCCAACAGCGCTGTCCTGCCAGCACTGCCAATAAGACAGACCATTTTCTACATGAAACATGAAGCTGCTTAACCCTGGGGTGCTATACTGCAGGACAACCTGGATTGCAATATTAAGACAAAAGTGTAACTCAACCAACCTCAGCGAGTAGAAGCAAGCCTCTCATGTGGAGAAAACTGAGAAATCAGGGTTTCAAAGACTAGAACTACTAGGCCTGGCTAGCGAACTGCCTTCCAGTGCAGAGGCTGAGGCTTGGACCC
>OU015753.1:6389256-6445394 GCA_907169655.1 Acomys percivali
TGTGTGTGTGTGTGTGTGTGTGTGTGTGTGTGTGTGTGTGTGTGTGTTTGCATGGGAAAGGGGTTGTGGCACACCCATGTAGAAGCCAGAGGACAATGTCAGAGGCCTCATTTCATTGAGATGAGGCATCTCACCAGGCATGAAGCTCACTGCTCTCCTCCCTGTTTCTGCCTGCTCCTGCTTCAGACACTGGGGTTTTTAGCACACATGGCCCTGCACACTTACATGTGCACCGGGGATTCAGACTGAGGTCTTAATGAGCTTGGGGGGGTGGGCAGAAGCTATCCCAGACTTTCCCTTCCAGGCTATGGTCTAGAAGGCCTGTTTTCAGGTGATTCCGCCTACCATCTTGTCCCCAGAGACCTTAGGCAGGTATGCCCTTGCACATGGAGCCAGGAGAGGACCTGGGCTGCATGAAAACAGATGGTGTGGCAGATCTCATGCAGGCTGCCTGAGAGACAAAGCCTATCCACACCTCCAATACAGAGCTCTCCACAACAGAGAGTGGGCTTCCAACACAGAGTTTACTACAGAGTCCAGGTAGGCCTTGCCACTAAACTGTAGAGGAAGCCAGAAAGCATGGTACCAATGGTGAGGTGAGGTGAGGGATCCTGTGGGCCTCCATGTCTTAGTATAACCTCACTTAGAAAGAGGGACCTAGAGGATAAGGGTGGCCCTAACCTAAGGACAAGTGTCCTTCCAAAAGTAGGGACATCTAAACGCAGACACAATTCTAAAAGGCCATGCACCAACAGAAGCTATCGGGGATGATGGGACCATAAGCCAAGGACTACCAAGGACCTAGTGCAATTGTTAGAAAGCCCCTCCAGAGCCTTGAGAAGTAATGAGCAGGCAGTCTGGCCTCCATTGACGCCTCTGTACAGGTGGCTGGCTGGGGTTCCTCTGCCTCCTCTACAGGAAGCCTGGCCTTCTCTAGACACCTCTGGTCTCCAGAATACTGGTTGAGGCATTTCATTTGTTCTAAGACCTAAGTAGGGACCAGGAGTTTGGGGGTTAAAACCCCAAAATACAAAAGAGCCTTTCACTTGAGGTCCTCAACTGGACCTCCCAGAATACCCTGAAGCCTCTCTCCTGAGGTGGCTTTTGGAGCAGCTCACTGCCCTTCAGAGGAGCTGCCAATGGTCTCCTCTAACTGCCCCACTGGGTCCTATCCACACTTCCTCTGGCCCCTTCCTAGCAGGGGTTGACAAAGATGAACTCTGGATCCCTGCTGGATGTCGATAGGAATCTGCAGCATCTTAATGTAAAGGAGTCACCAAAATTCAAAAAAATAAATAAATAAATAAAAAATCAATAGTGATTTAAAAAGGCAAATTCCAGTTCTGAACTGGGCAGAGCAGGCCAACAGATAGCCTGCAGAGGCAATGGGAAAAGAGCTTTACATATCAGTAGAGAAGGAAAAGCCCTCCCACACACAACAGAGCATGGCACATTTGGCTGGCAAGGCAAGGCAGGGCACTTGAGCTGCCCAATCTCTGTCTCACTTGGAGCTCAAGTGCTGCCGGGCCCATCCTTTTCCACCTGAGCCACATACCTATGATATGGCCCAGGCCTCCTGATGTCCATGCATTTCTCAGAGCTCTGTGCCCCAGGACTCTGCTAGAAAGGAGTGCAGCACTCAGCCCTGAGACCCTAGCTCTGGCCCTAGAGCTCAGAGCAGTAGAGGGTGGGGACTGACCACTCTTGAGAAACCTCCCAAGAAGCATCACAGCCTCTCACTTGAGTGCCACTCACCCCCACCTCAGAGGCCCTGACCTCAAAGAGGGAAACAGCAACTGTGTTCCCATTAAAGCACAGTAGCTGTTCCCAAACACAGCCACTTGGGAAAACCAAAAGCTCCCTTACTTGGGATGGCAGTTGGTATTTATGGTAAGTCTTATGATGTGAGCAAGAGACCACTTTGACTTAACTAAGATCAAGAGTCCAAAATGCCAACACATCACTTATTTTGGGAGTAGAAAAACTCTGAAAGGGGAAGCACTTCCAAGAGTGGACTAGGGGCAAAAGGAGAGCCTATGCCCTGATGCACAGGTGTCCTTGTTCCCATGGTAACACTGGGCACTAGAAAAAAAAAGCCTCAATACAAGGAAAGGCCCCTGGATCGCTGTGGCTCTCTATTCCAGAGAGTTCAAGCTACAGAGCACCCACTGAGGAAGCCATGAACACTCTTCCCTCTTGTCCAAGGCTGGCAAGTGAAGGTGGCAGAAGAGTGAGCACCTAGTGAATGAAGAGTCTTCAAGCCAGAGGGAGCTGCACGGAAACAGATGGGAAGAGCACCCTGCTGTTGGGGGCAAGCCAAAGCTGGAGACCATAGTGGCTATTTCTCAAGTATATGTGGAACATCTAATTGTCAGAGGATCGCAGATCTGCCATTCAGCCTAGCCAGAACAGGAAGAACCAGGGTGCCTGGGGTACTGGAACGGGCTTGGGTGACAAGTCAGGGACCTCTGGGCCCCAGTACAATAGCACCTGGGCTACTTGAGGTTGGTGCTAGGCAAGGGCTCTGGGTACTTGGGACAGATGTTGCCCTGTTTGTTAATCCGAGCTGCACTCTGCCCATGAGGAAACACAGCTCAGACACTGACTCATTTGTCTGAGTTTATAGGGCCAATAAAGCCAAATGAACAGAGGAGGCCTTGAAGGCAGTGTCCAGCCTGCTCCCCTCCATGGTTGGAGTCACCTCTTACTTGTGACAGCTTTGTTAGAAAAGAGCAAGGAGAATGATGCCACCAAAAAGCTGCAAAAAGTGTCACTGGACTCAAATAAGAGGGCAAGTATTCACAGTGAGTGTCTTCTCCTTCAGCGTTTCTTATAAAGGAGCACAACCTCAGGACTAGGACAGATGCCGAGGCAGCCTTTCTGCACAGCATGCTCCCCAGCTCTCTATGGGGGCCTGTTGGAAGCTCAGACAAGGGGCCTCTGAAGCAGCCCCCAGAGGAGGGTGGCCAACTCATTATGTGGTACTCAAGTGCCAGGCTCTGCCCCTGGCATCTGAGAATTTTCAATTCACTGCTTTGCTTCTGCCCTTTCCTATTAATGACTTGATGCTCTTATTAAACATATCACTATGACCATACAATTTCAACTTGAAATCCATGGACAGCCAGACCTGATGGTGCAGGCCTATATCCGCAAGGCTGGGTCAGGAGGTCCCAGGCGTAAGGCCTTCCTGGACTACATGATAAATCGAGTCCTGAGCTAGAGAATGATAGGGTCAGCCTGTGCAACTTAGTGAGACCCTCTCAGAATGAAAAACGCAAAATGAAACCGGGTATGGTGGCACACACCTTTAATCCTAGCTCTTGAGAGGCAGAGGCAGGAGCATCTCTATGAGTTTCAGGCCAGCCAGAATTATATAGTGAGACCCAGTCTCAAAAACCAAAACAAAGCCAAAGGGGGGAAAAAATAGCTAGTTATACACCTCAAAGTGTATACTCAGTGGTAGAGCATTCTCCTAACAAGGGCAAGAGTTCAATACCCAGTATCTTAAAAATAAATACAAAATCCATATACATAGACAGGCCCTGGCTTGTGGATTCTCAGCTTTAGGGAGGTATGACAGCATGCCCACATAGCCACTATTTTCTCCTTTGACTCCTATCACTCAGTAGGTGGGGAGGTACCACACCTTAGTGTCAAAGAGGATTTTTTTTTTTAAGATGACCTAAGTGCTCTGAGTCAGAATTAGAGAAGGAGCGAGCATGTGTGAATGCTAATCTGCAGCAAAGCGCAGGCCCTCACTCAGTGGTCCTAACGGTCCTGAACCCCCCGTGAAGGAAGGGCAGAAAAGAAAGGAGCTGAGCCTGTTTCCAATGATAACAAGAGTGTCATAGTTAGCAATTTTCAAAGTGCATTGGAAGTGGGGGACGGGCTGGAACAACTTTAATCCCAGCACTCAGAAGGCAGAGGCAGGCAGATTTCTGAGTTTAAAGCCAGCCTGGTCTACAGAGCAAGTTCCAGGACAGCCAGGGCTACACAGAGAAATCTTGTCTTGAAAACAAACAAACAAAAAAGTATAGTGGAAAATAATAAAAATAGATCAAAAATAATCCTGTGATTACAAGGTTTGCCCCCTGCCATGGCTGACCAGAGTCCCTAGGGAATAGAATGTGGGATATAAGAGGGCACAGCGGGCGGCACCAGTGCCACCTGACTGACCTCAGCTATCCCCTTATGCAACTAACACAGCTCCTGCAAAGTACCCTGGCTCCAGTGACCAGAGGCTGAAACCACAAACATGAGCGAGCACTCCTCCTAGTTATCTTTAAAAAAAAAAAATCACAACATACTTCCCAGCCACAGGCTCTGTCCAGCTTCTCATGGGACTCTGCCTGACTTCAAAGACTTCTGTGTCACACTGTGACAGCAGCAGTCATCTATCACGCTGTGGTTCACAATACATGTATACATGTGGTATGTCAGAACCAGTATTCAAGAGCTACTGGGGGGGGGGGGACACACCAGAAAAGAAAGTGAACACTACTAAAGCTGTAGTGAGCCACGCTGCCTTCGGGAGCTGTTGTGACTGCAGACACTTATGAGGGTCGTGTAAGATCACTCTCACTGAGGCTGGAAGCACAAGCACAAGCGAGTCTGAAGGCACAGCAATCCTGTCCAGGAACCCTGCCATCCACTACAGAGCCAAACTACCCTTCCTAGGTAGCTGGCCCAAGCACCAGCTGTCCATGCCAACAGCCCACAGAGGATGCTCAAGGGGCAGCAGTGACTCTCATCAGAGCTCAGGTCTGTGGGTAAAGTGCCTGTCCAAGAGCAAAGCCAAGGCCAGCCCCCAGTGGCCTTCTCAAGGCAGCTACTAGCTTACTGGCTTCAAGAAGTCCCCATGACCTCAAAAGGGTCACTCTTTACCATTTTCAATGTACCCAAGAGAACACCACCACCACTCTACAACCGTCAATCCTATGACTCTTGGCATTTAAGCACTTTTAATTTCCAGAATCTTCTGACAACCCACACAAAGTAAAGACTCCAGTGCACTGACACTGTAAGAACTGAGATCCTCTACTGTCACACCCACAGCCCCCACTCTGGAGCCCTTCCCTTGCATGAGGGTCCTAGATTTCCTGGACCCTGCTTTGACTTACCACCAAAGCTCCACCCAACCAATTCCATCAGACCACTCCAAAACGGCGCTGGCCCTAACCATGCTCACAGCTACAAAGGCAGAGCATGGGCAGCAGTGTGTCACCTTCCAATGGTACCTGTGGCTTCAACTGAGAAGAAACAAATCACCAGCCTCAGTCAGTTTAAATACTCTGCCAATCTCCCAGAGCTGACTCAACAGAGCCACAGTGCAGTGAGCAGCTGGAGGCGCAGGCTCAGCCCTAACCCTCACTTCCCCACAGTGCAACTATAATCAGTGCCTTATATCAAATCCAAGTTCAGTGTACACGGCAGCCAGCGTCCTCTGCAACCTAAGAGCACAAAAAGGATGTGAAGCCATTGCCACAGAAGGCACACGGGCCAGAGGCTGGAGGGAAATGATGGCCTATGTGTGTGGGTGCTGCAGCTCCTGAGCTCAATTCTGATGTGGAGCCGACACAGAGGAGCCAAGATGAAGCATGGCTTTGAGAGCCTGGGCAAAGACCCTCCAAGCTGTGTTTAAGAAATTCTGCTGCAGTTTATACTGCAGCATCCAGGGAACCCCTGCTTCCTCCCTATGCTACCCAGAGATGCTGAGTACTGGCCAAGCAGCACTGGAATACTGAAGTGGGAAGACAAATGGCAAACAGCAGCAACCGCTAGAGTAAGAACGGCCAAGAACAAGCAAAGGCCCTCTGGGCTGGTCAGTGCAGACAGAGGAGGAGACATGGACAGCACACGGCTCACTTGTTCCCACACCAGTCCCTGAGCACAGCCACTGAAGCTTCAAATGCCCCATTCTCCACTAGCCTTCCTGACTGTGCTTGCCCACAGTGGCTGTACACACTAGAAGCAGCTGTGCACCTGTTGGGCCAAGTTCAGATGGCTCCCTCCTCAGTAATCCCTAATCTCTGGTGCCCACAGCCTCCTGTGACAGACAGCCTCTCTCTGGGGACACAGCCATCCTGTCGTCCTGCTGCAGCCTTGATGTAGCAAGCCTTACCTTCCCACATCTGATTGACAAATAATGATGAATTATGAACATTAAGAAAAAGTCAGTCACGTAGCTATCTGCCAGAGCTTTCACAACTGAGGATGGTCTCCTAGTCAACACCTTCCTACACCCTACAGCCAACGCATGCAGTCAGCCTTCAGTAACACATCCCAGTATTCACACCAGGATGAGGAAGACATGAGACCAGCTCAGCTAAGGAATCCAAGGTCAATAGGCAGAATGCTCTAGTGGGCTAGGAATGGGTCTGGGCTCTTCAGTTCCACTGAGGACGTCAAGGTAAATGGAGCATTTGTGCCTTTGCACCCTAAATGAAGCCATCCTGAGTAAAGTTACTGAAAAGACTTACTAACAGGCCAGATGATAAGGTGAGGACAGAAAGCAAAGAAAACTGGTTAATGGTCCAGCCAGAAAGCAGTTGCTTCATGAGCACATGTTGTGCATTGCCAGCAGAAGACAAGCAATCCCTCCCTGGGAGAGCCAGGGTCTGCCAGCAGTGCCCTTGGATATTCAGTCCCAGATACAGTGACACTGGGAAGCAAGGGATCCAAGAAAGTGCAAAGGGAATCAGAGATGCTCAAGTTACTTCTCCATTCGACAAGTGACCAGCATGGCAGGTTCTTGCTGCTTAGAGCAGAGTGGGTGGTGAATCACAGCGGGCAGCAGTGACAGGCTCTGAGACACTGGAGGCCAGGGAAGAACCAGAGGTATCATTGCCTGGAAGCTCAGGCAATGGTTCTTTCACAGCCTCCCTGCCCTTGACTGGAAGCCTATGGCCATGGCCTAAGCTGCCACACCTGGGGTTAGGCGCTGGGATCTCTGCCCTCAAGTTAGGTGGATGTGGCAGGCACTTCTGCCTACAGCTGAGCACAAGCAACACACTACCACTGTGAAAAGCCCTACTGTATTTTTTTTTCAATTCTAAGTGGGACTTTATCCATGACAGAAACAGTAGGGAACTGAGGCAACAGGCTTTGCTTTCCTCATCCATGAAAAGGTGCATCCTTCTCTTGGGGAAACACCAACATAACAAGCACAAAACATGTCATCAAAGGAGAGAGAGGGGCACCAACTCCAAGCCTGGGCCTCTGCTATCCCAGATGACAGCAAGAAGCTCCCCATGAGGAAGGCTATGAGAACTGACTTCTGCTACTTGTTGTCAACCGCTCGAGTTTGGCAGAAACGACCTGGGCCCTCTTCAGCTCCGACTCTTTCCCAAAGTGAGTGGCACAGGGAAGACTCATGGGTTTTCCAGCACAGAGAGTGCTAGTTTTGGAAAACAAAGAGCAGATCCTCCTGTGCAGTGAGTGAGCTGAGTGTCTCCACAACTTAAGCTACATTACACACACAAGAGCCTATCCTGATTATTCATAACCCAAAGCTGGAACCATTCTTCACAAAAACTCCTTAAAGGCCACAGAAGTGCAAATCGCCACTGCCCCCACCAGCTTCCCTCCCCTCAGTAGTACATCCCTCCTGGGGATCCACAGCCTGGGACACTTCACTAAGCACAGAAATCCTTCCAGGTATATACAATACAGGACTGTGCTCCTCATCTCAGGAGAACAGGAAGGTGTTTAAGTCTGACAGCAATAAGCAAGAACCAAACCTGCCTTGTCCTACCTGTGTAAACAGCATCAGATTTTCATGGAAAGATGCAGAAAGCCAAGTTCACTAACTTGGAGGGAATTTCTTCTCCGATGCAAAAACTAATGCGAGAGCCATGAAGCACAAATGCAGGATATAGCCCACCTGCACACACTCCAAGACACCTCAGCCCAGCTCCCTCCCACTGGAGGAATCCCACCTCACCCCACCCCACCCCACCCCAGTGCCTCATGGAGAGAAACATAGGTGTGCCTAGGCCGTGGGGAGAGGGTGTGAATGGGAGGGGTGAGTACTCACCTGTCCATCCTGACCAACGTGATGGATCTGCAGATTGCCCTGCACAGTGAAACAAAGGAGACAGCGTGAGAACTTCCCTACACTATTCAGAAATAACCAGGAAACCACTAAACCTACAAAATTCAACCCCTTTTAGCAATAAGACAAGTATTATAAGCTGAATCTCTAGCTTTTTCTCTTGTATTGAAAGCCTAAAACTTTAAAGCTATTCCCTCCACTCTGACCCACAAATGAGAATGTCTATTTTTTGTCTGTTTTTTCCCTTTTATTTTAAACAACTGTAGGTTCACAAGGCATGTACACAGTAGCACGGCATGGCCCACAGCAGAGCTGCATCCCCACAGTGGGAATACACTAACACTGCCTGCTTTGGTCACAACAGGCAGGAAGCCATTCCCACTGCTGGTCCAAAGGAACTGCTCTGCAGTGTCTCTCCACAGGGCTCATGTCACACCACCATAAACTGCAAAGGACACCAGAAAACCGTCCCATTCACCACATTGTGCAAGGCAGACTTCCTTACAGAGCTTCCCGGCCTTTACTGGGATGGCACTGGTTCCACACACTGAGTACATGGCCACATGGCCTTGTGACCTTGCTGGGACACCTGACTCACCTCACTGTCCTGTGTGATCTGCACCTGTTCTCCTTGAGGCACCTGGGCAATGTGGAGGTGGCCCTGTGGGATCCACAGCAAGAGAAGACACCAAGAAGCATCAGAGGAAAACAAACCAAAGGAAACAACAAGCACCTTCTGCCAGCTTCATGCTTATCTGCTCTCAGCCCAGTGGAGGGCAGGGTCTGGCCAGCTGGTGCAGTGTGTGCACAGCCTGAACTCATCCCACAGCCTCTGAAAGTAAATGTTCATCATGTGATTTGTGCAACTAGCCGAACCTTTAAATGTTACTCAACATTAAAAATGTGCTGTCTCTGGGGGAGTGATGATAAGAGTGGTTGGGGTGGGGGCAGTTACTTGTGTGCACCTCACATTTAAACAACTCTTGTAAACACTAATAAACGTGGCTCCACAGATGCTCAGCGGTGCAACTCCCATCAAAATCCTATCTGGGGCAGGGGAGAGGAGGGCTGAGGTTAAGAGCACTTGTTCTTGCAAAAGACCTGAGCTCAGCTCCCAGCGCCCATGCTGGGCAGCTCACAATAGCTCAATAGTTCCAGAGGATCATGAAGCCCTCTTCTGGACTCTGTGGATACCTGCATTCACATGCACAAACCTCACACACAGATACACAAAAATAAAAATAAATCTTTTTTATTGTTGTAGGTGTTGGGCACTTCTGCCTCATTGTTCACATAAACCTGTGCCAAAGAAATCTGTTCCCTGTGTTTTCAAAGGCCTCCCCACTAGACACTGAAAATGCCTGTTGGTGTCTAGTCAGTTACACAAATCTTGAACAAGCCCATGAAACCCACCACTTACAGTCACTCCGTTTTCTTAAAAACAGCCCCACAGCCCAGTAGACAAAAAGCAGCAGTGCTGCCCTCAAAGCTCCTTGCTCCCCAGCAGGTTCTGAGGTGCACACTTCCTATTCTGCCACTTCCTACTGTGTGCTCAAATATGCAGAAGGCTCTGCCTAGTCTTTGTACTGTCCATGGCTCAGAGAACAGCACCCCAACTGTGGCCTGCCTCTCCACTGTGCAGTGCCCATAGGAGCCCAGCACGTAGTAAAGAAGTGCTGCATAGAAACCAAGGCATCTTAGAGCCTTGCTATCATCAGAGGCTGCCTGAGGTCAAGAGCTGAGAAACATGCTTCCAGGGAGACAAGCAGAAGCAGAGTCCCTCCAACAGGCTGCAAACATACGGGTGCCAGGACCAAGGCAGGAACCATAGGGACAGCAGCCCACAGTGGCAAGGTTGCCATACTACTTCTCCAAATGAAGTGTGCTGCCTCTCCCTGTGCCGTCAGCCATCCCCAGCCACGTCCCCAGCCACGTCCCCAGCCACGTCCCCAGCCACGTCCCCAGCCACCTCCCCAGCCACGTCCCCAGCCACGTCCCCAGCCATGTGAGTAGAAGGTACATACTACTTGTACTTGTCCATCCTCTCCAATCTGGTGGATCTGCACCTGCTGTGCATTGGCCAAAGCGTAGTGTAGGGCCTGCGGCTGCGACTGCTGTAGCTCACTGGTGGGTGGAGGGGTACCCATCATGGTCTCTGTGGAACACGGAAACAAGTGTTAGAATCCCCAGGTCCCACACACAGGGTGATACCAGTCATCTTAGCTCCCTCAAGTGCCCCCATCAATTTCTGCAGAAGAGGAAAGGTACCTGGTTCCTAGACTCAGGTCAGTGCATCTCTGCTCTGTAAGTTGGGGAGCTGAGATTTGTGATAGAGGCAAGCATTGTTAAGATTCGCTGACACCACTGTAACAAACTCTTAGACAAACTATTGCAAACAGCTAGACAAACTACTGAGCTACTGCAGGGCTTCGGGTCTGTCCACAGAAGTGACCCACGGGTATGCTGGGATCAATCCTGCAATAGCTCTGCAAAAAGGTGAATTTAACTCAAAAATACATCTGCAATACATCGTATTTCCTATGTTTAATCACTGTAAGGTACATTTGGTTTGATACGTGTGGCATGTTAATTTTAACTGTAATACAAACTATAACGAATTTTTTATCCAGTACTGGAGATTGAGCCTAAGGCCTCCAGCATGCTAGACATGTGTTCTGACACAGAGCATGCCTCAGCCTCTAACTGAAATGGTATAACAAGCAGAATTGTCTGAAACAAGGAGTTATGACTTAGATTTTTTTTAAAATTTTTAATGTATATTAAGCAATTCTGTGGCAGAGAGTTGTGGTAACTGGTCAGAATAAATCTGCTAGGTAAATAGTACAATGTCCCGAGCCTTGAGAAAGTAAACTATCATTACGTATGGAAGAAGAAATACAAGTGGTGTGAAGCTGGCTGTAAAGAGAAGCTGCAGGTCCTCTCACAGCAGCATCAGGGAGCCCTGGGTCCCCGTGTGCTTTTGAGAGCCCCATGACAACAACCAGGCTAGGAACCCATACACATGCACAGGCCGAAGACGCAAGAGGTGGCCCTCTGACACGCTGAACTACCTGCCACTGCACAGATGTCATGTCCTGTGTCATGCGCAGTAAGACCCAGCATGTTTGAATGTTTACTCAGGGCTGATGAATAAAAACTCCTTTTCCCAGGCTCTAGGAAGCCGATTTCCAGAAGTTTACATGACACTTGACTCTCTGGTTTGTATGCAAACTGACAGTGGCTGGGCACAATGGCACATCTGTAACCCCGGCATTCAAGAGGCTGAGGAGGAGGGTCACAAGCTGGAGGCCAGCCTGGGCTACACTATAAGGGATGAAGACATAACTCAGTGGTAGAGCACTAGCCTGGCATGCATCCTGTCAGAGGCTCCATCCTGAGCACCACCAAACAGACAAACTAGCTCTCTTAGTTATTTCTACTGCTGAAAAATACCACGACCAAAGCCACTTATAAGAAAAAGTATTTAACAAACTAGTACAACCACTTTGGAAATCTATCTGGTGCTATCTCAGAAAACTGGGAATAAGGCTTCCTCAAGACCCAGCTATTCCACTCCTTGGAATATACCCAGAAGATGCTCCAGCACACAACAGGGACATATGCTCAACCATATTCATAGCAGCCTTATTCATAATAGCCAGAACATGGAAACAGCCTCAGTGTCCCTCAGTAGAAAAATAGATAAAGAAAATGTGGTACATTTACACTATGGAATACTACTCAGCTATTAAAAAACAAACAAACAAACAAAAAAACAAAACAAGGAATTCCCTAAATTTGTGGACAAATGGATTGAACTAGAAAACTAGAAATGATCACAATGAGTGAGTTAACCCAGAAGCAGAAAGACTCAAATGGTATATACTCACTTATATCTGGACACTAGCCCAAGGGGCATGTCCCATGAAAGTCTTCACTTATCATGAAAGTGGGACAGAGGGGAGGACATCCTATTGGGACTCTCAGTGAGAGAAGTATGGGAGAATGGGGAAATAGATGGATCCAGAGGGTCCTAGAAACCTACAAGAAGAACATTATGATGGGCGGATTTGGGCCCAGGGGTTCTACTCAAAGTATGGCACCAGCCAAGGACAATACGTGCAGTAAACGTCAAACCCCTACCCAGATCTAACCAATGGACAGGACAGTCTCCACAGTTGAGTGGAGAGTGGAGAGTGGGGACTGACTTTCATACGAACTCTGGTGTACCATATTTGACCACGTCCCCTTGATGGGGAGACCTGGTGGCACTCAGAGGAAGGATTACAGGCTACCAAGAAGAGACTTGATACCCTATGAGCATATACAGGGGGAGAAGGTCCTCCTAGTCACAGTCATAGGGGAGGGGAGTAGGGGCTAAGTGGGAGGGAGGGAGGAATGGGAGGATACAAGGGATGGGGTAACAATTGAGATGTAATATGAATGGATTAATAAAAAAAGATATTAATAAAAAAAATAAGTACAAAAAAAAAAAAGAAAAGAAAAAGCATTTAACTGAGGGCTTGCTTACAGTTTCAGAGGATCAGTCATGGTGGGGAGCACAGCTTCAGGCAGGCAAGCATGGCACCAGAGCAGCAGATGAGAGCTTACATCTGATCCACAAGCACCAGGCAGAGAGAAAGAGACTAGGCTTGGCATATGCTTTTGAAGCCTCAAAACCCATCCCTAGTGACACATCTCCAACAAGGCCACACTTTCTGATCCTTCCCCAACAGTGGACCAACTAGGACCAAGCATTCTCATTCAAACTACCACCCTGGCCTTGGCACAAAACTCATATATAGGGCCAGTGAGATGGCTCAACAGGTAAAGGCACTTACCACCAAGCCTGCCAACCTGAGTTTGACCCCCAGAATCCATATGGAAAAGGAGAAAACCTACTCTTGCAAGATGTTCTGGACCTCCACTCATGTGCAAGCCACATGCTTTGTCACTGCTATGACCCCAGCACACACACACACAGAGGTATGCACATGAAGGTTCACATACAAAATTAATGAAAGATGGAATTCTTATCTATATAAATATTCTAAGCCAGGCGTGGTGGCGCACGCCTTTAATCCCAGCACTGGGGAGGCAGAGGCAGGCGGATCACTGTGAGTTCGAGGCCAGCCTGGTCTACTAATAGGCCAGGACAGCCAGGACTATTACACAGAGAAACTCTGTCTTGAAAAAACAAAAAACAAAAAATGAGTTGTAAGCTGAAGGGAAGTTTAAGGGAAAAAAAAGAAATTCATTTGCAGTATTGTGTGGTGGTTTCTGCTAACAGTTCTAAGGTAACAAGACAACCCAGCTGGAATCAATACCAATACCAATTTTACAAAATTACATTTTACCATCACCAAAATAGCCTTGAATACCAGAATAGCTTTGCTAAGACAAAAGCAGATGCAGACAGAACAATGACAAAGATTCCAAAAGTCCCTTGGCCTAACCACCCACTCTACTTAATCAGATCTTTGCCAGGAATGTGGCATGTTAGGACAGACGATAAATGTCTCCTCCTCATCAGTTTACAAAGCAGCGCCCTTCCACAAGACCCTGTGGATGCTGAGTAGCAAGGACAGCCCCACGCCCAGGCCCTCTTCTGAAGGCAAGTACCCATCCGCCTCACCAGCCATGACCTGAAACTAAACTACTAGCTCAGAGGCAGCTGGGAGGTAGTCCCAACCAACACACAGGCAAAGCCACAGAAGAGGACTACACTGACCACGCCTCCTGGTGGTCCGCAGCTCCTGCATCCCCTTGAACAGCAGCCTCCTAGTGACAGGTTCCCTGTACTCCAAATGAGAGCACAGAATGGGTCAGTATGGTTCCTACTCTGCTAACAGTGTCCACTGGCAGAAAGATAAGAGAGCACAGGTCCAGAAGAACACAGAATAGCCACTTGGCAGTGTCTTCTGGGAATGATGCTGAGGTCAGACCAGAGCACACACTGTAGGGTTTGCCCATTCCCCAACAGTTACTCTGGGAGCTGACAGCTGCTAGGGCTTCTCAAACATGCCACTCCTGAGGACCTGCCAGAATTTGGTCATTTAATACATTTCACAGTGGCTGGCCACCCACACAGGAAGCCAGCATCCACAGCATCTCAGAAGTACTGCAAAGCAGCAAAAGTGCAACTAGCTACTAATGATTTTTTTTGGGGGGGGGAGGGGCGGGGGGGGGGGAGGGGGATGTCTCATCCTTTCATTCAAGTTTCACTGTCACCACGGATGCTGTCTCTAGACAGCCATTTCAGTGGCTCACAAACACTGCCCAGTGACCATGTGTCAGACCATCACTGTGGTGGCTCAGGCAACATCTGCAGTGCACTGTCCACCTGCATAGGTGCCAGAACTCAGTATGCACATGAATGCAGCAGTGGAGCCCACAGGTGCATGCTTCTGGGTTGTATGTGCACCTGAGCAGGTGCTTTGAGCATGTCTTCAGCCACAGAACCCTGGCTTTTTCCATTCACTCTGTGCTTGTCATTAAGCTAGTAAGGCAGACCATGACACTTGCTGTGTCGGATTTGGGGTGAGACCTGGCTCATCAAGGCCATGTCCAATAAAATCTCCTTGATTAACTCATTGTAATGAAACAAACAGCCAACTTCAGCCTGCATGAAACGCTGGCGCCTGGCAACTGTTCCCTCATGTTTCATCTCTAACTCTACTTGGCAATTTTTGAAAATGTATTTCCTTCCTTGTTACTACAGTCCCATTCCTAAGTTCCTGAACATAACTTTAATAATATATTAGTGACAAGGGCTGTTAATTGCAGACTGAGTCTCTTTAGCCACTAGGCTTGTCTGTCTGTTTGTTTGTTTGTTTGCTTGGTTGGCTGGCTGGTTGGTTGGTTGGTTAGTTGGTTGGACTTAGGTTTTGCTTGTCGTCTCTTTTGGTCATTTCCCTGTTTCTTGGTATTGGAATCTAGACCTTGTGAACGTTCCCAGGTTAGGTTCTGGACTTGTCTTCCTTTTAAAATGCTGAAATCTGTGGTCTAGTATGATCATCTCAGGTTGTCTTTAAGTTCTGGCTTTATGAGGTTGGAGAGATGACTTAGCAGTTACAAGCACTGGCTGCTCTTTCAGAGGACCTGGGTTCAGTTCCCAAGCCCCACATGTTGGTTCACAACCATCCATAACTCCAGTTCCAAGGGATCTGATGCACAGACCTAGGTGTCCACTTGCCTGTGCAGCGGCTTTCACAGCAAGAAGGCTCACTCCAGTGCCTGCTGTGCAACCTGACAAAAGCAACTCTCCCTACTTTTTAAACTAGCACATGGATGCAGAGCTCAGGGGAACCACAGGAAGTCAGACAGAACTAACAAGCCACTACCAGAACTGCCACCACGAAGATGCCGCTGCTCAAGTAAGGAAGGAGCAAACCATAACCAGCATGGGTTGGCAGCTCTCAAGAGCACATCTAAGATTAACCACACTTGCCTCAGTCAGATACAACTTCACCAAACATGCTTGACTCATGCCTAGTGGCTCCCTCGGTGTCCAGGACAGAACTCAGACTCCTCGTTTAGCATGCCACTTGCAGAAGCACTGCCCTACAGGGGACAATGTGTACGGCCCACGCAGCCGCCACCTAAGGAACCTTGGCAACAGTTAGAGCTAAGTATTTGATAACCACCAAAACATGGGAGGAAGACCACTTTCTGGAAGACAGTCAAGGAAGGCTCCAGGTGATCAGCTTTGTAGTTCCAAAACAGAGTCCCTGGAGAAAGCCTACACCGAGAGAGAGCCCTGCCAGTCCTCTGCCCATTGTTGCTCTGGGTCCTGAGCTGACCCTCAAGCAGGACTCAGCTTTCAGGAGCTACTGCTAATGCCAAGAAAGCTGGGGGAGGGGGGAGTTTAAAAGACAATTTTAGCATTGAGAGCACAGCTCAGTGGTGAAGCAGTAGAGCCAAGATTGCCCGAGACCCTGGGCTCAAGCCCCAGCACTAGAATGAAGGGAGGGACAGGACAACAGGTACAGTTCACAGAATTTGTCCCTCACACTAGTAATGAAGAGCACAGCGAGGACCTGCCACACTTCATCACGTAGCTCTGCAAGTAACAGTAACTACTTACTGTTGAGGCAGCAGGACACTCAAAAGATGAGGAAGCAGGCAGCACAAGAAGATCCGCATAAATCTTCCTGCTGAGCCTACAGTGTAAACAAGCGGGCCTCAAGCTCTTGCCACTGCCTAGGATGCTCCTAAAAGGCCTCTGAGTGGGGTCAGGACTGATGAGCTGCTGGGCTGCACTCTGTGTGAGAAGCCTTCTCCTGAGCCTACCTGAGGCACTGTATGAGGATGAGGATGGCGTCCTCCGGGAGAAGCTTTTGACTGCCAGGCTCTGGCCTCGCTGTTTCCGCCGCCAAGCTGTTCGGCACTTGGAGTCAATGCTCTGCTTGATCCGATACCAGTCAGATTCCGTGATTCCAAACTTATAGAAGAGGTGACCTGAAAAAACATGTCCCAGACAGAAGGTGTCACACACAGGTCTTGTCCTGGGCCCCACTGTTGAGAGTACCCAACAAGCTGAGCACTGCTGAAAGACTAGCTGGCCTGCTCCTGAAGGGCTGACTCGTCTTCTAGAAAACCTCACTTCATCAGGGAAAAGTGTCACTCAGGTCACAGTTGGCAGGATCAGATGCAGTTATTTACCACACTTCCTATCTGTTTAACCTTTAAATAACCCAACTTCATTCCAACAGCAAAGGACTCCGTTTCTCATAGGTTCCAGACTTTTAACTTCTCTTGCCCTAAACTCACAAGACAACACACATCATCCTGATTGCCTAGGGAATCAGAGCCATCACACTACACTCATACAGGCCTTGCCAGAGCTGTAGTCTGTTACCCTCTGCTCCTCTGTTAGGCCCACCCTACCTCTGTCAAGACCAGCAACAGTATTTTGTCCTCCCTCCTCATCCAGAACTCTCAGCACAGCACACTTG
This sequence comes from Acomys percivali, assembly GCA_907169655.1. Classification (NCBI taxonomy): domain Eukaryota; kingdom Metazoa; phylum Chordata; class Mammalia; order Rodentia; family Muridae; genus Acomys; species Acomys percivali. The sequence continues at coordinate 6,406,270 of OU015753.1, forward strand.
CTTTCTAGAATGCCCATCACTTCCCTAAATGTATAGGATTCTCAACAGTGTTTATACCCATTCTCCCTTATAAATGCAGGGAACCTAGCATTGCTCTCTGTGCCTGTCAGGAACCAGAGGGCCTTGGCACTCAGTAAACATCGGCTAGCTGCTCAGTGAGCAGCAGCCATCTGAAGCTATCTGGCCAGTGCTCCTTGTCAGCTGCTTACCCTGTGTTCTTTCCAGGCTGTCTCCTAGAACCCAAGTTCTTGAGCGCAGGGACTGCTCTCCAGAGTTGCTTGATGCCCCAGCAGAAGGCACTACCCACCACAAGAAGTAATGCACATGGCAGTGCACCTACTAGAACCCAAAGTGCTAATCCTTATGAGTACAGAGCATGCCAGGAGCCTCACGGAACAGCATGCAGAGACTGTCACTAAACAATTAAAAAAATAAAAATCAAAGACACAGAAAGACAGAAGGCCACCAGGAACAGGTGACAGAATACAGTTGACAGACTATTCCAAGCCTGGCTTCACTTCTCACTAGCTTACAAGATGTTCTATTGTCATTCCTTGACTTTGTCAATTAAAAGTTATTTTTACTAAAGAGTGTGTGTGTGTGCGCACCTGCCTGCGTGCGTGTGCACCCATGTCTGTGTGTGTATGTGTGCACCCATGTCTCTGTGCATGTGCACCGATAGCTCTCTGTGTGTGCACACATGTCTTTGTGCAGGTACACTCATGGCTCTCTCTGTGCATGTGCACCCATGGCTCTGTGTGTGCTCACATGTCTGTGTGTGTATGTGTGCACCCAAGTCTGTGTGCATGTGCACTCATGGCTCTCTCTGTGCATGTGCACATGAGTGCAGGTGCCCTCAGAGAGGTCAGTCATTGGATCTCCTAGAGCTTGAGCTACCGACAGTTGTGAGCCACTATGTGGGAGCTGGGAATCAAACTCAGGGCTTCTGGAGGAACAGTAAGTGCTCTTAACCACTGGATCATATTTTCAGCCCATGATCCTTTGCTTGCTATGGTCCCAATGGCAGCAGGAAAAGATGATGGTGAGTGACATCACAGGACATTCTCTTCAGCACACTGACTTCTGTAGCTGCCTCATACAACTTCACTGATTAATAAAAAAATAAATGAAAGAAATCCAAACTATACTAATCAAAAGCCCAAGTTGGAAAACTTTCTGTTTTGGCAATTAGGGCCACTAGGCTTGGATCATCTCCTGAGAGCTAAGTTACCACCCAAACTATAAAACTGCTTCTATCACTCCTAAAAACATCAAAAGTTCAAGCAGAGGCTGGGATGATCCCCTAGCAAGACTCAACAACTCAGCCTACATCCTCCATACTAAAGCAGCACCACATCCATGCCAAGGTCAGATCAGCACACATTGGTTGGTCAAGTTCCGAATTCTCCAGGAAAACACTCAAGCTAGTCAAAGTCATGTTCCTGCTCTTTCTGCACACATTTTCAGTGGCGACTCAAATCCTGGGGAGCTAAGCAATCCTTAGCAGAGCCAAAGGCCAGCTTGTCTATCTCTCCATCTTTCATTGTGACGATGTTAAGAGGACTTGCTGGATAAGGCCAGCAGCAGGCATTACTGTGAGACTCTGAAGGACAAGCTGAGGACTCAGGGATCAAAGATGACAGTCATTTTTCAGCCCTGAATGATACCACATGAGCACTAACAGAGTACTGATAAGTGCCAGGGGAGGAGGCTAGGGAGACTTGACCCCATCAATAGCTTCTGAGGGTAGCACTCTAGCCAAAGGAGGAGGCTGAATGGTACATCAGCCCCTGATGAGACCCACACAAGTGGAGGTATGCAAGCAACTCACCAAGTTTTTGTTCTTACAAAGCTAAGGAAGCCATGCACAGGAAGGCTGGTGCAGAGCTAAGGCCACAGACCCACAGTCACTATGAGCAGCCTGCATTCCTTCTCATGGACTACAAATCTGGCTGCCAAGTGAGCACAGTGCCCACATGGTTTGGGGAAGGCAAGGCAGACTCTTGTGCCGATGCCCATAGCCTCAGTGCCCTTTTCTCCCCTACCCACCACAAAACTCCAGAAATTAGGCCAGGGTGTCTAAATGTGGGGCACACTGCCCCAACACTCTGAAGCCAAGGCCAGTCTCTTTAAGAAGGGTGTCGGGCTGGAGAGATGGCTCAGCGGTTAAGGGCACTGGCTGTTCTTCCAGAGGTCATGAGTTCAATTCCCAGCAACCACACGGTGGCTCACAACCATCTATAATGAGACCTGATGCCCTCCTCTGGCCTGCAGATGTACATACAGGCAGAGCTCTGTATACATAATAATAAATAAATCTTTAAAAAAAAAAAAAAAAAAGGGTGTCAATTACCTACCTTCTGTGGGATATTTGATAGAGCTGCGCTTCCTCTGGCCCCAATACTTGCCCATGTGCTGGCTCCTTGGTAAGGACAATGCAGCTGCCCCCTCTGGGGTGATGGAAAAGCCAAAGGTGTGGCCCCAGTGAAACTAAACACAGCCATCCCAGGAATCACACTGCATGTGAGCAGAGGCCCCCGCTTGCCAGCTCATTCCAGGTAGCTCTGGAATGAACAGTCTAGGAAGTTGGGCATCAGACTAGGTCACTGAGAAGAAGGGCCTGAGCTTCTTCCATGCTTTCCAAGTATCAGCAGAAAGACATAGCAGCAACCAGCATGAGCAACTGGTGTTCCTCAAACAGGAGGAGAGCTGGGTACTACAATCGGTCCTAGAGTGCTACTGGCCCCCAACACAGCCGGAGCAACTCCTGAGCATGTCACAGTGCCAAGGCCACTGTAAAGGTGGTATCCTACCAATGCTACTGGGAAGCTCGGGAGCACTGAGCACAGTGACACACAAGCCTATGGACACAAGGAATCCTACCTCTGCTCTGTCTTCTCCAAGAGTAACCTAAGGAGGAGTGACACTGGGATCTATCTGCACGTCCCTGGAGAGGCACACTCCCAAGTGTCCCTCTCAAGCACAGGTGCCACACAACAGCTTGCCAAAGCAAATCCTGAGTCCAAATCCCCATCTCTGTAGTGACTATGAGCCTGCCATCACCCCCAGCACTGGAAACATGGGCTGGGGTCAACTCCCTGACCCCCTCAGCAGCCTCACAAGCCAAACTGTTATCAGCTATGTGAACTTACACCGGATGCCGTAGATGGTGAGGGGGTCCAGTTGCTTCTTCCCATGCTTGCCCTGGCCTGACAAGTTGGACACAGCCTGCACCTCACGGTGGAACAGGTAGTCCAGCAGCGTCAGTGCCATCTTCTCAGCTGTGCGACAGTTAGTGCTGATGTGCAGCATGTCAGAGGGGATGATGGCACAGCGCACCCGCATCTCAGGGTTATTTTCATCACCCAGCCATGTACCGTTGGGATAGTCCTCTGAAGGAAAAGAAAGGCTTCAGTTAGCAAAGCTCAGCATCATGTTCAGACAGTACCGCACACAGCTCAAGTATGAGCTCCCAGGGACTGTTAAGCCAGGCTCCTAACCTCCATCCAACTGCCAGGAACACCAGAGCTGAGGTGCAGCCACTGGTGTTAGGCAATAGCAGGCCCAAGCCATCCTGACAGTAAAGGAATACATCAAACAAGATATGAGCTCAAATAACAGGAGCCTCTTGGGCAAACAAAATGAAAAATGAAGTCAAAATGAGACAAAATCCAAGTCCTGCCAGTCTCTAGCACTCATAGGTCCAACTCATTTGACCACACTTGAGTCAGTATTGTGTACACCTCTCCCAGACAGCCTTTGTCAGGTCCCTGTCACAGTACTGCCTGAAAATATCGAGGAGAGACACACTAGCAGGGTGGAGAATGGGCGTGAGCTCTTGGCTAAAGGGAAGGATGGAAATAGCTAAATGCTGGAATTCAGAAGCAATCTCTTCCTCAGTGGTATCTGTGGTTTGTAAGTGGAGAGATGGTGCTAAGGGACAGTAGGTTCTGTTCCAAAAGTCACTGCTATACCCAGGATGCATTAAAAAACAAAAAACAAAAAAACAAAAACAGTAGAGCTGGGTATAGTGGCACATGCCTATAGTCCCAAAACTTGGAGGGTTGAGGCAGGGGAGTCATGAGTTCCAGACCAGCACAGGCTACATAAGGAGACTCTATCTCAACAAACGACTGTGGAGGGACAGGAGAATCATCTCGTATCAAGAGAGGCCTAAGTCTGCAGTCATCACTCAGTGACACAGGGGACAAGCAGGAGAGAGAATTGCCACCCACTGGGCCATGCTGACTCACTCAGTGCATTAGCTTCCACAAACACACAAATCCAGTGTCCTCTGACCTTGGGCAGATACCAGTAGAGTCCAGGTTCGCCTTGGCAACACTGAATCATGTCTACACAGAACAAAACACAACATCTACCCACATCCCTATCTGAAACACACCTTCTGTAAACCCAGGAACATACTAAACTAACCCAGTTTTAGCATCTGAATACATATTATTGTAGATTTACTTTACAGTTCAAACGAAATGAACCTGCTTTCTCTTCCAGTCATGTAAGTCTGCAATGGCACCACTACTTTTTAAAACAGTTAAGAGGAAAATCTTCCAGCAGTAACTTGATTTTCTTTTCTTCTTTAAAGCAGAGAACACAAGCACCTGCTTTGAGAGCCTGTCTCAAGTTCCAGAAGAATAAAATGCACGCAGCATACCCCCAGGTGAGCATCTCCACCTCCCATGACACCCGCCAAGCACCAGTGCAGAGCCAGGCTAGGCCTGTGCCCAGTTTCCCTCAGGAAGGGAAGCAGACCCTTGAGCCTGCCATCCCCAGGGCCTGGCCTGCTCTCATCCCCTACTTTATATACCTTGCTGGGCACATCGGGCCCTGGGACAGCCCTGCCTCCCAGATGCCCCTAGTCCCTGGTCAGGAGCACCAGCCACACCTGTGGGCTTCCTAAGCCATTCCTGGGCTCTGCTGAAGTCCTAGAGGCCAATGACATATGGCATTCTCCAGTAGAAGGATAATAAACAAACTAAAGAAGGTATGGCCCACGGAAGCTTCTGGACTACTTACATAGTGCAAACCTTAGGTCAAATTAGCTACCTGGGGTCAGCCTCAGCTTCCTTCAGGCAAGTTTTTAGACAGACAAGTTAACTTGTAGTCATGAACTAGTGTTAAGTATATTTTCCATCCATATGAAAAGTTAATTCCCACCTGGTATTTGCAAAGCAAATTCAGTTTATCAATATTAAGACACACGCTTTGTGAGACACTAGTGGTTCCAAAAATGAAGATAACCACAATGAAGTCCCCTGGACCTTACCAGACAAGAAACAAGAGCCAGCATCCACCACCTTCCAGGCCACACTGCCACACAAAGCCCAGTCAAGGGCTGAACACATTTATTCAGACCAGTTCTTCCAGCAAGTAAGCAAGAAGAGACTCTCTATATGTAGTCCAGGAAACAACTTATTCTTGTGCACTTATAGCATCTTCCCTGAAAAGTCCCTGAAGTCATCCAGGGGTCAGAACGAACCCAGGAGTGTGGGGCTGTCTGTGCCTACACATCCATTCTGATACCTGCAGCTGGATTTCGAGGTGCTTTGTTTGACATAAACCCCATGCATGTGTGGATGGCTAGGTATCTAATCAATGCTCCATACAGGAAGGGGAAGCAGAAAGGCTAGAAGGTGGTACACGCCCTGAACCAAGGGAAAGCCACATGCTAGGGGACAACTCTGACATCCAGAAACTACTTCTATGGCACGGAAGTGGAGACTTTTAGAAGTTCATTCCATGAACTACAAACTGCACATTTCAACTTAGAAGTGGCACGCTCGCTCCACCATTTCCTTTCAAAAAGGTTTTGGGGAGCCAAGCATGGTGGTGCACTTGGGAGGCAGAGGCAGGAGGATTGCTGTGAGTTCGAGGCCAGCCTGGACATAAAGTGAGTCCAGGACAGCCAAGGATACACAGAGAAACTCTGTCTCAAAAAACGAAAAGAAAAGAAAAGAAAAGAAAAGAAAAGAAAAGAAAAGAAAAGAAAAGAAAAGAAAAGAAAAGAAAAGGGATTTTGGTATGTATGTAGAGGAATGCTAAGTGAATGTATCAACCATCAATAAAGCACTGTTTAGGCAATCAGTTGGGCAGAAAGACAGGAAGTGGAAGGTGGGACTTCCTGGGAAAGGGAAATTTTTGGACAGTTGGAGGAGGACAGTGGGACTGGATGCGGATCAGCCCAGGGGTCATAGTGGCAAGTGTTTAGAATATATGTATGTTATGAGGTTTAGAGTAGTTTGTTTAGTTTATGAGTAGATTAGAATCAGTTCAGACTTTGCCCAGCAAAGTGCTGGCAGCTTTAAAGTACGTTTTAGTCTCTCTGTGTCAGTTATTTGCTTTGTAGGCCAAATGGATACAAAATACTGTACATATGAAGATTTTTTTCGTTTTTCTTTTCTTCGTAAGCTATTTTAAATCAACAATTCTAATATATAGCTGTGATTACTACCCAGTAATACATAAACCACCACCAAGGACTCTGTTACCCTATATCATATGGTCACTCGACAAACAAGATCCATCTGCCGTCAGCTCATCTCTCTATGGCTGGGCATCTCAGGGGTTGTAACAATAAAGCAAAACAAAGCAATATTTAAGTTGCAAGCCACTTGGAGCCTTCCTAGGCTACCACCAGCTTCACATCAGGGACCCAAAGGGCATCTGTCACCAGAGGTTGTCAGTAAGTCCTGAGTGGTCAGGAGAATATGGCACCAAACATACTTGCAGAAACCATGGGCCACAGAGGGAGCACTCTGAACCAGTGAAAAGTGAAACACAACAGGTCCTCATTGTAATAAGTGTTCAGCATTTTACATGGATTAGCCTGCCCTCTAGGAATTACCCAATGCTCACACTGTGGGAATGGAAACCCAACTAAATCCCTTCATTAACAGATCCCGTTTTGATGCATTTAGCCAGTTTGTATCAGTAACTCAGCCAGCTTGGCCTGTGGCCTGTCTCTCATGTTCTCAGTGCTCAAGAAAGAATGGGGTGCAGGAGGACCTGACCACCCACAGAAGACATGGCACACGCCTTTAATTTCAGCACTCAGGAGGCAGAAGCAAGCAGATCTCTGTGTTTGAGGCCAGCCTGGTTTACAAAGCGAGTTCCAGACAGCTAAAGCTACACACATAGAAAATCTGTCTCGAAAAGCCCAAAAACAAAAAACAACAAAAACAAAAAAACAAAACACAAAACCAAGTAGTGCTTTAACAACTGGGAGACAGATTCTATCTCACCTAAACTAAGCTTACACCACTAACAAATCGCTTAAATAGAAACTATAATAAGATGAAATGGCACAGGCCTGCCATCCCAGCCAACTCAGAGGTGAAGGCAGTAGGAGGAAAATGTCAAGGCCTGCCTGAACTGAGGAGCATGTTCGAGGCCATCCTGAACAACTTAGTAAGGTACTGTCTCAAGATAAAGAGTGAAAAGAGAGCTAAGTGGTAGAGTGTCCAATCCCTAGCTTCCTAAAAACAAATCAGGAGATAGTACCCTTATAGTATAGCCAACTGACTTAAAATTTTATATAAAACATTTGGAATTCTTAAGCAATAACCACTTCGAAGTCTGGTAACCCAGACCTCAGGCAAACATACTCAAATAAGAAAAACCATCTGTCTGCTTGCAACTCTTGGCTCTTACAGGGGCCAAAAGGACTAAATCCTACAGACTTATCCTCCATAGCACTCCTTATCAATAATCCTTCTATGACATAAGCCAGATGACTGAACACTCCCTGATAAGCAGCTACCCTGAAGCAAAGGGGAAAAACTTTAGCTGAGTCCACAGGTTAGTGGACAGGACTGCCAGGATGAGCAGGCAATGAGTATGAAGTGAGAGACTGTCCTGCCTGGCAGGCCTCTGAACACTTCCATGTAGCAGTCACTAGTAATGATGCCATCTGTCTCCAGACACTCTTTAGAGACCACTGTACCAACTCATGGCTTAGCAGGACAGTTCACACTGCTGGTAAGACACTGTGATCTATCTTTCCCAAAGAGCAAGAAAATCGGATGGCCCTGAACTATGACCTCTTCTTTAAAAGGAAAACCCTGAGTTGGGAAATGTCCAGTCCTGTCACGGAGAATGGATAGTCTTAGTGCTGCCTGCCGGCATCATGATGGTGGACACAGGTAGCCTTTAATGTGACTGTGACAGTATTCCAACCTCTACTAACAACAAGGGTCTTCCCCAGAGACACAGCCTGTAGTTAGAGCCTCAACTGAGACACAAGTCCCTGTTCCTCCTCAGGACACTAGTAACAACGCAAGAGCCAAGCTTGACTCCTTCCTTGAGTTCATTTCAGCACAATCTATTATTTCCACAAACAGAAAGTATGACACACTGATTACACAGATTCAGAAGGAGAAATTCTATTCTTTTTTCCTTTTTGGTTTTTCAAGACAGGGTTTCTCTGTGTAGCTTTGGCTGTCCTGGACTTACTTCATAGACCAGGCTTACCTTGAACTCACAGAGATCTGCCTGCCTCTGCCTCCCTGAGTGCTGGGATTAAAGGTGCATGCCATCACACCCGGCTGAGAAATTCTATTCCTGTGATAATCTCAGACTTCCCTAAGTATCAAGATTCTGTTCCTTAGTACTCTACACCAAGCCTCCAGCAGCTGGCCAGGCCAACAGCAGTGCTTGCACAGCTCCTACAGGAAGAGATAAGTCAGGCTCCTTGGCTGTTGCAAGTGTGATCCTGCCGGGGTGGTGGTGCACAGAGAAACCCTGTCTCAAAAAACAAAACAAAATAAATAAACAAACAAAAAAATCAAGTATGATCTTTATGTGGCTTCCTTGAGGAAGGAATGATTGGCACCTGTCTTCTTAGTACAAAAACAGCCAGCTGTACTGGCCTTGAGTTCACATGGATGCCAAAACTTACACACATCACAATGTATAGCAGCCAACAGCAGAAATAATCCAATACCTGTCAACCAACCATGTCACGCAAAGGCAAGCCAGCCTGGAGCATGCAATCGCTGTCATAGAAAAGGAGGGCCAGAGCATACAGAATGCAGTCCCTGCCACACAAGGGAGAAGCACAGAAAATGCCACCCCTGTGTACACAAGGAAAGGGCCAGAGCAAAGGGAATGCAGCCCCTGTCCCTGCGATAGGACGGTGGGAACAATGACAGCCTGCCACCTGGATGGCATGACCCAGGCGCATGAGGTGCTCATAGGAACTCCCATTCAAACAAGAGGATCAGCAGCTGAAAGAGCCGGGAGGGTAAGGAGGGGCTGCTAACTGGGCTGAGGTTTCTTTGAGGGGGTGATGACAAAAAAAACATTCCTTATGCAGTAAAGGTGACGCTGTATAAACACGTGGATACACTAACACAGCTTGTCACTGTAACAGAAACGCAGTTCTAAGGAGAAAAGCTTTCAGAGGGATCATGGTCACTGGGCTTATGGTAGCCAGTCATCATGGGGGAAGCCCAAGGCAGAGGAGGCTGCACATCCCATTAAAGCTGGGACCCAAAATGAAAGGCCACATGGGGTCAGGACTCCACTCTCGTCCTCAGGACAAACTCTCATGGCCCATTCCTCCCCTAGCCACCCACCCCGCTCTGAGCAATAGAACTGTGAGTGGGGTCAAGCTCTCAGCATACAAACTTTTGGAAACAACCTCAACTTTAGCAACTGAATGAAAGTGTGCTGTAAAATGATCAAGTGTGTGGTATCTGGCTTCATAGAAAATGATGCCCTTACTCCCTTCCCCCAACGCTGCAATTTTGAAAGACATTGTTTCTAGTATTTCAGATACAGTAACACATCTAAGAGCAAAATCTTCCTTAAGTGGGGGGAATGTGCTTCTAAGAAAAAGCAGTAATTTAGATATAGAAGCAAAAGCTTCACAAGGTTTCACAGTAAAGAGTATGTGCTTAGGATTCTCACAGAGCTCAGTCTGTCGAAGTTCCTTCCTTCCTCTTCACATTACACTCACTTAAGTGAGATGCAAGGGGACACTTCAGACACTTCAGGGAAAAAGAGCCTGTCCCACTATGGGGACCCCAAGAAATCATGGGGAGGACTCTGGGGAAGGCAGACCCCAGCACTGGCTCCCTCCAGCTCCTTACAGATTCCAGCACAAGAGGCAGCTCAGACCAAGGGGGCTGTCCTCGCTAAGCCTGGCAACAGCCTCTGGAAACCTGTAGAGAAATGCCAAGGACAGTGAGTGAGAGACTATCAGCGCTGGGAGAAGAGCACAGGTGCTAGGAGAAAACTACAGGTCCTGGGAGAAAGGCACAGGTGCTGGGAGAAAGGTACAGGTGCTGGGAAAAGGGCACAGGTGCTGGGAGAAGGGCACAGGTGCTAGGAGAAAGGCACAGGTGTTAGGAGAAAGGCACAAGTGCTGGGAGAAGGGCACAGATGCTGGGAGAAGGGCACAGGTGCTAGGAGAAGGGCACAGGTGGCTGGGAGAAGGGCACAGGTGCTGGGAGAAGGGCACAGGTGCTAGGAGAAGGGCACACGTGCTAGGAGAAGGGCACACGTGCTGGGAGAAGGGCACAGGTGTTAGGAGAAAGGCACAGGTGCTGGAAGAAAAACACAGGTGCTGGGAGAAGGTGATGGGTTCTGGGAGAAGGGGATGGGTTCTGGGAGAAAGGCACAGGTGCTGGGAGAAGGGCACAGGCGATGGGAGGAAAACACAGGTGTGCAAGTAAGGCACAAGTGATGGCAGCCAGAGTGGGATTCACAGTTGCTTTAGCTTTCTTCATCATTCTCTATCATTCTTCTTATCAACAATAAGCTACATGCCCAGAAAAAAAGAAAAGAAAGAAAGAAAAAAAGAAAAAAGAAAGAAAAGAAAACAGAAAGCTGGGCGTGGTGGTGCACGCCTTTAATCCCAGCACTTGGGAGGCAGAGGCAGGCAGATCACTGTGAGTTCGAGGCCAGCCTGGTCTACAAAGTGACTCTAGGACAGTCGAGGCTACACAGAGAAACCCTGTCTCGAGAAAAAAAAGAAAAGAAAAGAAAACAGCCCAAAGGCACAACTATGGCAGCCCTGGGAACATACCTTCAGAGTTCAGGGTGATGAGTGTGACGTTGCTTCCAATGTTCTGGCTTCCTGGCTGGCCGCAGTTGGACACAGAGTCACTGGCCTCTGACCCGCTCTCCCCGTCTTCATTGTGGCTGTCATCCTGACCAGGTACCTTCACCACAATGGTGTTCTGCCGACGCCCAGGAACAGCGCTGGCGGGAAACAAACACAGCAGCCCAGGCTGTGAGAGGGACATGAGTGGCATGCTGAGACTAGCCCTGACTCAAGCTGCTATGTGGACTTATCCCAATGCACAACGTGGGTCCCCCAACACGCGGTGTGACACGGACCCTCCATGGAGATGAGAAGCAACATGACACAGAAACAGTCTGAGCCAAGAAGACACATAATATAAAGCAACTGCATACGAAATATGAACAGCCAAAGAGAAATGAATCATAACTCACTGAGATTCGGCCTACAAGGCTGACTTGCACAATGATAACCAGGTCAGAAAGCCCACATCCGTCCATCATCCATGCTGTCAGACACCCAAGATGACTCAGCTTCCAAAGCACCTCCACACTCCCTAGACTCCCACAGACAAACCCCAGGAGGAACTTCCAAGGCCATCAAGAATGCCAAGAGTCCCCTGGGAGCCATTCTTGGTACAGGGCCCTGAAGTGCTGCAACAGCCAAACAGCTAGCAGCAGACAGTGCTCAAAAAAGACCCAAGACTCATCTGTCTTCTGAATGACTCTGTCAACAATTTGGACTATGACCTACTACACACCACAGAGGAAACAAAGCTCTCGTTCCCCTCAGCAAAGTCAAAGGGGCCTTAAAACTACGGCCATCCCCAGAGGCAGGAGCCGCACCAGGTCCCTACTGAACTTGACCTCACAGAACTATCCACAGAGAACTGGCTACTCCACACTCCACACCCATGATCTCAGCGCAGGTCCAGAAGCACATCTTCTTCCCAGTATTGTGGCTGGCCTCCAGCGCCCCACACAGCACACCCCGGGTGTCCTGTATGCTAGAGAACTGGACCGGGACAAGAAGCCAGAACAAAGCTGGAAGGAGCCACACTCCACAGAGAAAAAAAAGCAAGACAGGAATCTGTGAGAACACTCCTGGTAATCGAAAGATGACAAAGCTTTCCTGAGGTCCAGAGCAGGAACCAATGGCAGAGGCCCCACAGGGCACACCCACTGTGCACTTTCAATCTGACTGAAGTTCCGTTCAATACATCGCAAAAGAAAAGGGTTAAGGAAAATAAAACATCAGACTCAACACATCTACATCATTTACCAAACTCAGAAGAGGTCAACTGCAGGGACAGACAGACGGGAGTGGCCAGCTGGCCACATGCAATATACTCTAGCATCTTCACATACCAGATCCAGTCCAGAGGTCCTCACAGCTGCCCATCCCTTGTGCTGTCTCACCCCGCCATTGCTAAGCAACAGGCTGGCCCTTCCTGACCTAACAACTACGCTCCACTAACAGAATCAAGCCTGTGACTACAGACATGGACATGTGCTCGGACTGAACCCTAGCTCAGGAATGCTCACTTATCCTCATGATAGTGGCAGGGGAAGGTAGGGTGGTGGTGACTACTGACTTGCTAATGATATTTTCCAGGGAATCCGGTGCCCTGTTGCTCAATGGGTCTTCCATCTTGGCTACAATGGCGTTCTGCCGATCATTGTTGAGTATTACTGTAGTCTGGGGGACGACGCTATGGAACAAAAGAATCACAAGAAAAAGAAGACCTTAAAATAACAACATTCATTGTCAGAGCACATCAATCATTCAATACGGTGAGCTCCTGAAGCCGGCACCAGAGGTGGGGTGTCCAGACAGGACAGCTACACTGCAGATGGGACTCTCAGCGTCTTGCTGATTGATATTCTTGGTTGACACAAATACATAATGTAGGCTGGCTGGGCTGTGGACATGTAAGAGTGGGTAGGACAGGCTAAGGCACCCTCCTGTCCTGTGCATCTGCAAGCCATCTCAGCAACACATTTACATGAAAACCAGCTTCCTTTTCATTGTTTCCCCTTGTGTGTCTGTGTGGTGTAGTGGGGTGGGGGTGGGGGTGGGCGGTGAGCGTGCACACAACATGCATTTGAGCTGTATGCAGAGGCCAGAGCAGAACATCAGGAACCTTCCTCCACTGTTCTCTGCCTCATTGAAACAGGCCTATCATTGATAGTAAGCTAGTCCATTCAGATAGGCTGGTCATCAGCAAGCTCTGGGATCTGCCTGTTGTGCGCCCCACCCCCATCTGCACCCCCATACTGGGGTTACAAGATAAGTACAGCCATGTCTGGCTTTTCACATGAGTATTAGGGATTTAAACTCAGATCTTTATACTTGCAGAAGCATGAGTTCTCACCCGCTGAACCAGCTACCAGCCTCTTTCAACCACATCCCTCCCAAACTATGAGAAGGCACAATGACTTCACGGCTGTCCTCCTCAATGTCATTCCACATCTGCCTCTAGAGGGTGGCAGTCAACCCATGGGTGGCAGAGGAAACATGCATATGCCACCCACAACCCTCTGCAGAGTGCAGGACCAAGGCAAGAGGCCTTGAAGATTGGATTTGAGAAAAAAATCCAAGGAAAAAGCAAGACCCAGCAGCCCAGCAACAGGCTGGAGGCAGCATGGAGTGTAAGTAAGCAGAACCAGCAGCTGGCAGTCACCATGCCAACACTCAGCATGTCGGCACAGAGTCTTGCTCTGAAAAGCCAGGCTATAAAGAACTGCTGCTTGATGCAGCCAGCTATGTATACAAGATGGCTTGTACGGCCTGGTATCTATACAATCCTATCAGCCACAACTATACCAAATATTTGGCTTTTCTAAAATTAAGGAACTTCCCTATCACACTTAAAAGAAAGTACCTGCCGGGTATGGTAGCGCTTTAAGCCCAGCACTTGGGAGGCAGAGGCAGGTGGATCTCTGCAAGTTCAAGGCCAGCCTGGTCTACAAAGTGAATCTAGGACAGCCAGGGCTGTTACACAGAGCAACCTTGTCTGGAAAAAACCTTAAAAAAAAAAAAAAAAAGAGTACTTGACAAAATGGCTTCCTAAGAGACCACTTGGCAACTGTCCATGTTCTGCTCTTAACCTAGCCCTGAATAACAAAAAGAATGTTGCTACCTAAGGCTTCACACAGAAAACACCCAATACTGTTAAGTGGCCAAAACGCCTAAGTGCCAGAGAGTGACACAAATATGCACAAATCCTTCTGGAAACATTTGTCAGCAAACCAGGATGGGAATTACTAAGGAACATCCATGCTCCTGAGGACTTGGGCTTTCTGAACACAGCACATGCTTCCTCGTTCTCCTGTGACTTTCTGGACCACCTGGCCTGAACTACCATTCCAGTGCCTCAGCCAAACACGGAACTGGGAGATGCGGGCGGTGGGATCTCATTAGTTCACCGTGGTCTGTCAGGAGAGGTGATTGATGGGTAGGGTTGACCTTCACAGGAGCCCTTCAGGGAGGCCTAGGCTCCCTCTGGCCTGAGGCAGCTGTTTCTACTGCCCCCTCACATGCCACCCCCAGACTTCACATTGCTCAGCAGCTCCATACCTGAACCAGCTCCTAAAATAAGCCACATTTACAGCAAAGAGCCATGTGTACACAGAAGCCCCACACACTCACACTGTGAAGTAAGCACAGGTTCACTGGGAGCACACAGAGACTTGTGAACATTGCCCCTAGCTGGGAAACCTGTGTAGCCTGAACCCAAAGCAACAGCAGTGAACAACTCTGAAACAATGCATGAGTAAAACCGCAAGCCTCCTTTAGATGCCATCCCTCTCCACACGCGCACCTGTGTGGCTCTGTGAAGTGTGGTCTCCTGCACAGAACTGTTCTGCTGCCTCCTGGGATCTCTAGAGAACCATCTGTGTTTGTCCTTCAAGAATGTTCTATAAAGGAACTTGCAGGCGGTCCCCAGAAGCAGCTCAAAACTTGCTTCTGTGGCTGGGGATGGCTCTGCAGCATGGGAGTGGATATCAGTCTTGCCCACTGAAAAGTAGTGAGTGTTGTAGGTTTCTTCACAACATCTATGCCTTCATCCTGAGCACAAATAGTCCTGAGCACAACTGCTGCCATACTGGAGCTCCTGCCCCTCCCAGCATCAAGAGCTATCATCCTTTGTTTCATCTTTACAGTGTACAATCACCCTAGCACCCCACTCCCCCACCCCCCCAACCCCAGCCTGACTGGCATACTCTTGTGGCCAAGAAGCTGAGGATTTGCAGGCATCCCTCGGGCTGCTCTCTTCACAGTAACACAGTGGCTCATTCACTACTGAGTATAGCTCATTCTGGCTTCAGAACATCTTCTCTTGTTCTTTCTATGCTCTTTTCAGCTCTCCCTGCCTGCCTCCCCGCCTGCCTGCCTCCCTCCCTGCCTCCCTGCCTGCCTGCCTGCCTCCTTCCCTGCCTGCCTGCTTCCCTGCCTCCCTCCCTCCCTGCCTCCCTGCCTGCCTGCCTCCTTCCCTGCCTGCCTGCTTCCCTCCCTGCCTGCCTGCCTGCTTCCCTCCCTGCCTGCCTGCCTGCCTGCTTCCCTCCCTCCCTCCCTGCCTGCCTCCCTGCCTGCCTGCTTCCCTCCCTCCCTCCCTGCCTCCTTCCCTGCCTGCCTGCCTGCTTCCCTCCCTGTCTGTCTGCTTCCCTCCCTCCCTGCCTGCCTCCCTGCCTGCCTGCCTCCCTCCCTGCCTGCCTGCTTCCCTCCCTGCCTGCTTCCCTCCCTGCCTGCATCAGACTGAAGGATCCTTTGCCTGGTTCTAGACCCCAACAACCTCCTGTGACTTATACTTGGCTCTACAGTCTACCTTACAAGGGGGCTCCTGGCCAGGTCCTCTTCTACTCCAGTGCTGACTGTAGAAAACTGTCCCACAGTATAATTCTCTCACATCTCTATTCTGCTCCAGGAGCCAATGGTCTATTCCCCCTTGGTCTGTACTTTCTAGATTCTTTTTGTGATTTCTACTTATTCTTTTACAATCTTGAATTATCTGCTTATACTTCTACCCATAGCTGTCTAGCTTTCTATTAAATAAATACGTAATGAAATGAGGACTAAAGAGATGACTTGGCAGTTAAGAGCACTGGCTGCTCTTGCAGAGGACCCAGGTTAAGTTTCCAGAATCTACATGGTAGGTAATAATCACATATAACTCCAATTCCTGGGGTTTGATGCCCTCTTCTGGCCTCCCTAGGCGCTACATGCACATGGCACACTTACAAACATGCAGGCAAAACACTCAGACAAAACAAAAATAAAGCTTTTCATAAAACTTAATGAAATTTTTGAAAAAAGGAAATGATATGACCCATAGACTGTTGGAACTTTGAGGGGGATGTGGTCTTTGAGACAGCATCTTGCTATGTGTCCAAGACTAGCCTCAAACTTACAACACCCCCGCATCCATCTTCCAAGTGCTAGAACTACAGGCCAGTGCAGTTACACTTAACCTGACTGTTCAATTCTCAAGTGATGTTAATTTGTGGCTGAGTTACAGAAGCTGAACATTCTCACCTTAACATAACATTAATCAGTAGTAAAATGTGCTCTATACAATGACAAAGAAGCAGCCATGAGAGAGTCATGGACAAGGCCCTTTCAGCTACTGTGGTCAAAGAAGTGTCAACAGAATGATGACAAGCACTGACTGCAAAGACGAGAGAGAGAAAGAGAGAGAGAGAGAGAGAGAGAGAGAGAGAGAGAGAGAGAGAGAGAGAGAATATGAGAATGAATGAAGGACCGAATGAGATGTGGCACAGACAGGCCACCTAAGTGCTTCCTCCACCACAGACAGCAGCTCAGAAAGACAACTCACTTACCTCCCTGAGACCACAGAGCTGGCCAGGCACAGGTTAGACATGAACCCAACAATCTACACAGCAACTTTCTAAAACAAAACACAAGGCTGAGTTTACACTACTCCTCACAGATCAGAAGATTCTGGGGGAAACAGAACCCCTTAATAGAGCCTAAGACCCCTCTTACAATTGCCTGGGAAATTCTCATGAGAGCACTGACTTTCAAGAAAACAAAGCTATTCAACAATTTCCAAATCATACACACACCAGGACACAGGTCTGGAGATGCAGCTCTGCTGGGCTGCCTCCTCCACTCCTGCTCCTCCCCCTGCTCCAGTGCCCACTTAGCACCTCTGGGTCACGGTGCTGTACCTTCAGCAGGGTCCATCTGTCTACTTTGTACCTCAAGGCCACCAGCCACAATTGAACTGTGCTCATTTCAGGCCCACATAAAGTCAACTGGGCTCACTTGAGCTAAAGTATTTTGGGGTTCTGGGGTCTTCATGCTGCTGGTCAACACCTCAAGGAAGACAGGAAGGTGAAGCATCGGAGCCAGCATGCAGCACTAAGCATACACAAGCAGAGGGTGTCTCGACTTGCCTCACCCAGATCAAAGACTGGAAATTCAGTGGGGCTTCTGGGGTGCGGCCAGCATACCAGCAGGCATTTAGTAAAGAACAAGTTACTTAGGATTTTCACAACTCAGGGCCATGACGCTCATTCATTGTCCACTGAGCCCTGGCCATGAGTCACCCTCATGACAGCTCTCCAGCCTTCCACTTTATCCCCATCTTCTGACAGAAACACTAATGTCAGAAGTCTCCCACTAAGGCAAGTGTAGTGGTTCCTGTCAGTAATCCCAGATTGGGGAGACTAAGGCAGGAGGAATGCTTGAGTTCAGGCCTCCCAAATGAGAAATATCGGTTGAGATAGCTGCACTGGCAAATTCTTATTTGTAACACTGATGCACTAATGCATGGTGTTGTATGGCATGAGAATAAAGAGTTTTCTGGAAAGATCTTGTAAGGATGAACCAGAACTCATCCTGTGAAGCCCCTTCAGAAAACAAGATCATACAGAGGCGAAGATAGGGATGGAACACAGGGGAATCAGCTCACAGCAGGTGCAGTAAAGGCATAGAAATCTATGCAGAGGAGGAGAACTCCAGTCAACAGGGTCTTGGTACATAGCCCAGGTTGGCCTCCAATTCACAGCAGCCTCTAGACTCAGCCTCCTAAATGCTGGGATTAAAAGTACGTACCACATGCCAGGCTCATTTCTTTTCCAATCCTAAAGAAAAGCTACTAAAATAAATGAACGTAGGGGCTGGCGACATGCCACAAAGGTAGAATGCCTATCCAGTATGTGCCAGATTCCATGCCAGAATGGGGAAGTGAATTTAGAAATGAGCAAACAACTGGAAACTGAAATGTAAAAGATTCATGGGAGGGGAATGGGATCATGGCTCTTTCAGCCCACAATATTACTTCCCAGAACCGAAGTCGTGGGCCTCCCAACTGCCTGTAACTGTAAGCTCCAGTCCAGGGGAGCTAATACCTCTTCGGCTTTAGAAGGGCACACACACTCATGCACAGACCACACACATACATGTAAACAGTTTATTTTAGTATCTGTGGGAGATGGGGATGCAGCTCAGTCAGCAGAGAGCTTGCCTAGCATGCACACAGCCCTGGGTTTGAGCCCCAGCACCTCATAAACAAGGAAAGCATGGCACCTGCACGCCTGTAATCACAGCACTCAGGAGGTGGAGGCAGGAGGCAGTCAAGAGGCCAATCCAGCACACATAGGACCACATCTCAAAAGTGGAGCTGGAATCCATATGTAATTATAAAGCACTTAGCCATATCAAGAGCCATCCTGGGAAAACTAAAGGCCTGCCACATCCATGAAGAGATTCACTCTGCTCCTGAAACAACCCTGGGTGGACATGATGACGGCTCTTTCCAGAGCAACCTGGAGCCGACACAATTCCCTTCAAAAAACATGGGTTGTGCAGGTGCTGAAGAATTCTCCAGGCTGTCAGGACACTCCTAATTTAGCAGGATAGCTGCTTTGCTGTGTTAGCTTTGGGGGCTGGAACATGTCTGAGTCATCAGAGTTTGCTAAGGATTCCCCCAGCTTCGTGTGCGAACCGTGTGCCGCCTCTTTGGTTAATCCTCAGCCCTAACCTGTACAGAGGAACGAGTACAGCTGTGCAAGGAAGGTCAAGCATGATGTTAAACAGAAGCATCCAGGACTCAAAATCAGATAAGAAGTAAACAAGCCCATCACTGCCGAGAGACCAGGCACTCCACAGGCACCAGCCCTATCTTGAGCCTGCCACATTCTGAGCCTACAGAGTAGAGGCTTCTTACTGAGAATGTGATGGCTCCAAAGCGGAAGCCTGAAACAGCTTCTCACAGCTCTCGCAGGAGAAGGAATGCTCATCAGGAGACCAGCTCTCCAAGGAGCAGGAAAGCTAGGAACCAGATCAGCTTCCTTTAAAAGGGAAAAAAGATCACTAGGAACTAAGAGTCTAGGAGTTGTTGCCAGCTTGCTGGAGGGAGTTTAAACCACTTTCCATCATACTGCAAGTCTCTAAAGTCAGTTCAGAGAAAGGGAAAGAAAAGACTTTCCTGAGGAAGTTTTGCACCATTGCCCTGAAGCTTTAAATCAATTTTTTTTAATTTTGAAAACCATTATTATACAAAAGCCGTTCTCGTGTGTGTGTGTGTGTGTGTGTGTGTGTGTGTGTGTGTGTGTGTGTGTAGCTTACTATGTAGTCAAGGATGACCTTGAACTTTGTATCCTCAGTTTCTACCTTCTGAATGAGGGGGCGACAGGCATGAACTATCACATTGGGTTTACGCAATGTTAACAGCAACTGAACCCAAGGTTTTACCCACTGAACCATCTCTCAAGTCCTAAACTTTAAAAAAATAAAATTAAATAAATAAATAAATAAATAAAATAAAATCACCCAGACAGTGGAGGCATACACCTATAATCCCAGCACTCAGGAAGCAGAAGCAGGTGGATCTCTGTGAGTTTGAGGCCAGTCTGGTCTACAGTATGAGTTCCAGGACAGCCAGGGCTACACAGAGAAACCCTGTCTCGAAAAATGAAAGAATAAATGAATGAATGAAAGAAAGAGAGAAAAAGGAACAGGGAAGGAGGGAGGGAAGGAGGGAGGGAGGGAGGAAGGAAGGAAGGAAGGAAGGAAGGAAGGAAGGAAGGAAAAAAGGAATTTTACTGCTTTTAAACATAAGAAACAAACTCTGTCCTAGGTTAACAGTCTTAGTTAAAAACAAACAGAAAAGCTGGGCATGGTGGTACAGGCCTTTAACTCCAGCACTCAGAGGCAGAGGTAGGCAGATCACTGTGAGTTCGAGGCCACTCTGGTCTACAAAGTGAGTCCAGGACAGCCAAGGCTACACAGAGAGACCCTGTCTCAAAAAAACAAAATCAAACCACACCAAACAAAAATGCCTGGTTCTAAAGGTTGTTGAGTTATTGAACAATAAGGTTCCACAAGACAAGGCTGGAGAGAGCCTTGCCCTCTGTCTGGGTGCTGCCTGTGTGGCTGCTGGACAGCATCTGCACTGCACCAACACTAGCTGCTTCGTCATCAGTTTGTGTCTAGCTGCAGAGAAGAGCAGGAAGGTAACTTGTCTGCCATTTGTGTGGCAATGCCTGTGCTGGCACTTGAGACAACACAGCCCTGGCTTCATTAGAGTGCTTGAAGGCCAGCATTAAAGGCTGGCTCACTAAATCACAGGCTTCCACAAAAATGCAGATGCTTCAATACCCACTGCTTCTCCAAATGTCTTCAGCATTAAAATACCTCATTGCCATCACTACAAGCACAACTCTGTGAAGTCAAAGAGTTCCCAGCACACCTGCGCAGCAGACTTGCCGCCCATTCCCATCTCTGGGAGCTGCCTGCCACTGCTGGCTGAAACCCCACCCCTATAACCTCACAAACAGTTTATCATGGTTAAGCCTTGACATCAAAGAAGACAGGCCTTTTTTCTTTTTTTTCTTGAATTTACTCATTCAGGTGCAGAATCTGACAATCTGGAGCCCGTGCCAGCTGAGGCTGGCAGTGCTCCAGGCCTCTGCCTGCCAAGGAGCACAATTAGAAGAGCGCCCTAGGAGCCTACAGTAGCCTCAGCCTTGTCCAACCAGGTGTCAAATGACCAGCAAAGGGTACAGATTTCCAGAGCAGAGAGGGGGCCTTGGGACCACCTCCTGCTAGACCTGGACCTCTGCAGCCTCTCTGAATGGGAAGCAGTGTCCTTGAGCTGGCTCCATGTGCTCTCTGGAGGCCGCTAAAGCCCAAGGCATCTAAGTTATTTTTCAGAGTATATGACTTGGACAGAGACCATTCAGCTTACGCACTCCAAGTATCAGAGGCAGCAGGTCAGCAAAGCAGAGCACCTCACCATCCAGTACAGTGCTGCTTTTTAGCAGTTCTAGAAGCCAGTCTATGCCCCACGCCCAGGTTCCCTGTGAACAATTCTCATTTCTTCTCTGCATCTGTACAGCAGTGACTTCATCCAGCCTTCCCTGAAATCCTGGAATTTACTCACATCCTCCGGGAGGCTCTCAGCTTTCCTGTTAACAGCCTTCTAGAGAATGTGGTCCTTGTCACCACCACACCCAAGCAGTAAAGTGTCCCAGCTCTCCATCTTTCTAATGAGGAAACTGGGACTTGGAAATGTCTGAGACCTGAGAACGGCCAACTGGGTGACTCTGACTCCCAGCACTTGCAGACAGACAGAATTCCAAAGAGCTTCTGCAGACAGACTCTGAGGTCAGGCCATGAAAAGCCTACCCTTTTCTATTCCTGTTCCTCCCACAACCTAGCAGAACTAAAACAGAGAAGAAGATGTCAACACTCCCCCAGTCCCTGAAGATGGCCTATTCCAGGAGTGACAAAGGACTGAGGTGTTATCCCCAGAAGAGGCAGTATCTTATGAGGAACAAAGACCACTAGTCTTTTATTTCACCCTGAGGACAACAGTACTGTTTGGTGCAGTCCCAGAAGCTCTGGAGTCATTGCTGCAGACATGGCTACCATGTAAGATGCCACTATTGTCTAGGTGTAACCAAGGAGGCTACGGTGTCCTTCAGTGCCTAAGACAACTTCAACTAACAGAACATTCACATCGGGACCACATGTCTGACTCTGAACCCTGCCTCAGGTGGAATGCACACACAAGCCATCCTTGTATAGTTTGTATGTAACTTGAACTTTCTAGAAACTCAACTACTGTGTCAGCCTAGAAAGAACTACACTTTGCTTCATTGGAAATGGCACAAAGAACTTGCCATTCTGGAATATTCCTCTGCCAGCTCGTGGTGTCTACAACCACGGCCTTGAGGCGCATCTCTGTCCTCCACTGCATGCCCAAGCAGACTCTACCACTACTGTCCTTTCACGTCTTCCTCTTGAGCAGCAAGTGACTCCATTAACTCTTAAAGCTGTATTTCCACACATTAAGTTTGGAGAGAAAGGGGCATTTTACAAAAAACAACTGTCTTAAGAGGCAGTTGGTCAGTTTAAGAACTTACAGAGTGTCTGTGGGAAGACATGTGGCGAGCTGTGCAGCCCACTTCAGTCATAAGAACAACCCTGCATCTTTTGAGACACTAGACACCAAAATTTCTCACCAGAGATGGAGGTCAGAGTGCAGCTCGGGTGCTCTTGAGCGCTGCAGGAGGCACTGAATGAGTCCACCCAGCAAGCCTCATCAGGAACCATCACAGAAAGAGGGCAAGTAGTCACTATCACTCTTGAGCACCCCCAAAACACCCAAGGTTACCCCTACTCTCCCTTCCCATACATCCCTTAAGATCCACAAGGCACAAGCAGTAGCTGCTCTCGGTACCAGCACCCATGGACAGGGTGGCACCCAGCAAGCACCCACATTGCAGCACTGGTATCCCTTTAGGCTTGCTGTGGCTGGCATTGCCACCCAACTGTTCTGTTCTTCCCAAACACAACAGGCAAGCGGCTACAGGCCTTGGGGCACAAAGATGACCCTGTGCCCATTGCCATAAGCAGACTTCCCTAGACACTCTAGGAAAGAGTAAACTAGCAGGAGCAATGGGCAGGTGCTGCAGCCAGAAGGACCTCACGGCCCTGCCTATGGGCCCAGGTGTGGGAGGACACCTTCTGAGGCACCTTCCCATCTGCGGAGCCAGGCATGCAAACTTCTGTGCTAGCAGAGTGCAAACCATGCAGAGCTCACTAGGAGGCTGCAAACCTTCTATTTAAAAATTAGGCACAATGCAAGTCTTAGACTAAGTGGAAAGTTTACATGATCAAGTAAAAATTATAAATACCACCCCTGAAGAAATGACCAGCCAGAGATAGGAAAAAGAAAAGAAGTAACACACATGGGCCAAGTTCACGGCCAGGTGCAAGGAAAGATGAGTCGATGACTGCTGAAGCCAAGAAAGCTAGAGCGACCCGAGTCGCTCCAGCACAGAGCCTGTGTTTGGTTTCAGTCTAAGTGAAACCAGCACCATGGAGCCACCAGGACAGATATCCAGGGCTAGGGCAGATCAGTAACAGTGGCGCCTGGGCTGGCACAGGAGCACTTTTCCCAGGGTGGCCTGCAGAGCCTTGGCTCTTCTGTACTTACCATCGCACTTTGTTGCAGGTCTGGGTGGCGCCAAGTGGGGAACCAGCCACCATGGGGACTTGGATAGGACTGTGTTGTTTGTTGGTCACCAGGTCTAGCTTCTCTTCCAGAGATTTGCAAGTAGCTTCGAGAGCTTGCAGCTTGGCCTCAATGCTATCCAACCGCAAACATATCGTCTGGTTAATAGAGTACAGGAAAGACTGGAAGTGAAAACAAAAAAGCTTCAGAGAGGGTGTCTTCCATGGTGAGGAGCATGTCCACAGGCCCTGAACTCCACCCATAGCTCCTAGTCCACCCAGTCTATTTCAGCTGACCATGCCCAGGTACTCAGTGAGGAGCCCAGCCCTCTGTATCAAACAAGACTCTTCGCAATCTCACCTACACTGAGACTATGCAATGATTAGCTTATCATTGTGCTCATCAATAGATTCAGACACTAAAGCGATGGAATCTTTCTAATGATCACAGGTTATACCTACTATCCAAACAGCCTGGAAACCAAAAAAGATGGCTGGACATAAGGATACCCCCACTGAAATCAGTCAATAACCCCTTCCAGGGACATTCTAAATAGCAAGCATGCCACCTAGTGGCCCACAAGAGGAGCAACTTCCAACTACCAAGTTAGAAGACAAGAGCACACAGACTTTGCTCCCCCAACTGCCAGTCCTGTCAGGAACCACCTGACACACACAGGAATTCTACTGTGAAAAGAGACCTCTAAGCCAGGCAGGATTCCAGGTGCTGGTTAACAACAGGAAATGTAGGCCAGCAACATCTGAAGAAAACAGATTGAGAAAGATTCGACTGGAAGGGCTGGAGAGATGGCTCAGTGGTTAAGAGTACTGTCTGCTCTTCCAAAGGTCCAGGGTTCAATTCCCAGCACCCACATGGCAGCTCACAACTGTCTGTAACTCCAAGATCTGACACCCTCACATCAATGTTCATAAATTAAATAAAAATATTAAAAAAAAAAAAAAAAAGATTCGACTGGAAGAGAAATGTAGCCTCAGGGACACATCAGAAGAAAGGTGCAAGCCTGTAAAAATAGAGGTGGCAGCTCAGACTGACCCTGGGCCTCAGAGCACAGGCAGTCAGAATGGCCTGCCCTCTATACCTGGTCCAAGTTAGTAGGTGCCAGAGTGCTATCATTTAAAAGAGAATCACAGAATAATACCAAAATCACAATAGCCACACAGCAGTGAGGAGCTGTGGAGGACAAGTCCTACACTCCAAAGCCCTCACATCTACCTCCACTCAGCGTGTCCTCTGCAAGCCCCAGAACAGCAAGACAGCATCCTTTTCTTCAGATGTTACTCCATTTCCTGTCATTAGGCAGCACCCTGAAGCCTGGCTTAGAGATCTCCTTTCACAGTAAGACACTAGTAAAAGAAAGATCTTACAACAAGACCAAGGACCTCTATTTTTTATAACTGGAGACATCGACTATTTGCCGTCCATGTTCTCTTAATAGTTAAGCCATTATTTTAACTCCGAATTAAAAACGTTCGGCTTGGCCAGGCAGTGGTGGCGCACGCCTTTAATCCCAGCACTTGGGAGGCAGAGGTAGGTGGATTTCTGTGAGTTTGAGGCCAGACTGGTGTACAAAGTGAGTTCACGACAGCCAGGGCTACACAGAGAGACCCTGTTTCAGGGGGAAAAAATATTCTGCTTGGAGTTTGGGTGAAAAATCACTATTACAGACTAATTAACATCTCAGCCAAATCCACAAAGAAAGAGGGGAGACAGCACTTTTCCTAACACTACTCCTCAGATGAGGGTGAGCACACACAGCTCTGATCTGTCTGGAGAGAACTACTGCTGGCAATGAGGCATGTGAATGTCTTCCAATCCCACGGCAGCAGGTAGCTGCGTGTGACGGCACACATGCACAGGGTGCTGTCTGTCCTCGGAGTCATCAGAACCCAGGCAGCAGCCACTTCCCTTTCCACGTGGTCTGCTTCTCTAGTGCAGATAAAGGCGTTCTAGTGCTCTGTGATATAACTAAGATCACAATTACTTTGAAATCTGATGCGATTCTTCTGTTCACTGGTCTGAAGTTGGGTTTCATTAAATAGACTGGGGGGGAGGACTCGAGACAAGTGTGGAACCCTGCTTTTTAAGGTCAGTCTGGCATTTCCAGATAGCCAATGATGGACTCCCTTTCTCAGTGGGTTTCCCTCTTCACCTGATCTGGGAATCCCCAGACCCCCACAGGAGCATCACATAGGCCTCAGGGAAGATTGCAGGCCTGAACCTTTCCTGATAGAACCTGCTCAGCAAGCACCTAGGGATTCCTGGAAATACCCACCCTATGCTCCGGAGATGCTAGCCTTCAGCAAATGACCTTTAATCACACCTGGAAGACCTTCCCCCACCCATAGGATAATTAAATACTGTTTTGTCCTTCTTGTGATAGGACCCGAAGCTACTGCATGTAAATGAGGTGCTGTACAACTGCATGTAAATCAAGTATCCTGGTACCTCTTGTTGGGAGTTGGTCTGGTTGCTGCCCACGTCAGCAGACTCACATACCCCAAAATGTTTGTAACCTTGCCTAAGAACTTATTCCTGTTTGGCTAATAAGAAGCCAACAAACCCAGGCAGGGAATATGGGATGGGCGTGGCTGAGACAGAAAGGTTCTTGGGAAAGAACGAGTCAGAGACCAGAAGAGGAGGAGATGAGGGTGGAGGAGAAGGAAGGAGGGAAGACTGGCACCATGGGTGAGGTGGAGGAGAAGCACATGGCCAGCATGGATGGAGGACTTGGCCCAGATAACCAACATTAGCGAGTGTTTGGGATTATGGCTGGGAGGTGGCTCAATGGAAAGTACTAGAAGCAGATGGCCTGGGATTTTTAGCAGGGAGGTATAGAAGGTAGTTTAGGGGATTAATATCTGCCCTGCTCCAGGTGAACCAAGGCTATTTTAAGTGTCTATGTTTAATTGATAGATATCAAGTTAGAAAATACCGCCATAATAATCACAGAGCCAATAATATTATTAGGCCCTACCTCTAGCCCTAACGAATTAGACACATTCACCCACAAGCCCCTCCCCATTGCCCAAGGTTTATAAATCCCTGATTCACAAAAATAAAGGTTGGCTTGCTCTCTTAGGCTTGCACCATTCCTCCACCACGAGCATCTGAGCCTCATCATTTCTGGGGGAGAATCATCACTGGATGCCCAGAGCTTGACTGCCAGTCAGGCAGCAGTGGTGGAGCTAGCTGCCTTGGCAGCTGCTAAAGCCCACTCCATCAAGGCAAGGTCGGTGGTGGTTGCTGGGAATTGAACTCAGGACCTCTGCAAGAACAGTCAGTGCTCTTAACCACTGAGCCATCTCTCTAGCCCCCAGCAATCTCATTCTAAAAGAGCTAATTGTAACTTTCAGGGGAAGCTCATTTCTACCAACTGCAGGTGAGACTGGGAACCTTGCTTAGAGCATGGGCCTCACCCTGAGCACTCTAAGCCACCCCTGAGTGAGAAACAGGACTTTAATCTTGAGGTCAGTCTGTTCTCGTCCAGAAGCAAGCAGGGCCTGGATGAAGCCACTATCAGACAATGAACAACAGACAGGGTTTCTGTATGTTGCCCTGGCTGTCCCGGAACTCACTCTGTAGACCAGGCTGGCCTTGAACTCAGAGATCTGCCTGCCTCTGCCTCCCAGTATTAAGGCTTTTGTATTTTTGGTTTTTGTTTTTGAGACAGCATCTTTCTATGTAGCCCTTGCTGGCCTTGAACTCACAGAGCTCTACCTGCCTCTGCCTCTCAAGAGGCCAGGATTAAAGGTGTGCACCACGACTTCTGGCCTAAGTAGGTTTTCGATTCCCCACAGTGGCTAGAGCTGCTTCCTGCTGCCACAGTGAAGTGGGCGTCTAGCTCAAGCAGATGCCCTCCTCACAGAGAAAGCATGAGAAGAGAGCTGGTGTCATCTGAGCTGCCCTTGTAAACGTCTCCAGTGCTAAGATTTACCTCTACTTCTGCAGACAGTGGGTCCCAAAGAAGCAAATGTGAAAGCAACTCACTGACTGACTGAGGCGCCTCCAAGCCTAGGCAGCAAACCTCAGGACTTGGGGGTGAGTTGCAGTGTCTCTCAGCTTTCCTCCCACCTGAGGCAGGCCTGTACATGCACAAGAGGACTCTTCACTTGTCCTCCTCCCAGTCCAATGTTTGCTGGGAGAACATGGCCTGTGCTTTTATGCAGCATTTCAGTGGCATCTCTAAGCTGCAGCTCAGGCCCTCCTGCAATCTCATCCGGAACGAGGGTCTTTGCGGACATATTTAAATAAATGAGATCATCTGGGCCTGGGTGAGGGTGGGCCTCAGGCATGCACTATAGGGGCAAGGTGGACCACCTAAAGGTCACAGCACAAGGTGGACCACCTAAAGGTCACAGCACAGAAGAGGCTCCCCTAGAACTCCAAAAGGCATGGCCGCAGGAGAGCCGGTTCTGCTGCTCTGAAGCCAAGTTGATGGTAGAAATTTGATACAGTGCATACAGGATCCTCATGGTACCTTTATAGAGGGATCTTGGCAATTGATTTCTAGTCTCTGGCGCTTCAAAGCAGGTTCATCGTCATCTGTCACGACATGATTCTCCAAAACAACTGAAAGCAACCAGAAACAGAAACTGGAGTAAGCATGGTAGGTTCCTCAAGGCTCTTTACCCCTGCAGCCAAGCACAGTGCAAGCACCTTAAGGCTGATGAGAAATGGCACAGCCCATTTCTTACTTTGTTAAAATTCTCAGCAGGGCAGAAACAGAGCCTTTTCCCATCACCTCCCCATGCCCCCCAAAAATCAGACCCCCGAATCAGCACTCTCCAGAGCCCAGCAGGCGACTTCGCACCAAACCTTCACTTATGACCTCTTCCCAGGTTTACTTAGTGTGTCTGCTGGCTATCTCACTGCAAAATCAAAAGCAGCCTCCCTTGGCCTGAGGGTTGAGAGGCACGTGAGTACTGATCGCCACAACCCTCTCTGCATGCCACATATGCCGCAAACTAACACAGCCAACATGCCGCGTTGTATGGAAGCTGCAGCCGCTCAAGAGCCGACACGAGCAGCTCCTGCTGACCATTAACTAAGGCCTGCTTTCAGATAAGAAAGGTAACCAGCCTCTGTAGTACCATCCAACTCCCCACCTCATCTAAAACTAAGTACAAAACAGGGTTAAAGTTGTGACCAAAGTCAAAGAGCAGCAGCGCCACTGTGACCTTACCTCTATTGGCCAGCCAGTCCTTTTCTCTACACAAAGCAATCATTTCCATGAGATTTATCTTATTTATGAGTGTGTGTCGAGGTGAATGTTGCCATATGTGTGGGGTGCCCTCACAAGCTGGAAGAGGGCATCAGATCTCCCTGGAGCTGCAGTTACAGATGGATGTGGGACAGAGCTCAGGCCCTCTGGAAGAAGCTAGCCGCTGCTCTGCCTGGCTCTGGTCACCTTTGCAGATCTGCTTATCTATAATCACAGAATTCTCTCAGTATTTTTTACTGACCGTTATTCCATGGATGCTTTCATGTAACCAGTTCAGTTTTTCTCACATCTTCTTGCCTAAAATTGGTGAAACTGACTGTGCATTTCCCCAGCCTCTGTGTGCTCACTCACAATGGAAAGGACAGACTCTACCGTCTACACATCTGTGTGACTGTGTGAGCCTCACCTCCTCCCTTAGCAACACCCAGCAACCCTTAAGGGCAATGGCCTTAACTCCTCTTTGCAGGAATGAATGGGTGTGTGTGGATGTGTGGGTGTGCATACACGAGAACATATTACATGTGTACACAAGCAACAAGTCAGCTATTCTGAAAGCAAAGGCTTTCATAAATGATGTTCCCCAATAGTCCTGGAGCCAGACTCTCACTGCTGTAGAGTCTCCTTAAATAGATGCTTAGCTAAGGCTTCAAAGTGGTTGTGCTTTCAACATCATAAAGAAACAGCTGGCCTTAGCAGAAGATGGGGGAGAGGGGTCTGTTTTCAAGCAGTCAGTATAGGAATGAGGTAATGGCTTCTCTGGAAAATCTATCAGTCTTACATGCACACAGCAGCTCTGCTTCTGGGAACTCACCCTGCAAAAACATTCACTCAAATGCATGAGCAAGGATCTTTCCTACCAGATTCCACAAAGAAGAGAAGCAATGGGAAGCCTATCAGATGCATCTGGTAGGTCAATAAACCAGGGCAAGCCTGCAAAAAGTGCCATGGTCTCTGAAGAAGTGTTTACCAGTTCTCCAGAGTAAGTCTTCACAGCCCACTGCAGCATCAAGTTGCACACAGAGGAAGGTGTGGTGAAGTAAGAAGAGCCACAGGACCCACACATGGCAGGGGCATCAGGTGTCATGGAACAGGTGACAAGCACACAAGCTGCTGGGCATGAGCAGCTGCACTGCTGGGAATGGACCTGGGGTCAGACTGGAGGAGTGAGAAGGTGAGGTGGGGGGTGTGGGGGGAGGAGTGCGCACACGCACCTGTGTATACAGCCCTGCTTACATCCTATGGTTTGAATTTTCACACAGAGCTGGCAATACTGTTGTGTCTACTTTACTGAGGGAACAAAGTCCAGCGGAGTGGCTTCTGACACTGGAAAGACAGGGAGAGCGAGGTTCACCTACTGCCTCACAGCTGTACCTGGGTGGTCAGGACTCAGGTCTTCCACTGCAATCTGAACCACATCCGCCAGGTCCTGCTCTGACATCATCCAGAGCGCGAGAAAGGGACACACTGACCAGCAAGAGTCCAGAGGTCACGGGGTACAGGGTTTCTGTCACCTGCAGAACAAATGCCAAGAACCAAGGGAAGATTAAGGGTCAAAGTGTGGAACAGATCACTAGCCCTGTGCAGTGACAAGCTCTTAGAGGTCTGCAGGCCTTCACTAAGGGATCTACTTGTTTCAAAACACTCAGAAATGTTCAGAAACATGGCTATTTGGTTTTTTCTAAATGCTGTGGGATGCCCCCAGTTGAAAGCCTCACTTCCCACTCCTCATACCACCTCCAAACACACCTTCCTGAGCAGGTTTGGAAGCCTCAGGTCAAGCCTAGCGTCCCCACAGAAGCACCCTGTCCAGCACTACCTGCTCCCCTTGGCACCTAGGCCTCCTCAGTGACTATCACGTCCCAGAGAACCAGTCATAGATGCATGGCCCTCTAGACACCCTGCCCCCATGAACTTCCCCTAATAGATCCATCCGTGACTTTTTTCCAGCTCCTGTGACATTTTGACTAAGCCACCTTAGGCTCCAACATGAAAGTGAGGCCAGGCCCATGAATACAGATCTAAATAAACAGTTACAAGTTAAGTTACAGAAAGACCAAGTTAGAAGAAACTCAAGAGCAAGCAAACACAACAAGTAGAGTCCTAACGAAACAACAGGAACACAAGAAAGTAAAAAGACTAAAGAAAGTGTTCAAAACTGCAATACAGAAGACAGGTGAAGGAGACCCACAAACCCACAAACCCCCACTGGGAGACAACAGGAGCAAACCAGGGCCAGGGGACCTCAGAGCCATCACCTAAGAGATCCCTGGGGCTGGAGCACAGCTCAGCAATAACCAGCACAAGGCCCTGGGTTCCCCGGCCAGGACAGAAAGAAGGGGAGAAGACTCCTAGAAGTGGAAGTGGGCCGTGCGTTGCTGAAACCAGTTATTAAAAGAGCACACCAGATAGACACCTAGAGGGAAAAGAATGTTTCTTTAAATGGCCAAGTAAAAGATTAGACAGCTTATAGCACAGAGAACTCAATCAAACCGGACAAAAAGAAAACACATCAAAATATCTGAGATACTATGAGGGACTGGAGAGATGGCAGAGCAGTTAAAAGCATCACTCTTCCTGGCCCATCCCCAGCACCCAGGTGGCAACTCACAACCATCTTTAGCTTCAACTCCAGGAGATCTGACACTCACTTCTGGCCTCTCGTGGCACAACATGCACATGATGGATAGGCATACATGCAGACAAAGCACTCATACACACAACAAAATAAAATGATACTATGAGAAAGAAATATGAGCCAATAATTTTCTATCTAAAGTCAGTATCAAATCTAAAGGCAGCAGATATTGATCTGTGGGTATGTTGACATACTCTGCCTCATCCACTGAGAGGGCAGAGGCAGCAGTGGGCCCTGCCACAGTACATGTCCCTGAAGCCTGGCTGTGGTGCTAAAGGGCCAGAGCTCATCAGGAGGAAGCCAGACTCCTTGAAGAAAGGGTAATTGCATATCCCAAGCAAGAAACATACAAAGTGAATCCAGATTTGTTAAGACTACATGTAAAGACACTGTGAAAATCACTAGGCTCCCATATGAAGGAGGTGGCCATGACACTTCAAGGACACCACGAACACTGCTAGTCTCACAACTACAGGACACACGGACCAACTTGAAGGAGCTACTCTGCAAATATGAAAAGGCTGACAGTACTCAATGTCACAGCTGCAGCACGGGAAGAAACACTTGAAACTCAGGAGCATTTTTTCCTCACCAGTTCTTTGGGGAAAGAAGGTGGCAGGGTCTCACCTCACAAGAAATGAAATAGACCCCCCTGAGAAAAAAAGTGTTGTATATTGCACCACTGATAACATATCTAATTAACACAGTAACAGGAGGGGTTGTGGGAGTGCTATAGAAATTGAAGTAAACTTTAAAAATTGACAAAACTAAGGAAAGGGCAAAGCTAAGCAACAGTTCAAAAGGCAAGTCTGGGTCATGCAATAGAAAGATAATGAGTGACACCTAAAGAACAGACAATCTGGGCTGGAGAGATGGCTCAGAGGTTAAGCACATGGACTGCACTTCTGGAGGTCCTGAGTTCAATTTCCAGCAACCTCATGGTGGCCCACAACTATCTGTAACTCTAAGATCTGATACCCACAGACATACATGCAGGCAAAACACTAATGCACATAAAATTAAAAATAAAACAATTTTTAAGAGAGAAATCAGTCACAAGAAAAGGCCAAAACAGAGCCGGGCGTGGTGGCGCATGCCTTTAATCCCAGCACTTGGGAGGCAGAGGCAGGAGGATCGCTGTGAGTTCGAGGCCAGCCTGGTCTACAGTGTGAGTCTAGGACAGCCAAGGCTACACACAGAGAAACCCTGTCTCAAAAAACCAAAAAAAAAGAAAAAAGAAAAAAAAGAAAAGGCCAAAACATGGACAGGTGCTCCACCTGCTGGAGAGCTGACGGCACACATACCTGACAAGGCACTGAGCCCCCGTAAGTGGCTTGCAGGGGCCTTGCAGTGACATGGGGAGACCTCCTTGGACACAGGAACCTTCAAGCACATACACATATTGTGCAAAGATCCACTAAAAAAAAAAATAAAAAAGACAGTAGTGGGCGCAGTAGAGCACGTCTGTAATCCCTGCACTCGGGAGGCAGAGGCAGGTGGATTGCTGGGAGTTCGAGGCCAGCCTGGTCTACAAAGCGAGTCCAGGACAGCCAGGGTTAACACAGAGAGACTCTGTCTCAAAAAACCAAAGCAAAAAAAGAAAGAAAGAGCCGGGCATGGTGGTGCACGCCTTTAATCCCTGCACTTGGGAGGCAGAGGCAGGTTGATTGCTGTGAGTTCAAGGCCAGCCTGGTCTGCAAAGTGACTCCAGGACAGCCAAGGCTGCACAGAGAACCCCTGTCTCAAAAAACGAAGAAGAAAACACTCTGCAGCCAGGCCTGGTGGCGCACACCTTTTAATTCCAGCACTTGGGAGGCAGAGACAAGCGGATCACTGTGAGTTCGAGGCCAGAACGATCTACAAAGAGAGCCAAGATAACACAGAGAAGCCTGTCCAAAAAAACAAAAAAGAAAGAAAGAAAGAAAACACCCTGCACTGGCCATAAATCCCTGACCCTGACCTCCTCCGAGCAAGGACACCGCTGCCCTCCTATTTGTTTACCCACATGCTTCTGTTGCCAGGATAAAAACCTTTAAAATTCTGCTAACAGTGAAGGTTTCAATAGAAAAAACTAGGGCAAGCAGCCCAAGAAAACTGGGAACAGAGACTAAGCAGGCAGTTGCCGTTTGGCAACTTAGCTTTCCCGTTTCTCAGAAGGCCTGGGAAGAATCCAGTCCTCATGTAATAAAACAGCTGGGCTAAGACAGAGCTCATAAAGCCTCTGCGGCAATCACCATCTAGAGTCCTGGAGCTCCCAGGTGTACGTGGGCCAAGGGCAGGCCACCAAAGTCACCACCCAAGCACTCAGCAGGGGTACAGCAAAATGAGGGTGCCCTACCATACGTTAACACGGAAAAATGATCGTGCCACTCCAATACACCACAGAAAGGAACACCAATAGAAAGTTCCAGGTCAGTGTGTAGGGTAGCAGCTCCCTACACAGGAACAGCATGGGTATGCCTTCCTGCATCTGTGAGATAGTGCACAGCAATACTCAGGGCTTTGGGGTAGAACATTTCAAACCTAAGGTGACTCCCTAGGGGTAGGCAGAGATTCGCTTGGGCTCTGCACTGAGTTATTTACTTTCCAGGTGACTTATTTATTCTTTTGTTTTGGTTTTTTTGTTTTGTTTTGTTGTGACAAGGCTTCTCTGTGTAACAGCCCTGGCTGTCCTGGAACTCACTCTGTAGACCAAGCTGGCCTCGAACTCACAGAGATCCACTTGCCTCTGCCTCCCAAGTGCTGGGATTAAAGTCAGCGACTTATTTATTCTTTACTGGTTGCCAGCTTTCTAGGTCAGAGTACTTCAGGGCAGAGTTAACACAGACACCAAATCACAACAGCACCTGAGGTATTTCTCCCCAGTGCTGGGTCTTGAACCCAGAGACTCAAGCCGCTGACCTAAAATCTATCGAGGCCTTATTTAATCCATCTCACACAGGCCCCCGTCCCCACCCCCAACTCCTCAGCCCATCTCCCTGCACCTTGATTGAACTCCTGGACTACCAAGTCACACTTCCCCACTCTGCTCCCTCTTGCCAGAGCTCCACAGGCGTCCTTGCGTCCTTGCCCCACTCCCAGGGCTCCCTCAGGGTGCCAGATGCTCCAGGGCACTAAGTCCTTCCTTGCACAGGCTCTGAGCTCCTCTCCTCCATACTCCACAGTCCTTCCTAGCAGGCTGCCCCCGCTCCAGGGCTTCTGGCTTCTCTCCCACAAGGCTCACCATATACCACACATCACCATCCCTAGGCTTCCTGCACAACTATTCCCCTCAGCCACTTTCCTCCCATCTCTGCCTGCTCCCTAACAACTCCCTGTCCAGGATGCCAGGGCAAGGCCCTCTGCTCAGTGAGTACTGGAGGCCTGGTGCTCAGCTTCAAGTCGCTCATGCATCTAGCACACACTGAAGCCCTCACTCTCCCAACACAGGCCTCTGGACATCTCTCCTTAGACAGTGACTCCAGGTACCAATCACAGCCCTCCCCACTGTCTCAACTGCTGGCAGTGGCCCATGTTGCCTAGCCTCTTGAGCCAAAGCCTCATGCAGGGGTAGTCCTTTCCCTCCTACAGACCCTGGCTCAAGCTTTGCCCGCACCCTGGCATCACCTAACACCTAGATTCATCTGCAGTTCCCCGGGGTTCTCCACCTTCTTCCTGCTCCAGAGCTCTCAATAGCAGTTCTAGGGCCACATCAGAAACAGACAATAAATCCTCAGCTCGTGCTGCAATGGCTTAAGGACAGCTTCTGTGTCCTCAGCAGATGGCCACACACCAACAGCATCCATCTTGGGCTCTCTTCCTGGCTCACTCACTGGGCCTGTCCAACCACCCCACCTCCACCCCCAGCTCATAAGAAACAGCCCAATCTAGGCCCTCCAGCTAGACACCCGGTGGCCCCTGGCCCCTTTCCCACATTCCTCTACAGGTTCTTCAGTGACACTAAGTCATAACTAAAGGGCACCAGCACCTACCTCCCTACTCCCACCCTGCCTCACAGAAAGGCAGTTTCCTCTGGCTTACTGTATTTCTTAACTATCCGCTTTTCAAAGCATCTGCCTCCCATACACTATGAGAGCCAAAGCCCTGCGGAGCATTTGAGCAGCCTGCACAGAGTCTGACCCATGCTAGCATCCAGCAAATGCGCCTGAGATGGGCCCAATGAGAGGCACCATGCTTATGCCAGACACAGCTGCTAGTACAGCAGCACTGCCTGCCACTGAGAACCCACTGGCTATGGCAGACCCCGTTTACACCAAGCTGGCCAGTGCAAACAGGACACTGTGTGAAAATGTCACACTGGGCCTCATTAATACATACAATTATGCTAGCACCACAGAAATTAACATTATAGTTCAATAAAAATCAAAGCCAGGCATGGTGGCACACACCTGTAATCCCACCACTTGGGAGGCAGAGGCAGAAGTAGGCAGATCTCTATGAACTCAAGGCCACCCTGGTCTACATGGCAAGTTCCAAGCAAGCCAGAGCTACATTATGAGATTCTGTCACACACACACACACACACACACACACACAAACTCTCTCTCTCTCTCTCTCTCTCTCTCTCTCTCTCTCTCTCTCTCTCTCTCTCTCTCATATACCCACACCCACACACATACACACAAACAAACAAACAAACAAACTAATTTAAAACTATGGAATAAGGTCTTCAAAGCCCTTGTTCCTATGATCTGGTCTTCACGGACTGCACTGTAGCTAACTATATAAATTCAACTGATTAATTATATGTGAGTGACAAACTGGCTACCAATACTGACCAACCAGCTGCCCGCCATGAGCTTGCAATGTAGCATGGTAACTAAATACTTAACTACAAATATATTTCTAAATCTTCAAATATTTACAGCATCCATGAGAGAAAACTAAAAGTATTAATACAAGATTTTTAAAGCTATTTTGGGGATGCTGAGATAGAAAAACAAGTCCAAGCTCTACTGGGCTACAGAGTGAATTCAGTTAAGCCTAATCAGGGCAATTTAATAAAACCCTGTCTTGCCAGGTGGTGGTACTACACACCTTTAATCCCAGCTCTCAGGAGGCAGAGGCAGGCAGATCTCTGAGTTCCAGGCCAGTGCAGTCTACAGCATGAGTTCCAGAACAGCCAGGGCTACACAGAGTAGCCTGTCTCAAAAACAAAACAAAACAAAAAATAAATTAATTTTTAAAACAAAGCAAGCTAGGCATTGTGGTGCGCCCTTTTTATTCCAGCACTCAGGAAGCAGAGGCAGGCAGATCTCTGTGAGTTCAAGGCCAGCCTGGTCTACAAAGAGAGTCCAGGACAGCTAGGGCCTGTTTCACAGAGAAGCCCTGTCTCAAAAACAAAATAAACAAAAACCTGTCTCAAATTAAAAGGTAAACAGGAGTCTGAGGTGTCGTTCAGTGGTAGCACATGGTTTGGTCACCAACACAGGATGGGGGGAACAACAACACACAACACTATTTAGAGCATAAAGTTTCATTTAGGGGTGAAGGTTAAAAAAGAAAACACTACAGAGTATCAGCTCTCATGATATGGAAAACAAAAATCAATGATGGCAGCAAGAGAAAATGACTGAACAAAGGCTCACTGTGTCCCAGCATGAACCACATCACACAGGATGTTCAGACAAATGGCTTCTTTCCCAGCAGCCTCGAGGACAGGCATCCCAGAGCTGTTTCTTACATCAAGCCTCTCCAGGAGCCTCCATGCTACATCTGGTTTGGTGGGGTTATTTCCACAGGAAGCAAGACAAGGCAGCCAGACACACAGCCCTGGGCTGGAATGACACGCCAGTCACCAGATGCCTGTCCAGCAGTCTAACAAGCCCACTGCACATGCCACCAGTGAAAGCCTAGCGTGTTCCTGACATGTCTGGAAGGGGCTACGGAAAGCATCTATGGTTTGTCCGGCTTCACTTTATAGAAGATAAAAATATGCTTCACTGTCAGCAAAAGCCAAAAGGCCAGGAGCAACCCTTAGTGAGTACAAGCGAGTAACAGATGTAGGCAGGACACACTGTGTGTGGAAAAGGTGCTCTCAGAACCACCACAGGAATGGAAAGAATGGATTCAAGGACCAAAAGCCCCAGTGTCCCCAATATATTGCTTTGCTCTAGAGACTTCAGGCAGAGTACCATAAAAATCAGGTCACAGAGGGCCGGGCGTGGTGGTACATGCCTTTAATGCCAGCACTCAGGAGGCAGGGGCAGGCGGATCATTGTGAGTTCGAGGCCAGCCCGGTCTACAAAGCAAGTCCAAGACAGCCAAGGCTACACAGAGAGACCCTGTCTTGAAAAACAAACAAACAAAGGGTCACAAATAGACACAGTAGTACACACTTCATTGCAGCACTTGAGATGCAGAGACAGGTGGATCTCTGTGAGTTCAAGGTCAGACTGGCCAACATACTTGGCAAATTCCAGGTTGCCTAGGTTATAGAGTGACTGCCTCAAAAATAAATTAATTTAATTAAATATAAATAAAAACCAGGACAGCAAGTGTTACTTCCTGTTAACTTGAAGAAATAACAAATTGGCACACAGGCAGCCAAGTCTCCAGGAATATGGAAACTGAGTATCAAAGATTACCCCAGTCTTTTCAAGGCACGGGAGCATTAACAAATAAAATTTAAAAGCCAAGAAGTCAGCAACAGGATCCATATTTTTATTAACTAAGGCACGTAGGAAGGTTCAGCTTGCTTCTTCCCCCAAAACATATCTGGGATAGAGTCCAAAAAAGAAGGCGATGCAGGCTGAGGAGAGGGCTCAGTGGGGAGCGTGCTTGTTGTGCATAGAGTTGGGATCCTCACCACCCACACAAGGGCCCCAGGGCTGGTGAGGCAGAGGCAGATCCAGTCTACCTGACAGTCTAACCAAAGGTTCAGTGAGAAACACTGGCTCAAAAAACAAGGCAGAGTGACAGAAGATAACCAGTATTTATCTTTGCCATTTCTGTGCATGTGCACGTATATGCACACTCACAGTCTCATACACACACACATTGAATGAATGAATGAAATGAGTTAGAAAATGGCAATCAGACTATGAGTGATGGCCAAAGGTGAGGAAAACAGAGAACATGCCGGGCAGTGGTGGCCTATGCCTGTAATCCCAGCATTTAGGAGGCAGAGACAGGCAGATCTCTGTGAGTTCCAGGCCAGTCCAATCTACAGAGCAAATTCCAGGCCAGCCAGACCTACACACAGAAACCCTGTCTTGACACACACACACACACACAGACATGCTTCTTCCAGGGCCCTGCCTACCCTTAGGGAAATACAGGCAACGCTGTTTGCTTTTTCTTTCTTTTAAAGGTGTGAGCCATCACAGCCTGAGCAACACTGTTTTTCTTTGAGATAAAAACCTCTAAAAAATGTTTCAAGTTAAAACTAGGAAAGAGTGAGGGCTGGAGAGATGGCTCAGTGGTTAAAAGCACTGACTACTCTTCCAGAAGAACTGGGTTCAATTCCCAGCACCCACATAACAGCTCACAACTGTCTAACTCCTGTTCCAGGGGATCCAATCCCTTCACACCACCAATGTGCATGAAATAAAAATTAAAAATACATTTTTAAAAAATAGGAAAGAGAGCCAGGTGTTGTGGTGCATGCCTTTAATTGCAGCGTTCAGAAGCAGAGGCAGGTGGATAGATGTGATTTGGAGGCCAGCTTGGTCTACAAAGCAGGTCCAGGACAGCCAAGGCTAACTTAGAGAAA
>OU015753.1:6445494-6457464 GCA_907169655.1 Acomys percivali
CTCTCTCTCTCTCTCTCTCTCACACACACACACACACACACACACACGTAAAGAGTAAATCTGCGGTCAGGCTACTCACTCTCCTCCTAGGTTGATTTAATGTTTGATAAATGTGTCACTGTCTCACACTTCCCCACCAACGAATACCTCCTCAAACAAGTCCATAGGTACAGGAGAGATAACTGGCCACAAGAAGGCCCACAACACTGTCGTAGTCACACACCTGCCCTCAGCCAGAACACAGCAGAGTAACTGGTTTGTTTTATTCTAAGCAATGGACAACCGGCCAGATGTGTGATGGTGCCAGACAGCCTTCAGGACACACAGGCACAGCTAAAAATTATTTTAAGAACACCAAATACTGGCCAGGTCATGGTGGCACATGCCTTTAATCCCAGCACTTGGGAAGCAGAGGCAGAGGCAGGCCCATCTCTGTGAATTTGAGGCTAGCCTGGTCTACAGAGTGAGTTACACCAGGACAGCCAAGGCTGGACAGAGAAAAATCCTGTCTCAAAAGCACAGGCAGATATGGTGGTTCAGTTTTGTTTGTTTGTTCATTTGGTTTTTTGAGACAAGGTTTCTCTGTGTAGCCTTGGCTGTCCTGGACTCACTATGTAGACCAGGTGGTCCAGCTTTTAATTGCAGCAATTAGACAGCAGAGACAGGCAGACCTCTGTAAATCTGAGATCAGCATGGTCTACACAGCAAGTTCCAGGCCAGCCAAAGCCACATAATGAGACCTTGTCTCAAAAGACATGAGTAAAAGAAAGACAGAAAGAAATCTAAATATCTGGAGACAGGAGGTTCAGCTGAAATGTATCACCAGTCAGGCCCTGAGCACAGCACTCACAGACATAACCCTAGTGAGGGGTGGAAAAGCTGGTTTGCTGGGAGGCAGCAGTTCTGACTTTTGGGGTTAGGATCTCCTGAAACACCTTAAGATCAGTGAGGCCCAAAGAGCTGTGTTGTGTGGTTTTTAAGTAATGGTTGCTCAAATTTTTTATTTATTTATTTAGTTTAGTTTAGTTTTTCGAGACAGGGTTTCTTTCTCTGTGTAGCCTTGACTGTCCTGGACTCACTTTGTAGACCAGGCTGGCCTCGAACTCACAGCAATCTACCTGTCCCTGCCTCCCAAATGCTGGGATTAAAGGTGTGCATCACCTCCACCTGACTTTTTTCCCCCTTTTCACCCCCAATACAGTTTCTCTGTGTAGCCCTGGCTTGTCCTGGAACTCCCTCTGTAGGCCAGGCTAGCCTTGAACTCAGAGATCCGCCTGCCTCTGCCTCCTGAGTATTGGGATTAAAGGTGAGTGCTACCACCACTTAGCTGAAAATTTATTTTTCATACATATTAACATACAAAATACTTTTTTTAGTGAAAAAGTTACAATTTCCAAAATAATAAACCTTAATGAGAGGTGGTATTATTTTGCCCTTTTACAGACTTCCCAATGGCCAGGCTAAAGGTAAATTCTGCAGGAGCTGCTGGTAGGCTAGCAGGATGGCTGGCTCTGGATGAAGGCCCTGACTGACTTCAGCCAGCTTCATGGCAAGACGCAGCGCGAAGCTGAGTGAGCAATTCAAAAGCCTCTACACACAGCTTTGGATACACTCATTGCAATGACCCTAAAACTCAGCACTTGCTTTAGTTCTTGAAGTCTGGCTGCTGCCAGAGCCTGAAACCACACTGGGAACTTTGCACCTGACTCCCTCAAAGCCCACTGATCTGTTCTGCTTGTCCAGTGGGGTTCTAAGCTAAGTGTAGGCTTCCATTCATCATTCAGAAAATCCTGCTCACTACGGCATACGCAGCCTACAGCTGTTTCACGATGATAGACAATGATACTAGTACTCTGGAGACCGAGCAAGAAGATTGCTACGGTTAGCTTGGGCTATGTGGTGAACCCAGTCTCCTAATAAATAAGCAAAGCCTCCTGTTTGTTGATGTGAGCACTGACTCCTCTTGAAGGAGATGTTGGGCTCACAGCAGTAAAAAAAATACAGCTTCCTAAAAACTGCAATCCCACTTGACAACTCAATTCATATCACTGACAACAGACTCCTTTGGATTGACAGGCTTTGTACATTCTGTTAAAAAAATAAAATAATGTCCGTCAGGCTTCCTTTCGTGGGGGTCCATGAGAGAGCAGCTGGTGCAGTTCACAGCTTCCACCGCTGCAGAGGGCTGTCCTGGGAACCACCCCAGTACGCAAACGCTTCCATCTGTCCATGTCATCGGAGTCAAGATGAGGTGAGCTAAAGTGGGAACTTGAAAAGCAATGGCTTTACTGAGACATTAGAACAGTCTTTTTAGAAAACATTTATTTTTATTCCTTTAGTTATGTTTGTTTGTGCATGTGGGAATATGTCATGTACATATGTGAGTACAGCTGCCCTCACAGACCAGAGGCATCAGACATCCAAGAACTGGAGTTACAGACAGCTGTCAACCTCAGACACAGGATGAGAACTGACCTGGGATCTCTGGAAGAGCAGCAAGTGCTCTTACTTGCTAAGCCATCTCTCCAGCCCATCAGTGACATTCCTGGGAAAAATATGGTATTTGATGTTCCACTGTCTTGCAGAAAGCACAAGAATGCAGTGTGGTGCCACAGACCTGACTTGTGTTCAAGCACCGTATCTCACCCACCACCAACTCTGTGCCGTGAATCCAAATGTTGACACAGAAGATAAACAATCTCTCATCATTCTGTCGGCCTCACAGGCCACTGGAAAGGGCTTCCAGATGTCCCAAAGTATGTGGGCCATCCTCTGATAACCACAGAACGGGGGCTAACAGGCATGGGCATTAAATCAACCTGCATTTCTGCCTCTTTTCTCCTGCGCTCTGTTCAGCATTTCACCTTGTCCAGGCTGCAGTACTCAAAGTGTCCATCCCAAAACTGCAAGCCAGCCTTTCCTGAATCACCACTAGCTCTTCCGAACTGTTCAAAGGGGCGGTGGCACCGCTCCACTGCTCCAGTGCTCCTCAGGAAAGAGCCTGCTGGAACTGGTCCATCATTCTGGGCCTGCTCCTTTCAACAGTCCTAGGGTACCCTTCTCCTGCTGGTTCCTCTCAACATCTCTTTTCTCTGCTCACACCTGTCACCCATATGCATTAGCTGCCAAGGACCCAGGTACCAACATATCATGTCTCCTGGCACACCTTGATGGTAGACTTGGTGTGTCTCCCAAACCATGTGTAACTAAGCAGAATCACACCTGTCAGCTGCTTCTGAGCACTGTTTGTCCTTCCGCGCCCCCCCCCCCCCCCCGCCCCCATTCCAACTCCTTCAAAAGCTCCATGCACCCACAGCATTAACCTTCCGCAGTTGAGTGGCTCCAGCCCTTCCAGCTGGCCTACCTATGACCTCAGCCTATTCCTCACTCATAAACTCCATATAGGCAACATAGTGACCAAGTGTGGCCCATAGGCCATGTCTACCTCCCACCTGTTTCTGTGTAAGCCATGAGCCAAAAGTTGATCTTACATTTTAAAATAATAGGGAAAAATTTAAAGAACTACTGTACTTCAGGATATAAAAACTAGATGACATTTCAGCCTCCGTGTATGGTTTCATTGGAGCACAGTATTCACTGTGTCTACGCTATCTGCTGCTTCTGCCACACAGCATACCAAGAGTTGCTGGACTGCACTAGATGGCCTGCACCAGCTCTCCAGCACCTAACCCGAAGCAGACAGGGCTATCTGCACACTGGGCTCACCAGCAGGGGAGGCCTACTGCCAGGTTCTTATCACAGGTCCAGAGATTATGAAGGCCCTTGACTAGGAATGAACAGACCGCAGCACACACTGTAACTATGAAGCATTACCTTTAGGACTCTAAACAGTGACCTGGACCAAGGGAGATGCTACTTAATGGCTATGACCTGCATCCCCTTAGCCAAGTGCAGAGCCACCTCTACACACTTCAACTGTGACCAACAAGGCCCAACCTGCGTGTCCATCCCTACTACACAAGCCAACATTCTAGGCATTAGTACAAGCTGAGCCACGCCAGCTATGCTCTTATACTGTGTGCTAGGTAACACTGGCCCACTAAGTTGAGGCTAGACCACAGCAAACATATACCCGGCCAGACACGGTGTGCCAAGCTTTAGTTCCAGCACTCCAGAGGCAGAGGCAGGCAGATCTCTGGAATTTTGAGACGAGCCTGGTCTACATAGTAAATTCTAGGCCAGCCTGTCTTTTTTTTCTTTCTTTCTTTCTTTTTTTTCTTTTCTTTTTCTTTTTTCTTTTTTTTTTTTTTTTTTTTGGTTCTTTGAGACAGGGTTTCTCTGTGTAGTCTTGGCTGTCCTAGACTTGCTCTGTAGACCAGGCTGGCCTTGCACTCACAGTGACCCTCCCGAGTGCTGGGATTAAAGGCCTCAGCCTGTCTTTAAAAAGGAAAAAGTTTGAAAGCACTTTAGTTTTCAATTTATTCTCCCATTAAAATGTCACAGAATCTCACAATTAACCCTTTGAGCCCAAAAATAACAGGACCAGATCTGAGAAGCCCAAAGGAGCAAGATGTACACGCAGCACATGCGTTAAGAACAAGACACTCAAGCCTGGAGAGCCCATCTCAATAGCAGTGTCTTCATTAAACCAGAACACGCCCCCATGCCAGGACCTGGGCATGAAATGCCGCTGATACTCCAAACCTGTCGCAATGGACACA
Source organism: Acomys percivali (assembly GCA_907169655.1). NCBI lineage: Eukaryota > Metazoa > Chordata > Mammalia > Rodentia > Muridae > Acomys > Acomys percivali. The sequence continues at coordinate 6,450,177 of OU015753.1, forward strand.
CCCCCCTCCCTGCTTTACAAAAGAGCAGGGTATCCTGGAGGAAGTGCACCCCACGGCACCCACCTACAAGGCTTTCACAGGTCCCAACTTCATCTCAAAAGCTACCAGGTATCTGGACATGGTACTCCAGTGGCTGGGTGAAGGAAAATTAATACAACAGTTGTCATCAATTTCAGCAGTGGTAGCAACTGACGCGCAAGAAACTGTTTGCTTCCTTTTAAAGCAATTACCAAGAATAACTTCTTTTTGAAGAAATCCTGTTGGTTGTAACAGAGAGAATTACTTAGGGTTAACAACATGGCTCAGCAGGTAAAGGCAGTTGCCACACAACCTGACCTGCCAGAGTTCAATAACCAAAACCCACATGATGGAAAGTAAAGAACAGACTCCTGAAAGTTGCTGACCTCCATCCACACATGCCATACACACACACACACACACGCGCGCGCGCAGAGTTAAAATTTGAAAAACAGTTTAGAGCCATGTATGTGGTGCATGCTTTTAATCCTAGCACTAGGAGCTAAAGCAGGAAAGCTGTTGCAAGTCTGAAGCCAACTTGATCTATGCAGTGACTTTCAGGCCAGCCAGAGATACATACAGCAAGCCTTCTTCTAACAAAACAAAATACTCTGCTCATCTCTCTGCCCTGGGAAACATTTTGGATTTGTTTTGTTGGTTTGTTTTTGTTTTTGTTTTCCACTTTAATCTTCAGGATGAGCAAACTGCATAAACTATTTGGGCTACTTTAATGAACAGCCCAGCTCTGAGCTGTAGGGACTCCCCAGAAATCACTCTACAGAGCCCACAGAAACATGGGCGCTAAAATCCAGGCTCCCCCACCTTTCAGTTAACCTAACAGAGGACATGGAAAGGCCATGCTCTCAGTTCATACCAGCCACCCTACACCTGCACTTAACAGCCAGCTTGGGCAAACTTGCACCCTGTGGCCTCTGCCACCAGTCTCTCCTCCTTCTTCAGAAGGAAATGGCTATCCCAAGTTGTTTGGTTAACAATATAGGCCGGGCGTGGTGGCGCACGCCTTTAATCCCCAGCACTCGGGAGGCAGAGGTAAGCAGATCACTGTGAGTTCGAGGACAGCCCGCCCGATCTACAAAGTACAAAGTGAGTCCAGGACAGTCAAGGCTACACAAAGAAACCCTGTCTTGAAAAACCAAAAAAACAAAATACAAAAAACAAGAAAGAAAAAGAAAATGGTGGTCTCTAGGTTTAAGTGACAGGAAAGGGTGGTCCCCAGGTCTGAAAGGCTGTCACTGATGACCTCCTCTTTCTAAAATAAGCATTATATGAGGGTGCCTGAGACAACAGCTCCCTCCTGATACTTCCTACCCAAGTCAGCAGGTCAAATGCTACGCCCAGAAGCACCTAGAAGAGCCGTTGAAACTGCCAGCAGATAGCCAAGGGCCTGAGTGTGATGCTGAACAGCACACTGGAGGGCACCTATGCCAAATGCCCCCACCTGCCAGTCCACTCCCACCCTAGCCTCCTGTGCCCAATTTGTGTCACTATTTAGTGGTAGAGCACAGGACCCACAAGCCTCAGGCCCATACCAAAGGCAGCCTCTATCTGGCTCTGCAGTGTAGACACAGCTTCCTGGGAAACATACACATCCAACTTCTCATCTGCAAAGTGAAAGTGACCAGTGAAGGCAGACCACAGAGCCAGACACAATTTCTTATCTTCCCGTAACACAAAGATCCAAGGCTTTGAGTCGGGGGCTCTACCAGCATTTCATGACACTTAAAGCCACTAGGAGCCAGGGAAATGGCAGGGGGGGACTGTACTGACACACTTCTAAAAGTCAGGGTTCTCCCAGCTCCCCTTCCACTTCCTATTGGAGGGATTCCTGATGGAGGGGGGGGGGGGGGGGAAACGGCATATCTCCATGAGGTGAAGGAGCCAAGTACAGGCACTCCTGTGATCACCTAACTCAAGAGCAGGCAGAACAGGTGACAGCGTTGACCTGTGGGCCCAGCAGCTGTGGCTTCCATCCTTGCACTCCTTCCTCTTCCTGCTTCCTCCTTACATGGCAGATCTGCATTTTAGACAAATCTGAATTATGGAATTCTGAAAATACATTGCAAATATATGGAAATATTAAATCCTTACTTGCAAAAATAAAGATAATCTGAACCCTACAAATCTTTAAAACCCATGAAAGTTCAAACCTGGAAAGGCAACCACAGTCAAGCATCACTTCACAAGGACAGACTTTGGGAGCCCTTGACTTTGCTGGTTTTATAGACATCAGAGAGTGTTTAACAGATCTAAGGTACTCAGAGGTCAGGGGTGACACTGCCTGGTCATTGGCTGAAATGTGGAACATGACCGTGACTGCAAGCTGACCAACAGTTCCAGCAATGTTCAGCTGGTAAACAGGCCACATAGCCTAGAATCCATGCTGAGCCCACGAAGATGGAGTTATATATATATATATGACGTCTTCAGGGATACATCCAAAGCACAGAAGGTGGTCTGCAGCAATGATCTCCATTCCAAGCCATCCCTGGCTCCAGCCAGTGCACATCCTGGAAGCCTACTGCCCAAGGAACTGCAAGGCAGCCACATTACTTCCCTAGGTCTTTGGCAAAACGATGCTTTGGTTGTTGACCATGTTCAAAGGAAACCCAGTTCATAGCAGCAGGGTGTACACACACCAAGGTTTCACTTGTTTCTATCCAAACCCATTTCCAGCTTCCACAAGGTTAAATTAGCTTTCCATCTTGAGGCAAAGGAAAATGGGCAACAGCTACTCCCACAGAAATGCGCAGGACCTGTCCAGACTTTATCCGTTCCGCTTACACTCCTTCCAGCTCCTCCCACACCCATTTCTTATGCAGTTTATCTTCAACTTGTTTTTGTTTGGGGGTTGTTTTATCTGTTTGGTTTTTCGAGACAGGGTTTCTCTGTGTAGCCTTGACTGTCCTGTACTCCCTTTGTAGACCAGGCTGGCCTCGAACTCACAGTGATCCGCCTGCCTCTGCCTCCCAAGAGCTGGGATTAAAGGCGTGCGCCACCATGCCCAGCAACTTTTTTGTTGCTTTGGGGGTTTTTGTTTAGTTGGTTGGTTTGGGTTGTTTTTTTTGTTGGTTTTGTTGTTGTTGTTGTTGTTGTTTGTTTTTGAGACAGGGTTTCTCTGTGTAGCCTTGGCTGTCCTGGAACTCCCTCTGTAGACCAGGCTGGCCTCAAACTCACAGAGATCCACCTGCCTCTGCCTCCCAAGTGCTAGGATTAAAGGTGAGCATCACCACTACATAGCTCTGGCAGTCCTGGAACTCACGATATAGACCAGAAGCCTCCAAATTACAGATGCGCCTGCCTCTTCCTCAGGAGTGCCAGGATCACCACACTCCACTGATCCTCAACAACCTTTCATGTTCATTAGAGCATCTGAGAGAAAGGCAGTGGTAGTCGCTATCACATCCATGCCCCATCACCTTTCAACTTTTTCAGTGACATGCTGAAACCTGTTTCCATCTTTTTATCTCTTCTACCACACTTCATTCTTCCAAAGCTCACTACTGGATGCCATCATGTAGGTGTTCCCTCAAGAGCACTGCACCACCACCCTTCACTGATATGAGGCTCCTTTTGGGGAAGTACATCTGTCTGGTTCACCAGGGGCCAATATATATGTAATCGTACTGGACAGCTCTTGACTGTGTAGACACAAAAGCTGCAGAGAAGTTCAAGATAGGAATCAAATCCACAGTATCTTGGGAATGCTTCATCCTCCTTGATGGTGGCTTCATGCTGTGAGGGTACCAGCTCCTGTACCAGGCTCCAGAGGCAGTTCCAAGCCCCACTCTAAGACTAACTGCGTCCGTGCAGGGCAGTGCAGGTGTGAGTTTCTAGATCTGCCCTTGAGAACTAAGGACAGGGGAACAGCACCTCCCACCACCATTTCAAGACAGACAGCTACCAGGTCTCACTGCAAGCTTCTGCCTGGGATTAAATGAGCTCCAAGTGCAACACTGGTGCAGCCTAAGGAGGCAACTGCCAAGGTTCAACTCCCACACCTGCTCTCCAGGTTAAGTCTCCTCCTGGCCAAGCAACACGTAGGAGGACAGTTAGAAGCCCTTCTGCTGCCCAGTTCCCTGGGAGGGATTTGAAGAGAAACAGTAAAACCATTCTCCACAGACAGAACTCTCGTCTGTCATGTTCTCCTTGGGTCCCTAATGCACCCAACTGTCTAGGTTTTTTTCTTTCCAGAGGAAATGTTCTTTTTCTAAATTTAAATAACTGAAGTGGCCCTTTAAGCTATATGGGAGTTTACAGTCAGTCTGCGTCATGGAACTCACTCGGCTGTACAGCTTAGGTTCTTACAGCACACCTGACCCCGAGGAAACAATGGGGTGGCATTAGCAACAGTGCTGTTGCAAACTCATCTAGAATCTGTGCTTGGAATCGCCAATTCCCTTGGATGCTACTAACCCCTTCACAGAACAAACCTTGTACTTCTTCGCCCCCATCACCCCCACACACGCCCTGACCACATGCAGATTCTGAGCCGCTCACCTGGAGAAGCACCAGTGAGCGTTCTAGTGGACACTCCTCCCCACGCACCTAACATCTTCTCCTGAATACATTGCATTTCTAGCAGAGACCTGACGTGTTCTTAAGTTTCTCTCAAGGTATCTGACATCAGTGTCTCTAGTGACCACATTAGCTTCAATCATTTGCTTTGTACAGTATCTGCTGGGCTTTTTCCAGAGATAGCATTTTATTCCTCTCAAGACTTATACACTGGAGGACACGTTGGGATAATGGAAATCATCAGACTGGGGGAGATATGCAACTAAATAGAGAATGGGTCCTGAATTGCATCCTGAAACAAAAAAACAAACAAACAAAAAAAAGCCAGTGGGGTACTGAAACTTGTATAAGGTCTGCAACCTAGGTAACCTTGCTGTTAAAGATGTATTTGTTTTTCTGTGGACAGTTCCTTGTACAGGACATCAATAGCAGGAGAGGAAATGCAGGAAGTAGGAAGGTCACTAATAGTTTCTATGAAGCTGGCATGGTAGTGCACGCCTTTAATCCCAGAAAAGGTAGGAGGGGATCACTGTGAGTTCGAGGTCAGCCTGGTCTACAAAGTGAGTCCAGGACAGGCAGGGAAACACAGAGACACCCTGTCTCAAAGAAAAAAGGAGGAAAAAAGTTTCTCTGAAGTTCTTTACTGCAGACCGATTCTGCAGGTGGGCTAAGAATGTTCGTCAGTGTGTAGGTTGCCATGGACTCTGCTACAAGGCCCTGTCAGATGCAGCCTATTTCATTAAGCACAACTTGCAACTGTGCCAGCCCTATGCATCATCGCCTTGCCATCCCTGGGCTATGGGTAGAGCAAACACTGCCCTGCACACCTCGGAGCAGTGAACTGGGACATGCTGAGCTGCTCACACTGGCCCAGCGAGGAAGTGAAGCGGCTACACTCCGCATTCACTACAGAATAAGTCAAACAACGTGTTTAAGCTCAGTATCTGACTGACCAGTCTCCTGCATCCTGTTGCCCTGCCAAGATGGCAGAGCCAAAGAGCCATCCATTCAACTGAAGGCAACCACAGAGGCCATGCTCTGGCACAAATCCATCACAAAGACCAAAAAAGGAAGGAAAGAAATGGTCTAAAGACAACAGGCTTTGGAATTCCTGTTCAAAGTGAGTGGCCTTGCAAAAATCTCTACTTACTGTATTAAAATACTTAATAGAGTACAATCAACCCACAAGAAAATAAAATACAGCCGAAGACTTCATCAATTTTTGACAGTGGATCTAATCTAGGTAAGGCAAACAGCAGCTAGGAGCACACAGGAGCGGGCTCCAGGCCTCACCAGGGCCTCAGTAGGCTCCTCAGCCACCTCAGAGACAAGTGTAACAGCTTCCAAGCCAAGGGGACCCTTGAAGACGAAAGCCGAGATAAAAGGTGTCTGCAATGTGGCCCTCTAATCTTCCAGGCACTAGAGGGAAAACATTTTAAAAACCCTCTCCACAGACTCAGGGTCCCCAGCCAGTTTCCTCTTACTTTAAGGCCTAAAGTTTAGGCAAAAATAATTACCAATATTGGAGGACGACCTGCCATTCAAAGCAAAATATTTACCGACCCCCAAAAACTGATACTAAACAAGAAATCAAAGAGAGCTGAAAAGAACATCTAATAATTTCCTCAGGTTTAAGGAGAAATTTTATTCATGAAACAAACTACTGGACGAAAGGAAAAGGACAAATACACTTAGAAACTACAATTTTGATGTGGACCCCCTCCCCCACCCCGAGATAGGCTCTCACTATGTAAACCAGGTTAGCCCCAAATTCGCAAAAACACACCTGCCTCTAAGTGCTGGAATTAAAGTCCTGCACCACTGCACGTAGCAAAATTTTAAAAAAATTAATTAGGGCTGAAAGAGAAATGGAATGAGAAGAGATGAAAAAGAAAGATGAAGAGACTCGAGGAGTCTACCCAAATGTGTGTCACACAGGACAGGAATCCCTAAAAGAATAAAAGCAAAGAAATAAATTTCTCTAATGCAAAGAGAATTTCCCAGAGCTCAAGGACACGCCTACGGAGCATACCTGTGAACTGTAAAAAAATGTTCTAAGGGCCAAGACCTTAAATTCGTCCAGGGAGGAAACAGTTACCAGAAACGAAGTACTTGGCAGAAGGTCCCTGTGGACTGAAGCAGCAAGCGAAGACTGAAACATTGTGTCCTGAACTAACCAGGCGTGCAGGAAAGACATCAGGACCTACCTGAATGGGCCTTAAAAGTCAGTGACCCAGATTAGAAAAGGGCAAAAGCGGAGGTGGAAGAAGGCCGAAGATTTAACACTATCTTTGAGAAGATACAATGTCACCAGGAGCAGAAAAACAAAGGCCACTACGAACAACAAGGGGGGGGGGGGGAGGGAGGGAAAGCTGCGCGGGACCGGGACGTGACGCTGGGCGGGGAAGCGAGCACCAGTTATCTGCCCCGATGTAAACACAGAGCAGGCAGAGGAGGCGGATGCGCCAGCCGGCCGGGGCGAAGCCACCCTAACCGGGGCCGAGAGCCAACAACTGCGGGGAGACGGGGCCACCCGAGGCGGCAGGGCGGCGCGCAGGGCCCGGGAGCACCGCGCGACGCTCTGCACTGACAGACTGGGGCGGCCGCGCGCTCGGGCCCGGGCAGAGCCGCCGGGCTCGGGTCCGGGCGGCCCCGACGCTCGGGAGCCGAACGCGAGCGCGGCCGCCGCGCCCCGCACGCCCGGCCCGGAGCCCGCAGCCCCGGCGGGTGGAGG
>OU015753.1:6457864-6486082 GCA_907169655.1 Acomys percivali
ATTGCTGGGCAATGTGGCAGCTGGAGCCAGGAGAGCAGGCTTTGGACGTCAGTATGAAGCCTCATGGGTTTAATGATGAAAGCAAGCTGGCAGCTGAGTCTGCAATAGCAAGCTCAGGATAACTAGGGCTACATAACTTAGCGGGATTGGAGGGGTGATGAGGGTGAGCGAAGGGAGAAAAAAAATCCGTTGAAAAGTCAGTTTTTGCCGGGCGTGGTGGCACATGCCTTTAATCCCAGCGCTTGAGAGGCAGAGGCAGGAGGATCGCTGTGAGTTCGAGGCCAGCCTGGTCTACAAAGCTAAGACTACACAGAGAAACCCTGTCTCAAAAACAAACAATAAAAATGAAAAGTCAGGTTTTGTTCTGGGAGGGAGCAGGCTACATCACCACCGGCAGTGCCTCAGAGTATTACACTAGCATAACTTTCTTGTGATGACCTCCCGCCCCTGACACTACAACATGTAGCAACTTGGTGGGGGCCATCTTATACCACACAGGGCAATTGTCACGTGGACTACCTCACAGTCCTGTGTGAGCTCCTCAACCATCTTGTTTGTTCAAACTACCTCAGAAAATTTGTTTGCCCCTTGGTCTTAGCCAATAGGTCAAGGAGCCACAGAAAATCTGCATGGATCATATCCTGAACTTCAATAAAGGCCTTGGCCTGTAGGCTTCTGTCCTTGTCTCCCACACAGCTAGATAGCTAGCTGACCTCCAGACTCACAGCGCATCCTCAGGACCTATGCAAAAAGTCTGTTTTCATCTTGTCTCCTAATTATTTTACCAAGTGGTCTCCAACAGAAACCTGAAATTCCAGCTGACCCAGACACCTTACTCTGAATAAAACCAGGTGGTATTAGGGAAGCTAAGGAATTTAAGCCAGAGGGACCAAGATGAATTTCTGCAGACTCTCTTAGAGAGATGCACTGTCTGCTTGCTCCACACCTCAACTGGGACCAAATCTTAAAAATTTTTAATTGTGCCGGGCGTGGTGGCACACACCTTAAATCCCAGCACTCAGGAGCAAAGGCAGGTGGATCTTTGTGAGTTGAAGGCCAGCCTGGTCTACAGAGTGAGTTGAGGATAGCCACTGTTAACACAGAGAAACCCTGTCTCAGAGAAAACAAAAACAAAAAAAAAAAAACCCTTTAATTGTGAGAATTCTGAACATGAATGCCTGACTGCGTAGAAAGCATAAAGTATTGGTGACATCACTCAGTATGTTCGCCCTAACATCCTCGGTAGCCCCCTTTCACCAGTGACTTTGCTTCCCCTCCACCTCAAGACTTCAGATGGACTTAGCTGAACCATCAATCAAATGAGTGAGTGAGTAAGCAGATCATAAAAGGGTGGCTCGGTAACAACTAGCTAGCAGTGAGGTGCTGAGGGAGGGTCCATGTGCCAGTATAATTAGGTCACAACCAGAGATGAAGCTAATCAGAGCCAGAACCCAGACATGGTGCTGGTGTGTATGTGCGCTATTGTTATTGTTGGGTTTTTGGTTTTGTTGTATTTTTGTTTGGTTGCTTTGGTTTTGGTTTTCCAAGACAGGGTTTCTGTGTGTAGCCTTGGCTGTCCTAGACTCACTTTGTAGACCAGGCTGGCCTCGAACTCACAGAGATGCACCTGCATCTGCCTCGAGAGTGCTGGGATCAAAAGTGGGCACCACCACGATCGGCCCCCTCTTTTGTTTTGATGCCCTGGATTTTTAAAGGTATGTTTGTTTATTTATTCTATCTGTACTTTGTCGGGGTTGTTGGACCATGTGTGAGTCAGTTCTCTCCTCCGCCGTCTGGATTCCTGGAGCCCAGGCTGGCCTTGAACTTGTGGTCTTCCTTCCTGTCTCTGCTTCCCCAGTAACTGGGATGACCAGCTTGAACAACCTGGTTCTCGGTTTTTCTTTAGTGAGCGCTGCTGCTGCTCTTTGATCTGAGCTTTTTCCTCCAGGCGCTGGCACAGCTTATCAGATCTCACACGCAGGGAGGACTTAAAGGACTTGGCCAGGTTCCTGAGCAGGAAGTGAACAGATCGCCCCCAAGTGTTGGATGGCTACCAACCAGCCATGTTTCCGTAGGATCCCTGCTCTTTGTGGGGAGAGTTCATAGTCCTAGGCAGTACCTGGAGATCACATGCCCATCATACACTGAAGAGCAAGGCTGGAGGTCTTGACCCAGAAGCAGTGGGACGCATTCTTGGGGTTTGGAGGAGGATGGATGTAGATGGACTTGTGTGAAAAGCCACTCCGCCTAGGGTGTTGGGGAGCCACTGGGGGTCCTGCTTACCCTGGGGACAGGCAGCAGTAGAGAATCTGGCAGGGCCAGCGAGCCTGATGGAGGCCGAAAGTGGAAGGTAGTGCAGAGAACTGGACAGATGCTGCACAGATGGGAGAGCTCCTGACGCTACAGGCTGAGGAGGGAGAGGAGTGACCAAGACCATCCATCCGGGCCTGGACTTGCCCTCAGGTGGACAGAGACACAGTGCCCTGTACCCAATGGCTGCTGGCCTCTACCCAGGTCTAGGGACAGTCCTTTAACGGCCTCTCTTTGCAGCTGGTACACCAAAGCCTCGTGCTTGGCCACATATTTAGCTACACTTTCTTTCCAGCTCCAACTCCTTGGCATTGTTTGCGAGACAGGCTCAAAACAACTGGGGGGTCTTGGCCATGCCACATGCCGGCTAGGGGACACTCCCAACATGGGCCACAGCTCTTAGCACAGGTTCCTCTGTCTGCAGAACAGACATTCAATGCACAGTGTTAGGGATGTCAGGAAACAAGAAGCCAGGTTAGGGAAATAAAAGGAATTCATTTGTGCCAGCAAGATGCCTCACCAGGTAAAGATGACTGCCACCAAGCCTGAGGACCCTAGGACTCACACGGTGGAAGGAGAGAGCTGGCTCCCGCAAGTTGCCCTCTGACTTCCACACGTGTCTGCACACATGTGCATAAAATAAATTAAATGTAATTTAAATTTTTATTTTTTAAATGAATTTACTGATTTATAAAACAATGAAACATCTTCCATGCCTTCCCATCCCCGTGGCCCCCCTTTAGGAAAGGGCAGCAGAGGATACACTCCCACCAGAGTAGGGCTCCCTGGGGCTGACACAAACATCCAAGTGACATGGCCAGGGCCACCAAATAGACATTGTCCCTATGTGAACCCTTCACACATGAAAGGGACACTGTTGGTGTTGGTGGTAGACCTCTGGGCAGGACCCAGGATTGTGCACGCTACAGGGTGTCCTACCTCAGGGGAACGTGTTGGGATCAAGTTGGGTCTGGGCTGTGGACATGGGTCCAAGGCATCTCCATCTGCCCCCAGCGATCACTTAGCCAGTCCTTATGCTCTTGGACCTGCCCTCTTCTGTCCACTCATGTGACAGCTCTGGTGCCTGCTCTACATGTCCCAAACACAAGGTCAATACCACAGAAGCCAGGGACTTTGCCCTCACTCATCTTCCGCACCTTTTCCTGGTGCTATCGGGGGATCCATGTCAACTTTAACTCTCTGGCAGGTTTGCTCAGCTGTTTACCAGACCAAAGCAGTGACCAGAGTGGCCGGTTCCCAGCCAAGACCATTGGTCCCCAGTCACCCACTCCTGAGTTGGGACAGGCAAGAGTTGAAATTTAACCACTAGGTTCAGAGGTTCTGATGAGTTCCTCAAAAAGACAGGGGTTCACCCCACTCCACAGTGGCCTTGACCAAAACAAGGGGAGACAGTGGGGGAACAGCCTACTGTGCTCAGAGCCACAATGCTGGGGAGAGGCCCCCATGGGCCCTTAGCCATCCTCAAGTACATGGGACCTCTCCGAGCCATAAGGTCACAGCACTGGCGCTCTCAGAACTCCTATGCCAAGAAATGCAGCAACTGTGCCCGTAAGTAGATTCTCAGGCAGTCCCAGGGGTGATCTAAAGTTGGTGCAGTCTTAGGGTGGCTTTAATTGGCATCACGGTCCAAAGCTGCCTAGCTTCCATCTGATTTATACTTGTCTCTGGCATCTGGTGACCCTGAGTAACTGGGTTCAGGGGTAACAGGGAGGGAGAGGTCCCACAGATGGCTAGAACATGTTCCAGGCCTCCAGCTGAGCCTAAGACGCTTCTGTGTAAAATATGTGCCCTGAGTTAGTGCTCAAACTGCCTGGACCCCAGGCTTTGGGCTTCAGCATTTGGAAGGGCCAGACCCTGCGCCCTGTGAGTAGACAACAGCAGCTTTTGAAGAGATGAGAGCTTGATTAAATGCCCTGCCTCCTTAAGCTGCGGTTTCCTCATCCATAGGGCAGGCAAGGTGGATGCTGTCTGTGGCATCTGGTGAGAAGCCCATGTGGAAAGCCGGGCTCTGCTACTCATGCCAGGGTGCCCAGCACCACACAGCTCTGTTGGCAACCCCTAGGGCTGCCCAAGAAGCAGCCAGGCCTCCAGTGCTGCTCCAGTGAAGAGGAGCTCAGGCCTGGAAGGATAAAATAGCCCACCCCCACAGCACCCCCGGTGGTCCCAGCCCAGTGTCCAGAGACTCTGGAGGAGGGAGGTACTCCGAGTCGCAGGGAGTAGAAAGCCAAGCTGCCCTTCAGAGGTCAGCCATTAGGACTTTGCCACCTCCCTCTTCTTTCCTGTCCTTTCATGGGTCTCCAGGCGAGCAATAGCTTCTGAGAGCCTGTTGGACGTACAGAAGCCGGCTCTGACCAGCCCCGCTGTCAGGTCAACCATACTGGGGTCAACCACACCCACTCAGATTGCCATACAACCTGCACCAGGGCCATGGCCGTGGAGGATTCTGAGCATAGTCTTCTAGCACTTTCCTGACAGCATAATAAAGCATCCATTTGAGCGCAGTCCTGAACCTGCAGTCCTGAACCTTTTTTCCCGAAGGGTGACCGCCATTATAACCACCTCCTCCATCAGCCTTAGGTTGATGACACTTAGGACCCATCAGGAGAGTCTTGGCCCCAATGTTCTGTAGCTGTGTGTTTCTCAGCAAGTGTCTCAATGTCTCTGAGCCTCAGGTTTTCCTAGGGAGACCTGAACTAGCATCCCTTCACCTCCCATAGGGCGTTGACAACAGTTCCGCTTGGATCCAGCTTGGTGAAGCGGCGATTTATCGGGCTTACAGGATCACAGGTGCAGGGACCCTTACAAGAGTGTAGGATATTCAAACAGCTGAGTCGCTGAAAAGTCCCACCCAATGTGGGTGACAACCTTCCCAAGGCTGCAAAGATGGAAACCCCCACCCCCTCCAGTCCTCTTTGTAGTCCAGCACCTTCCAAGATGACATGACGGTTAGGGGAGGAAGGTGGGCACAGCTGGGATCTCAGGTGAGGGTCTGTCTCAGGGCTCTCCTCACACTCGTCCTATGACAAATGTCAATGGGCTCATGTTATGGGTCTCCCGTGGGTGAGCACAGCTGCTCTAATTTCAAGATGGCTGCAGTCACGTCCTATCCGGAGGATGTTCCATAGCCGTCAAGGGAGGTTAATGAGAGTACCACTCGGAATCGTTAAAAGAGCAAGGCCAGGTTCTGTTCTAACCAGACAAATCCCGTGAGTGGGCAAGAAGCTCTTGCAGCACTGGCAGCCTGGGCCCTGAGCATCCAATGCCCAGAGACAAGACCAGCAGAGCCAGAGGCTCACAGCTCCAAGGCCTGAGGGGTGGGGGGTGGGGAGGTGCTGCCCTGGGCTTTATACAAGTATCTCCTGCCCTGGCTCTCAGTTTCATCATGGCTCTGAGCTTTAACCCTGGCACTTGGCAACCGCTGCAGTCCTTGGCTCTCAACAGCTCTGGGCAGCAGCGGACAGCACTTGCTAGTGTTACTGTTCCGGACTGTGCCTAGGGTCAGGGCTCTTCAGGCCGTGACAGGAGCATGTCAGCTACAGCTGTCGTGCCTACGGTGTCTGAAGTTTGGCCCTTGCGGTTTGGCAGGTCCCTGGAACTCATCTGGTGACCAAAGCTGGGAGCTTAGCATCTTCCATCACCACACCATCACTCTTGAGTGGTCCCGGAAGTGCTGCTTTGGGCACTCCTATCAATACTGCTGTGCCACCGCTCCCCCTTACCTGCTCAGCCCAAAGGCAAGGTCACGTGAGAGAAACTCCCACACACCTCACCCACCCTAAGACAGGTTGTCTCCTTGTAGCCATGGCTGTCCTGGGGCTTGCTCTGTAGACCATACTAGCCTTTGATAATAAAGAGATCCATCTGCCTCGAAAGTGCTGGGATTAAAGGAGTAGGCCACCATATCCTGCATGAGAAATGGGAAGCCTTTTTTTTTTTTCACTTTATTTTTTTATTAATTTATTCTTGTTACATCTCAATGGTTATCCCATCCCTTGTATCCTCCCATTCTTCCCTCCCTCCCATTTTCCCCTTATTCCCCTCCCCTATGACTGTTCCTGAGGGGGATTACCTCCCCCTGTATATGCTCAGAGGGTATCAAGTCTCTTCTCGGTGACCTGCTGTCCTTCCTCTAAGTGCCACCAGGTCTCCCCCTCCAGGGGACATGGTCAAATCCCACTCTCCCCTCAAGTGTGGAGACTGTTCTGACCATTGGCTAGATCTGGGTAGGGGTTTAAAGTTTACCGCCTGTCTTGTCCTTGGCTGGTGCCTTAGTTTGAGCGGGACCCCTTGGTCAAAATCTGCCTATCATAATGTTCTACTTGTAGGTTTCTAGGACCCACTGGATCCTTCTACATTGCAATTCTCACATGGTTCTCTCATCTAGAGTCCCAATAGGATGTCCTCCCCTCTGTGGAAGCCTTTTTTTTTTTTTTTTTTTTTTTCCTCCCTCAAGACCGGGTTTCTCTGTGTAGCCTTGGCTGTCCTGGATTCTTTGTAGACCAGGCTGGCCTCAAACTCACTGAGCTCCATTTGCCTCTGCCTCCCCAAGTGCTGCAATTACAGGAGGTTGCAAACTGAGAGGACAGAGCAGGGAGGTGTCCCCCAGATGACTACAAAAGGAAATTTAAGTAAATCAGCTATGTAGCCAGAGGTGGGCGTGACAAGGGTCTGGGCCAGTCATAGCAGGGCCCTGCACGCAAATGAAGGAGTGGACATGTATCATCACAGGCCTTCTGCTGGGCCACCAAGGTGCCCCCACTCTGGCCTGGGTGGGCATAACTACAGGGACATCTGGAAGTTACTGGGGCTGGTTTTGTAATTTCCAGGGGCAGGAAGGCAGAGATAAACACATCCTTGGGGCTCAGTGCCCAGCAAATCTTATGTAATGAGTGAGTCCCAGGCCAACGAGGGACCCTGACTCAAAAAATTAAAAAAAAAAAAAAAAAAGATGGCACCTGAGAAATGACACCCAAGACTCTCCTGTGCCCTCCACAAACATCCAGGTGTGCAGACACCCTACACAAAGGTTTTATTCCCCCAGGAGAACCAATTATCAACCATTGTCAGATCCTGGTTGCATGCTCCTGGAAGGATTTGGTTTGGTTGAGACAGAGTCTTACCACATATGGTGAAATTCTCAAACTGGCCTGAAACTCTCTGTAGACTCGACTGCCCTTGAGTTCTGAGATCCACCTGTTTGCTTCCAGAGAGCTGGGATTAAAAGCACCTGGGCATGAACCTTTTAATAGGTTTTCCACAACCACAAGTTGGTGGTGGCTCTTCCTGGGTTTGGCTCATTCAAGTGGGACTGGGCCAGATCCCAGCTGGGGGTGGGCCACCTCTGTTCAATGCATTGCTCACACACTCCCAGCTCCCTCATCCCGCCCCACTCCCATCCCCACTGGGAAGTAGTTTTCTCATGGGGAACCCAACCATATGAACATATTTAAAGCTCCTGCTCAGCCAGAAGGGGCAGAGGCAAGCAGGTCCCTGTGAGTTCAAGGCCAGCCTGGTCTACATACATACCCTGTTCCAAAGTGTAAACCAGACACGGTGGCGCACGCCTTTAATCCCAGCACTCGGGAGGCAGAGGCAGGTGAATCATTGTGAGTTCGAGGCCAGCCTGGTCTACAAAGTGAGTCCAGGACAGACAAGGCTACATAGAGAAACCCTGTCTCAAAAACAAAACAAAACAAAAAACAAAAAAACCAATAACCAAAAAAACAAAAAACAAAAATAAACCAAATATAGATGAATAAATACAATTTAAAAATAAAGACCCTGTTTATATCATGTCCACTGATCTAAACAGAAGTAAGTTACCTGGGGCCACACCTAGTGACAGTGGGGTGGGGGTGGGGACTGCTCTTCCCAGGATGCTGGAGGGGAAGGAGCAGGTGTCTGCTGTTTGGACAGCAAGCCCAAAGAATGCAAGGGGTCCTTTGGGTCTTTACCCTTGTCACTAGGTTAGTTCCAGGGCCAGAAGCTCTGGCTCTATTGTCAGCTCAGGCCATCTGCACCTGGGCCACAGTCACTCCTCTGGAGGTCTGCACAGCTCTGTTAAATGATTAAAGAGAAACTGTTTTATTTACATTACTTCCCATCTGTAATTCCCAAACCAATTTCTGATGGTGATGATGATGGTGGTGGTGATGAGGGTACATTTTTTGAGAAAGGGTCTCACTTATGTAGACCAGGCTGGCCGCAAACTCATACACATCTACCTGCCTCTGCCTCTGCCTCTGCCTCTGCCTCTGCCCTCTGCCCTCTGCCCCCTGCTCCCTGCCCTCTGCCCTCTGGAATTAAAAGTGAGCTGCAGCGGGGCGTGGTGGCACATGCCTTTAATCCCAGCACTCAGGAGGCAGACGGATCTCTGTGAGTTAGAGGCCAGCCTGGTTTTACAGAGTGAATACAGGACAGCCAAGGCTGTTACATTGAGAAACCACAAGGCCAACTTTACCTAGCTTGGACTTTATCTTGCTATGTAAGGTGGTCATAGGAGGCCAAGGTGAGTAACCATTTGAGACTCATTTTGTATCAACACTTTTCAGGCACCCGCCCCCAAACTGGTGACAGATGCTCTGATTGATACAGATGTTTCAATCTGTTCCATCAAACAGATCCTAAAATATCCACTCTTGTCACACCTTGAGTTTCTGAGTCAGGGAGGCCTGAGATGCCAGGCTGGAAGAGAGCATCTGGTAGGGGCTTTCAATGTTCCTGCATTTGGTTTAAGTGCAGCCTTCTGCAGTTGTGTTAACACCCATAGCCCAATGGGAAGATCAAATGCATGGCTTGTGGCATGTAAACTTGAGTCCCTCTTACCCCAGATGTAGTCAGGGTCCCGGCTGGCCCTAAGGCCGCCCACCTCCCTCCCTCCCCCCCTTTTTAAAAAAAATTTTAATTATTCATGTTCGGCCTGCATGTGTGCCTGCCGGAAGAGGGCACCAGATCTCACTATAGACGATTGTGAGCCACCATATGGTTGCTGGGAATTGAACTCAGGACCTCTGGAAGATCACACACTGCTCTTAACCTCTGAGCGATCTCTCCAGCCCCGAAGGCCCTCTTAATAGAGCATAGGTAATCTCATGACTTTTATGCCAGCACTCAAGAGGCAGAAGCAGGGGGATGTCTGCGAGCTTGAGGCCAGCCTGATCTACATAAGGAGCTCCAGGACAGCCACAGCTACGTAGAGAGATTTTGTCTCAAAAAAATAAAAATAAAGGCAAAATAAATAAAACAGAGCACAACAGGCCGACAAAGAGCAGGATTTATGGTGTCACTTTACATTAGAGTCACAACCAGGAAAGAGACACACCGATGAAGCCCTGGGTGGCTGCAACATTCCAGGCTGGTTGTGGTAACTCTCAAGTCTTAGTAGACGTCCCACGAAGGGGCACTCGTGGGCAGAAGCAGGAGCAGTCTGCAGAGCTCCCTGGGACTGGCTTAGGAGGCAGACGTAACCATCATCCCATGGTGTGTGTGTGTGTGTTCCTCTCACTGAACCGGCTAAAGAGCTCCCTCCTTCTCCCCTCCCTATAGCCACACTCTAGACTACTGGTTCTCTTTTTTTTTTTTTTTTTTTTTTTTTCCGAGACAGGGTTTCTCTGTGTAGCCTTGACTGTCCTGGACTCACTTTGTAGTCCAGGCTGGCCTCGAACTCACAGCGATCGCCTGCCTCTGCCTCCCGAGTGCTGGGATTAAAGGCGTGCGCCACCACGCCCGGCGTAGACTACTGGTTCTCAACCTGTGGTTCACCCCCTTTGGGGGTCAAACAAACCCTCTGACTGAGGTTGCATATCAGATATCCTGAAATTCAGATCCCCACATTCTGAGGCACATCAGTAGCAAAAAGACAGCTATGAAGTAGCAGCAAAAATAACTTTATGCTCAGGGGTCACCACAGCATGAGGAGCTGTACTAAAGGGTGGGTCTCCATATTAGGAAGGCTGAGGACTACGGCTCTAGACAGTGACCACACAGAAGTCAAAATCTCATAGGCACAGACTAGGTGAATGAGCCAAGAGTCTGCATGTGGTACACAGGAGTTAAGTGACTAATGGTCAGAAGGTTTCTGGGCTCACTGCTGGGTCTGTTTCTCACAGTTGGGTCCTCTGGGTCCCTGTGGCTTCATGCCTGCCTTACTGATGCCGCAGTCTTGTCTCCTCTACATCCCCAGGGCACCCGCTCTCAACTGGCCCAGTCTCCTCCATGGGAAACACACGGCAGTCTCCTGTGAACATCCAGTCGAGAGATAGTGTCTATGACCCCCAGCTGGCACCGCTCAGGGTCTCCTATGAGGCTACATCCTGCAGGTACCTCCGGAACATCGGTTATTTCTTCCAGGTGGACTTTGATGATTCCTGTGAGGAGTCAGGTGAGCCTGGACTGGGGTTTAGGAGGTGGTATTAAGACGGTCACCCTTGGCTGGGCGGTGGTGGTACACGCCTTTAATCCCAGCATTCGGGAGGCAGAGGCAGGTGGATTGCTGTGAGTTTGAGTCCAGCCTGGTCTACAAAGCAAGTTCAGGATAGCCAAGGATACACAGAGAAAGCCTGTCTCAGGGGAAAACAAAACAAAACAAAAATGGTCACCCTTGAGCCTGAAATGTTCCCATAGGCTGGAACACTTGAATTCCTGGTCCCCCACTGGTGGGTCTGTTTACTGAGGTGTAGAACAGTTAAGAGATGGATCATTTCTGGAGGAAACAGGTGACTTGGGCAAGTCTTGGGCCATATTTTATCCCCAGATCCTCCTTTCCTTCCTCCGCCCTCCGTGTGTGTGTGTGTGTGTGTGTGTGTGTGTGTGTGTGTATGTGTGTGTATGTGTGTAGAGGCCAGAGGTCAACCTCAAGCATCATCCTCAGGAGGCTCCTCCCACCTTGGTTTTTGAGACACAGGATCTCTCACTGACCTAAGACTCAACCGGCAGGCTAGGCTGGCTGGCCAGTTCCGCAGGTCTCCACCTCACTAGCACTGGGATTACATGCACAAACACCCATGCCTTACTTTTTGTGTGTGTCCTGGGGGATTAGGTCCTCATGCTGGTGGGGCTGAGCCATCTCCCCAGCCTCTGGCTTCTTTCTCCAGTTTCTGCTCCGCCATCCTTCCCTGACACAATGGACTGTGCCCTCTGAAAACTGCAAGCCAAAGAAAAGCCCGGAGAAATCTTAAATCGTGAGGTACAGGGGAGAGAGACTGGGTCTCAGGAATCTACAAGTCACAAACACAGCTGCCATCCTTCTCTTCCCTGACATCACAGACTCGGCCAAGAAGGAGATCTGAGCAGGGCTGGGAGGTGGTGCTCACTGGAGGAGGGAGAAAGCATGTGACCGGCAGTCATGTAGAGTCTTGAAGCCTTATAAGGATGAAATCAGAAACAGGGTGGGACCCCTTCCCAGCCCAGGACTGAGGAAAAAACAGGCCAGTGAAGGCTGGTGAGGGTTAGCAGCTGGCCTTCTGAGGCTGGGGAGAGGCACAAGAGCCACACTCGGCTGGCTTACTGCTGCTTTCCTTGGAGTGGGCTTTGCATGCTGCCCCTCCATGTTCCAGACAGTGGAGTCTCTGGCGGTGGGGTTGGGGAATAATTCTCAGTCACTCTGAGGCCCAGTGCTTGCTGGTTGCACCTACTGCCCGCCCCCACTGTTCCCTTCCCTCTCAGTCTCATATCTCTGATTTCACTCCACCCACACCCTGACCCCCACAACCCCTCTCTTAAGACAAAGGTCTCAGGCAGGGTGGTGGCGGCATACACCTTTAATCCCAGCACTTGGGAGGCAGAGGCAGGTGGATCACTGTGAGTTCGAGGCCAGCCTGGCCTACAAAGTGAGTCCTCCTATCTCCCCCTCCCCCATTCTGGGCCTTCACTCCCAGGCTCTTTCCCTAGGAGCTGTCTGTGATGGTAGTCCAGACAGATTTCTTTTGGTTGCTCACTGTCTTAAGCCAAGAAAAGGGAATTTACTTGGCTCCAATTCCAAACCACTCAGGCACAGCAGGGTCCAGGGTGACAGATGACTCCCTGAGTAGATTTCCTCGAGGTAACAAGATGAGGTTTGGCGTCACCTCCCATAAGAACAATGGGAGAAGAGGGTTCTGTCAACAGTCCTGGCCACTGTTCAGTGTCCCACTGCTGGTGGCCAAGCAGGAGTGAGCCAAGCTCCGTGACTCCCGCCAGTGTGTGGCCAACCTAAGGGTGACCCTGACCTGAAGGAAGATGTACGCAAGAGAGGAGCAAGTGGCCTCCTACAGGACCTCAGGGCACAGGGCGCGGCTGCAGATGTGAGACTGGAGACAAAGCCAGCCACTAGGAATCCTCCCTCTCTTAAGCCCAGCTGACCTCGGCTCATCCATAATTTGATCACTCCAAGGCCCAAGGCCTTCCAGCTTGACCTCAGCCTGACCCCCACCCCTGGCGTCACCACCATCCCCATCCGGATCAAAGGGGTACTCCCCACCCTGCACAGACAGAAAGAATCCTGCGAGCATCTCCCGTCACATAAAACAGCAGTGTAGCCTTGGCTCAAGGCCACCCAGACCAATCTGCCTTCACTATATCCAGCCTGCGGCTTCCCTCTCCTGGCTCAAATTCCCACTTTCCACAGTCTCTCTCTCTCTCCCTCACTCACCTCCATCGGAAATGAGGAACAGAGGGTGGAAAACACCAGGGAGGGAGAGGAGAAGGGGAGGGGGAGGGGGAGGGGGGCTGACACCACAAAAAAGTTTCCAGTCTGAATGAGAAAAATGACTCTTCCATTTAAAAGGAAAAAAGAAAGAAAACAAAAACTGGAGGAAAAGGAGGACAGAAGAGAACAGAGGAATGCCCCGAGAAGACACTTAAGTGAGGGGGAGGCCCAAGACGTGGAAATAATTTTGTGATTAAATGTGATTATTTGGGTCTCAGTTTTGCCAAGTGGGTGCTAGCAACTGTAGTCACATGCCAGCAGGGGGCACCGAACAGTTGCCCAGGGAGTCATAGAAGGCAGAAGGACTCTTCCAGGAGGTAAGGGATATATATGGTCCCTTATCCATAAGGGGGGAGGGGGGATGAGGGGGGTAGAGGTGGTAGTGGGGGAGAGTAGAGGGGGGTGAAGGGGTGAATTACGGAATGCGAATGCCTGCCAATGGCTGAAAACCACTGGTCCAAAGGCCTTGCCAAGGGAGACAGCAGAGAGGTAGTGGAGAGAAAAGGACAGCAACAGAGGGCAGAGCCAGGACATGCAGGCAGCTCATCTTCTTTCTTGGGGATAGCAATGAGGTGCAGCATGAGACGGTGTTTAGAGCAGCAATCTGGTGCCTCGGGCAGCAGTGAGCAGAGAATGTAACCCCACCCTCTATTGATTGAGGGAGGCGTGAGATCAGCTGACCCTCTGATCCTTCTTCTTTTTTGTTACTGATGTTGCACATTGGCTCCAGGGAGCTGGAAGGAGGGGTTGAGGGCGCCTGGAACCCCGCCAAAGGAGTTCAGTGCAGGGCCTCTTCACCTACTGTGCTTGCAGCCAAGTGCTGGCTGAGAGCACTGGGAGATGCCATCTACTAGAAGCAGGAAGAAGCTGGAAGAAGCAGGAAGGAGACGCTAGCTCAGAGCTCGAGGGGGACTTTCTGACTGTTCAGGACAGTCCAAGCCAGTCAGTACAAGCAACAGCGTAATAACGCCACCCACAGAGCCATGGACGCTGAAGTCACTCTGTAACAGTCCTGGCAGGAGAGAAGATAATGAAAAAGAACGCTTCTGCTCTCAGACTAGGGGAACAAAGAACTCAAAGAATTACAGTTTTTCCCCCAGCTACATGGAAGGAAGGGAAGGCTGGATACTGGTGTCAGCCAGAGGCTGACCTTGCCTCCCAGGGATGGTTCTGAAGACTCATGTGGGGCACCTTGTAGAGAGATGAACTGACACAGGAAAGGGTGGCTGCTGGGAGGGACCACACGTTGACTAGGTCTGCTTGGCAACGCATACTCTTTGCCCTGTACTTAAACCCAAACCTCCTGCTGGGGCCCTAGAGATGGACTTGAGCGAGGTTGTTGGCCACACTGAATACATCTCCTTTCTCGGCTCTTCACTGTTACCTGTTTCTTTAAGAGGGATATTAAGGATGAGAGGCTGAGCCAATGCTGAGGATTTGCCTGTGAAAATTCCAGTAACATTTCCACAGTCCACCATGGCCTCTTACCCTCTATGTGTCAAGTGATAGTTGTCACCAAAGCCAAGAGACCCCAGAGCAGCTTGATTCTTGAAAGCCCAAGTCCAAGGGTGATGCTGTTGGCCATCATAGAACTTGCTCCCAGTGTGCTTGCTCCCAGTGAGCTTGCTCCCAGTGAGCTTGCTCCCAGTGAGCGTCAGGCCTCCTTGTATCTTTGGTTTCTGCGATGTCTCCCAACAGTCCCAACCCACGAGGTAGCCCTCCAAGAGCCTAGCTAGGTGAGGTGCCTGCTGAGCGTATCTCCATTAGAGAGAAAGCTCTACGGATCCCTGAACCTGACCAGTGGATTTGGATTGGTAAATTCAAGATGCTACAGGAGGCCGGGCGGTGGTGGCGCACGCCTTTAATCCCAGCACTCGGGAGGCAGAGGCAGGCGGATCGCTGTGAGTTCGAGGCCAGCCTGGTCTACAAAGTGAATTCAGGACAGCCAAGGCCACACAGAGAAACCCTGTCTAAAAAAATAATAATAATAATATAAAAAAGATGCTACAGGAAATTGAGGAGATAGAGAAGTGTTTGGAAGGGTCCCTTCTAGTTGAGACTAGCTCTTCCCTGCCTGCCTGGCTGCCTTCCATGTTTTCTTTCTTTCTTCTTTGTCTCCTTCCTTGCCCTATGACTGGTACTCACTATGAAACCCAGGCTAGCCTCAAACTCAAGATATCTTCCTGTCTCAGTCTCCTGAGAACTGGCATAGCAAGTGTGTGTCCCTGTGCCTGGCTCCTAATGTTTTGTTTTGTTTTGTTTTGTTTTGTTTGAAGGCATGCCTGCCAATGTCTTTGCAGAAAACTCTTACATTGGGAGAAACCAGGTGCTGTGTTAGTCTCAAAGATGGGAGGAGAAAGACTGTTGACCCAAATCACCACGGCCAAATCAGTTAACGCGTGCACTTAATTAAAACAAGCTTTTTATTCCCCGCACACCGGCTGCCTCTTCCTAGAGGCAGGGTTGAGAGGTCGGCATTGAATGTGAGAAAGACAAGGCTTTTTATAGCTCAGGGCAGGGGGTTTCCAAATGGGGGAAATATTCAGGGTTATGGAAGGAGAACATAACAGGTGGTCAAAACAAGGTAGGAATAACAGGTTGTCATAACTAGGTAGTCATGACAAGGAGACCATATTTGAAACAAAGGTAGAGCAAGATGGTTGGTTACACACGGGGGCTGGAGAGATGTCTCAGCGGTTAAGAGCACTGACTGCTCTTCCAAAGGACCTGACTTCAATTCCCAGCACCCACATGGCAGCTCACAACTGTCTGTAACTCCAAGGTCTGACACCCTCACACAGACAGACATGCAGGCAAAACACCAATGCACATACAAAAAAAAAAAAAAAATTAAATTAAATTAAAAAAAAAAAAAAAAAGATGGTTACACACAACTTTTCGAAACAAAGATGTGATTGCCATTCCCAGAGTAGGCAGTATAGAACTATTTATAGTTGACATAGGCCAATCCTTGAGAAACAGATCTAGTCATAAACAGGAATGAAGCTAGTTTGTCTTTACTATAAGATGGCTTTAAAGCTGGCTGGTGGTGGTGCACGACTTTAATCCCAGCACTCGGGAGGCAGAGGCAGGCAGATCTCTGTGAGTTCGAGGCCAGCCTGGTCTACAAAGTGAGTCCAGGACAGCCAAGGCTACACAGAGAAACCTTGTCTTGAGAAACCGCCCACCCAAACCCCCCCCCCCCAAAAGATGGCTTTTAAGCTTAAGATGGAGGCAGGCTGGTTCTTCAGCGGTCACCTTGACCCTAACCTCTGTAGTCACAGTAATTATTAGTGGCTGTGGTTTGCTGATCCTTTTGGGGCACCAAGAACCTTGTGTTTGCTCTGTGTCCCTGTGAAACAGTTGTCATTATCTTTCTCCAAGTGTCCCCTGTGCGATACAGAGAAAAAACTTGGGCAAAACTGCACTTTGTGGAAGCCAGGCCTGATACCAGTGTGGACTAATGTTCAAGTCTGTTCTGTGGGGCTCGTGGTGCCAAGAGCTGCTAGCCAATGGTGGCTTGTTTTCACCTAGTGAAGACTGGGGACAGAGAAGCCCTTTGGCCTTGAACTTCATGGGTTGGCAACTCCTTAAATTCTGGGGTGTTTATGGTGCCTGCCCAACAAGTTTCCCAGATTTCTCTTACGCTAATTTTAAGCCCTAAGCAGCTACTGTTCTCTACAAAGGTCTGCTCTATCCTGAGAAAGCCTGAATTACAAATAGGTGGCTCTTAGCAGGGACTGTTGTGACAGAGGAGGCCAGCCATGGCAGTGCGCTCTTGGTCTTGAAGGGCACTTTGCTATTTTACTCAGAGAGTGACTCTAATTGATGTAATAACCCTGTTTTATTTTCATTATCTCATGCATACCTACTCGCAGAGAACACAGAGTGATGGACAGTCAGGTCTGGTGCATAAACTTTGCTGATTGCAGTAGGTCGGGGGGTGGGGGGGGTGGGGGGGTGGACACCCCCTCCCCCAGGCTGGCAAGCAAAAGGCTCTCTTTCCCAAGACTCCAGTTTGCCTCATTTTAAAAATCAGTCATTGTATTATCAATACAAAAAGTCAGTTATCCATTACTTTATCTGATTCTGTAGCCTCTAGCTCAAGTTCCTTACCTCCAAGCAAAGTAACAGCACTTGGCTTTGAGCTCTTTAATCAAAGTCAATGGCTTAGGTGTTCAACAGGAACTGGGGTCAACAGGTCACCTGGAACAGGTGCCTGAATGTCTCAGTTTCTGTGTGCTGCTTGTTTGTTTTGGTTTTTTGGTTTTTTCACTTTTCGAGACAGGGTTTCTCTGTGTAGCCTTGGCTGTCCTGGACTCACTTTGTAGGCTGGCCTTGAACTCACAGTGATTCACCTGCCTCTGCCTCCCAAGGCGTGCGTCACCACCCTCGGCTGGTTTTGTTTTTTTGAGACAGGGTTTCTCTATGTTTGCCTTGGCTATCCTGGAGTTGCTTTGTAGACCAGGCTGGCCTCCAACTCACATCGCTCCACCTGCCTCTGCTGGGATTAAAGGCATGTGCCACCACGGTCATGCTGCTTAGTTTTATGTCAACTTGACATAAATCAGAGTCCTTCTAGAAGGGAGGACTTCAGTTGAGAAAATGCCTTCCCTCACCATGTTGGTTTGGTACCAGAGATAGGTCTTGATTGATGATGTGGGAGGGCCCAACCCATAGTGGGTGTGGTTATACCCTGGGCTGGTGGTTGAACAAACCTTGGGGAGCAAGTCAGTAAGCAGCACCCCTCCATGGCCTCTGCATCAGCTCCTGCCACCAGGTTCCTGCCCTGCTTGAGTTCCTGCCCTGACTTCCTTCTGTGATGGACTGGGCTGTGGAATTAAAATAAGCCCTTTCCTCCCTAAGTTGTTTATGACCAGGGCGTTTATCACAGCAACAGAGACCCTAAGTAAGAGACTTTGTGTCCTCACTTCAAAGCTGGGCTTCTAGTGCCTGTTCTATAAGATCATCCCTTGAGGTGTGGCCAGTTCCCTACACAGTGTCCAGCATATAGCTTGTCAGTCAGTCACCTCATGGTGTACACTGAGCATTCACCACTGACAGCTATGTGAGCTGGAGACCAGAAAACAAAATGTGGGGACATGGAGATTGGACCAGGGCCGTTTGCTCTCAGCTGTTTTACTTCTCACACACGTGTGAACAACTGTTGGTCTGTTCCCTTGGAAGGCTTCGTACACGCTGGACAGCACATCGCCCATGGGGCTCTGTGCGAACTGGGACTCTATGGAATAGGGGAACCAAGGCTGGAAGGAATAAAGTTCTAGGCAGGCCAGGACCATATAAGTAGCATCACTCTGGCTAGAGCCCCTGTGCCCATGAACCAAGCCAGGTGCCTGCAAACCTAGATATGACAGAAAACAGCGCCGCAGAGGAAGCCTTCCCAGGCCTTGAACAAGGTCACTTGTACCTCTGCCATCTTGGAAACGCTGTCACAGTGAGAATTTTCCGTCCCAGTTTGAAGAGGCTCGGCACTGCTCCTCTGTGTGCAGTCTTGGATGAAGAAATTGCACTGTGATCACAGATAATCACAGAGCCCTGGGCTCAAAGGGCCTTAAGCCCTGAGTCCTTGAGTCCCTGAGTCCCTGAGATCCCTGAATTCCTGCCCCCCTCACTCCCCACTTTACTCCTCCAGTGTCTCTCCTGTCCAGTGCAAGTCACATGCTTGGTTGCCCCCCTTTGCTGGGAGACACTAGGCCTCCATCTGTCTTTCCACAGCCTCCTGGGCAGCCCGGCAAGTACTCTCCCCTCAAACACCCCTGCTTTGATTTTTTTTTCTTCTTCTTCTTTTTGGTGTGTGTGTGTGTGTGTGTGTGTGTGTGTGTGTGTGTGTTTGTTTGTTTGTTTCAGACAGAGTCTCATTGTGTAGCCCTGGCTGGCCTGGGCAGATGGTGCTGGGCTGTATAAGAAAGCTGGCTATGCATGAGCCTGAGAGAAAGCTCAGGAGCAGCATTACTGCCTGGTTTCTGCTTCAAGTTCCTCCTTGAATTCCTGTCCTGAATCCCTTGAGTGATGGAATTTGACCTAGAAGTTTAGCCACATAAACCCTTTGCTTCCCTAAGTTGCTTTTGGTCAAAGTGTTTCATCATAGAAACAGTAAGCAAGCTAGGGCACTCAGAGTTGATGCATGAGGCTGGTGGGGGTCGGGGTGGGGGTCCCAGCAGGTCTGTTATATGCAGAGATGCATCTTGGACCAGCTCTACCCTGAGCTCAGGCTTGCCTGGCCAGCCCGGGAGCACCTGGGGCTGTTTCCCCGTGAAGGCTGAAGTGTCCAGCAAGCTTTGATGGAAACGTGTCAGCAACAGGTAGAAATGTGGTTAGCCACCTGGAGCTTGTTTAAATGGGCTCCCAGCCCTACCTGGGACTGTTGACCTCTATTCATCCCCAAAGACCAGGTGTAATGCACATATCTGCAGTCCCAGAACTCAGGAGGTGCAGGCAAGGGGATCAGACGTTCAAAGTCATCCTCAGCTACAGATGGAGTTCCATGCCAGCCTGAGCTACATGAGACCCTGTCTCAGAAGAAAAGAAACTCTTGGAAATCCTTGTATGATTAACACACGTCTCAGACACTTGTGTGTCCCTCTTGGTGCAGTGTCACATGCAGGGACTCGCAGTCCTTATCGCCCCCTAGTGGCCATACATGGACTTGCCTTCATCTATCCTAGTGATTACTGTGAACCTGCTGTGGCAGGTGCCTCTCTAGGACAGAGGTGGCTAAACACAGGCCAGGCCCACCTCCCTGTATTGGCAGCACAGCAATTCCTTGGAGGATGGAATTGTTGGCACGCACGCATGCACGCAGGCACTCGCACACATAGGCAGTGCTGGGCTCCAGGTGTAAGTGTTCCTTCTCTTGTTTCCAGGGATCAGTGGTGGGCCGCTGAGAAACCACTACAGGCTGAAACAATTTCACTTCCACTGGGGAGCAGCGGATGAGAGGGGCTCAGAGCACATGGTGGACGGCCACGCGTACCCTGCTGAGGTTTGTTAATGCCTCGAAACAGGACACATGTGGGTGCTTTGTATGCCAGGCCTACAGCAGGGTGACCAGCCCTCACTCCCCACTTCCCCCCTTTCCCCACCCTGACCTCCACACCAAGTGTCCAGACCTCAAGGATTTCCAGGGACCTGGGGCCTCTATGAGCCAATTGGAACCATCAGAGTGGCTTGACCAACTTCATCCTTGCTTCCTTGTCCTAGGCTAGGGTGTGTACGTGTGGGTGTGTGGGGGGGTACTATTGTGCTCTGTTGACAGAAGAGATAAAGGTTCTGAGAAGTCCTGCTAGTCACTGGGACTCAGCACTCAACTGTGGACTCGCTGCATTTAAGGACTAGTGCCCTCATGTTTATCCTCAGTAACGCCCCCCACACACAATAGGATCTCCTCCCTTTGCTCCTTTCCCCCCCAACCCGTTTCCCCCTACTCTTCTTTCTCTCCCCTGCCCCCCCTTCATTTCCTGCTGCTCCTCCTCTGAAGAGCTGGGGATAAAACTCCCTTGGCCAGCCACACCCTCAAACAAAGCTCATCTTCTCCCATATCTCAAAGTGTGTGTGGGGGGGTCACCACAGAAAATTAAGCAAAACCACTGAGGCGCTGGCTCTGCGGTTGTGACAGGCAATAGGCAGCGCCTACGGAACCCCCCAACATTATATCGTGAATATTTTCCAACGGAAAGAAAACTGGAGAGAGCCACGTGGCCATAAATCACGGGGTTTCTATCTCAGCTCTGGAATTGCCAGTTACCATATTTACCTTGTCACTCCTCCATCGGCCCCCTCCTCTGTAGGTGCTGCCTCCACTGTCCTTTCCCATCTCTGTCCCCTCCTCCTCCCGTCCTTCTGCCTCCCACCCCAAACCCGAACCCAACATTTTGGCTGCTCATCTCATCGTCCTAAACCACAGATGAAGCCCACCAGTTGTTGTTCATTCCGAACAGGCAGGTATGGCCACTAGAGGGCGCACAGCGCCGCGCCTCATCCAGCGGCAACCACTCCTTCCTCACAGTTCTCCTCTAGCCGCGTCTAGACTCGTCCACTGAGGGAGGCCCCTATGGTTGGACCAAAGCTAATCAAGATGCAAGCTCTTGGGCCCTTCCCTGGTTCATGCCAAGATGCTCCCTCGAGACCACGTGACGGGGAGGAGGGAAGAGGAGAAAGGAGGGAGGAGGGAAGGCAGGCCAGCTACAAAGGAAGGCCCGGAGTCTACAGACTAAGACTGGCAGCCAAGAGGCCTGATGGAAATGTCGGGTCCGTCTCTGAGACCCGCAGCTGCATTCTGAGAAGTCTCAGGCATACAGGATGAGTCTATGCTGCTGCTCCCAGATATCATGGCCAGGAGCATCCAAGCTTCCTGGAAGTGAGGACCCAGCAGGGCTCTGGATGGCAACAAGCAGAGCTTACTGACTACAATGCCAAGGGCTTGCAGTCCCTGGTCCCTGAGAACTTCTGGTTTGTCCCTGTTGAGAATGCCTCTACCTCAGCCCTTGTGCTTAGGGGAAGCATGTGCCTCCTGCCATATGCAAAGTGGTTCTGGAAACCCCCTCTGATAAAGCTGTCACACTTGCGTGGCGCCCACATGCATCCTTCCGGTACCTCTAGCCTCATTTCTAGGTCACAGGCACACTGTGAGTGTCACATGAATACCTGTTGCAATTTAATTCATTTCTTTCTTTTTTGGGGGGGGTTGGTTTGGTTTTTTGAGACAGGGTCTCTCTGTATTAGCCCTGGCTGTCCTGGACTCACTCACTTTGTAGACCAGGCTGGCCTCAAACTCACAGTGGTCCGCCTGCCTCTGCCTCCCAAGTGCTAGGATTAAAGGCGTGTGCCACCATGCCCAGCTTGTTTCATTTCAAGAAAAGCACAGATAGTTTTTTTTTTTCTCCAAATAGTTTGTCTGTTGTTGGTCCAACAGATACAAAGTCCAGGAGTCGGTAGGAAGGGACAACTGGACAACTTCCCCTAGGACAAGCGGCCCCCAGTCTTACTGTCACATTTCCCAGCCAGGGCCACGGCACTCAGATGGCACAGCTACCTCCGCACTCCCTCAGTCAAGACTCTTCTCCATCTATTCCCATCACCTTGTGAACACATGGCCCTGTGAGGTCCATCATCCCATGTGCAGGAAGTGGAAAAGTTATGAAATAAAGACCGGGCAGAGCTCAGCCAAGGTCAGGTGCAGATGTGACACTGGGACTGACCTCACTGAGAAACTGTTTCGTGCTCACAGTCCTGTGACTTATCTGGTGACCCTTGTTCCAAGTGACTCGTAAGTCGAAATGGTCCAACTACTCCTGTCTTGTCAGCTCAAAACGCTTGTGATGGCTACTGGTCACTGTCAAGTTGACAAGACAGGGACTCATTTTGCTGTGCTCACTGATGTGGAAAGACCTCTGTCTTCGTTACTTTGCTGTTGCTGTGTGTGACAAAACACCATGACTAAGCCGGGCGTGGTGGCACATGCCTTTAATCCCAGAGACAGAGGCAGGCGGATCTCTGTGAGTTCAAAGCCAGCCTGGTCTACAAAGGGAGTCCAGGACAGCCAAGGCTACACTGAGAAACCTTGTCTTAGAAAAAAAAAAGGCAGGGGGTAGGGTGGCTGGAGAGATGGCTCCGAAGTTAAGAACACTGGCTGCTCTTCTGAAGGTCCTGAGTTCAATTCCCAGCAACCACATGGAAGCTCACAACCATCTATAATGAGATCTGGTGCCCTTTTCTGGTGTGCAGGCATACATGCAGGTAGAACACTAAATGAAATAAATCTTTTTAATTAATTTATTAATTATGTATACACTGCTCTGCCTGCATGTACACCTGTAGGCCAGAAGAGGGCATCAGATCACACTACAGATGGTTGTGAACCACCATGTGGTTACTGGGAATTGAATTTAGGACCTTTGGAAGAGCCATCTCTCCAACCCCTGAAATAAATCTTAAAAAAAAAAAAACACAAAAACCCACCATGACTGAGGGGCAGTGCTGGTGAACACTTTTAAGTCACAGTGCTTAAAAGGCAGAGGCAGGCAGATCTCTGAGTTCAAGACCAGGCTAGTCTATAGAGCATACTCTAGGATAGTCACACAGAGAAACCCTGTCTCAAAAATATAAACAAACAAACAAAAAACAAAACAAAACCCATCACGACCAAAGCAATTTATGGAAGGAGGGGCTTACTTAGGCAATGGTTACTCAGGCAGGATCTGTGTCCACCATGGTCGCAAGTGGCAGGCATAGCCACAGGAACAAAGCTGAGAGCCCCACAGGTTTAAACACAAGCAGAAAGCAGCGAGAGGAAATTGGAGTGGTCTTTAAACTCTCAAGGCCACTTCCAATGACGCGCCTCCTCCAGCAAGGTCATCCTCTTAAAATCTCCCCAAACGGCGCCATGCCCTGGTGACCAAAGTGCTCAAACCCATGAGCCCATGGTGCACTTTCTCATTCGAGCCACCACAAGCCTCGTGGATGGTGGGTGGAAACAAGCCCTGGGGGTGGTCCTGTGGCCCAGCACTATGTAAGAGAAAAAGAAGGAATAGGAGGCACTGTGCCTTCACTGCTCGCCTCTTCTCACCATGGACATGATGTGACCTTGACTCAGGGACTATTGAAGTCAACCCTTTCTCCCCGTTGCTTGCTTGTCTTTGTCAGGGTGCTGTATCATAGCAAGAGGAAGAGAAACCACAGCAGCAGTCTTTTCCCTGGCTTCCTTCGGGGACACAAAGCTCTTGCCACCCATGTTTGAGGAGCTCTAAGGACTTCCAGCCACTGCCATGACACTGATGCATAACCCATGGGTGTGCCCGACAGCAGAGAGTGGCGGAGTCTGTTATGATATATTAATGTTCTCTTTCTATTCTGTTTCAGCTCCATTTGGTCCACTGGAATTCCACGAAATATGGAAATTACAAGGAAGCCACCGTAGGGGAGAACGGGCTGGCCGTGATCGCGGTGTTTCTGAAGGTAACACCTGCTGGGCATGAGTCTCCCTCTGAGAGTGACTGGGTTTGGTCACCAAGAGTGGCCTTTTGCACACTGTCCCCCCCTGGAAGCAAGGTACGTTTTCACTGCCTGCCGCCTCTCAGGCTAACACTGGTGTGTCTGTGCTGTTCAGCTCGGGGTTCAGCATGAGGCCCTGCAGAGGCTGGTGGACGTCTTGCCGGAAGTAAAATACAAGGTAAGAAGCACAAGATCAACAGAGCTGGGCACCCCAGTTGCCAGGGCAACGAGTCACTTGGGGGGGGAATTCAAAGAATTTGGCGGAGGGTATAAGGCTCTGGTGCTAGAAAGAGAAGTTAAGGGTCTGTCCCAAGGCTCTTGTTGCAAGCTGAATTTGGAAGCTTTCCATCTTAGCACTGAGAGTGGTGGCATATGCCTATAATTCCAGCACTTGAGGAGGCTGAGGCAGAGGATCACCAAAAGTTTAAAGGCAGTTTGGACCACATAGTGAGTTCCAGGCTAGCCAGCTTGACAGATCGAGACTCTTTAAAGGCAAACAAGAAAGAGGGCTCTGGTGTAGCTAAGCTGGTAGAGAGCTTGCTGACCATGCACGATGCCCTGGGTTCAACCCCAGCACTGGCATAAACTGGGTGTGGTGGGAGACAGCTGCAGTCTTGGGACGTGGCAGCAGGAGGATCAGAAGTTCAAGGTCATCCTTGGGATATTCAAAATCCTGTCTCAGCAGATGCTCTGCTTCTTTAAAAAACAAACAAAACAAAAAACAAACAAAACAAAGAACAAACAAACAAAAACAAAAAAGGGGGGAGGGGGCTGGAAAAATGGCTCAGAGGTTAAGGGCACCAACTGCTTTTCCAGAGGACCTGAGTTCAATTCCCAGCAGCCACACGGTGGTTCACAGCCATCTATAATGTGATCTGATGCCCTCTTCTGGCCTGCAGGGGTACGTGCAGGCAGAGCAGTGTATACATACTAATAAATAAATAAAATCTTGAAAAACAAAACAAAACAAAACAAAACAGGGTTTCTCTGTATAGCCTTGGCTGTCCTGGACTCGCTTTGTAGGCCAGGCTGGTCTCAAACTCACAGTGATCCGCCTGCCTCTGCCTCCCGAGTGCTGGGATTAAAGGCGTGCGCCACCACAGCCAGCTGGATGTTCTACATATCATTGCCTGTTGTTTCCCCTTCAGTGAGACAAGGGTGCTGGACTCCTTGGCAACCCAAGTCCAGCTGCCCAGGCAATCCCAGCAGCCTGAGGAGAGTCTGAATCCATCTTTGTTCTTGCTTTGCTCAGCCATGATGCCCAGTAGTGATAATAGCTCTTAAGACAGACCCAAGTGTCTGCCTGCTACGTGTGAGAACACGGGCTGCACACCACCAGTACCCCTGAGAAAGAGCCTAACTGAGACCAAGGACAGAGAATTCCCGGGGGGGAGAGGGAGGCAGTCCAGATGCACGCAGGCAGGTGGCAGGGACCCTGTTCACCCTGAAGGTGGCTGGGCATTCTTTGTATACCTTGGGTGTGTTAGCCTGTCTCAAGAAAATGACAAAGTAATGGTGTCGCTTTTCTTTTAAGAGCAACCTAGAAGAGACTTTGATGGGAAAATGGAAATTCCAAAGAGATGGGTTTATTTATTCAGTACCACATCAAAGAATTCTGAGGCAAAGGAAGCAAGGTGGCCGTTAGACATGGGGACATGGCGGCAGAGGAGGCTTCCGTGCGTCCTAACAATGCTGAGATCTGCCCTGCAGGAAAGCATGGTCACCCTTTCCTCAAAGCTCACACGAGTGTTTGATGTACTCCCCGCCTCGTCTTGATGTTGAGGTCCAGATGCCCTTTGGGATGGAGACAGACCCCTAACCCCCACTGTCCTGTCCCCTGGATCAGGAACACCTCAAGGCCAAGGTACTGGGCGCCCAGCTCCTGGCCCTCTTCCTTGCTGGTTCACAGCCAGAACAAAGCTAGAATGCAGGGCGGGATGTTTTCCCAGCTGGCCTCTGCCTCCCACAGGGGTGGGAGAGAAAAGGCCTGGCTGGGGGGTGTTGTTTACTCAAGGGTCTGTTTTACTTCCTTGGAAAGTTCTGGAGCTACTTTCCCCCCACTGGCTACAGGGGAGACGTGCCGTCTGGGACTCAGTTCTGGCCCTAGTCATACCAGTCCCCTGAAAATAACCTACTGACTCTAGGAGATAAAAGAACTTTAAGACATGAAAGGCCCAGCCATGGAGGACTCCAGAGGCTGAGGAGAGGGAGCCGCTCAAGGACCCCTGGTCCAGTGGCTCCCAGTCTGTGAGCTTAGGACTTCTAGGGATTTTTTTTTTTTTTTTTTTAAGTGTGTGGTGGAGATCCTCAGTCAAGACGTCTTCAGTCCAAAGCCCTTGATCTGACAGGAAAGTGTGTGGCTTTGATTAAGTGACTCTCCTTCCATGTTTGAGAAATTTGGGTATTAACAGCTCAGAAAGACGTTCGTGAATAAATGAATGAATTGCGTGAGTGAGCAGACAACAGTGACATCCCACGGGAGCTCAGAGAGGCCTTAGGGAACCCAGGAAGCATGCACACCATGAACTGTGAGCTCAGGGCCTGAGGCAGAGAGGCCGGGCTGTCTCCAGCTGTCTTGGGAGGAGGGCAGAGAGATTGAGCAATGTGAGCGATATTCCTGCTGGAGCAGCTGTGGGGCCCTTGTCCCACCTGCTCCCTGTGGAGAGAACATTAGGGTTGAGGAAAGGGTCTTGCAGCATGCACAGCTCTTATGTCAGGCTGCTTGAGAAAGACGGGCAGCTGTTTCGTTTTACTTTTTAATTTTAATTTTAATTTTAATTTTGAGACAGGGTTTCTCTGCGTAACCTTGGCTGTCCTGGACTCACTTTGTAGACCAGGCTGGCCCCGAACTCATAGAGATCCACCTGCTTCTGCCTCCCTCGGTGCTAGGATTACAGGCATGCACTACCACGCCTGGCTATTTTTATTTATTTATCTACTTTTGGTTGTTTTGACACAGGGTTTCTCTATAGACTAGACTGTCCTCGAACTCAAAGATCCACCTACCTCTGCCTCCCAAATGTTGGGATTAAAGGCATGCACTACTACCACCTGTTTTAAAACTGTAAGATTTGGGGGCTGGAGAGATGGCTCAGAGGTTAAGAGCACTGGCTGTTGTTCTAAAGGTCCTGAGTTCAATTCCCAGTAACCACATGGTGGCTCACAGTCATCTATAATGAGATCTGGTGGAAGAATACTGTATCCAGAATAAATATTTAAAAACTGTAAGATTTGCCACTGCTGAAAACATATGGTGGGTCCTTAAAATTAAAAAAAAAAAAATGTATATCTGATCCAGCAATCCTATGTATGTGTATGCGTCCCAAGAACTGAAAGTGGCCCTGAGAAAACAGCACATCCCCATCCAATTCTGGAAGCACTATTTAAAATATCCTGTTAAAATATCCTGAAGGGAGAAGAGGGCCAAGCGTCCAACATGGGTGGATACAAATGAAACACAGACTAGCCACATGGCGGATACTTCTCAGTCGGCCATAATACAGGACACACAGGGCATCCCCGCTCACATCAGTAAATTCAGCACTCAGGAGGTGGAGGCAGGAGGATCAGGGGGTCAAAATTATCCTTGTCTTGTATAGAAATTTTGAGGACACCCTGGGCTACATAAGACCGTGTCTCAGCCAGGTGTTGTGCCACACGCCTGTAACCCCAGCACTCGAGAGGCAGAGGCAGGTGGATCTCTGTAAGTTAGAGGCCAGCCTGGTCTATGAAGTGAGTCCAGGATACCTAGGGTTATACAGAGAAACCCTGTCTCAAAAAACCAAAAATAATAAAGAAGATTTTAAAAAATTTTTTTTACTTCCACACATGACAAGGGCGGCCACATAGCAATTGTTCGGAATGCTTGTTTGGCCGTCAGGGCTGTGGGAAGATCTAGAGGCGCTTGCCTCCTTCTGCTGGACCCATGATGGGGCTGTGGTTCTTGCTCTCAGGATACACAGGTGGCCATGGGACCCTTTGACCCTTCTTGGCTG
Organism: Acomys percivali; assembly: GCA_907169655.1. Taxonomy (NCBI): domain Eukaryota; kingdom Metazoa; phylum Chordata; class Mammalia; order Rodentia; family Muridae; genus Acomys; species Acomys percivali. Next base: position 6,485,885 of record OU015753.1, read on the forward strand.
CTGCCTGCCTGCCGGGATTACTGGACCTACCCTGGCTCCCTCACTACTCCGCCACTGGCTGAGTCCGTCACCTGGATCATCAAGAAGACGCCTATTGAGGTGGCCCCTAGCCAGGTGAGCACTGCAGCTGAGTCACATGTGTGTGCGTGCGTGTGCGTGTGCATGATGTGTGTGTGTTGTGGAGGTCTAAAGTCAACC
>OU015753.1:6520785-6548330 GCA_907169655.1 Acomys percivali
GCCTTTCCTGCTGACCGCCCTGACCTCCCCTCTATGCTCCTGGGGTTCCCTCTTATTGGGGTGAGGAGGGAGGTTAAGGTTAGAGTAGCTCTTGAAGGCTCTCCCAGAGATAAGAACTGGGGCGTCTTCCCTGCAAGTCAGATCAGGGACCCATTCCCATCCCGGGGTACATCCCCAGACCCAACCTGGGCAAAGGGCAGGGACTCTTGGCCGTGTCCATGGTGCTGACCCAGGCCCTCTGAGAAGGCCCTGCTTGTTCCTACTTCTGATGTCCTGAGGGCTCCCATCTGTAAGGATTTGTTTGCAAGCCCTGACCCCTCAACCATTTGGTTGAGCGCTTTGCCTTTTGGTTTTGTCCTTCCGTGTCACTGACCTAGAGGATACCTGTGCCCAGCTTACGTCAGTGGTCAGTAGCTGAGTGCTGTGTAAAGCTGTGGTCCACCAGATTGGATCCATCTGCTGTGCCACCTGAGTTAATGGTGTCGTTGTAACATCTTTTACTATTGTATTCATGGCTAACCTGTTACATTAGACTGGGGGTGTGGGTGCAGGGTTCTGCTATTCTGTGAGTCTTTTTGTTTTGTTTTGTTTTGTTTTTAAAGCTATTGGAATTCCAAGCTGCTAACAGTCTTCTGTGTTCAATGCCAAATTCCCTGTGTGGGAACATCTATTTTCTCCCAGCCCACCCCTTTCTCACAGCCAATACATTCCTTTGCTCTCCAGCCCCTGTGGGTGACAAGGCTGGAAGGTAGCCAGGAGGCCAGGGAACACACTAAGGTCACAGGATGGAAAGCTTTCTTTCCTAGAGGCCCCAGATGGGAGGGCCTTGGCCTAGGAAGGGGGCCTTAGGCTAACTGTGCCCTGAGCACCACCTTGGGAGGGAGGGAGGGCTGGAGCGAAGAGGCCCAGAAACTTAAGTGTGGTCACCTCACAACATCCCCATGTCTTGTGGACAAGTCAGAATATAAGGCTCAGAACCTAGAAGCCACATTGGATCCATCTACTATGCCACCTGAGTTAGTGATGTGCATGCTAGCTTCTATGGCAGAGGGACCCTTGAGGCCAGATATGGAAACTGAGGCATCCAGAGTGAACAGTGCAATGCCAGTGGACATGGTGTTTGTGAAGCTTTCCTGGTGGGCCCTGCACTTGCCCCGCAAACATCCCAGCACTACTTACTGACTGCCTTGCATAGCAGACAGCCCTCTGGTCTTGAAGGAGCTGGGGGGCAGGGTAAGGTAAAGAGTGAGGAACCAGCCCAGCTGGAGACAGGAGCCGTTTCCCCAGGTGTTAAGCAGGTGGTGATGAAATTAGAACAAGTTGGGATTTATTAACTGCTCTCTTCTGAAGGACCTCGGAAAGGGGGTAGGTTGTTTCAATGCTGCGACATCCTGTTTCAACCATCTGCTCTAAGCATCTCAAAGAAATTTATAAGGGGAGCAATAGAAGGATCAGGAAGATGTTGAAAGTGGGTGACCATTGGAGGAGAGGCAGTAGATGGGGCAGACATTCCCTCAGGCCACCCAAACTGACAGGTTTGGTTGCAGGTATTTGAAGCTGGAGAGGGCACAGAAACAGACCATGTTGAGACCTCTACCCAGTGTCCCCCATCGGAGAGTTCCAAAGACATGACCTGGAAAGAAGGCAAATACAGTGATGTACTTGAGGAGTTCTGGTCCTGCAAGGCCATCTTGAGGGACGCTGGGTAGCTTGCTTTATAGACAGGACTCTGTGTCAAATGGAGAGGGCATTGGCATGTTCCGGAGTGAGTGGGGATTTTGTGTATGGCCAGTGCCCCTTTTCTGCCCTTATGTGGGATGACAGAATGATAGCAGGTGCATTTTGGGAGCAGACAGCTCTACAAGACTGATGATTGGAAGACCCTATTTTAACCAAGCAAAGAGTGGTTAGAAGTCACCACAGTGGGCCGCAACATGGGGCTCAGCTGGCTTTTGTAACTGCTTGAGCATTTCCACACCATGCCAACACTGCTCTTGATTGCGTCAGACCCCAGCCTTTTACCCGTATCTATTGGCTTGGTTCAGGCTGGCTCCCAGGAAAAAAATGAAACCAGTTAGATCAGTGTGGTGGTTTGAATGGGTATGGCTCCCATAGACTCATGTGTTTGAATGTTTGGCCCATGGGAAGTGGCACTATTAGGAGGTGTAGCCTAGTTGGAGGAAGTGTGTCCCTCTATAGGTGGGCTTTGAGGTCATATGCTCAACCTACACTCAGTGTGGCACACAGTCTCCTCCGTGTTGTCTGCGGATCCAGATGTAGAACTCTCAGCTCCTGCTCCTCCTGCACCAAGTCTGCCTGCACGCTGCCATGCCTCCCGCCATGGTGACAATGGACTAAACCTCTGAACTGTACACCAGCCCCAATTAGATGTTTTCCTTTATAAGAATTGCCTTGGTCGTGGTGTCTCTTCACAGCAGTGGAAACCCTGACTAAGACAATCAGCCAAGATTTTGTCCCATAAGTCATCAGTGAGATAGAAGGGAATCAGACACTGGGTAGATGCCGCACTTCATTGGGTACCCCTTGGGTCTGATGCAGGAAGCAGCAGTTGAGAAGGCTGTTGTCCACAAGTCCCTGGTGCTGGTGCTATAGCGCTCCCTTGAGGAAAACAACAGGGTCGAGGGTCAGAGGGCACTATCTAGCAGATGTTTTCTCCAGCTAAGAGCACTCATCCTAAAACCACCACCACCACCACCCTGCATTCCCTTACACGTTCAAGGCAAACGTTACTCTTGTACCATCAAATCCATCTGGGCAAAACCCAGTTGTAACTCATGAGGGCCACAGATGTACAAGTGGTGAGGCATCCGCAGAAATTCTGTCGGTATCTTGAGAGTGTGAAATAGGAGGTTCTAGGCATCTCCCAGCCCAGCTATTCATTCCTAGGACATAGTTGATGCCTGGTGTATTGCACCAAGAACTTAAATTCTGCCTGTCCTGATTTAGTATGGTGTGGACCTAGGAGCTTTTTCTGTAGAATACAAAGAGAGGAAAAACGGGGATGATTTCTGCTCAATCCTGTTCAATTTCCCTGCACAATTGCATGGTGTGGGTGGGTGGGTGTGTTGTGTGTTTGTGTCCTCAGGCTGGGACTTGGGACAGGGGTTGTTCTAGAGACAAGTTAGTTTGGGGACTCAGATCTGGGCAGCACTACCCCCTTGTCATAGGCCATCAGGGTGAGGAAGAGGAAAGGCAGCACACATGGCCCAGACACCAAGCCCCATTCCCCCAAGCATGAGATGATGGGATGTTGGCTATTCTTTCCACAGCTTAGTCAAAGTGTGAGCCAAGGTTTCCGCAGCTGGGTGGTGGGGAGGAACCATCACTCGGCTCTTCCCCAGAATCTCTGCTGGACACCGTCTCCCTGCCTCTGCACTGAGGCCTGACCCCATGGATCCCACCCAAAAAGCACCATCCCTGCAGCAGCCTGATGAAATGGGTGGGTGGTGATGCCACCTGCCTCGGGACAAAGGGCTCCTTCCAGAGGGTGGCTCATCCCCCCCACCCGTGTAGGATGTTGGACAAGACAAGAAGCACTTAATGAGGGGACCCCAGACATCAACACCTAGTGTCCTATACCCCCACGACCCAACTCTCAGCTTTTGGCCTTAACGTTGTGCCTCTAGCCCAAGTCATCTTTCTGGCCATGCTTCCAGGACAGGGGGCAGGCCCCTCCCTCAGACATTCTTAAACTTTTAAGTCTTCACCTTCTGCCAGACTTCTAGGTTCCTATCTCATAGGCATAGCCATGCCAGACACTGCCCTGTTCACTTCTAGGGTCCAGTTCTAACATGACCGGTTCTTTCTTGTAGCCAAACGCAATAAATTCTGCACGTACAAACTCAATTGCATTATTAAAGGCTGTCTCATAAAGCACACCCGTGGCGCCTGCCTGCCCAGTGAGCATCTCTTCAGATCTAGTCTCTACCTGTTTCTTTAAGAGATCAAATCCTGACTGGGCCAAAGAGAGGAATGGAAGGTTCCAGAGTCCCCTCCTTCCTTGCCATCTTCAGGGACTCTGTTGGGTTTCTGTAGACACTGACCCTAGATGGCTCTTGTACCTTCTGACGGAGACAGTCAGCCAATGCTAGGGTGTGGCCCCGGCTCCTGCCCCACCCCCTACACTTAGGACAAGGAAGGTGGGATGCTGGAAGCCACTCTGTCCTCTGCACAGGTAACAGTTAATCCTACCAACTTCACAGAGCATTCCTAATCCTAAAGACTGGGTGGAGCCTGAGGCAAATCTGGATAAGCTCACAGCTCAGCCTGGGACTTGTCTCTGTTGTCTTCGTTTCAAAAAGGTTTATCTTTGTTTCTTTCACACAACTGAACACTTTGAGCCTTCTGGACCACCTTGATACCACTGAGCTCTTCCTCGCGCCCCCATACCTCCCTTTACTGCTGTGACATTTTCTCCAAGCCCTCTGCGACAAGGGCCCTTGATCTTTAAAGACTCCAGAAGGACCTGGAAGCGCAGAGTCTGCCCTGTATCGTCACACTGGCTCCTTGTGTCTGCACTTGCTTCTGTTGCTAGAGATGGGCTCCTGCCCATGGAGAAACAACAGTCAAAACAAAGCTGGGATTAGGCAGAGCGTTTCATTCCAAATAATTGCTGCCAGCAGAGCCAAGGGGGTAACAGGACCATGTGGTCCATCCTGAGGGCTGATCTAAGTCATCAGGAAAAGGGCTTCCGCAAAATTGAATACTAGAAATGAAGATGGGGCTTGGTTAGGCTTACAGCCAGGCACACACTCTCAGTCATCCAGACTACTTACTTGTCACCTCTCCCACTGCACTCCCTGACTGCCCAGCACCCTTCCTGAGGATGTCTGCTACAGAGAGGCTGCACGTGGCCTTGGCTTCCTTTCTCACTGTTGCTGTATGTAGATAAACCCTGAGCTCACTGTGAGCCAAAGCTGCTCAGCTGGGGAAGACCTCGTCTGAGAAACACCCTGCAGTGTCCAGTGTCCAGGGACTCAAGCTGGACAGGCTCACACTCTGGAAGAAGCAGGAGACAGAAATGGTATTCGATCTCTTGCCATCATCAGTGAAACCTGGCCAAGGGCCCTGTGGCTCCTGCATATTGGGAGACAACTCAGCCGTAATTACGGAGGACATAAAGTGACCTAACCCTGACCATGGAGCAAGGATAGAGATACTCAGTGCTGTGTGTATTCTAGAAGTGACCAGCTGCTTTGTGCTTTCCATGGGGGCAGCTTGTATGCGTGTGGGTTATCTGCAGAGATGTAAGATCAGCGTGACCTTCCCTCTGGACCTCAAACTCTGTTGTCAAAGAAGGACAGCCTGCTGGTGCTTTTCTGGAGAGGGGATTTGAGTATGGGAGCATACTTTCTTGCTATGTCTGGAATATCTGTGGCGGGTCATGCCAAAATTAGGACTTGCCGGAAGGGAACTTGAGTCCCAGGGTGTAGGCAGGAAGATTCCATTTCTCTTTGATTTTTTTTTTTCTTTTTGTTTGGAGACAGAGCCTCACTAAATTGCTCAGCCTGGGGCTTGAGAGCTCTTCGCTGGCCAGGCAGACTTTGAATTTATCACCTGCCTCTGTCATGAGTAAGTGCAGTGACAGGCCTGCACCAGCAGACCCGGCCCCCCTTGAGTTTGAGTCATGCTGCTGTTTCACGTGTTTCCTAAAACAACATGTTTTAAAGGAGCTTCAGACAAGTTTGCTGGCTGCAAGGACATTGACGGGAACCTGGAGCTCGGTGGGGCCTGGAGCAGCACTTGGATAAAGACTCTGCACTTTTGGGGGGGAGGGGTCATGCATGTCACTGTGTTTCTTTTCTGTGTGTGTGTGTGTGTGCCTGCTACATTTGTCCAAGTTCACTGAGCTCCTCCCATTCCCCCGTTTGTCCTGAGAGCCCTAGGAAGCTTTTCTCACCCAGACACCCAGGTGTCTGATTTTGACCTTGGCTCCTGAGAAGAGGCACTGTCTCACAACTCCTGGAGAGCAGGCCTCGTCCTGTAGTTCTGGGACTGTGGGATGCCTCCTCCTTTGGACTTCCTCCATCGCTCTTGCTTTCTCAGAGATGGGACTTCCAATACAAGTCCCAAGGACAGGAGCCTCTGAGACCCAGCAAGCCCAGATTCCTCTATCTGAGCCTTTTTCCATCCTGATGGGGCCTCTCATGGGAAGCAGTGAAAGACTTGGCCAGGAGCAGACTATAGAGCCCCCATCCCCAAGACACCCCTACAGGCTCCAGGTGCCCCCTGCTGTGGTAGAGTTAGAGCCACAGTGGTGGTGACAAGCTTCTTTGGACTCCGCACTGTGGGTTCCAATTCACCAGGATCTGACTGAGCCTTTGAGCAAGATAGCAATCGGGGTGAGGCAACCAGAGATGGACCCAGGGCCCACGCCGGCCTCTGACTCCCAAGTGCTGGGATTAAAGACGTGCCACACCACGCGAGGCTTGGCCGTGTAGTTTTAATGAATCATGGTTTGGCAGGTGAAGGTTGAGGCAAGGTCTCATCCTAGCCCAGGCTAACCTGCAACTCACACTCTACAGCTTGAGGTTTCCAGTTCCCAGAGATCTTCCTACGTCTGCCTCTCTTGCTGGGCTTTTAGACATAAGCCACTATACCTAGCCTTGAATCATTTGGAAATAAGTCTTCTGCAAGCAGCACAAACTAAAAGGTCAGTAGGGGAAGATAGGAATTTGGATTTCCGGACTGGCAGACCCAGAACAACCAGCAGGTCTTAGCAGGCAGAGTCCCTGAGGTCCTGCAACTGAAAGCCAGAGAGAGCTGCTGGCTGTCACTGCAAAGAGAAGAAATGTCTGTGTTAAAGGGTTGCCTTGCGCCTCGTGCGTTCACTATTTGTATCCAGGACTTGGGTAAATTCACGGAGGCTCCAGGACTTAATGCAACACCTATTGCTCTAGCGATTAAGATCTGGTCTCTAGGCCCGTGTTCTGGTCCTTTGCATAACTTCCCCACCTGCTTTTCCAACTGACGTTGAGCCACAGTCCCCCTTCGGCCTGCACTCCACGATCTTCTCCAGGTGACACGCATACCTCAGGGCCTTTGCACAGGCATGCCTCCCTGAGCTTCTGTGACTCCTCCCCTCCCTGGCTGCAGAGCCCAGAGGTACAGCTTTCCACCTCCTTAGTTAATTGTAACACTCGAGAATCACACACACACACACACACACACACACACACACACACACGCATCTGTCAGAACACGTTGGAAGGATTTCTGGAGACCATAGTGGGAACTATCCCAGAGGATCCTGGCCATGAAGTAGTTACCCTGCCTCTACAAACCTCTCCTGTAAGTGAATATAGTGAGATGACTGGCTGTGCAAGGTGGGGGAGGCGCAAGGGACTCCTCCTGCCCCTGTGCCCCCCTCCCCTACACACCCCATCTGCCCTTGAGTGCTGAGGTGACCACGTGTCCTCTGGATCCTAGGTGCTTCCTGGAACCCCTTGCCCACACTGATGACTGACAGTTTAGTGGATGATTGTTCCCTGGCCTAGCATATACTGCCTGGGAGCTTGCTTTGGGGGAGACCTGAGGAAACAATTCCTGGGAGTCTCCTGGGAAAACTCAGCCAGCCTCCTGAAGACAGTTGCCTCCCCCCCCCCACCCCCATCCCCCTCCGAGGCACAGCTGGGCTCAGTGTGAAGCCACCACTACTGCTCTGGCTGGGGCCTGAGAAAGATCACTGTGCCCAATCAGACCCCAGATCACAAGAAACAGAGTACAGGAAGGACGTGCGTGTCCCCAGCTGCCATTGCAGAAGTGAGCCTTCGTTGTAGTCTCTCCCGCATGCCTCAGGCGCCTCCTGTTCCCGGGACCCATTGCGTGGCTTTGGGCACATGCCAGGGTCTCCTAGGACACCCAGAGCTGGGTTAAGCTGCTGCGCTACTGTTTTAGTTCCCATCCCCTCCAGCAGCTGCTCTGGGGTGATATTTGCTGCCCTCTCCACTTGGCTCAGACCTCGAGTGGACACTAGTAGGTAGGGCTGACCCCCACCTCCACAGCGACCTCTGTGGCTTGAAGCTGAGTCCTTCCAACTTGCCACTGATCAAAGGAGACTTCCAGCAGCAGTGGCTGATGCACACCCCACAGCAGGGAACCAAGTGATACTGGATCCTGTAGCCCCTTTAGTGACCCAGTGCTCCCAGGGTCAGCAAAGGTTTTCCCCTCTCCACATTGGCTGTACAGCCTCTACTGCATAATACACCCCTAAACCAGGTGTGGTGGCGCACACCTTTAATCCCAGCACTCAGGAAGCAGAGGCAGGCAGATCGGTGTGAGTTCCAGTCCAGGGCAGCCAAAGCTACACAGAGAGACCCTGTCTCGAAAAAACAAAAACAAAAAACTGTAACCCACCCCTGAGGGCCTCAGGAGCTCACACTGTGTGCCAATGGTGACAAGTGTATTCTGAGAGGTCAAGTGGGCAGCAGGGGTGTGGTATGGAGAAACAAACTCTGATCTCCACACGGGGCAGGTTCAGTCCAGGTCTTTGGAGCTCTATAAACAGCAAACATTCTCTCTCTCTCTCTCTCTCTCTCTCTCTCTCTCTCTCTCTCTCCAAGGTAATAGCCCTGGCTGTCCTGGAACTCTCTTTGTAGACCAGGCTGGCCTCCAACTCACAAGAGATCCACCTGCCTCTGCCTCCCAGGTGCTGGGATTAAAGGTGTACACCACCACCCCCAGCTAAACATTTCTTTTTCTTTTTCTTTCTTTCTCCCCCCCCCAAGACAGGGTTTCTCTGTGTAGTCTTGGCTGTCCTGGAGCAGGCCTCGAACTCAGAGATCCGCTTGCCTCTGCCTCCCGAGTGCTGGGATTAAAGGCGTGCGCCACTACGCCTGGCTTAAACAGTTCTTTTGGATATCTGTTCCCTGGATGTTGCCCATGCATCTCAATATCCCAGTCTGATGCCGTTGAGCAAAAATGCTCTGACTATAGATGGAGGATGAGGGAGGGACTCATATGCATACCTTCCATAGGTGCAGGATGTGGCAGAGATCAGCCCGTCAGGAGAGCTGCAAAGATGGCAACACAGTGCCTGGGCCATAGAAGAGGATATTCATGGGTCTGGAGCCCAGGCAATTCCAGCCACATGTCACAGGTGACAGGCAGAGTAGACACAATCTCTAGAGGGCCAATATAAGGAGATGCGAATGGTGGACAGCTTCGGAGAGCAGCAAGCGGCACCTTACAAACTGAGCAGGAATGAAAGAGGCCTCTGAGGGGCTGGCTGGGGAGATGGCTTAGTGTAGGCTTCAGCTTTTCCAAACCTACTTTATTTGGGCTTCTTCAAATGCTTATACCTCCCTTCCAACCCACCTACCCTAGAAAGGAGATTTAGGGGAACAGGAGAAGTAGACCTTGTTGAATTCAGTTCCTGGGAACGATTTCCCTGGCGTAGGATTTCAGCAGACCAGCAATTCCACCAAAGTTGCTGCTGGAACCTGGAACAGCAGCCAAAGCCTGGAGCCTCGAAGCCTTCACTGGAGTGGTTCTCTCTAGAAGCATCTCCTCTCTAGGAGCATCTCGAAGTGGAGTGATGAACAGCCAAACAATTACCAAGACCCAAAAAGTCCCAGCCTCCTGTTTTGGGCTCATATCTATATCTCCTCTCAGAGTCTGTACTAGGATGTGTTTCAGCTGGCAAAAGCCAAGCCCTTCCATGAAGCGGTTCGGCTTCTAGTGGATAAACATCACCTGCTCTCTCACAAGTCTGTTCCCCATCCCACACTTGGCATCAAAACAAAAACATGTTTATATCCAACACCTATCCCACACTTGGGATCAAAACAAAAACATGGGGCTGGAGAGATGGCACAAAGGTTAAGAGCACTGTCTGTTCTTCTAAAGGTCCTGAGTTCAATTCCCAGCAACCACATGGTGGCTCACAACCATCTATAATGCGATCTAGGCCCTCTTCTGGTATGTGGCAGAGTACTGTATAAATAACAAATCTTTTTTTTTTTTTAAACATATTTATACAGCTTAGTTGGTAAAGAGTTGGTTGTGCAAGCGTGAGGACCTGAGTTTGATCCCCAGGACAGACATTAAAAAACCTCAATTAAAAAAAAAAAGTAAAAACCCCAATAATCCCAGCAAAAGAATGATGGAAGGCACAGACAGGCAGGTGGAGCCCTAGGGCTTGCTGAGTCGGTCTGAGTGCAGCCTGCAAGTTCTCTTCTCCATCGTGTGGATTCCAAGGATCAAACTCTGACCATCAGGGTTTCTCTGTGTAGCCCTGGCTGTCCTGGAAATCACTCTGTAGACCAGGCTGGTCTCAAACTCAGAGATCCACCAGCCTCTGCCTCCCAAGTGCCAGGAATAAAGGCCATCCCCTGGTGTCCCTTTGCTTTTGAGCGATGTCTCACTGCATATCCCAGGCTGGCCTTAAACTCACCACGTAATTCAGGACAGCCTCAAACTCACAATCCACCTGGCTCACCACAGACCCTTACCCGAGGGTTGGAAGCACAGGGCCAGGTAGGGGTTGGGTCCTACAAAGTAAGCATCACTACAGCTGGTGACATCCTGACCTTGCTGGAACCTTCTGGAGTCATGTGGATATGAGACTGAGTCTGCATACTGGTGTCCACAGCAGGCCTGAACTGGCCCTGACCTTGGGACCTTGCTCAACCCATGGTGATGGGTCATTTGTGCCGCTTGCAGAGACAGGAGGATCCTGGCTCCGGAGCTCTGGAAAGCCAGCCTTTGGGGGGGGGGGGGCGTTTCGAGACAGGGTTTCTCTGTGTAGCCTTGGCTGTCCTGGACTCACTTTGTAGACCAGGCTGGCCTTGAACTCACAGCAATCCACCTGCCTCTGCCTCCCGAGTGCTGGGATTAAAGGCGTGTGCCACCACCGCCCGGTGAGAGCCAGCCTTTTGAAGTACCATCTGCATGGACAGGAGCAAGCTCCTTCTAAAAGAGAAGGCAAGTGATGGGCCCACTTCATGCAAAGTAGTGAGCATCTATGGGGTTTTCACAGAACATTCTAGGAGACCCCAAACAGTAGGAATGCATGGGAGAGACAGCTCCAAACTAGAACGGATCTACACACGGCTCCTATTAACACCCCCTCCATGGGCGCCTGTTGTCCGGCACCAGTCTTGCACACTTCACCCTTAATTAACCCCATCCCAACTTTCCCTCTCGACTTTGACACATGAACCTGTTTTCCTTTCTATGTGTTAATGAGGGTGGAAGAACAGGGCCCTGTTAGATGAGACTGTTGTGGCACCTGGGGAACAATTTTTAGGGGTGACTGGGGGTGGGGCCTAAAGGGGCAAGGCTTTGTATGGGTGCTACCAGCAACACTGCCAAAGGACAGAGAGAGAGGTGTAAGGACTCAATTATTTTATTTTATTTTGGTTTCTCTGTGTAACCTTGGTTGTCCTGGACTCACTCTGTAAACCAGGCTGGCCTTGAGTTCACCAGAGATCTGCCTGTCTCTGGCTGCCAGAGTGCTGGGATTACAGGCGTGCACCACTACACCCAGCTTTCTTATTTTTTAACTGTTATCTTTATGTTGTGCATATGAATATTTAGCCTGCATGTATGTAACGTTCTGACCTACTGTGTGCAGAGGCCAGAAGAAGGAGTTTGATCCTCTGGAACTGGAGTTATAGATGATTGTAAACTGCCATGTGCATGCTGGGACCTGAACCCTGGTCCTGTGGAAAAGCAGCCAGTGTTCTTCACTGCCTACCCACCTTTCATTTATTCTTGAGATTGGATAATACAGAGTTGGCTCCACAGAGTGAGCACCACCCTTTGTTTTTAATTTCTTTAAAAAAAAAAAAAAAAAAAAGGTTGTGAGTAAGGGCATGTGTGTGCACATCCTGGGGTCAGAGGGCAAACATTTGGGAGTTGGTTCTTGCTTTCCACCTGTTGTGTCAGGGGCTCTCTTATTTCTGCTGCTGTAGAGATTAGCTTGCCCCGGGGGCTTCTGGATGATTCTCCATAGTACCTGTAGTACCAGCTCCTTAGCGCCTTCTGTCTTGCACCCTGGTGCCTCTTTCTCCCCTGGCCTCAACTTCATGAGCTCTGCAACTGTGAAAGACCTGGAGGATAGACTGGCCTCTGGTCTTGGTTCTGCAGGGACCCTGGGTGCCTCCCCAACATGTTAGACTGACTGTGAAAGGGCAGGAGACTGGAATCCGGATGTGTGTGCTGCACGGGAGATGCCTAAAGACAAAGAGAAGAGGCCTGTGTAATCTGTTTGCAGACAAAGACTTTGCTTCCAGAGGCTGGTGCAGGAGACGCTGATACTAACGGACCTGGCTGGGCTATTGTCCTTGTGCAAGCAGCTTGTGAAAATGCTGTGGTCTTCACATCCTGTGTCGAGGTCTGCCATGGGCACTGGTCCAGGAGCTGGCCATTCCTAACCTCCAATTCCATTTTACTAGGGGTGTGTGTGTGTGTGTGTGTGTGTATGCAAATGTGTTAGTGCATGTGAGTGTGGTAGTAGGTGTGTAAGCCAGGCTGTGTATGTTCAGGGGTATGTTGGTACATGTGTGTATGCGAGCATATGTGTTTGTGGTGCTGGAGATGAAATCCGGGCCTTGAACATGCTGGGCAAGCACTGGCCACTAAGCCATCACTCAGCTCTGCTAATGTGTGGTGTGTGAGCCTTTGTTCTGGCAGCTCGCAGCTGGCGGTGGTACCTCATGTCTGTAATCCCAACTACTAAGTTAGCAGCTGCCAACCTGAGAAACTTGGTGAGATCCTGTTTCACATCTAAAAAGGGGCCCAGGGTATATATGACTCGGTGGTGGCACTCGCCTAGTAGACACAAGACCCTGAGTTCAATCCCCAGAGCATGAGGGAAAAAACACAACCTGACAGTTTTCATGGAACCATGACAGGGCTCACTGAGGTGACAAGGGCAGGGCAGGAAGCCAGAGTCTGTGGGACCTGGGCAGTGGCTCCATCTGATGACAGCGCTGTGTTTCCCAGTGAAAGGGCTAGTGGATTTTCCATGGTATCTGGTAGTCTTGAGAATGGACCTTCCCTGATTCCATGTGGCCTGCAAGGCTTAGCTGCAGCTTGGTGGGTGGAGTGCCTCGGAAAGAAAGCTGCTGGAATTTAGTGTGCCCTCAAGCTTAGGCATGGGGGCCCAAGCCTTTAATCCCAGTACTCCACAGGCAGAAGCAAGAGGGGCTTAGTGAGTTTCAGGCCAACGTGGTCTACATAGCAAGTTACAGACCAGCCAGAACTATATAGTAAGACCTTGTCTCAAAAGAATGTGTCACCTGAGCTGAGTCTAGGAGTAGTGGCGCACGCCTTTAATCCCAGCATTCAGGACAGGAGGCAGAGGCAGGCAGATCACTGTGAGTTCAAGGCCAGCCTGGTCTACAAATGAGTTCCAGGTCAGCCAGGACTGTTACACAGAAAAACAATGTGTCAAAAAACAAACAAAACAAAACAAAATCTTTAGACAGGATCTCACCATGTTGCCCTGGCTGGCCTAGAACTCACTTTATATATAGCCCAGGCTGGTCTTGAACTCACAATCCTTTTACCTCATCCTCCTTGGAAGCTAAGATGGTAGGCCTGAGCCACCGGACTCGGTGGCTGGTGTCCTTATGAGAGGAAGTAAATCTCGAGCACAGTTTACACAGACAGGGAGGCAGAGTCTAGACTGATACAGCCACCAACCAAGGAGTGTGGAGCCTGCAGGACCCAGCCGTCTTTAGATGCCTTCTGCCCCCAGGGCTATGAAAGGACGACACCTATTGAAGGTTATTCACAGCAGCCACGGGGACACTAATTCTGGGTTCTGGAAAACCATTACCTAGTGATAGAGAACTAACCCTTAACCGCCTTGGGCGTTTGCTGAAGACTGTCTGAGTGATGACCGTTCCATCCATGGCAGCACTCCTGGGCACAAAATAACCCATAGGCACAGATGCTGTCCAAGATCCACAGCCATCCTTAGTTACTCCTGGGGCAGGCAGGTCAAGAGCCCAAGGACCCAAGGACCAAATCTGTGTGGACTGAGATGGAGCAGAGAGGCTGGGGTGGGTCCTTTCAGTGTCTATGTGACATATGCTGGCTTTGAGTCCTGGTGTCACCGCCTTAGGCCCTGAGAAAGCACTGGTTTACCACGCACAGCATAAAAGAACAGAGGCCGTGTTCTTAGTAGTCCCAGACTCTGGGAGCCACCACGTGCTCTAAGGTCTGGTTCCCAAGTAGCAGTAGTGTAGGAGTCCAGCCGCAACACTGACGCATATGAGGCAGACTAGTGGAAACCGCGGGCCAGGCCATGCAAAGGTGACAGCCTGGAGGGCACTGAAGAGCTAGCCAGTCAAGCCGATACAAAGTGCCCCCCCCAAGGCCGTGCAGTCTGGGCTGCAGGTGCAACAGTTGGTTGTTTTGTGTTTATTTTGCGATAGGATAGCCCTGGAAGACCTGGAACTCATTCTGTAGACCAGGCTGCCCTTGAACTCATGGAGGTCTGCCTGCCCCTGCCTCTGGAGTACTGGGCTTAAAGGCGTGCACCAACAACACATGACTTCTACGCAGAGCCTGTGACAAATGATCTCTCATACCTCAACCACAGACCTGAGTTCCCCCACAGCCTGGAGGCTGGAAGTTCAAAGTCAAGGTGCTAGTATGGCCACTGTCCCTCTAACCAACTTCTGCTCTCCAGTAGTAGGGACAAGCCCTGGCGTCCCTGTCTCCGGGCTAATTCATTGCAGTCCTCGTCTCCGTCGTCATATGGACTCTTCTGTGTTTCTTCCTCCCTCTTATAAGAACAGCCATTGCATTTGGGGCCACTCTAAGTGTATTAACTCACTGTAACCAGTGCGCATGTTATGATCTTTTTTGTTTTGTTTTGTTTTGCTTCTTCTTCTTTTTTTTTTTTTTTTTTTTTTTAAGAGACATGGTTTCTCTGTGGAGCCCAGGCTGTCCTGGTTTTGTAGACCACACTGGCCTCGAACTCACAGAGATCCACCTGCCTCCTCTGCCTCCTCCCAACTGCTGGGATCAAAGGCATGTACCACCACTGTTCTGCCATAATCTTTTTTTGTTGTTGTTGTTGTTGTTGTTATTTTCATAATCTTATTTTTAAATAATGCCACATATGAAGTTCCAGGGGACCGGGAAAGAAACTGTCACACTCTGATCCAGGCAAGTGTGTGGCACTGGTAGCCAGCCTGTGTGGCCTGGGCATGTGTCCCAAGCACTCCAGGCAGCGTTGAAGGAGCCTAGAGCTCTGCCAAGTTGGGTTAGAGTCCAGCGTGGGACAAGCCTTTACCCTGGCCCAGCCTTGACTCTTCCGCCCTTCTGGTTGGTGACTTTCCAGGGCAGCTAAGGCTTGCCTTCAGGCAGGGCACATGAACCAGGCCAGAGATGGGCTCTCCCATCAGCAGGAAGTTCTGCATAGTGCCACCAAGGCCAGGAAGGCCAGATGTCAAAGGCATCCGTGCTATGTTGAAGCCATGTGGCCCCTGGGCGATGCTTCTCCCCTGTGGTTAGAGAGCTTATCTAGTGAACTCTGCTTCTGAAAACGGGCAAAAGGCTACAAGTGTTTCTTGGCTAGGTGTTGGGGCAGGGTGTCAACATTCAACATCTTTCCTGCTCATCCAGGGCCAATGTGCCACACCCAGTACCATGCCCAGGTCACAGACAGTACCCTGGGACAGCAGGTCCTCAGTTTCACCTTTGTGTGCTTACTCATGGATGCTCCTCCATCTCCGACTCTCTCTCTCTCTCTCCCTCTCTTGTACTTTAATAACTGAGCCTCTTTAGCCCTCTGTCAAAGTTTTTCACTCTATTTTTTAAAAGCTATTTATTATTATGTATACAGTGCTTTGCCTGGATGCACACCTGCAGGTCAGAAGAGGGCATCAGATCACATATAGATGGTTGTGAGCCACCATGTGGTTGCTGGGAATTGAACTCAGAATCTCTAGAAGAGCAGTCAGTGCCCTTAACTGTTGAGCCATCTCTCCAGCCCCTCCCTCTATTTTTTATTTTATATGTTTGGGGGTGTTTTGCTTGCATGTATGTCTGTGTACCATCTGTATTAATTGCCTATGGAGGTCAGGAGAGGAAACCAGAGAGCCCCTGGAACTGGACTTACAGATGGTTGTGAGCCATCACCATGTAGGTGCTAGGAATCGAACCAGAGTTGGTTTTAAGAGCAGCCAGTGCTTTTAAATGCTGAGCTTTCTCTCTTTAAAAACAAAACAAAACAAAGCAAAACCAAGCCAGGTGTGGAGGTGATGCCTTTAATCACAGCACTTGGGAGGCAGAGGCAAGCGTATTGCTGTGAGTTCGAGACTAGCCTGGTCTACAAGAATCCAGGACAGTCAGGGTTACACAGAGAAACCTTGTCTCAAAAAAAAAAAAAAAAAAAAAAAAAAAAAAAAAAAAAACCCAAAACCAAGTGCTCTAGAGACAGAGGCAGGAAGATCTCTGTGAGTTCAAGGCCAACCACAAGTGCATAGTGAGACCTTGGTTCAAAATAAAAATAAAAACTTTTAAAACAGTTATAAAAATTGAGCTGTTGTTCATAGAACATGATTAACCATTTTGCTTTGCTTCCTACATTCATGTATGCTTACAGGCAGGCTCAGGTGTAAAGGCCAAAGGACAATTCCTAGGGAAGTCAGTTCTCTCCTTCCACCATTTGGGTCTCTGGGATTTAACTCAGGTTTCCAGGCTTGGTAGCAGGGGCCTTTACCTGATGAGCCTCCTCACCAGCTCTGTTTCCTGCTTCTCTCTTTAGGATCTGACTCTCAGAAGCCCTAGAGATTTCAACCCTGACCCATATCAGAACCTCCCCCAGGGAAATAGACCTAAATCAGGCCACACATGTGGAACCCGCGCCATTGTGCAATGAGGCACATGAGGTCCAGTCCCACCTTCATCCCCAACACACATCTAGGGTCCTAGAGCCAGGAGAGCCAGGAGAGTACGGGAGAGAGAGGTGGGAGGCAGAATAGACAGCCTGTCGAAGTTTCAGACAGACTGATGAATGCTGAGCTATGCTGTGCCGGTGACAGACATAACCAATGGATATTAGCACTCCTAATCATTGGTTTCTTGATCTTGGCAGTTGAGCTCTTGACTATATAATTTTCCCTCTTAAGAAAATGTTTATTAAAAAAAAAAAAAAAAAGAAAATGTTCATTGAAGCCGGGCGTGTGTTGGCGCACATCTTTAATCCCAGCACTTGGGAGGCAGAGGCAGGTGAGGTCAAGGCCAACCTGGTCTACAAAGTGAGTCCAGGATAGTCAAGGCTACACAGGGAAACCCTGTCTGGAAAAACAAAAACAAAATGTTATTGAAGCCAGGCATGGTGGTACACGCCTTTAATCCCAGCACTTGGGAGGCAAAGGCAGGTGGATGCTGTGAGGTCGAGGCCAGCCTGGTCTACAAAGCGAATCTAGGACAGCCAAGGCTACACAGAGAAACCCTGTCTCAAAAAAAAAAAAAAGTTTATTGCAGCCAGGTGCAGTGGTGCATGCCTGTAATCCCAGCACTCTGGGAGGCAGAAGCAGGCAGATCTCTGTTTTGAGGCCAACCTGGTCTACAAAGTGAGTCCAGGACAGCCACGGCTACACAGAGAAACCCTATCTCAGAAAACAAAAAAAGTTTATTTTTGTCAGGAGGTGGTGATGATATACATCTTTAATTCCAGCACTTGGGAGGCAGAGGCAGGCAGATCTTTGAGTTCAAGGCCAGCCTGGTCTACAGAGAGAATTCCAGGACAGCCAAGGCTACACAGAGAAACCCTTTTTCAAAAAACGAAGAGAGAGAAAGAGAGAGAGAGAGAGGTTAAGAGCGCTGGTGTTCTTCCAGAGGACCCAGGTTCGATTCCCAGCACCTACTCACTTGGAAGCTCGCAACCATCTGTAATCCAATTCCAGGGGATCTAACACCCACTTCTCGCCTCTTCAGGCACCAGGCATACAGATGGTGGTGCAAAGACGTGTGGGATTAGAGGCGTGTGCCACCACTACCCGGCTCCATAATTCTCTAGTATGGAACCCTTCGTTGTGTCCTATGCTCTGGGATGTTGAGAAACCCTGGCCTCCATTGCTAGATGCCAACACACTCTCTGTCCTAGTTAATTGTGAAAACTTGGGAAACATTTTCAGATTTGTCAGGTGTCCCCCTGGGGGATCCACACAGCCAGCATTGATGCTTAACAGCTAACGCAGGTCAGTCCTTTGTGGTGCCTGCTGGGCTGCAGGACACTGGTGTGTATCTGACAGTGCACTCTTGTGACCTATCAAAAGCAGAACGGCACCTTTGGCTGGCTTTGTTTTAAGAGGAGAGCGATGAGGCAGGTGTCTGTCACCTCTAGCCCCCTTTGCCCTCCCTAGGAGCAATGCCTCCAGTCACAATTCACACACAATTCACAGAGAGCTGCGTCTGGCACCAGATGAGGGTGGTCATGTCAGAGCAGCTCAGACCAGCAACCAACGCCTCATACCTGACATTTCCAGTCACAGAGGGGCCCATCAGGCACAATGAGGGGGGATGGGGGGGAAGGGACACTGCATGGAACCCCGAGGGAGAGACATGCTCACTCTTGTCCCGTTCACAAACCTGGGAGTTGATGGTCTGTGTCCTTGCACTAGCCCAAGCCCCACCCTCTCCTGGCACAGGGTTCAAGGCATGTGGATACCCTGGGAAAACAGCTTGAGACAGACCTTGAAGGAGCAGGAGCTAGGAACACCCCCACCCAGGACCACCCTCCCCAGGGAGCACAGAGGGCTGTTTCTGCTGAGAGTCCCTAGGCAAAGCCCAGGCAGAGCCAGCAGGCCATAGAACCCTCAGGAGGGTATCTCTTTGGGTAGGAGTCAGGCAGGGCTAGATAACAAGTTGCTTGAAGCAGGAGCAGGCACAAACAAGAAAGGCTGGGGACTTAGTCAGTTCTGGTCAGTTCATCAAGAGCTGGCTGGGGCCAAGGCTCAGATAAGCCGTGAGTACAGCCTGTGCCCGGGCTTGAGAAGCTCAGTGTTGCGAGCTGCCAAGGCACCCTCCCTTCCCCTCCCTGCTCTTCTGCTATGAGCCTGCCTCCGTCATAGCATCTCCCTTTCTCCAGAGAGAGCCCTTCCACAGCCCAGTGAGCAGATGGAAGGCAGAGGACAAGGAGGAGAGACAAGAGGAAACATGCACCTAAAATGTCCCCCTCCTCCTCCTCCTCCTCCTCCTCCTCCTCCTCCTCCTCCTCCTCCTCCAGCAGTGAGGCCTCTAGGCAGGTCTGCTGCATCTAGCTGAACAATTTCTACACCCTAAATAGACACCTGGCACCTGCTCCTGCTTCTGTATACCCAGGCCTGGGCCCCATTTAGCCCGAGGATGGGGCATCTGTGTCTTTACACGGAGAAGGTGCCAAGTAGCCACGCCTCTTGTGGTCAGCACCCTTTAATAATGTGTGCCCCAGGAGGAAGCCTGTTGGAACGAATCAGCCTCAAACTTTACAGATTAGAATATGGAGGGCAGCTGTGCCCTGCGGTAGACTGGGTTTCGGTCCTTGTCATCTCAAAGCTTCTCCATTCACAAGCCTGGGCAGGGAAGGCTGGAACCACAGGCTGGAGAGACTTCACCTCCATCTTTTCCCCTGTGCCCTCTCACGAGGCTCGCCAACCCCCTCCCCCAACTCGCCCACCTCCACCCCCACCAGGAAATGCTTGAGCCAGTGTTACCAAGCAGGGACTGATGGGAGTTAAGTGCCCTGGGGAACAGTTATAGTGTTAACTCGAGTTAGTGTTTGAAGCTGTGTCCCTGGCAGCCTGACCAATTCAGACTGAGCCCTGTCCTCGAAAATCCAATTAAAAGAGCCACATTATTGGTGAAAAGTAGAAAGGAAAAAAAAAAAAGGAGATTGACTCAGTGTGGCCACATTGGGAAGAAAGACCAAGAGATCCTGTGACACCCCGCCCGGCCCGCTGCTCTGACATTTTGTTGCTCATAGCGAGGTATAAACTTGTCCATTTCTTCTTATGTTTATTCCAAATGTCTGTCCACCAATGGACATATGGTCATGATGATTAAGGTTGGTTTTTTGTTTTTGTTTTTCTTTTTTTTTTCTTTCTTTCTTTCTTTTTTTTTTTTTATGACAAGGTTTCTCTGTGTAGCCCTGGCTGTCCTGGACTCACTTTGTAGACCAGGCTGGTGCCTCCAACTGACAGCGATCTGCCTGCCTCTGCCTCCTGAGTGCTGAGATTAAAGGCATGTGCAACCATGCCCAACTTTTATTTTTTAAACATTTCTTTATTTATTTTTATGTATACGAGTGCTCTATCTGCATGTACACAGAAGAGGGCATCAGATCACTTTATAGATGGCTGTGAGCCACCATATAGTCGATGGGAATAGACTCAGGACCTCTGGAAGAGCAGCTAGTACTAATCTGCTGAACTATCTCACCAGCCCGGATGGTTAAGTTTTGATTGTCGCTGGGCCATGGTGGCGCGTGCCTTTAATTCCAGCACTTGGGAGGCAGAGGCACTCTGAGTTTGAGGCCAGCCTGGTCTACCAAGTGAGCCTAGGACAGCCAAGGCTACACAGAGAAACCCTATCTCGGGGGAAAAAAAAAGATCTTGCACTGAGTCACACCTGGTAAGCCCTTTGGACCTAGGTCACAGCCTCAGGCTCTGGGTCTGGGAGTCTGAAGGTGTTAGCATGACCCTCCAGCACCCTATGGGCTGCAGCTCTTTTCAACAGTGTTTTCAAGTCACTGTTTGCTACCTGCAGCAGCCCTGGTGACAAATAGCATACAACCCCTGTCCCTCTAATGGAACCCTTTCTGATCTGCACTCTCACCTCGGTACTATCACAGCAGCCCTCCATCATCCCCACAGCCACAGGAGCTCCACCCTCGGTGCCATCACTCAGCACAGATCCTTCACACCACTGGTCCTAAGCATTGTTCCCCGCCTCTCCTCCACAGCAGATGGCACACTCTAGGAGCCACTCAGCACAGGGGACAGCCCAACAGCAGAGTCTTGACTGAGGCAAGAAGGCTCCTTTCTGCAGAGCTGGTGGGATAGCGCCAGCCTTGCTACTGTTTCTTGGCTCGGTTCTCCGCCTAGTTGTCAATTCAAAGGCACAAAGAGCCCGTGGCCCAGGCTGAGAGAACAGAAGGGGCTGTGTACTGCTGTCCATCTGGAACTCCTGGCCTGGGGTGGCCGGGGGCCACTTTAACTGATGAAGTTCCTCCTGACTGTGGTGAAGTCACAGGACTATCAGGAAAGCTCTGCCTAGCTCATCTGTGGAAGATCCTCAGCTGTGCCTCGGAACTCGTGTTTACCCAGCCACCCCTGCCCATTCTGAGTCTGACTTTGGCCATCAGTAGCAGGGAATGATATTTAGTGGCCCAGTGAAACCATGGGTAAATGACATCCATGCGTTGGCAGGAGAACCTGGCTTGCGCCTTCCTGCTTGGCAGAGCCTCCGGATATTGTGAAGGGAGGGCAGAGGGCAGGGATCCGGAGAGGCAGCAGCCAAGCAGGTCTAGGCACATTTACATCCCTTCCCCAGGGCTGTTGGGACTTCATATGGTTCTGGTGTGCCTGGTAATTATAGCAAACACAGTCATAGCTGGAGAATTTTCGCATGGCATCGGTGGGCCCCCGGGGCTGAAAAGATGCAGCTGGTGGTGGAGTGGCTGGAAGGCCAGGGGAGCCAAGAGTGTTCTGTTTCCTAAGGTGAAGCCCCTCTGAGGAAAATTCCACTAGAGACCATGGGGGACTCCAAAAAGTGGATAGAAGGGGCTGGAGTGATGGCTCAGTGGTTAAGAACACTGCCTACTCTTCCAAAGGACCCAGGGTTCAATTTCCAGCACCCACATGGTAGCTCACAAGTTTCTGTAACTCCAAGATCTGATGCCCTCACACTAATGCACATAAGTTAAAATTAAATAAAAAATATTTTTAAGTGGGCAGAAGAGGCCAGTGTTGGATTGGGACGATAGCTGTCAGCAAAGTGCTTGTTCCGAGAGGACCTGAGTTTGATCCACTGGGCTCCTGTACAAAAAGCTGGGGGTGGGGGTTGATGAGCCGTGGCAATCAGTACGGGGGAAGTGGGGACAGATGGATCCCTGAGGCCTGCCTACCTAATATGGTGAATTCTCTCAGCCAGTGGAGAAACAGCTCCAAAAACAAAGTGGATGGTGCCTGAGCATGTACAGCTGAGGTTGGCCTCTGACCTCCACATCCACACCTACTCATGCGCACACATTTGCACCTACACACAAACACACATGAACACACGCACGCACGCACGCACGCACATACACACACATCACCAAGGGGTTACTGTGCTTGGCAAATGGCTTGGTTTTCTATGGCAAGGGTGTCTCAGGCGTCAGGTAGGGCATCGGGAGTTTATAACCAGAGACCTACTACAGGGCAGATAGATGAGTGAGTGTGTTTGGAGGACCCCTGCAAGCTGGCTTCTGTACCTCCCCCTGCATGCCTCCCAACCCATGAACCCCGCAAGTTGGCTTGTGCAAAGTAGCACCCTGGGCTCCTGCAGCTGGACTGGACCTAGCCAGCTCAGAGCACATCCTGTTCCCTCAGTTGCCTTGCCTGTTAAGCCTCTCCACCTCCAACACATTAATTCCCAAAAGGTGAAACAGCCGGGGTACCTGAGAGAGCTGGGACTTGCTCCAGAGGATTAATGCTTTCCCCAACCTGATGGGACATTTCTGAAAAGCAGCCCACCCCCCCCCCCCCCCCCCCCCCCCCCCCCCCCCCCTCTGACTGTCCCACTGTCCTTTGTTATTCTGGCCATGTTTCAGTGGGGCTCGCTTGGCCTCACAGACAGCTTGGACAAAAGACAAGAAGCGCCAGGTTTAGAGCCGAGGGTGTTTCCTTTAATTCCCCCCTCAAGCGAAGAACAGCAGCAGCTCCTGACTTTCCGCTCCAATCCAATGGTTTCTTAATCAGAAAGACAAACCACTGCTTGTTTTGGTTTGCCTTTGAATGTAAGGCTTCTCAGCGACAGCAAAACCTTGCCAATGAACCAACAAAGCTTTAGGAGGAGCCCGAGGCTCAGCTGGGGTGGTGAAGGGCAGATGATTCTGCCCTGGCTGGTGTGGGAGGGAATGAAGAGTCTCAACACTGCCCAAAGCTGAGTTCCCACAGAATCGGAGCCTCAAAATGGTGAGCAAATCTGGAGTGTGTCCTGTCTCCCCTCTTGCTCATACAATGTAATATGTACCGTGTACAGTGGGACACTTGATCACAGGAACAACCATTTGGACACCTGTGAAATTGCATGTTTGTTTGTTTACTTATTTATTTAATTTTGGTTTTCCAAGACAGAACTTCTCTGTGTAGCCTTAGCTGTCTTGGACTCACATCGATCCACCTGCCTCTGCCTCCCGAGTGCTGGGATTAAAGGTGCCCGCCACCACTGCCTGGAGTGAAATTGCATGTTTCATTGTCAACTTGACACAACCTGCATGACCCGGGGAGGGTGTTTCCATGAAGGGCTGTCTGTCTGCATTGGGTTGGCCTGTTGGGGGTTGTCTTTAATTGATGTGGTAAGATCCAGCCCACTGTGAGGGACACCATTGCCTGACTCTGCATCCTGGACTGTATCAGAGTGGAGCAGAGCTGAGAGCAAGAGAGCAAGCAAGCAAGGAAGCATTCTTTCTGCTCCTGACTGTGGATGTCCTGTGGCCAGATGTCTGAGGTTCCTGACACCTTCACTTCCCATAGCGAGGGACCATGACCTGACCTGGAACTTTGACCTAAAGTAAACTCCATCCCCTCTAAGTGCATCTCCATCAGGATATTTTATCCCAGCAGCAGACATGAAGCTGGAACAAGCGTCCTTCTTCTTGTCTGGGCATCGCCTCACTCGTGGGCAGCACATCCCTGCCTTGTCACCTGTGGGAGTGCACTCAGGTCACACCTTGACGGCTGGGAGTAAAGTCTTCAGCTCCACTTGCTGTTACATTCTTGGCCCTTTGTGTTTCCATTACATTTTCTAATTATCGTGCTAGACCTTATGCTTACTTGCATGCATGAACACATGTGTGTGCTTGTGTGTGTGTGCACACACACACGTAGGGGGGCCAAGGGGGAGACTGGGGATTCTATTGAGAACAACACTGAGGGTTCTGAGTGAGACTCAGTTGGTAGCATGCTCGTGGAGTGTGCATGAGTCCCCAGCATAGCATAAAGCTGGCCCAGCAGCACACGTCTGCAATCCCAGCAGGTAGGAGGCAGAGGCAGGAAGACGAGAAGTTCATGGCTATCCTCAGCTCCACAGAGTCCATGGCTATGTGCTCGGGAGATGGCCCAACCAATAGAAAGTGCTTGCCAAGGCCGGGCATGGTGGCACACGCCTTTAATCCCAGCACTTGGGAGGCAAAGGCTGGCGGATCACTGTGAGTTTAAGGCCAGCCTGGTCTACAAAGAGAGTCCAGGACAGCCAAGATAACAGAGAAACCCTGTTTCAAAAAACAAACAAAAAAATTGCTTGCCAAACAAGTGTGAGGAAATGAGTTGGTTTTGTTCTTGTTTTGTTTTTGTTGTTTGTTTCTATTTTTGTTTTTCAAGACAGAGTAATAACCATGGATGCCTGGACTCACGTTGTAGACCAGACTGGCCTCAATCTCCCAGCGATCTGCCTGCCTCTGCTTCCTTAGTGCTGGCATTAAAGGCATGCACCACCACACCCAGCATTCAGATACATTCTTTTTTTATTTTATTTTATCTATCTATCTATCTATCTATTTATTTATTTATTTATTTTATTAATTTATTCTTGTTACATCTCAATGGTTATCCCATCCCTTGTATCCTCCCATTCTTCCCTCCCTCCCATTTTCCCCTTATTCCCCTCCCCTATGACTGTTCCTGAGGGGGATTACCTCCCCCTGTATATGCTCATAAGGTATCAAGTCTCTTCTCGGTGACCTGCTGTCTTTCCTCTAAGTGCCACCAGGTGAGAATTGCAATGTAGAAGGATCCAGTGGGTCCTAGAAACCCACAAGTAGAACGCTATGATAGGCAGATTTTGGCCAAGGGGTCCCGCTCAAACTAAGGCACCAGCCAAGGACAAGACAGGCGGTAAACTTTAAACCCCTACCCAGATCTAGCCAATGGTCAGAACAGTCTCCACACTTGAGTGGAGAGTGGGATACGACTTTCTCACGTACTCGGTGCCTCACATCAGATACATTCTTTACTGCACAGAAAGCTCAGCCAGGCATCGTCTGCAGCCGCTGGCTAATGCTGATGGGCTACTCTCAAGGACCTTAGTGTTGGCTCTCGATCTTGAACTATATTCTCAAAGCAGCCCCGTACTCAGGGGCGGATCTCACCCATCAAACCGGCGTGCCACTCTGTAGCACTCAGACCGCTGCCATCCTGGGAGGCCCCCTCAGACGCCCCTCCCTCAGGTGTCTTAGTTTCTTACTTTACTCCTCCCTATGCTACTTAGGCTTCTGTCACTATGCCCAGAAGGCACACTGCCACCGCTTCATCCAGCTACGTCAAAATTTCCTCTGCAGGCACGCCACCCTTGGGCAGCATAGCTTCAGCCGTCCGTCTCACCACCCCTAACTGGAGCAATGCTGGGGCTTCCCCAAAACACATCTCTGTTTTTGTCAACTCCTACTGACTGTGCCCATGTAAAGCATGGCCTTTTTGCCCTTGGGTGGGTGGGGAGTAGGTAACGTCGACCCTCTCCTCATAAGGTCCCAATGACAAACCAGAGTTCATCCTGGGGAACCGAAGAGTTCGTGGGGCCTGTGAACAGGAGCACGGGTGACCTTGAAACAGCCACACTGAAGGTCTGCCCTCAATAGGGACAATGGCGCTCCACAGCTGTGTAGCTGGAGGCCTGTCCCTAGTCCTCCCAAACCTATATCCACTATTCTCTCCCCGAGGGCATGTCCAGTTGGGGTAGGATTGCACACCGCTGGCTGGGAGGGTGGCTGGGATACTCAGCTGAGGGGCGTTTCCTTCTGTGAGAGAAATTCAACAGTTAATACTTCCAGCTCTGTTGCTCTGTTGCAAGGCAGCCCAGCCACACTGAGGACGGATGGACAGACGGACGGACGGACGGACGGACGGCTTTCATTTGGCTTGAGGATAGCCCTGCACAACACGCAGGCAAGCTTTACCTGCCGAGCCATCTCCTCAGCCCAACTTGCAGCTTTCCGGCAATTTCCGGCCAATTATCCCTGGAAGGAAAAAAGTTCTCTAGAAACAATGGGATTGGGCCCCAGGAAGAAGCTGTAGAAGCAAAGCAGCAGGTGTTGGGGTGTTGGGCAGGGACTAGGGTGTCCCAGCAGAACACAGGGGTCTCTCGAGGGTAAATACAGAGGCCTGCCAGTGCCCGCTCTCTCCTGTGTCTCTTTCCCCTTCATCCTTCCACACCGATTGTCCCCACGACAGAGGAGCAAACAGCAATTCACCTGTTTCCATGGACACTTAAGATGTATTGGTGGCAGTGATTGTGTGGATGGCAGCTGGCCCCCAGGTTTAGACTGGCAGGGTTTCTCTGTGTAGCCTTGGCTGTCCTGGACTCTCTGTGTAGGCCAGACTGGCCTCAAACTCACAGTGATCCACCTGCCTCTGCCTCCCCAGTGCTGGGATTAAAGGCGTGTGCCACTACACCCACCTCAGTGCCCTTTTTGATGGGGGAAATCCAGGCAGACCCCAGAGTCCCCAATGTGCTAGGCTGGATGAAGGGTGACCCTGCGGTCTCGTCTGGTGTGTTGAGAAGAAGGGCAAACTGCCCCATTGTGAATACCTGGGACATTGATAGCAAGTCTTCCTATGACTCTCTTAAAACTGTAACCAAGTCCCTCTTTAAAAGCACAGAGCAAAATGCAGTTTCTCCTACACTGCTGGGAGGAAACAGTAAAGTCAGAAAAGCCTGCCATGCTGGTTCCCTCACAGCCAGGCCAGCAGGTGAGACACTCTCCCTCCCTCCCTCCCTCCCCCTGCCCCCCCCCCCCCCCCCCCCCCCCGGCCCGCCTCATCTCATCAGTGATAGCTGCACCATCTAATGTCTACAACACAGGACCACAGACACTTCTAGTGTAGAGAAAGTGTCCAGCATGAGGCTCAGTCTTGCTGGCAGCTGCTTCAGGATCCTCTCCCCCGCCCCGCCCCCTTCCCCTTTCCTCCCTTCTCCCTCCCCACTCCGGATGATGCAATATTTGCTTCTTGTGTCTACAAGGCTCCCTAACTACCTTCGGCATTGTCAGACTGACCCCTGGTGGCCAACAGATACATTGCAGGGCTCTGGGCTGCTGCCTAACTTCCTTGCTGTGTTGCATCAGCTAAGACCTCAGGAGTCACGCCTGTCCGCTCATAGCCACCTGTCAAGGGGTTGGGGTGGTGAAGGGCTCAGATGTCAAAACCTTGGATTTCCCCGGTCTGAGGCCTCATTGCTCATTGTTTCAGGAACCCTATCTTACATCTGCTTGGGTCTGGCTCCCGGTCGATGGCTGGTGGCCAAGGAGGACTCTCACAGGAAGCTCGCTGCTGCTGCTGCTGCTGCTGCTGCTGCTGCTGCTGCTGCTGCTGCTGCTGCTG
>OU015753.1:6548340-6609855 GCA_907169655.1 Acomys percivali
TGCTGCTGCTGCTGCTGCTGCTGCTGCTGCTGCTGCTGCTGCTGCTGAGCTCAGGCCCAGTGACCCTTAACCTCAGCCCTCAAACTCTCATGGCACACAAATGGACGTACATAACAGAATAAATAAGTGTAAACGGTAAAACGAAATAACCATCAAAAGGGGACTGGGGAGGTGGCTCAGAAGTGTGAGGACCAGAGGCCACGTAATTCCGATACCCAGTGCCAGCGTACATGCGTAAATGCCTAGCAGATGACGTGGCCTGCCTGTAATCCCAACTCTTGAGAAGCAGAGGCAGGGGATCGCTGGGAAAAGCTGCGTAGCTAGACTGGACAAATTGCTAAGCAGTGCCTGATTCAAGTGAGACTCTGCTTCACGTGGGAGCAATCAAGGAATACACCTGACAGGAACTTCTGGCTTCCACACTCAGGGATATTCAAGTGCATGTGTGCTTGCACACACAGGTGCCCCTGACAAACGTGATATACCCATGCATTCCACACACAGAAACAGAGTCAAAGGGGGAGGGGTGGCACGCAGCAGTTCCTTTTGCCCAGCATGCATCTTGCCCTGGGTTCAGTTTCTAGTACTGCAACAAAGGAAGAAACGGTAACCATGCCGACCCCTTCAGCATCTTTCCTGGAGGTGATTTAGGGATGGGTCAAGGGTGAGATGGGGCAGATACAGTCAGTGTAGGACACTTAACTCACATGGTACCCAGCATGGGCACAGCACCCCTTCCTCTGTATAGAATATATAATGAAATTATATTAATGTGAATTTATTTTGAGACAAGGTGTAGCTCTGGCTGGCCTGTAACTTGCTATGTAGACCAGGTTGACCTTGAACTCACAAAGACTCACCTATGTCTCTGAAGTGAATTATTTCCCATTCTCTCTCTCCCTCCCCCCCTCTCTCTCTCACTCTCTCTCTGGTTGGTCTTTCTTTCTTTTTTGGTTTTTTGAGACAGGGTTTCTCTGTGTAGCCTTGGCTGTCCTGGTCTCGCTTTGTAGACCAGGCTGGCCTTGAACTCACAGCGATCCACCTGCCTCTGCCTCCTAAGTGCTGGGATTGAAGGCGTGTGTGCCACCACCGCCTGGCTTCTCGCTCTTATTTTTTTGCGAGCTGGTCCCCAGTCACTGTATTGCCAAGGACGACTTTAAACTGAACTTCCTACCGCCACCTCCCAAGTGCGGGGGATTCTTATGCCTCCCTGTAACATAGAGATCTGTGAGCCGCTTAAGGCAAAGCTGGTTATTGATGAGGTGTGTGGTTGGTGCCCCCTGCTGGCTAGCTGAAGCACTGTAATTAAAATTTTCATCTTGCCATAGATCAGGGCACTTTGTAAACTGGGGAATAACCTGGAAGGTCATAATAACAAGTATGGCGGCATATGCCAGTAATCCCGATGGAGGCAACATGATCAGGAATACATATCCATCTTCTACTGCACAGTGAAGTTGAGGCCAACCTGGGCTACTTGAGGCCCTGTCTCAAAACCCTGGGGAGAAAAAAGCCCCCATACTGATGAGACCAACCAGTCAGCCTGGACATCATATACAAGCAACACTAAAGGGACTGAGCAGGTTGTAGTTATGCATTTATATACACGTGTAGCAATTACAATTACAGGAAAAGAGGTCATAAATTTGAGACGGAAACGAGGGGAAATGGGACATGGGAAGAGGGAAGAAAGGGAAGGAGTGATGTAATTATATCTCGAATTTTTGAAATCCTAAAAAGCAAAACACAAAAATCATTGTCAGTGACCCCATTTCAAGGAGACTGTGGCCCTGATGTGTACTCCATGTGGTGAAACTGTTGGATCCTATGTCTTCCTGGGGAGTGTCCTGCAAGTTGCCCTCGCCCCCGAATGCAGCCATTAGAGAAACAGGGAAATAGACAGTACCCCAGGCAGGCAGGCCTGTTGCTGGTGACAAATCTGCCTTTTAACAGATAAACTGCCAGCTGGGCAGTGGTGGTGGCGGCGGTGCACGCCTGTAATCCCAGCACTCAGGGAGGCAGAGGCAGGTGGATCTCTGGGAGTTGGAGGCCAGCCTGGTCTATAGAGTGAGTCTAGGACAGCCAAGGCTACACAGAAAGACCCTGTCTCAAAAAAACAAAAACAAAGAACAAACAAGAAAGATGGATTGCCCATGCCAGGGCGTGATGCTGGTGACTCTGACTATGTTAGTTTCTAACTCCCTCCCCCTCCCTCCTGTGACAGTGCTTTCTCTCTGGTTGCCTCAGAAGCCAGCTTCTTTTCCTGCCTGGTGACACCGTAGTCAACGCCACATGCTGATGGCTCCTGGCAGCCACCTCTGAGCACCAGCTGCAGGCCTATGAAAATAGACTCCACCAACTCCCAGTTCCCCTTGAGCTTTTTCTCTTGCTGGTTGTTCGAAGGCTCTGATCAAGGCCACGTGGAGGGGCCAGGTGTTTGCCCTTCGTGGAAGCTGATTCTGAAACTTCCCTTCTGGGCCGGGTGCTGACCACATCCCCTGTTCTTGGCGACGATGTGAATGATGCAATTGGCAAGGAATAGGTGAAACACAGTGGAGTGCCACTCACTGGTAAGAGGTACCAGGAAGCTGAGAGCTGGTGACATTTTAGAGACTTATCAGGAATGACTCCCTACCATCTGATTTCAAGGAAGCCAAGACTACTTTCGCTCTAATGGCTTTTCCTTGGACCGTACTGAGAACACTCTAGAAGCTGATATACTTACCCACAGGCTGTTTCTCTCTTCCAAAAGACTGTCCTCCCTCTTTTTCTAGTCACCTCTGTCCCTCCAGGACATAAATCGTCCCTGTCTGTGAAATGTTAGTAAAGTGAGAATAAACAGTGAACATGGAATCTAAAACACCCACTCGTGCCAGGCGTGGTGGTGCACACCTTTAACGCCAGCACTCGGGAGGCAGAGGCAGGTGGATCTTTGTGAGTTGGAGGCCAGCCTGGTCTACAAAGCGAGTCCAGGACAGCCAGGGCTACACAGAGAGACCCTGTCTCAAAAAACAAGCAAAACAAACCAAACCCACTCATAAAGGGACTGAGAGAACAGACATCTACAGGCCTGGTCACAGGAGGGTGTGTGTGTGTGTGTGTGTGTAGAGCCTCACACAGTTGATGGCAAAACTGAGGGAGGAGGGGTAGGAGAGAAGCAGAGCCAGGGAGCATGCGTGGAACTGGTCTGGAGGGCAGGAAGATGGCTCTATTTACATTTTTAAACTAGAATTTGACAGTGTAAAAAAACACTAAATGTTAGTCTTTACTATTAAACATTTAAAAACTTGAGTTTAAAACAAAGAATTTAAATCTTTTTTTGACCTTCCCAGCCTTGTAGGATTTTTATGCAAGTGCTAGGCCCTGCTGCATTCTGGGCACTGAAGTGGCTAAAGTGGCTGACTACTTCCCCCTTTCCTTCATTTCCTTTGTGCAGATTCTTTTAAAACTAGCCGATCTTGAAAGACTGGGAGGCCAGGCCTCTCCTGGTGTGGTAAAGACACAACTGCCATCTGTGCTAGAATCAAAACCAATTGCCCTTGCTCCGTGCCAAGCTTGCTCTTCCTCAGTCGCCTGAGCAAGAACAAGTTTTGCCTCGTTGAGACGCGTCTGTTGGAGTATTTGTCTTTTCCTTAGGACCCCAGACTTATTTCTAATAATGATCTTATTGCTAATCATTGAGTCTAACCTTTACCATGCCCTTTAAAGAATCTGGTATTGGGCTGGGAGCAGTGGACCACACATGTATCCCAGCACTGGGGAGGCAGGGGCAGGAGGATCTCTGTGAGTTTGAGGGCAGCCTGGTCTACAAAGGGAGTCCAGGACTGCAAAGGCTACACAGAGAAGCCCTGTCTTGAAAAAAACCAAAGGAAGAAGAAGAAGAAGAGGAGAAGGAGGAGGAGGAGGAGGAGGAGGAGGAGGAGGAGGAGGAGGAAGAAGAAGAATCTGGTATTAGGTTAGGGATCAGTAGGTAAAGGTGCTTGCTACCAAACCTGGCAACCTGAGTTTGATACTCAGGACCCACATGGTAGAAGGAGAAAACCAACCCCTGCAAATTGTCCTATGAATTCCTTACACACGCTGTAGTGTGCATGTACGTACTCACACTCACACACACTAAGATCACTTTTAACTCCTGGAGAGATGGCTCAGAGGTTAAGAACACTCTCTGCTCTTCCAAAGGTCCTGAGTTCAATTCCCAGCAACCACATGGTGGCTCACAACCATCTATAATGAGATCTGGTCTGGTGCCCTCTTCTGGTGTGCTGGTGTGCTCAAACTCCCAGCGATCCATGTGCCTCTGCCTCCCAAGTGCTGGGATTAAAGGCATGCCCGGCCCTTTTCTTTTTAAAGATTTATTATTTATTATTATGTATACAGGGCTCTGACTGCATGGACACCTGCATGCCAGAAGAGGGCACCAGATCTCATTATATATGATTATGAGCCACCATGTGGTTGCTGGGAATTGAACTCAGGACCTCTGGAAGAGCTTTCAGTGCTCTTAACCTCTGAGCCATCTCTCCAGCCCCTCACCTCCCATATATTCCAGGATGTATTTGATTCTCAGTGTAGCTAGTGATGACCTTGAACCTTCCTCCTCCTCTTCCTCCTCCTCCTCCTCCTCCTCCTCCTGTCTTGCCTCCTAGAGCTGTGTGCACTACTGTACACATCTCAGAGTGCTGTCTGCTCCATGGTGCACGCTCTCTTCTAGTTTTCTTGTTTTCCTCTCCTTATCTTGATGTTCTACCAGGCCTTGGTCCGCGGCACCTGCTGAGAAGAAAGTCAAGAACACAGCTCTGAGGAGGTTGAGGTAAGGACGTGGCTCACGGACGAGCATTGGTCTGACACCCTGCTAGGACCTGGATTCCAGGCCTAGTTTCCAGTTGGAAAGAAAAGTACATAATAAAAACGAAAAACTGTAAGAATGAAGAAGGGGGCCGAGGGAGAGAACGAAGAAGGGTCCTAGCATCACTGAGCAGAGAGACCCCTGCTCAGAACGAGCAACACGTTCCCCCAAAGCTGAGGCTGGTTGTGACGGAGGAGTAGTTCTCAGTGCCTTTGAGGTTCCTTCATTGCTTGCCTTTTCTTCCATTTACAGAATTAGAAACGCGTGTGTCTTAGTTACATACTGAAAACATCATCGTTTCAAGATGAACCACACAGTAGGATCTGTGCTCCTCAGGAAAGATAAACTCCAGCCATGGTGAGATACCACAGTGTGCACAAGATGAAAATGTCTGGCATGGGTACCAACAGGACTGTGCACCACTGCTGCTGGGGATGGAACATGGTATAGTGACAGTGGAAAATAGTTGGGCAGTTAAAAGATTATGCACATGGGCTGGACAGGTGGCTCAGTGGTTAAGAGTACTGTCTGTTTTTCCACAAGTCCTGAGTTCAATTCCCAGCAACCACAACTATCTATACTGGGATCTAATGCCCTCTTCTGGCATTCAGATGTACATGCAGATAGAGCACTCATATACATAAAATAAATAAAAAATTTAAAAAAGATTACACACACACACACAGTTATGACCTAGCCACTCTGCTCCTAAGCACTTACCCAAGAGAAATGAGAGCACCATGTCAAAAAGAGTTACACCCAGATTGTTCAAGACAGAGATTCTAGTAATCCCTTTAAGTTGGAAGCAGCTAAAACACCTACCAAGTGGTGTGTCGATAAATAAGGTGTGGTCCATCTGCACACAGAAATTAATTTACTAGGCTGGATTGTTTAGCATACAGAAGGCCCAGAGTTTGATTCCTATCACAAAAGGGAGTCCTATAGCCCAGCCTGGTGGCTCACGCCTTTAATCCCAGCACTCGGGAGGCAGAGGCAGGTGGATCCCTGTGAGTTCGAGGCCAGCCTGGTCTACAAAGCGAGTCCAGGATAGCCAAGGCTACACAAAGAAACTCTGTCTCAAAAAACAAAGAACAACAAAAAAGAAGGGGTCCTACCATGAGAGGGGCTGAGAGATGGAGGGAGGGAGGGAAGGAAGGAAGGAAGGAAGGAGGAGGAGACAGAGACAGAGGATGGGAACAAACTATTGAAACAGTCAATGACATTCACAGGTAAACCTGCAACTCTCAAAAGAATTAGGTTCCAGAAAGAAGCCAGGGTCCCCTGCTTGCCTCCCCAAAGACATACACTTTATGATGCTATTTCTTCTCTTTCTTTCTTTCTTTCTTTCTTTCTTTCTTTCTTTCTTTCTTTCTTTCTTTCTTCCTTCCTCCTTTCTTTCTTTCTGGTTTTTTGAGACAGGATTTCTCTGTGTAGCCTTGGCTGTCCTGGACTCTCTTTGTAGACCAGGCTGGCCTCAAACTCATATCAGTCTGCCTGCCTCAGCCTCCCTGAGTGCTGGGATTAAAAGCATGTGCCACCATGCCTGGCAATGATTCTATTTCTAAGATCCTGAAAATGATAAGCAATCACCACCAGTGAGCACCTTGGGCTAGGGATCCAGAAGGGAAGAAAAGACTAGAAAAGGGCTCAGCAAAGCTTCTGAGGGGAAGCTGTGCCTTTGCAGCTGTGGTGATAGCCTCATAATGTACATATATGCCAATTCATTTCATTTCTTTATTGTCTTTTTAAAAAAAGATTTATTTATTTATTATTATGTATACAGTGTTGTGCCTGCCTGCACACCTGTAGGCCAGAAGAGAGGCATCAGATCACGTTAAAGGTGGTTGTGAACCACCATGTGGTTGCTGGGAATTGAACTCAGGACCTTTGGAAGAGCAGGCAGCGCTCTTAACCATTGAGCCATCTCTCCAGCCCCATTTCTTTTTTTTTTTTTTTTTTTTTTGTTTTCCGAGACAGGGTCTCTCTGTGTAGCCTTGGCTGTCCTGGACTCACTTTGTAGACCAGGCTAGCCTCGAACTCACAGCGATCCACCTGCCTCTGCCTCCTGAGTGCTGGGATTAAAGGCGTGCGCCACCACGCCCGGCCTCCAGCCCCATTTCTTTACTGTCTTATTCTTTTATTTAGAAGGAAACCACAGTGCCAAGTGGAAATGTTCACTAAAAAGATGACTTCCCTGGGTTAGAGAAATGGTTCTGAGGTTCAGAGTGTACACTATTCACACAGAGCTCTGAGCTGTTCCCCTGCCCTCTGTCTGGCGGCTCACAACTGCTTGCCTGTAATTCCAGCTCCTCTGGGCTTAATGTCCCCTTTTGTCTCCTTCAGAATGTGTGGGTGGAATTCCAGGCTTTCATGAATTCCTTGCTCATTCTCCTCTGTTCTCCAGCCTTAACTGCTGTGCCCTCCCGGATGGCAAGATCCGTGTGCATCCTTCTGTTTCCAGCATCAGTCTGCTCCAGTGTAGCAATGGACTTTATTGTTTACAACGAAAGTGAGTAAGCCGGGAGCGGTGGCGCACGCCTTTAATCCCAGCACTCGGGAGGCAGAGGGAGGAGGATCGCTGTGAGTTCGAGGCCAGCCTGGCCTACAAAAGAAAGTCCAGGACAGCCACAACTGTTACACAGAGAGACCCTGTCTCGAAAAACCTAAAACAGACAAACAAAAGTGGATAAATCTTTCCTAGGGCTGGAAATTATAATGTTTCCCCCTGTGTGTTTGACTCAAACAAGTAGGAGAATTTAGCAATATATAAGACCATAGAACAATGCTCAACTTGTGGGTCCCCCCTTGCAGGGGTTGAATGGCCTTTTCACAAGGCTTGAAAATAATGTTATGGTTGGGGCGGGGGCGGGGGGGAGGAGTCACCACGACACGAGGAACTGTATTAAAGGGTCACAGCGTTAGGAAGGGTGAAGAACACTGCCACAGAAGGTCTAAACAGTGAACTTCCAACCAGTTAATTAGTCACCTACGCACGACACGTAAGTCACCGCAGGAGCACACCGAACATGTGGGAAAGGACCAGAAGCAACAGAGCTTGTTCTCCAACTACAAAAGCAGACTTTAGATAAGAAACAAAAAGTTTATGGGAAGGGGCTGGGATGCAGCTCAGTGCAGAGCACTCTGCTAGAACCTGCCTAGCATGCACAAGACCTTGGATAACAAAAAGGTCTCCAGGTTGTAGGTCATTAAATAATACCCCAAAGAGGAAGAATTTAGCTTTCACTGTTATGCAAAACTTCTTACACCTCTTTAAAAAAAAAAAAAAAAACCACAACTAGAGAGTGAGATATAACAACCTCTTGCATGAATTTGCTTTCGCATTTCATCTTTTCTTTGTTCTTTCCTTCCTATTTTTTATATTTGTCTTTTTTTGAGACAAGGTGTCTCTGTGTAGCCCTTGCTGTCCTGGAACTCATTCTGTAGACCAGGCTGGCCTCGAACATAGAGATCCACTTGCCTCTGCTTCCTGAATGCTGGGATTAGAGGCGTGTGCCACCACCACCCTGCTTCTTTTGATTGTTTTAAAGATTTATTCTTGTTTTATGTGTGTGAATGCGTCACCTGTATGTACACCACGGGCTGCAGGGGCAGTGCCTAAGGAGGCCAGTAGGGGGCGCTGGATCCCTTTCAAAGACGTTACAGATGGTTGTGACCCACCATGGAGGAGCCTGGGGGGCCGACACAGTGCTCTTAGCTACTGAACTGTCTATCCCCAGCCATTCCCTTTCTTATTCCCATATTGTCCTTGATTCCTTTGCGGTGGTGGGGGCGGGAGGTGTGGCAGTGGGAGCATGTCTTCATGTCTGTCTGTCTGAATAGAAGAAAGCTGTTCCCCAGTGCGCCTCCTGTGGCCTGGAGTGATGCCCCACCCTGTAGAACTCCAGTTAAGGTTAAACGAAGCCACTCAGCCCTTCAGATCACGTTGGCTATTTGTGCTGGAGTCGGTGAGCATTGTGCATCGCATACTCGTCCAGTCCTCTATTGTCAGTGGACTTTTTCCTCCTCTGAACTTCAAGTTGAAGGCAGCAGAGGGCGCCTGGCCACCTACATAAAAGAGAGTCTAAAAGTGACATTACATTTAAGACAATCTATTAAGTTTTCAAAAAATGTAAATTTTACTAAAATAGGACCCAGTACTTAATCTTTCCACTATTTTGGGATTCTGATCTCACTTTAGCTGTGCTGTTCCATTTCTTTCCTGGTGATGAAAATTTCAACTTCCCATGAATCACTGTGACATGCGTCAGCCAAGAGCTTTCCAAT
Source organism: Acomys percivali (assembly GCA_907169655.1). NCBI lineage: Eukaryota > Metazoa > Chordata > Mammalia > Rodentia > Muridae > Acomys > Acomys percivali. The sequence continues at coordinate 6,557,474 of OU015753.1, forward strand.
TTAGCTTGGAGATTCTTTCAGATAATAAAAGCATTAATCTCTGCAGCTGCTTCCAGACCCTTCTAAATCTCCACAGAGAATGCACTCTCCCTTTCACAGGCCCCAAGAGGGAGCGCTGCATATATTGTGGACTGATGTGATGTGCTTTTCAGGCCTGTCCCACTTCAAGTGGAGTGCTTGGAGGTTACCTAATATCTTCTGAAAAGTGAGAGAGGATTAGGAATGGTTTTTTTTAGGTGACAGCTTACTAGGGGACACAGCTGTTCCCCTGGGCAGTGGGCAGGGTTTATAGTCTGTTGCCATGTTGAAGGTGTCTTGAGGCTCAGGCCATGTTGTGTTGTGGTTACTTTCTACTCAGGTAACTGTTTTCTCTCCCTCTACCACCACACATGATCTGCAAATGGTGCTGGAGGTCACGAGTGTTGACGCACAGACATTTCAGCTGGCCTGCCTTCAGGTCCTAGCAGTTGCTTTCGTCATCACCTGCCACCACCAAGCCATGTGCAGCAGGTGTGTGCGGCATATAAGGACCCTTGCCATCCGGCCCTTTCTCTTTGTTCCCGCTGTTTCTGTGTGTCGTAGGCATCTCCTTTCTCTCCCCTTCCCACAATAAACTTCCTTATACCACTTTCACCAGATCTGTTTTGTTGGGTGATTCCTCAGGGGGGTACACCTTGGCATGGCCCACCATGGTGCCCATGACCCCCGCATCATTATATATCATAACAATGAGAGCCTTCCTCTGCTTCTACTTTTTTTTTTCTTTTGTAGTGGAACTTGGTCCTCCAGGCATGATATCTTGAAATCGGAGCTGTTTTGCTCTGGCAGTGGTGGCTCACGCCTTTAATCCCAGCACTTGGGCGGCAGGTAGATCTCTGAGTGTACAGAGTGAGTTCCAGAACAGCCAGAGCTACACAGAAAAACCTTGTCTTGAAAAACAAGCAAACAGGGCTGGAGAGATGGCTCAGAGGTTAAAAGCACTGACTGTTCTTCCAGAGGTCCTGAGTTCAATTCCCAGCAACCACATGGTGGCTCAGAGCCATCTATAGTGTGATCTGATGCCCTCTTCTAGAGTGCAGGCAGAACACTGTATATGCCATAAACAAATCTAAAAAAAAAAAGAATAAGCAAACAGTTACAACAACAAAAATAAAAAGAAAACATTTTAAAAAGGAAAGAAAAAGAGAAAAATAAAGCAAAGCTGTTTTATTTCGTTTCTTTCCTAGTGATGAAAATTTCAACTTCCTGTGAATCACTGTGACTTGTGTCAGCCAAGAGATTTCAAGTAACTTCAAGATTCTTTCAGATAATAAAGTCATTAATCTCTGCTGCTGCTTCCAGATCTTTCTAAATCTCCACAGAGAATACACTCCCTTGCACAGGCCTGAAGAGGGAGCGCTGTTATATATTGTGGATGATAGAAAATATTACTAGGATCGCCGCAAATTGGGCCTTTTTAAATATTCTTTTGTAGAAGGAGAGGGACGTACCGAGTACCACCAGACCCTGACTAGAAATTCCAGCCACCGCTCCCTCCTGGCCTCTCAGCTGCTAGGGTTTACAGGTGCCAGACTAGACTATGCAGGAGGTGGAAGGCTGACTAGGGACACCAGTGAGACAGTTATTACCAATCATCACCCATGCTTGCTAGGTGGGACTTTTATGTGATATGTCTGCCTTTGAGTCAGTCATGCTTCTGTAAATGAATTAAAACAAAAACCAGCCAGGTGTGGTGGCACAGGCCTTTAATCCCAGCACTCGGGAGGCAGAGGCAAGCGGGAGTTTTAGGCCAGCCTGGTCTACAAAGTTAGTCCAGGACAGCCAAGGCTAAAACAGAGAGACCTTGTTTCAGAAAACAAAAAACAAACAACAAAAAAACTAAAACAAAATCAAAACCTCAATAGTCTACCAACCTGGACTTAGAATAACTTCCTTGGTCTTTTAAATTTATCCATTTATTTAGGTTGATCGAGACAGGGTTTCTCTGTGTAGCCTTGGCTGTCCTGGAACTCTATCTGTAGACCAGGCTGGCCTTGAACACAGGGATGTCTGCCTGCCTCTGCCTCCTGAGTGCTGGGATAAAAGGCGTGTACCATTGTGCCCGCCCCCTTTTTTTTTTCCTGCATACAATATATTTTGATCAGATTTTTTTCTTCTTACCAAACTCCTCCTAGATATCCTATCACCACTCACACACAAACAAGGGCTGTTGCATGGTAAAAAGAGCACCAGATTCGCTTTCCCTTGGGAGTGAGGTAGGGCTTTTGGGGGGAATCCACTCCTTGGAGGCACTGCAGATAGGTTGCTTCTTTGCTTGCTGGTTCCCTCCTTCCCTCTCTTTCTTTTGGTTTTTAGAGACAGGGTTTCTCTGTGTAGCCTGCCTCTGCTGGGATTAACGGTGTGCCTCCACAGCCCGGCCAGCAGAGCTTTCTGAGGCTAACAATCTCAATTTCAGCTTTGAAAAAAATATGGACCAGGCGGCGATGATGCACGTCTTTTATCCCAGCCCTGGAGGGCGGGTAGGGGGCGCAAGAGGTAGGCGGATCACTGTGAGTTCAAGGCCAGCCTGGTCTACAAAGTGAGTCCAGGACAGCCAGGGCTACACAAAGAAACCCTGTCTCGAAAAATCAAAATGAAAAAAATATATATATGGAACCCTTCATGAATTTGTGTGCTGTCCTTTCCTGGGCTCTATGCTAATCTTGCTATCCTTCCAGTGTTAATTTATCTGCTGCCTACGAGAGCACATTTCTTTAATCTTCTGACATCCTGTTTGGGTGAAAAGTTGTTTCTGTGTATCTCTTCAGGAAAAAAAAAGTCACATAACAACTAGTTTTGTTTTGTTTTGTTTTGTTTTTCCGAGACAGGGTTTCTCTGTGTAACAGTTCTGGCTGTCCTGGACTCACTTTTGTAGACCAGGCTGGCCTGGAACTCACAGCGATCCTCCTGTCTCTGCCTCCCGAGTGCTGGCAGTATAGGCGTGTGCCACCATGCCCGGCACTATTGTTTTTCTTAAAGGTAATTTTTCTTCCTAAGAATTAGGTTTGTGGAAAATTTTTGAGTGAGTTGGGAGCTCTCGCTTGCTCAGAGCTTCAGTGATTAGTGGTTGGCAGGGTTCAAGGCAGTTTCTTTAAAGGCTGTGCTTTGGCAGCATTCCCACAGGGGGGGGGGGCGGGGGAAGAGAATTTCCTCCTCTGTGTGTTTCCTTCGCCAACCCTTTGCTTGACCTTGGCCTTACTTTGCGCCATTCCTTGATTACCGCTCAAAGACGACACCCTCTAAGCAATGAGCATTTTCACGCTGCTCTTTCAAACAGCAGCGCCCCTCTTTCACTCTGCAATTTGAGTCAAATCCTGGAGCATATTTTCCTATAACGTATTTGTAAGCCAGTAAATTGAGCACCGCTAGCAGGGTAGATTGACATCACCAGCCCGGGTCTCCCAATGGAGAGACCTGTCGGTCCCCTGGAGCCACGCCGGCAGAAGGGCAAAGGTAGATAGAAATTTCTAGATCCTTATGATGAGACCGCCAGCATCCCACGTGCTCGCGTCTAGTTGAGTTAGCTAGTGTTCTATAGAGCTGCTGAGCGCTAAGGCGGCCAGAGCCCGAGACTAAGGCTGGCGGACCCAAAGTACTTGAGGATTCGGCTGCTCGACGGAACCCCAGGGAACGGACAGGAAGTGACCTTTATTTAGCGCGCCGCTCGTTTCCGGCTGAGCAGAACGCCACTCCGTCTCCTTCCGTTGTGTCCAGGTGCCCCTTCAGACCCGGCGCGATGGGCAAGAAGGGAAAGAAAGAGAAGAAGGGCCGCGGTGCGGAGAAGACAGCCGCTAAGATGGAGAAGAAGGTGTCCAAGCGTTCGCGGAAGGAGGAGGTGAGCGGGGCCCGGAGGGACGGGCCGTGGAGGGACCGCGTGGATCGGCTTGGGACTATGGGCTCTTCTGCAGCCCCGGGACTCTCTCTTTCTTGGAAGATCAGATCTGCCCTGTTCAGTTTTGCTTGTTCCTTTACTGTAGGTAGACTGAATCATCGCGGTGGGGTTTAGTGAGGGTAGCTGAAGTCGAGTGCCTCTTGCTTTGTCAAGGTGTGCGTTCTGGGAGTAAACCTGTAACGGTCCTGCGTCTCCTTTTTTCAAGGAGAGCATTTAATCTTCCAGCCCCTTACGGAGTGAGCCGCAAGGAGGAGTTTTTGTTTGTTCGTTTTTGAGACAGGGTTTCTCTGTGCATCCCTGGTTGTCCAGGAACCTGCCCTGTTCGAGGCTGGCCTCGACGGCATAAGTGGGATTTAATAACCAAAGAAGTAAATGGAACCGTGTTCCAGAAGAGTTGGTTGTGACCCCCACCATCAAATTTCATACATACCGGTTATCCCAGGAACTGCAGATGGATTAGTGCCAACCAACCATGTTTGCTGATGTCTTAAGTTGTTTTCACCCGGGGCAGCTGTGATGAACAGGGTTTGCTTAGTAGTCTGCCAGGCACAGGATTTCCTGGCCTTCCCTCTTGATTAAGAGGGCACCTCAATTGAGAAAAATACCTCCATAAGATTGGCCTGTGTGGAGCTGGAGAGATGGCTCAGCTTAACATATTTTCCTAAGTGCGTATGTTGCTCTTCCAGAGGATTCAGGATTTATTCTGTGCACCCACATGGTGGCTCACAGCTCTTTGGCTTTTGTGGACACCAGGCAGGCACACAATGCACAGACAGCCATTCATGCAAAACACCTACACACATAAAACAATACATTTTAAAAAACCAGTTTGTCGGCAAGTCTGTGGGAGTACTGTCTTGATTAGTAATTGATGTAGGAGGAGCCAGCCCACTGAGGGCAGTCCCATCCCTAGGCAGATGGTCCTCAGTTGTTAAGAAAGCAAGCTGAACAAGCCGCAGAAAACAAGCCAGGAAGTAGCTTTCTTCCTTGTCTCTGCTTCATTGCTGCCCCAGGTTTCTGCCTTGGGTTCCTGCTCCAACTTCCTTTCCTGAAGGAATGTAAACTGTAAGATGAAATAAACCCTTTCTTGCCCAATTGTTTTTGATTACAGCAATAGAAAGCAAACTAGGACACCCTAGTAAACTTGGAGGAGTGGGCACTGGGTGTGGGGAGGCTCCGTCTCAGTGCCATCCGGCATGCTTGTGAACTGGTAACCTTAGTGTGTCACAGCTGGGAAGTGGGGCATGGTAAGTGGTGGACTGCAGGTCTCCACTGCGCCCCACCGTTCAGGCACCGTTCTGAAGGCCTTACGGCCTGCTCTCCAGGAGCTCATGCGTCAGTCAGCATGGGGATGGGAGTGGGAGCTGAAACGCAGTGAGCAAGGGGAACCCAGGCATGGCCATGTAGACAGCAAAGTGGGCTGTTGGCCAAACAGGTGGTCAGAGGCCGTTAAAGGTAGTGTGGCCAGGGTGGGATCCCTTTTCTAGAAAACCCGTGGATGGCAGGAGAGGCTGTCTTCACCTACAGGAAAGCTACTGTGGTGTCACAGTATTTCCTGAATGTGTCAAGTTTTTTGTGCTTTCAGACCCATGTTAGGTCGGGTGTGACTGGATCCCAGTCCAGCCAGGCCAGTGGGACAGACGCTGGCTGCACCTTCAGCTCTGAGAAAGGTTAGGCAGCCTCACATGGAGCTACGTTTGTCTCCGTAGGAAGACCTGGAGGCTCTCATAGCCCATTTCCAGACTCTGGATGCCAAAAAGACCCAGGTTACAGAGACGCTGTGTTCGCCACCCTCTCCTCGGTACGTGAGCAAGCTTTGTTTCCTTCTTTATTTGGGAGTGGAGGGCACAGTTCAAGACAGGGTTTCTCTATGTAGCCCTGGCTGTTCTAAACTCAGTCTACTTGCCTCTGCCTCCCAGGGGCTGGGGTTAAAGACGTGCAATATCATGCCCAGCTTCTTTTCCTTTTCTCTAAGTTAGAAGATTGCTTGATACCAGCACTGCTCTTTAAATGTCTGGGCACTTGGGGCATATTCTCAAGGGCTGTGACTCCTTTTCCTCTAAGGAGCTGGCTGCCACTCCCTCCTCTACAGAGGCATACAGCTGTGGTCTCAGCATTCTGCCCTGCCATAGCTTGTGACGAAGACATGGCCCCTGTGAGCTCCCTTTGTCCTCAGGAACGTTAAGAATGTATCACATGTGGAGGCTGAAGAACACCACAGCGTGTTGTTGTTTAATGCTTAATTTTAAGTCCATGTGTGCAAAGCTTATTAAACCTGAACTCCAGAGCTGCCGTGCTAAGTGAATTTGTAGTTTATGAGAATGACCCCAAGACTTTTGTAGAATTCATACACTTGTAAAATGGGAGGACTGAACGAACCACATGGGTCCTGACCTAGCTGGTTCCTCCAGCTTCCAACATTGAACTCCTTTTTAATTTGATTAATGGCTCTCTAATATTTGTCTGTGCTGTTCAGCTGATGCTTGGAACCAGGGAAGGGCCAGTGCCCTCACGACTGTCATTTGGGGTAGGGAAAGTGTAATAAGCTGTATTGGTCAGGTAGGGAACGTGTGGAGACTTTTGTGCCTATAGGCCCTTTGGGTTTAGCTAAGGAATGAGTGCTCCATTTTTCCCAGACTGGGTTTAAGCTTGTCTCGTGGTAACTAGCTGGAATGGAAGCTTTGGGATGTGATGGATAGGTGTAGTGATGGTGCCAAAGTCCCTCTCATGTCACCCTTCAGGGTGTGGGAGGGGTCAGTGGTGAGCCTTGCAGTGAAGTGCATGGTGGTAAATCCTGCTGGGACTGGCTTTTACTTTTCAGTTGTATACTGTCTGTTCACTCTGAGGAATCTACTCTGGGTGTAGATGATTCGTCTTCACTCTGAATGTGGATAATGATGATGATGATGATGACTTATTCTTCACTCTGAATGTGGATTATTATTATTATTATTATTTATTTTTTTTTTTTTAATTTTTTTTGGTTTTTCAAGACAGGGTTTCTCTGTGTAGCCTTGGCTATCCTGGACTCACTTTGTAGACAGGGTTGCCTTGAACTCATAGTGATCCACCTGCCACTGCCTCCCAAGTGCTGGGATTAAAGGCGTATGCCACCATCTCCCGGCTGGATTATTATTTTCTTGATGATGACTTGGAACTTTTTCTAAAGCAGCATTGTCCCAAAGTTAGGTGTAACGTCAGGGTGTACTTTAAAATGCCTGCAGAGAATGCTTCCTGCTGGAAGGGAACAGGAGGTGGAAGCAAGGTAGTAAGATTATGTCTTCCTGGATGACCTAAATATTTTCTGACCTCCCACTTTTCAGCTCCGTTTTAAAACCATGTTACTCATCCTTTCTGTTGCTATGACATAATATCTGAGAGCCAGGAAAGGGTTACCAGAACTCATGCTTTCGGCCACCTCTGTAGGCTTTGAACTTTTCCAAACCTACTTTATTTGGGGTTCTTTAATGCTTACGCCTCCCTTTCAACCCACCTACCCTAGATAGGAGAGAACAGAGGTTAATGGGAACAGGAGAAGTAGACCTTTTTAGACTCAGTAACTTGGAGCAACTCCACTGGCATAGTCAGCAAGATTCCAGCAGACCCGTTAAACAGCAAACCAGCAATTTAGGAAAGGTGACTTCTTAATGGTGGTCGATCATGACCGGTGGGGCTGAGAGGGAGAGTGAGGCAGGCCAGGAATGTTGGAGACCTCCAGTGAGAAACAGACTTCTCAGGATGCAGGCTTCATTGAGCAGCTTGTTTAATTGGAACAAAGGCTGTTTAAACCTTTGGGGAGTGGGTAGAGGCTTTCACGGTGAGTGTACATCACTGGCCAGGGCCAAGGTGCAAGGAATGCCTTATTTGCATGAAAAATCCCAGCTGCTTACTGGACATGACCTTATAGGGAGAGAGGAAGCTGAGCCTGTGACCTGGCTGCCAGGCCACTTAACCTCCTCTAAGATGGCAGAGGCAGAAGAGGAGTGTCCTGCTCCTGCTGGTCTCAGAACGAGATGTTTTGGGTTTGGACATGCCTCAGCCTGACTCTTGCTCCAGGCCAGCTCAGCTTCCCAAGCCCCACATCTACCCTTGGACTTGGTAGAGTTTTGATTGTGATTTAATTATATGTGTGGGGGGGTGTGTTTATACATATATACATGTAAATGTGTACATGTATACACACACATATATAAATTTATTATTTTGGGGGAGTTAGGTTCTATAGTCCAGGTTAGCCTAGAACTTAAGGCAACTCTCCTGTTCCATTCTCCAAAGTGTTGGGATTACAGGCATGAGCCGCCAGACCTGGCTTCGTTTGTGGTTTGAAAGCACGGACTAGGGTCTTGCAGGACAGGTCAGGAAAGTGCCACAAGTAGTTAGAGCTTGGATGTCTTCCTGCCTGTTCGCAGTTTGTTCTAAGGGAGGTTGCCTCGTTGCAGGGCTTTCCTGTGAGCATGAACTTGGTGCTGGGCTGTAGGTGGCAGCCTGCTCCTTGGTCTTGTCCCCTGGTGAGGAGGGAGCGGAAGGGAAGGGGAGTCTGCTCAGCTGGTGTTGTGTTGTCTGACAATGCTCCTCTGCGGCTTTTGTCTTGCAGGCTAAATGCCTCCCTGTCTGCGCATCCTGAGAAAGATGAGTTAATCCTTTTCGGAGGTGAATATTTCAATGGCCAAAAAGTAAAGTATATGTTTTTCTTTTTCTCTCAACTTTTTCAAGCATTTGAAGTAAATTTAAATTGATGATATAAATGTGCCTCTGTCCTGTCACTTCCCTCTTATACTCCCCACATTCTAAGTGTCAAGCCTGATGTGGGGTGTGCTTGGCTAGTCATCAGGATCCCTTAGGGACTAGCCGGGGGTGGGGGTGGGGCTTCACTGCTGCAGGGTTCCACTGGGCTGTATGTGTGCACAGTGCACTGTCTTGGAGTTGCTTTTGTTCCGCCCTGTGATCTGGGAATTATTCTGAGCTCTGTGCGTGCTAGGCGTGCACTCTGGGACACTGCTCTCACTCCAGCCTCCAGAGTCGTTTGAATAGAGAATGTTAGTAAAATCATGGGGCAAGAAAGCTCTGTGGTTGGGAGTGTGGAAGGAAGGCAGCTGAAAGCGTTGGCTCCTCTGTTGGCCTGCGACAAGCTCAGGCCTTACCCACTTGTCCAGCTTGTTCTCTGTATTCTCATGCGCTTAAAAACTGGCTTAGATTCAGGGAGTGACGGGACTTGCTGTGCAGCAGAGGCTCTACGGCCTGAAGAGCCAGTTGGCACAATGATATGTGGTTCCTAACTTGTAAGGATTTTGTTTGTGAGCTTTGAGTTTATAGAGTGGGGAAAGGGTACTGATGCAGCCATTGTGTTTTTTCATGTCAGAACATTGTTTTGAGACATGGCAGCAGTGCTTTTTAGGAAACAGATGGTGAGGCCAGGCATAGTGGCGCATGCCTTTAATTCCAGCACTTGGGAGGCAGAGGCAGGCAAATTGCTGTGAGTTTGAGTCCAGCCTGGTCTACAAAGCCAGTCTAGGACAGTCAAGGCTACACAGAGAAACCCTGTCTTTAAAAACAAAAACAAAAACAAAAAAAAAAAAGAAAGAAAGAAAGAAAAAAAGAAAGAAAGAAAGAAAGAAAGAAAGAAAGAAAGAAAGAAAAAAGAAGCCACAGGCTGAGGCTAGTGTTCGGAATTCATGTTGTGGTGGGCTGGGCTGAGAGGGGGCCTTTGGTGGGTTACACATGCACAGTACATCTTCCATTTAGTATTTTTACCTGTGAGACTTAAGTCTATGGCAAGTTGGGAGCATCTGTCATGTCCTCCCAGACAGTTTTGGGGCTTATACTTCATCCACACTGGTGTGGATTAGTATACAAGCTTCCTAGAGAGTGTACTTCCTGCTGTTGTCAGCTGGCTGCCTGCATGTCATTTGTGACATTGATGACCCACTTCCTTCTTGCAGACCTTCATGTATAATGAACTCTACATCTACAGTATCAGAAAGGACACCTGGACAAAAGTTGACATCCCTGGCCCGCCTCCAAGGCGCTGTGCTCATCAGGTAAGGCCAGAACTGACCATCACAGAGTCATCTACAGATGAAAGGCTGTCTCCTGCATCCCTGCTGCATCCTCTGGGGCTAGCTAGTCTTGAACTCATGACTTTAAGCCTTCTGCATGCTGGAATGAGAGGCAGGAGCCACCAGCCTGGGTTCTGATGTTTTCCATGGACTCCCTGCTCCAAATGATGTGCTGCTTGAATGCAGCGCTTCATGTCGACACAGCACCTGTTGGGTTAGAGCATCCTGTGTGCCCCTGCTTGGGCAGGTGCTGACCACAGCAATGGTGGAGTGTTCAGGAGTGGCTCAGATGGTGGAGGAAGGGAATTATTTTGGGTAAGTTATATGTTTTAAGCTCAAGTTAGCTCTTTTTGCAAATACAGGAGAGTGTGAGAGCCGCTCTGCCTCTCAGGAAAGCTGCTCCCAGTGTCAGGTGTTCCTGAGCTCTGTAACACCCCCCCCCCCCCCCATCCAACACTAACAGTTTGCTCTCCTTTCCCTGGAGGAGGGTGGGTGTGGACACTAGGGACAGCTCTTCTGTGTTGACTCTGGAGCCAACCCTTCATTTGATTGTTTGCCCAAAGTAATACAAGGGTGCACTTAAAGTATGTTTTCTCATTGTGCTGGTTGATTTTGTCAACTCTGCAGACCTTAAGTCATCTGGAAAGAGGAAGCCTCAGCTGGGGAACTGCCTCCATCAGACTGTCCTGTGGACACATCTGTGGGGCATTGTCTTGATAATGATTGTCAGCTGGGGAACTGCCTCCATCAGACTGTCCTGTGGACACAATTGGGGTCATTGTCTTGATTAATGATTGATGTGGGAGTGTTCAAATCACTCTGGCTGGTGTTGGTCCTGAGCAGGTGGTCCTGTGTCATACAAGAAAGCAAGCTGGGCTAGTCCATGGGGAGAAAGACAGTAAGCAGCCTTCCTCCATGGCTTTTGTTTTGGTTCCTTCCTCCAGGTTCCTGCCCTGGCTGTCCTCAGTGATGTATAAAGTACGAGCTGAAATAAACTCTTTCCTCTCCAAGTTGTTTTGCTCTGTATATCTGTGTTAGGGTGTGGGATTCCCTCGAACAGGAGTTATAGTTGTGAGCTGCCATGTGGGCGCTGGGAATTGAACCTGGGTCCTCTGGAAGAGCAGCCAGTGCTCTTAACCGTTGAGCCATCTCTCCAGCCCCAGTCTTTCTCCCGCCCACCCCAAGACAGGGTCTCTGTAGCCTTGGCTGTCCTAGACTCACTTTGTAGACCAGGCTAGCCTCAAACTCACAGCGATCCACCTGCCTCTGTCTCCCAAGTGCTGGGATTAAAGGAGTGTGCCACCACGCCCAGCTGCCCCAATCTTTTTTATTGAGACAGTTTCTTACTGAACTTGGGTCTTGGTGATTGGTTAGTAAGACTGGCCAGCTGGCCAGTAATCCCAAGAATTCTATTCCTGCCTCTTCAGCATTAGGATTACAAGCAAAGGCCACCATGTCCAGCTACTTTGTTTGTCTTTTTTTAGATGTGTGTTCTAGGGGAGTGAGCTCAGGTCCTCAAGCTAGCACAAGCAGCACTTTACCACCGAGTCATCGCTCCAGCCTATTACTGTTTATTTTTAATGTGTACATACATGAAAACCTATGGGTGCTGTTTTGTATAAATGGTGAATGGAAAGTATATACCCCTGGGTTTGCTTTCATGGTGCCCTTTGGCAACAAGCTCCGCTTTCTCATGTGTGTTCTGGGATGTGCACAATAAGTCCTTTTACCTGCTGAGCCCTCTCCCTGACCCTTGAACTTCTGTTTTTCCTGGGCAACGAGGATCACTAAGTGACCAAGTTCTTTCTGTATTTACATCTTGGTCTCTGTAGTGAGATCCAAGCCACTGAGGGCTGTATAGTGTGACCACTGAAAAGAAAAGAAACTGGGTAGAGGCTGCTAAGGAATGGGTTCCTGAACCATCTCTCCCCAGTTTCAAAAGCTCCTTGAAAGATGGTAGAGAAGTCCCGCAGGGTTAAACAACTCCGCATTAAACCCCAAGTGGAAAACTGGTTCCTTGGGTTTCTGTGTTATTTTTGTTTTGTTTTTCTTTCAAATATGGAGTTAATAGATTCCCCCACCCCTATTTGTAGATGTAGGACTGCCATCTGTAGTGTCCCTGGCTGATATAAGAACATCACCACCAAGGTGTCTTTCTGCCCATTGCGGGCATGTGTGTATGTATATATTTTTTAAAACTGTATTTCAAGTGCACTGGTGTTTTGCTTGCATGCTTGTCTGTGTGAGGGAGTTGAATGTCCTGGAACTGAAGTTACAGACAGGTGTGAGCTGCCATGTGGGTGCTGGGAATTGAACCCGTGTCCTCTGGAAGAGCAGCCAGTGCTCTTACTACTGAGCCATCTCTAGCTCTGAATATGCTTTGTTTTTGTTTGTTCGTTTGTTTTCTTGAGACAGGGTTACTCTGTGTAGCTCTGACTGTCCTGGACTCAATCTGTAGACCAGGCTGACTTCAAACTCATCAATGTCCACCTGCCTCTGCCTCCTGAGTGCTGAGATTAAAGGTGTGCGCCACCACTGTCCAGCATATGTATGTTTTTAGCATGGCACTCATTTGGAGGTCTGAGGACAGCGCTTTGGGGGAGTCAGTTCTCTCCTTTCAGCATGTGACTTCCAGCGATTAAACTCAGGTCATTAGGTTTGGTGGCAAGCACATTTACCTACTGAGCCACTGCACTAAATGCTACTTTTCCTTTTCCATAATTTTGAGTCTTGATGGTTTTCTTTGTTCCACTCTTCTAGCTCCTTTGGTGAAGACAGGGTTTCCCTGTGTAGCTTTGGCTGTCCTGGACTCACTTTGTAGACTAGGCTGGGCTCGAACTCACAGCGACCCACCTGCCTCCCAAGTGCTGGGGTTAACTCTTATTTCTTCTTACCAGAGGCTTTTAAAGCTGCACATTCCCTCCAGATGTGGCTAGTTCTGTCCTGCGTACTTTGTGCTTTGTGTTTTCAGATCATTGGAGTGAACATAGAGCATTCTGATGACTTTAGATACGTTATTTGTCTTTTGGGTTACAGAATTTAGCAGCTATTTAGTCTACAAATACTTTGCAATTTTTTGCAAAGTCTCATTCCATTGCAAGGAAGCCTTCCTGACTCAGACTATGTGAGGGTTCCCCTGTGACCTGTGTGATCTTTGTGACCTATGCCCTCCGGCTGCATTGCCTGACCAGCCTTCGGTTCTTCCATGAACTCACTGATGTATCCCTGATGACCTGGGTCTCAAGTTTCCTGCCTGTGCTTAGTGTAGCACTTCCCCTTGGTACTTGGGTTTATATGATGGACCCTAACATCCTCCCCAGCCTCTTAATGCATGCTTAAAGTTAAGAACTGTGCTCTAGGGGCTGGAGAGATGGCTCAGTGGGTAAGAGCACAGGCTGTTCTTTCAGAGGACCTAAATTCAATTCCCAGCAACCACATGTGGCTCACAGTCCTGAGAGTGTCTGACTTGAGGAGGACTTGGTGTGAGCATGGATAGATGCTTAAAGGAGAAGCTGTGCTTTCCATGAAATGTGTCCATCCCCACTCCCTAGAGGCCCCAGTTCCTGACTATAAAGCCAGTCAGGAATGCCTCAGGAGTAGCTGTACAGAAGGTGACAAGGCACCTCACAGGCTGCCACTCTGTGTTCTGTCTGTGGCTGAGAGGCACAGTGCTGAGCCTGGCAGTGCTTTGCTGCGTTGTGGACCTTGGTCTTGCTCTGGGTCTGGTAAGAGTCCCATGGCCTGTCTTGCCCAGCTTGCTTCTCAGATTGCAGGCCTGGGGCCTGGTTGGGAGAGTAGACACTTCCTGCAGAGGGAACCTGAAGGCCCTGCCTTCGCTGCTTTTGTCAACCGTTCCTAGTCTTAAAGTCTATTTGTGCTACCATAGATAACACAATGCCATGTCAGAGTAGGCTGGGAGGCAAAGACCTAGTGTCCAGGTACCACCGTCTTAGTGTAGGGCGTTGTGGGCAGGTGTGCACATTTTGCTGTTCTAGCATTCAGGAAGTAGAGGTAGGAAGAGCAGAAGCTCAGGGCAGTCCTTGACTACATAATGAGTTTGAGGCTAGCCTGGGCTATATGAGGCTTTGTTTTTATTTTTAAAAAGTCAGGTTTGCAGAGGATGTTCAGACAAATAGCAGGCCTTACCTTTAGATCTTTACAAATAAACATTAATGTTCTACAGACACTTCATGCCAATGTTCATTATCCTTTGCAAAGTATGGAGATGCCCAGGAATAGGTTAAGTGGGCAGAAACAGACTGGGGAAGTGGCTCTCTTGTTGCCTAAGTGTGAGGACCTGAGTTAGGACTCCAGCAGCCATGTAAAAACATGGGCATGGTTGCACACACCCCCGTAATTCCAGCACTGGCAGGGGTAGAGACGGGAGGGCTTCTGGAGCTTGTACACCAGCCTAGTCCAGGCTCAAAAACCTCGTCCTGAGGAGAATAAGGGAGAGAGTGATAGAACAGGGGACTCAGCAGCCTCTTCCTACCTCAGCACCAACACATCGGCTGACATATGTATCCCCTTGTACATCTACCTCACACAGCTGCATAAATTTCACATTCATGTCCACATATCTCACATTCACACATATGCATATGCTTTCTTTACACATACACCATGTACCTCTCACATCCATACACATGCATATGCCCTACACATGCATATGCCCTACACATGCATGTGCGTACACCTTACACTGACACACATGTATGTACAATCTCAATACACTCACACACATGTGCATACACCTCATACACTCATACATGTATGCATACATCTCACACAGTATGTGCCTTATGTACATGTCCACATACCTCAGTCCACACATGTGCATATCTGTACACACACACATGTATGTCACATTCTCACACACATGTGCATATACATCACACAGTTGCATATTCCTTACATACAACTCACACATGTGTTTACACCTCACACTCACACGTGCATATACCTCACATACACCTATACATAACTAACAGTAAAACAGTGCCAAAATGCGTCCTTGTAATTATTTTATAGACAATAGTGATATTTGCTCATTGATAGCATGTGAAGTTGTTGTAACTGCTCATTTAATGGGACAGGGTGTTGTTTGGATATAAGTAGATGTTTGTCTTACAGTTTAGGGAAACATGGGTGTGTTAGGTCTTTGAGTATAATTAATATGCCTGGGAAAGTCTGTTCGAGAAGCTTCCCCTTGGAGGCAGGAGACAATGGCTGAGGGAGTCCCTGAGATTCTGGGTGGGTGGTGCTGATGCTGCTGGCCATGCTCAGGCCAGCTGTGCTGTCTTGTGACTCACCTAATCTGTGTGCCTTGTCTAACAGGCTGTGGTGGTACCACAGGGTGGCGGGCAGCTGTGGATCTTCGGTGGAGAGTTTGCATCTCCTGATGGCGAACAGTTCTACCACTACAAGGACCTCTGGGTCCTGCACTTGGCCACCAAGACCTGGGAACAGATTCGGTAAGATTCTGGGTAGGAGCTTGAGTCCTGACCTCAGCTTGTGTTCCTGACTGAGTTTGAGTTGTGGGTGGGACAGGGAGGCTGCAGAGTGTTGGCCTGTGTGGTGGGAAGAGGGCTTTGGTGAAGGCGTTGTTTGGGGCGGTGAGCAGTGCGCACTGTGTCGGCCTGAGTCACCCCCATGGTGCAGCTTCTCTGGGGTTTAGGCCTGCTGCAAACAAAGCTGATCCTGATAGAGGTCTGTCATGCTAGGGCCAGGAAATGGCCCTGTGTCTGACAGGTGGAGATGGGAGGGCTGGTCAGGGGAGGGGGAGCCTCCATGGTTCTCAGGAGAGCCAGGCTTGCAGTGCTGGTCCCTGAGGCTCCCCTCTGCTGTGCGCTACCACCGCATCTGCGCTGTTTTACTGTGTCTGAATGAATTGCTGTGATGAGGGACCTGGCACAGTGGCTGGTCACCAGCAGACGTCCTGACTTCTTCCTCTCTGGGTGCTGCCAAGCCTTGTTGGCAGAAATGTGTGTGCTACAGTGTAAGATACTGTCCTTTCTGCAGTAAACCAGAATTAGGCAGGGACCAGGACTCACACTGGAAGGGGTTGGCTGTCACTGGAGGCCATGTTCAGGTGCCTATAACTCCTGATCCTCCTGCCCTGCCTGCTGCTCTACAGTTTCGTGCCACTCACTACCCAGAACTCAGCTGCCGTTCATAACCCTCAGTTTCTGCTACAGACTCGCAGCAGGTGCCTGGCTAGGTGCTTATTCATGTGCTTCATGCTTTTGTTTTTTGTCCACATCACCAATAGAGGAGCCTCTGCCGATAGTTTCAGGCTCAGTGTGGCCTCAGGCTTTATCAGGGAGAGTGTGCAGGATGTGCTTTGAGTCACTTGCCTCCTCTCTAGATGTAATGGGTGTTTTCAAGTCATTCTTTAGGAAGCCCAGAGTCCTCAGTGAAATGTGCATTGTAGATACATGTAGAGCCAGGTCAAATGTGCACCACAGCTTTCTTCCCCAGTATCTACAAGACTGCTCCTGTTGAGGTTAGCTGAACCAGTCTCCTTGATCCAGCTGTCAGCACAAAGCCTGCTTCCCTGCTTCCCTCTCACTCAGCTGTGTGCAGTAGCCCCGCCTCCCTGCTTCCCTCTACTTAACAAGCACTCTGAGCTGCCAGAGCCTGGGGTTTCTCCATCATAGATCCCAGTCCCAGCCTTTTCTGTGTGTCTGTGTCTGTTCTTCTGCCTTCCCAGTCAGATCTGTCCTTGGAGGAAGTCAGGGGTGAGCACTGTCCAGCCTTGCCCTGGTGTGTGCATGCCTAGCAGTTGCTTTCAGTCTCTAACCAGCGTCACTGTGTCAGGGGTCTGTGATGTCACACCCCTTGTGTTGATTCGAGCCTGACTCAGTGTACAGCCCCTGATGAAGTGCAAAAGAACAGTGTGTTTGAGGACCTCAGTGGAAGTGCCCATGTCTCTACTTAGCTTTAGACCAGCCTGGCCTCAAACTCATGGAGATCTGCCTGCTTAAAGGTGAGCACCACCACTGCCCAGCTTCTGTCATTTTCAAATTGATGTAAAGAAAAGGAAAGGCCCTCCAGCCAGAGTGGGCACGGTTCACCTCTTTGCCGTTTCTAGGGTATGCTTGTCCTGGACAGTGCATTTGATTTTAGTGCATATTTTGAATCCTTTGGGGAGTAAGTTTCACAGTCAAGGGAATTGAGGTTGAGAAAGATTGATACCAAGAAAGGAACCAATGGCCTGGGTGACATCTGAAAAAAGATGATGCCATTTTAAAAATAAGATAAAAGTTTTGTTTCTTTTATGTGTGGGTGTTTTGCTTGTGTTTGTGTCTGGGCACCATGTGGGTAGCTAGTGCCTGAGGAGGCCAGAAGAAGGCATCAGGTCCCCTAGGACTGGAGCTACAATTGTGTGGTGCATGTAGGTGACAGGTTTCAGACTCACACGTGCTCTTAACCAGCAAGCCATTTCTCTACCCCGAAGTGCCTTTCTCAAAGGTTGCCTTTAGAGCCGCCTCCAATCCCAGCATGGGTTCTATGATGGAGAGTCCAGCCACAAAGCCCAGGAGATTTCCAGTCGCTCAGTCTATGTCTGGTCATGTGAGAAGCCTGTGTGCCCTGTACCTGCTCCCTCTGTTCACCAAGCCTCTGCTTGGCTTTGGACCCATCTAGTGGCTTGTTCCTGAGCACAGTCTTTCTCTGTGCACTGGTTCTGAGAGGCTGGACTCTAGTGCCTGTGGCAGGAGTTTGTTTGCTACTGTAAAATATTTCACTATGTGAACGTGTTCTGTTCCTTCAGCCCAGCTGTGGCAGGCAGAGGCTTACACTGCATTACGCGAGTGCGTGCCTCTTTGGCTCTAGCTTGGCTGGCAAGCATATTCCTGCTCCAGTTCTAGTTGGCACTACCCAGCAGCCTTAGTGCATGTCTCCGTAGCTGTTGACAGTCACTGGACACTCATACAGAAAGTCACTCATGTCATAGCAGTT
This sequence comes from Acomys percivali, assembly GCA_907169655.1. NCBI lineage: Eukaryota > Metazoa > Chordata > Mammalia > Rodentia > Muridae > Acomys > Acomys percivali. The sequence continues at coordinate 6,575,423 of OU015753.1, forward strand.
GAAGTCTAGAGGAGAAACAGCACTGCTGACTCCTAGGGACAATCTCCATTGTCAGAGGAGCCTGGCAGAGCATCAGTGCTGGCCACACACCTTTGATCCTAGCACTCGGAAGACAGAGGCAGAGACAGGTGAATCTCTGTGAGTTTGAGATCAGCCTGGTCTAAAGAGTTCCAGGACAGCTACAGCTACAGAGAAACCCTGTCTCAAGAAACAACAACATAATCCCTCACAGATGTACTCCACAGCTTGGGTTTTAGTTAACTCCAGGTGCAGTCAAGTTGATAGCCAAGAGCAGCCCCCACAGCGCCCAAGCATGAGAATCTTGAGTGCAGACCCCACCACTCACATAAAAGCCAGGCACGGTGCATGCATTGCAGACAGGAGAGTCCTGGGGCCTGCCGTCCAGCAGGGGCACTGAAACAGCGAGTCCTGTCCAGAGGACACTGTCTCCGTAGAAGAACGGGTAATGAGGAAGATGCCTTTGTTTTCCACGTGTGCACACAAAGGCTCAAGTACACACATGTGCAACACTCCCACACACACACACACCCATAAAGTGTATAATTGAGCGGTTCTTAGCACGTTCACTTGTACAAAGCAATAGTGTTCTCTCAGTCTAAAGAAACCCCTCCATTCCTCAGTCCCCCAGTCTCCACTTTGAGTTTGCCTCTTGTGGCTGTGGATGGGATTCTGAAATACTGTGGTGTTAGTGTGCTGCAGAGAGGCACCATGGTTGCGGCAACTCTGATGAAGGACACTGTTTAATTTAGGCTGGCTGACAGTTGCAGGGTTAGTCCATTACCATCATGGCAGAAAGCATGGCAGCGTGCAGGCAGACATGGCGCTGGAGGAGTTCTACATCTTGATCCAAAATTAGGGCAGGAGGAGGCTGGAATTCCAGACTGGGTGGAGCTTAAGCCTAGGTACCCCACAGCAACCAGGCCACAACTACTCCAACAAAGCCACACCTCCTAAGTGCCACTCCCTATGGGCTAAGCATTCAAACACATGAGTCCATGTGGCCAAACCTACTCAAACCACCATACGTGGCCTTTAGTGTCTGGCTGTTTATTCAGCGTGAGATTTTCAAGTTCACCATGTTGTAGTTTGTGCCAGTGTTTCATTCCACAGACCAGTGATCCATTCATCTGTTGGCAGACATTTGAGTTATTTCTACACTTTTATTGACATTAAATTTCATATGCCTTCAGTATATAATGAAGAAAAGTTAGTGAAAAGAGTGTCTGGTCTGAGTGTGCTGTTTGAGCAGGGAGCCAGTGTTTAGTCTGTACTCGTTACCGGGAGCAGAAGCATGCTTAGGCCACTATGGAGGAGGGGCTGGCTGCAGCCTGCATTGTGGTGACGATGGCGGGTCTCAGAGTCCTGGTGTTACATGGCTTTGCCTGAGAAGTCTGTTTCTTTTCCCCCTGTAGAGAGGGCAGCAACAGGCTGGATAGTCTAAGTCTAGCTTGGCTAACTGGTGCACTTGCTGAAGTTACTTCAAGAGTACTAACACCAGTTATACCATGGAGACATTGTCCTTTGGAGCAGCTTGGGTCTAAAGACCCTGTTCCCGGGAATGGAGGGCCTGGGACCCCTTTTACGGTGGCTGGCAGGCTGGGTGCCCGAAGACCTGCCTACCTCTTGGCTCTGTAGCAGTGTGAGGTTTTCTGAAGAGTGGTGCCTGAGAACCTAACAGAGCATTCAGATATGGACCCATGCTGCATCACTGAGTGCCAGGAAGGAGCAGGTGCCATGCAGGTAAAGTGGCTAACCTGCAGGAGCGCTAAAGGGTGGTCTGGGGTGAGAGGGGGGCTTCTGACCTGACCCGACTTCCCTCAGGCAAACAGCCGAGTGTGGGGGGTGTCTGCATGCGGAAAGTGCTCTGTGAGAGAGAGGGTATGCTGCCATGCTGTGACTACACCATGGGAGAGGGCAGTGTTTCTATTCATTGATGGGCACTGTGACCTTGAACTCAGAGTTGCAGTAGACTTGAGCCCTTTGCTGAGCTTGGCATGGCCTTGGACAGTGGGTACTGTTGAGTATGAGCATGACCATAACTCAACACAAGTGTCAAGTGCTCTGGCATCTGAGTCATGGACATTCTCTCTGAACATCCCACAGTGGCTGGGTGGTGGAGTTGGTGATGCTGGCTGGCAGCACGCCCTGTGGGAATACCATTCCGCACATAGCCCAGAAGAGCTAAGAGCCTGGCACCCACACCATTGCGTTTGTGTCTTTGTGCTATGCATAGGCTTCTGGATGAGTGGGGCAGGCTAATTTTTTTAACTCCATATTTAAGATTGACAGCAATCAAAGAGCCTATTGGAGTTTGGGATATAAACGGGCTCTTGAGAAGGTAGCTTTATTTTTCTAGAAGGGTGCATGGAACCTTTGAAGCTGTTAGGGGCCAGGCCTAAACCTCCATGGTTCTTGGGTCATACATAGCTAGCTTGACAGTGTCCTTGACAATGTCACTGGTAGCACTGGGAATGCCCAGTCTCTTTCATGTGTGTCCTGTAGTAGAACTAGGTGTGTGAGTGCGTGGCTCCAGGTGTACAGTGAGCACCTTCTCCAGACTCCTCACTTGATGGGGAGCTCGGCCTCCAGACACAACAGTCAGCTTCTTTCTTGTACTTGTGGCTGCAGAACATGGCTGTGCTGTCCATTCACCCCTGGGGTGTGGCCAATAAGGCCTTTTCCTCATGTGCACATTCAAGGCCCCCTCTGCAGCCTGGTCCAGAGGCTCCTCTTGGTCTCAGGAAGCCTGCATGCTGTGTGTTGCTGTGCCCCAGATTGGCTCTTCTGAGCCTGGAAACTGATGTTTGCTTTTTTTGTTTGTTTGTTTTTTGAGACAGGGTTTCTCTGTGTAGCCCTGGCTATCCTGGAACTTCCTCTGTAGACCAGGCTGGCCTCGAACCCACAGGGATCAGCCTGCCTCTGCCTCCTGAGTGCTGAGATTAAAGCTGTGGGCCACCATGCCTGGCTTCCTTTATGTTTTTTAATAGTGTGTTTTGAAGTTATTTATTTGACAGAATCCAACCTATTATATTTACCTAAAAGACATTTATTCCAAGTCAGAGATTGATTTCTGCTATTTTGGAAGGTCTTTCTATCTGGGAACTGAACCTAGGCTCTTACACATGCCTGGGAGGTGACCTTGCCCCTCAGAAGTGCTATAGCACCAGGCAGGATTGTCAGGCTGATTCTGGTCATTTGAAGAGATAATGAAAGGAACTTACTAAGTGCACTGAAAATGGAAATCACGGGCTGAACATGAGCCTTTGTGGTCCAGAGCACAGGTTGCTCTTCCAGAGGACCAGGGTTCAATTCCCAGCACCCGCACCCACATGGCTGCTTTTCTGTAACTCCAGTCTCAAGGAATCTGATGTCCTCTTCTGGCTTCTGGGCACCCACATAGTACACAAACCCACATGTGAGCTAAACACCCACACACATAAAATACAAATAAATATTAAAAAATAAATCAACAGATTAATCTTTTTAAAAAACCCACAGAAATATTTAATGTTTTTTTTTTTTAACTCCTCTTCATTTTAGATCAACAGGAGGTCCCTCAGGTCGGAGTGGGCATCGGATGGTGGCCTGGAAGCGACAGTTAATTCTTTTTGGTGGCTTTCATGAAAGCACAAGGTTGGTACAGCAGATTGGGTTTCTTCTGGAGCACAGGGTAGAGGTTGCATGGGCCAGACATTCTGGTTATGCACAGAAACATTGTCCGATCACTAACTTCCTGGGCACACAGCTTAGCAGCCACATAAAGCAGTGAGGAAATCATGGGTTTGTCCTTACATGATGTCAGATCCTACTGTGTGCTGCAGATTGCTGGTCACCGTTTCACAGTGGGCTTTGTTTGGCTGGTTGGTTTTTTGGCTGTCATTTTAAAATTAGAACTTTTTTCAAAACTTAGTTATTTTATCTAAGACTCTTTAAGGGGCCAGAGACCTGGCTCACTTGGTAAGAGCACTTGCTGCTCCTCCAGGAGACCTGAGCTCGGCTCCCAGCACTCATGTCTAGTGGCTCATAGCTGCCTGGAACTTCACCTTGAGGGTGTCTAATGCCCTCGAGAGCTCCTGTGTGCCCACACAGACATACACACATGAGTGAAAAAAAAAGTCTTTTTAAAATACAAACCTATTTAGGAAGTAGACAAAATGGCAGCCCTACAGTGAATGCAGTCACCATCTGTATTAAATTAGCTTGACTTTTAAATGCCAGCACTCTGCGTTTTCCTTGAGACAGTTGTTCTCTGTCTTCTTCACTTCAGAGCAGACTTTTTTCTTTTCTTTTCTTTTTTTGGGGGGGGGGTTGTTTTGTATTTTTTGGTTTTTTGAGAAAAGATTTCTCTGTATGGCCCTGGCTGTCCTAGACTCACGTTGTAGACCAGGCTGGCCTCGAACTCACAGCAGTCTGTCTGCCTCTGCCTCCCAAATGCTGGGATTAAAGGCGTGCACCACCACGCCCTGCACAGACCTTTTTCTTTTACTGAAAGTTGTAGTTTGAAACCTGTGAAGACTGGATTCTTCTAGAATCCTGGAGTCTCCCATCCTCCGTGTGCTCTTCCAGAGAGCTTGTGAGTTTGAGGGGCAGCCAGCCCTTTGCCAGCTCTTAAACTACAGCCTTTAGGGCTCACAGTGGCTTTAAAGCCCCTGGCTTGGATTATTCAGCTGCACAGTGTGGAGTAATGGCTGTCCCACCCTACAGTCGCTCTGCTTTGTGAAGTTTAGCTCTTCTCACAGCTGGAGGGCAGTGTCTTTTCTATGGCAACCACCCAGAATGGCGAGCCTCCCTATTTTGTTTTCAAGAGCCCTCTCTGCTGAGTGAGCATCATTAGGTGGAACTTCCCTGTCCGGCTTGGGTGGTGGGTGTGAAGGCGCTGTCTCTGTCCTGTGGCTCAAGGGGTGCTCTGTCCTGCCCATCCCTGCCTTAGTTCTTCCCAAGCTGTCAGTCTTCCGTCCTGTGGTCAGTTAGACTCGCTGTCAGTCCTTAGCTGGAACATACCTCTTGAGCAGGGCAGTTGCACTGGGGTAGGAAATGGACAGCTTTCATGTACACTGCCCTGTGACTGTGGCCGGAGTTGCTTTTGATTTTTTTGTAAATTCAGGATCTGCTGCCCTTTGTTTGGCTTTAGACTTGGAGAGGTGACTGAATGAAACATCAGTTTGCCTTCTGCCTTTTCCTGTCATCTCTGTAGTGACCTGTGCCCTTTTCTCTTACCAGGGACTACATTTACTACAGTGATGTGTACACTTTCAGCCTGGATACCTTCCTGTGGAGCAAGCTGTCTCCTTCAGGCCCTGGGCCCACGCCCAGGTCAGGCTGTCTGATGGCTGTCACCCCCCAGGGCAGCATAGCCATCTATGGGGGTTACTCCAAACAGGTAAGGGCTGCAGTGCTGGGCAGTAAGAGGAGCTCCTGCCTAGTGCGTTGGTATGCTTCTGTGCCTCTGTAAAATAGGGAGTCTTGTTTGTTTTTGTTTTTTGAGACAAGGTTTCTCTGTGTACTTTTGGCTGTCCTGGAACTCATTCTGTAGACCAGGCTGGCCTCAAACTCACAGAGATCAGTCTGCCTCTGCCTCCTGAGTGCTGGGATTAAAGATGTGTGTTGCTACTGCCTGGCTAGAGATGGGTGCGTGCATCAGAGGTTAAATCAGGCATCCTTCTCAGTTGCTCTCCACCACATTGTTTTGAGACAGTCTCTCATGGGGCATAGAGCTTGCCAGTTGGTTGGGCCTCTTCTGTCTCCCAGTACTGGGACTATAGACACCATCTGCCAAGCCCTGACTGCTTGTATGTGTGTGCTGAGGTTGCCGGCTTAGGTCATGTCAAGCCAACCTCCAAAGAGTACTGCTGTGTGAGCAGTCTGTATTTATTCTGTAGATGTCATAACGACTGCAGTGTTCCCAAGCCAGATCTCAGGAGTCTCTTGCTGCCTTATGGACTGCGTGTGTCTGCAGGTGCTGGCTTATGGAGTGCGTGTGTCTGCAGGTGCTGGCGACACACTTGCCCTGCTCCTCGTTGGTACCTTGCCAGTCCTGACATTGCCATAAATTAGAGATAGGCATACTGTCTCATTTTCTTTAAAATCCTTTATGTGGGCTGGAGAGATGGCTCAGAGGTTAAGAGCAGTGGCTGCTCTTCCAGAGGACCCGAGTTCTATTCTCAGCAACCACATGGTGGCTCACAACCATCTGTAATGAGATCTGGGGCCCTCTTCTGTCATGCAGGCAGAGCACTGTATACATAATAAATAAATAAATAAATAAATCTTTTAAAATAAAATCTTGTATGTTCCAAAAATTCTCAAATACATAGTTAACCTGAACTTTTTAAGTGAATGCCTGCATGCTGTGTTTTAGCATATTTGTGTGATCATGTGTTCACACATCTGTGTCTGTGTCCCTGTCTTTTGTGTAGTTCTTTTGTATAGTTGAAAGACAAGTGCAAGTGCAGGGTTCTCTCCAAGTGTGAGTGAGTATGCATGTGCATTTGGTGTGTCCTTGGAGTGAGTGTGGGGAGTCAGTATTGACTGTCACAGGACAGTCAGTGAACACACCCAGCTGTGGCACTCATATAGTATGGCCGTTCTTCCTGCCAGGCCCCCACAGAGTCCTTTCTGCCTTATTAGCGCTTGTATTCTTCACTTTCAGTTCATTGCTTTTCTTTTTTTAATTTAAGAATATCTTTTATTTATTGTTTTGACAACTTCGTATGTTTTCAATGAATCTAGATTATGTCCCACCAAGCTCCTCCAGATCCCCAGCTCATTCTCGCTGATGGCTCCCAGCGTGCCCCTCTGCTTTAATGCACTCCCTTTTCCTTTCTCCCAAGACAGGGCTTCTCTAACTGCTCTGGCTGGCCTTGAACTCCATTTGTAGACCAGGCTGGCCTGGAGCTCAAAGAGATCCGCCTGCCTCTGCCTCCCAAGCGTTGGGATTAAAGGCGTGCGCCACCACACCCGGCTCCAGTAGTGGGTTTCTGTAAAGGATTTCTTGTACCCTGAGTTTTGGCTAAGCCACATTTGTCCCCTCCTCTCCCTGTACCTTCTGCAGCCATGCTTAAACGTTGTCACCCTGCTGTTCTCCCACCCCTCCTTTCACGCCCTGGCTTCCTTGAGAAGCTCTGAGCACTGCAGGTGGAGTTCCCATACCTGCAGGTAGCGTTCTTGTGAATTTATTCTCAGCAGTTGAGTGCACTCCTGGTACACATCAAGCCTCAGTGGATGAGCACGCCCAGTAGTGCTGTGGTACACGTGGCCGCCCTTTTTCTGATAGTGTAGTAAGATACTACAGACTGGGGACTTATAAAGAAAAGAGATTATTTGTTTCAGCCCTCCCAGACGTTGAAGGCACACTTGGCTATAAAATAGGCTCAGAGGCTGAAAATCCAGGATTGGACATGTGCGATTCATGGCAGATAGGGGAGAGCTCAGAGGCTGGAGGTCAGACTTGCACAAAAACACCCCAAGACCAGCACTTGGTCTCTAGGGACAGTGCCCCCTGGTGCCCCTGACCTTCTACCTGCCATTCCTGCCACACCCTGGACAGCACAGATGGAAAGGAGCAGGGCTGACAGGCCCGAGCTTCGGCAGCCTGCAGGACATGTGGGCCTGAGTGGCACTCTGGCGGAGAAGCAGCAGAAGGGAAAATGAGGAATGCGTGGACTGGTTGGTCCCCTGCTCAGTGTAGCTTCTGCATGCACCTGGGCGGAACACGCAGCAGCAGCTGCCAGAACAGGGGTTCTGTGCGGCCTCTCAGCCTTTCTGTAAATGCAAAGATACAACAGCAGGTGAAGAACATAGTACCAGGAAGACACTTAAGTGGACTGAGTCTTCCTCAGGGTGAGCATCTTGCCAGGCAGCTGTCTGGGCCCTAGGATGCCGACTAGGCAGTGTGTGTGTGCCATGCCCTCAGGGCCAACAGCAGCCAGTCAGCATCACTGTTTGAAGCTCAGGGCCAAGGTCCTGGTTCTGTGGGTTTGAAGGCTCCAGGAGGTCTGTAAGTTGTAGTGGCATGCTTCTTTCTACACAGCGCCAATGCAGTTTGCCACCTGAAAGGTAGACAGCTCATAGGAGTTGGAGTGAATATGGCTGAAGTGTGCAAACCTGCGGATAAACAGGAATTCTGTGGCAGAGCACATTTCAGGTCATTGGCTTTTATGTTAGCTGTGCCTGGGCGCTCCATGGAGCTGCAGCAACTCAAGCACTGCTACAGCTGGGCTGGTCCTTAGAACTACTTTTTTTTCCCCCAGAGAGTCAAGAAAGATGTGGACAAAGGCACCCAGCACTCAGACATGTTCCTGCTGAAGCCGGAGGAAGGGGGAGAAGGTACTGCTGTCCCTTGAGACTGTGGCTGGGCTGTGTCCTTGCGGTGGGTTGCATTTAGCCCTTGGGCGGAAGCAAAGCCTGTGTGTCCCTGCTATCAAAGTGGGAACTGCACTGAGTTTCCTGTAGCCCATCTAGACCAAGGGCCAGACCACCTTTCTCTGAAGTGTTTGGGCCAAGGTACTTTGTGTGACATGCATGAGCCCTTGTGTGCTATGGAGCCCAGCAGGAGCCCAGGCCACTTAGTCATCTGTGTCATTCTCAGGTGTAGCTTTCATGCTCAGAGGTAAGGTTGGGGAGAGCACTTTTGGGAAGGGCCCTGTGCATGCATTCTCAGAGCCCCACGGCATGGAAACCATGTACAGCTAGATGTGCTGTGAGAGGTGAAAAGGAAGGGATTGCCGCCTTACTGTCCTTCCCTCCCAGTGCTACACACAGACGCTACTAGAATTTGGGATCCTGTTTTCTGGGCATGTGGCCTGGGCTTTGGGCCTGAGGCCAGCTCTGGTATAGGGCTGCTGCAGAGTTGACAGTGTGTTTTGCAGCCCTTGAGAACTTCTGCTGTGAGGTGAGGATAGTGCATGCACAGACACCCTCCCTCTTCTTCTCTAGCATTCTTCAAGTGAGGCCTCTGAACTGACTCGTCCACGAGCATTTCCTTGGTGGCTGCAGATGCTGCAGTGGTAGGAGCTGGGGAGGTCATTTGTCAGTGCTGTCAGGAACCTTAAACTTGGAGGCTAGACTGTGTGGCCCTAGCCTGTGTGCCCAGCAACTAGGCCCCATGAAAAGGGAGTTGTGTGTCAGGAGTGGCACACTCTGGTTGCACAGTGAAAGATGGTGGGCCATGGGGGCTGGAGAGATGGCTTAGTGGTTAAGAGCACCACTTGTTCTTCCAAAGGTTCTGAGTTCAATCCCCAGCAACCACATGGTGACTCACAGCCATCTGTAATGTGATCTGACGCCCTCTTCTGGCCTACAGGTATACACACAGGCAGAGCACTGTATACATAATAATGATAAGTAAATCTTAAAAGATGGTGGGCCTCACTCGCTCCCTGCCATGCTCTAGTCTCTGCCCTTCCCCATCGCACCTGTTGTTACGCTAAGTTGACTTGTGGCCAGAGTCCTCCCTGTTGGGGGAGGGGCGGCCTTGTTGGCCACTACCCAGTTGCATGGTCACCAGCACTTCTTAGTGAGGGATGGTCTCAGCTCTTTCTTCCAGAAGTAGTGGTAAGATGTTTTCCATCTGTCACACCAGGCCACATACCCAGCACTGTCAAGTGCATTTGGTACCTGTTGAGAAAACATAGAGTGAGAGGAGAGGTGGTGTAGCGCTGGACTGGGTGGGCTGCCTCAGGACCCCAGTGAGCTGTGTGTTTTAGCCCGTTATCTTCCTCCAGCAAGATGACACCTCCACACCTGTTCGTTCTGTCAGTGCCAGACTCCATTAGAAGGTGGGGTCTGGGCACAGGCGATACCACAGCTGAGCTGTGAGAAGGCTGGACCTTGACAGTTGTTGACTGGCATCTCCTCTTCCTCCATAGGGGACAAAATGAGGCTCCATGCTTAAACAGTTCAAATACTTGCAGGTACCCTCATCCCAGGTGCCAGGGTTCTGTGTCCTTGGTTGGCCCTTAGTGTCCCCCTTACATACCCTTCCTCTCTTTTCTCTCACAGGCAAATGGACCTGGACCCGGGTTAACCCTTCAGGGGTCAAGCCTACTGCAAGGTCTGGCTTTTCTGTGGCTGTGGCTCCAAATCATCAGATACTGGTCTTTGGGGGCGTGTGCGATGAGGAGGAGGAGGAGAGCCTGGAGGGCTTGTTCTTCAGTGACCTGTATGTCTACGATGCTGCCAGGAGTCGCTGGTTTGCAGCACAGCTGAAGGTAACCTAGGCTCCTGAATCTTCCAAATTGCCTGCCTGTCCCCTCCCCACTCTCCAGCCTGTTCCTTCCCTAGGGAAGCCCATGTAATCTACTGTGTGGGTGCTGGGTGAGTAGGCATGGGACCCCTTTTATTTTGTGGCCCCTGCTCCTTGATGTCAGCTACTACTCCCTAGCAGTTCTTGACCCAGAGCTGAGGTGCTGAGAGCATGCCAAATTTTCTGTGGCAGTTACAGGCTGTTACTTGTGTTCGTCCCTGGTTTCCAGTCACCTTTTCAACTGTTCCTGTCAGTGCAGCTGCCTAGTACTTGCCTGAAGCAGACGGACTAGCAGGTCCTGGAGGGCCCCAGGCAGCCCTGGCATCTGTTCAAGTAAACTGTTGTGAGTACTCACAGTACAGGAAGCACCCATACCCGCTGTGGGCTGAGCCTTGTGGAAAGGTCTCTGATAGAAAGCAGCCTTGCACGTTGGCCCCTGTGAGGAGCTTAGCCATGCAGTGTCTCTGACATTGTCAAGAGCACTGAACCCCAATGTGTATGTTAGCCTCATATTTTTAGATTCTTGGCCCTCAGGCCCCATGTGTTCTTCAGGAGCTGCTGTGAGAGACACCCACTTTAGCCTCAGGATGGAGTGGGGCTTGTGTCTAGAAGAGGGAGCTGACTCTGGTTGGCTGGAGGTAGTCATAGCTGGAATATTGTAATAGAGCTCAGCAAATGCCATCGTGCAAGCATAGCATTCTGCCCAATGACAGAGGCTACTGCAGAGCCACTCAGCTGTACCCTGCCAAGTGGCCAGGGAGACAAAGTATATGTCTTGTAGGAGGCCCCAGTGGCAGGGGACCTTTGATGTGCTGGTGTCTGAGGGCCCTACTCCTGGGCGTGGTCTTGAAGTATCAGTATGGAGTGCTGACCGTCTTGTCATCCAGTCCTGCTGTTGGCTAGGAGTGGCAGTCTGTGTCCCTTTTGTACATGACAATTGTGAAGACTAGCCTCGGACACACACCACCTACATGTTAGCCAGGCATCGTCCTACTGGGTGCTTTCCAGTGTGGGACTCAGGAATGACTGTCTCTCATTACAGTGTGGCTAGGAGTGTGTTCCTAGCCGGCCACCCCACTTCTGGAGTGTCTGCTGTCACGCTGCACTGCTCCACTCCTTCCCATAAGCCTTTGATTGGCATGTTAGAGGGTAGGCACTGTCCCTACCCTACAGTGCAGCTTGAGTTATGTTAACAGGGCCCTAAGTCGGAGAAGAAGAAACGGAGGCGGGGCAAAGTAGAGGAGCACGAAGGTGCCACTGAAGAGGACAACAGAGCGACCAGTGCCCCAGAGCCACTGGAGGTGATAAAAGAGGTGGTGGCCGAAGATGGGACAGTGATCACCATTAAACAAGTGCTTGCTCCCTCTGGGTTGGTGGTGCGACCCCAACCTAAGGCGGAAGACAGTGCTCCAGAGGCCAGCAGCACTGGGCAGGAGCCATGTCCACGCTCCAATGCCATGCTGGCTGTCAAGCATGGACTGCTCTATGTCTATGGTGGCATGTTTGAAGCTGGTGACCGCCAGGTGACCCTTAGTGACCTCTACTGCCTTGACCTTCATAAAATGGAAGAATGGAAAACCTTGGTGGAGATGGATCCAAGTAAGCTGGGTGGGCGAGGCCCCATATGGACTGAGAGTCTTCTGCAAGGAACCTTGCTGTTGACCCTGGGCCAGGTTTCCCTGAGGATAACCTGGCTATGGGGCTGGGACTCATCTGGCACATACCACCAATGTGTTGTAGGTGCTAGCAGGGGCAAAGTGAGTGCCAGCACAGCCACTGGTCATGGGTCAGGCTGCTGCGCATGCCTCTCATCTTCTGCGACAGTGTAGACCAGGCAGGACTGGCTGGCCCTTGGTGGCTGGCACTCTGGGGTGGTAGCTCTCTCCATCTTTGCTCTGAAATCATGACATCCTAGTTTTATCCCAGACTGCTGTTGGTCCTTTTTTGACAGCCTCACTGTATTTCTGGCTGACCTGGAGCTCGCTATATAAACCAGGCTGCCTCAAACTCAACTAGCCCCACCTGCTTCTGCCTCCAAGTTCTGGTATTAAAGGTGTGCCCCACCATGCCCAGTTCCGTCATTCGCTTCTTTGAGATTTAAGACTAACCCTGCATGTTTAGGGAGAGGCTCTGCCCATATTGAGGGTCTGTCACAGTCTTCTGGGCATCACTGGGACTGTAGGAGCCCAGGAAGAGGCAGCTTCCACTCAGCTGCCCACAGCCAGGATGGCAGGATGGCTGTATGGCTGGAGTTGGTGCCCACCACAGGGTCTCACTCCTAGGTTACTCTGAGGCCTGAGAGGCATGTGCTGTTCCGTTAATCCCAGGCTTCACGATAGGAAAGTTGGGGTTCTCGTCACAGTCCCTGAGTGGAAGAAGGGGTTCTGTGATATGATGCCAGCTCCCACCACGTGTGCTTCCCCTGGCCCCCAGGCTGCACCCACAACCCCGTGTTGCTTTTGTTTTGTCAGAATCGCAGGAGTGGCTGGAGGAGACAGACTCAGAAGAGGATAGCAGCTCAGATGACGAGGGTGCAGAGGGGGCAGGTGACGACCAGGAAGAGGACAGCACAGAGGACAGTGCTGAGGAGGGAGAAGGTGAGAACTGCACTCAGGTGTGATGGGCGGCTCTGGGCTGCTGCTGCTTCTGAGGCAGGCTTGCGTCAGCAGTGCTGTGTCTGGAGTGGGTCTGGGCAGGCCACCACTCAGTGCAGCCCTGCCCTGACCCCATGAACCTCCCGACTGAGTATGCTCTTTGTAATTTTTCCTTCCGGGATGGAAAGATCCACAGCATCCAGAGGTGGCGCCTGGGGAACAGTATGCAGAGTACCTGTCCCGGACTGAAGAGCACTGGCTGAAGCTTGCCCAGAACCACGTGGGGCCTGATGCAAAGGAGAAGAAGGTGTTCAAAGTAGCCCAGGCCATGGCAAGAACATTTTTTGATGATGCAGGTCAGGGCGTGGCACAGGCCGAGCATTAGTCTGAGGGGTGTCTTCAACATCACTGCTGTCCTGTGAGGAGAGGCCCCTGCAGAGGTTGTCATCTGTGGAGCCTTGAATGTCGGCAGTCTGAGGGCTTCACAGGGTCTTCTGTACACACCGAGGGAAGGTTAGAGCAAGACGTGAACATGGGGTGACCCGTAGGATGTGTGTTTCTGTCCTAATAAAATGGGGCTGTGTGCTCTTTAAGGTTTTCTTTCTTCTACAGAACAAGGAGAGGACGGAAATGATGGGCTAAGTGTCATCAAACTGAAGGTCACCAACACCCCAGTAGTCACTTGAAGCTGCTGTGGCATGGTTACACCTGATGTGCCACTTGGCCTTCTCTGCCGCCCGGCTTTGTGCTATGGGCCTCATGGTAGAATATTCCATTGGATCCCTGCAGTGTTCTGGTCCCTCAGTTTTAGACATGTATTTTAGTTTTATTTACGTGAACGTACATGCCAGTGCTCATGGAGGCCTGAAGACGGTCTCAGGTCCCTGAAGCTAGAGTTAGTGATATTGTTAGGACATGTGGTATTGGTGCTGGGAACCGAATCTGGGTCTTCTGGAACCTCTTACACATCACTCCATTGCAGCCTGTGAGAAGGAAGTGGTGACACCTGCCCATCCCTCTTCCTCTTTGGGCACAGGGCTGTCTTCTGAGAGATAATAGGGAGGCTGGCGGGCAAGGACCTATCCCCTCATGGCATCAGCCTTTTGCCCTCTGGCTGTGGAGCAGGGCCTCTGTTGCCATGGGTCTAGTGCCTCTTCACTGGCAGTGCTTACTCCACAGCTGGGGCAGGAAGAGTGAGACTACCTGAGCCCAGAATAGGAAAGAGAAAAGCACCAAGGAATCAGCTCCGTGTTGGGAAGTGTCTGCTGCTTGTACTGGGCTGAGTGGATACAAAGCTGAGTGTAAGAAGACAGACCTTTGTGGAGCTGTGAGGAGAGAAGGCCACACCTAAGTCAGGCAGACCGCAGGACAGCCATGCCTCCATACCCACTGCCACTGCCACCATTCCTTGGGGATGTCCAGTGTGACTATGGCTACTGTGACCAGGACACTTGGGGCCTGTGCAGCCCAGGCTGCTGGAGCAGGGTCATTCAGGGTATGTGGTACCTGTCCCCTTTGTGCACTTGTGGCAGCAGTGTAGCTGCAGGTGGGTTTTGTGGGGCCTGAATATGGTATCCCCAGGAGCAGCTGAGCTAGCCACCCAATTCATACCTTTATTTGAGGCTGAGGGATTGCTCAAAGGCCCCGGGTCTCTGGTTGGTAGAGTTGAAATCTGAACAAAGAGTACTACCAAGCAGGCTGGAAAACCTTACCAGTCTTTTGGTTTTTTTGAGACAGGGTCTCACTAGGTAACCCTGGCTGTCCTGGAACTCATTACTTAGACCAGGCTGGACTTGAACTCACAGAGATTCATCTGCTTCTGCCTCTGGAGTGCTGAGATTAACGGCATGAGCCACTGCCCAGCTGGAAACCCTTATTCTGGCTTATTTGGGGGTGGGAAGGGGTGAGACAGGGTTTCTCTGTGTACCTTGGCTGTCTGGGACTCACTCTTGTAGACCAGGCTGGCCTTGAACTGTCAGAGATCTGTCTGCTTCTGCCTCCTGAGTGCTGAGATCACAGTATGCTACCATGCCTGGCTCTGGTTTGTTTGTTTTGTTTTTTGTATTTTGAGACAGGGTTTCTCTGTGTTAACCTTGGCTGTCCTGGACCCGCTTTGTAGACCAGGCTGGCCTCACTCACAGCGATCCGCCTGCCTCTGCCTCCCGAGTGCTGGGATTAAAGGTATGCGCCCACGCTCGGCTCTGATATTATTCTTTTTAATGGTTTGAGAGTGGTGTTTGTTGTGACTTGAGAGCACATTGCTGCAAGTAGCAAGTCAGTGGCCAGATGACAAAACAGAAATACAGAGCGATGCCAAAGCTATAAAGCTTCCTCCCAGAGAATCCAGCTCTGGCAGATAGTGACAGCCTCACATGCAGAGACCTTACTGGTGTGCTGCAGCCAGGAGACAGGTGTTTGAGGAGGACTGGAGTGTGAGGTCCATGTGCCGTCTGATGAACAAGGTGGTGTTACTGTCATACAGCACATGCATGCTACCTGAGTGCAGGCTAACACTGCAGGGCAAAGTGCTTCCCAAGGGACTGTCGGGCACTTGGTGTGACCCAGTGTCCTTGATACAGTAGTGTATGATGGAAACCCAGGTAGCTGTCAGCTTAGCAGCTAGCCACAGTTCCAGGGGCTGGACATAGCTGGGCCTCTGAGCACCTCACATCCTGGTCTCAGTTGCCAGGACTTGACATTCTGCCCAGAGGCAGGACTCGAGCTCTGGGGCTTGTCACAAGAGATGAGGGCGACAGTGTAACCCTCTCTGGTGGGAAGGAGGCTTAGACTACATGGGGGCTCATTCCTGTCCCGTACCCTCCTGCCCACAGAGGTGGAGAGTCCCAGAGTGAGCCAAACTCCCTGTGGGTGAGAGAGGCTCCACTCACCCTGTGCCTGCAGCGGTTGGGGCTTCAGGAAGGTGGTTTGTAAAAAAAAAAAAAAAAAAAATGAGATGAGCTTCCTGTGGTTTTCAATGAGTTTATTAAGTAAAGGAGCAGAGAATTTTGAATCTGAGTGTCCCTTGCTTCAGGTTTGAAATCTGATTTAAAGTTACATTCATTAGAGGGGATCTGTTTCCAGTTTTACTAACCGAGCTGTCTCCAACTGAAGAGGCCAAGGCAAGAGCAACCCCTGTGCCAGAGAGGAAGCTCGGCTGATAGCCCCTCCTCGGCCAGAAAGCAGCTAATTGCATTAATGAGTGGTTCACATGCACCAAGAGAAAGAAAAGATCAAAAAAGGTAAAGTGGGTGTTTGTTGACTCAGTCACAGAAGGCATCCACACCATGTCGTCACTGTGTGAGATCCGGCACAGTCCTCAGGTCCTCTGGGTGGCTTTTCTTTGGGAATGGTAAGTGGCGTAATCAGCAGGCTCTAACTAGAGCATTCAAGATTGGCCTGCTGGGAGGGAGGGCTGAGCTGCAGGCAACAGCAGGGTCTGGAGTGCCAGCGCAGGGAGCCACTGAGTGTTAAGGGTGTCCTCTATGGGCCTGTTTTCAGCTGTGGGCTCTGATGGCTGTATCAGCTCCCAGTAGGACAGTGCTCAGGCGGTGGCTCTCAGGAGCGGCAGGGACTCACTAGACATGGGGCCTCACTCCCTATACCCTGAGGCTTCAGCCTGTGCCGAGCGTGTGCTCACACACCTTGGCTAATCTGCCTTGTGCTCTCAGAATGGTCTGTGAGAGCCATCTGTTGGAGGTAAGTTGGTGGGACATCCTTACTTCAGTGGATGTTGGCCCTGAGAAGGAAGAGAGCAGAACCCCTTTGGTGGCCAAGGTTGAACTGTGTACCCCACAGGCTGTACCTGTTTCCACTTGTGCACTTGTGCACAGTGCAGGGGAGGCTGCAGCAAGAAGGCTCCTGTGACCTTAGGACATAGGACCCTCAGCAGCTCTGGTTCTAGGATGGCTTTCACTCAAGTCAAGTCAAGGTCACCAAGGTAGACAGAAAGCAGCATGTCAGCCCAGAAGGGGACCAGCATCCAGCTGAGACCCACCTGTAGCTGAGTGGGTAAGGACAAAGGTCAAGGTGAGTAAGTGTGAGTGAGTCTGACATGTTTATCTTGTAGATGGGTGTTTGCATCTTGACCTGTGGTTTCGGGTAGATGGGCTACAGGCCAGCCCAGAAGTGAGGTAGTTGTAAGGGTGCCTTGCCTCGCCTGTTCTGACAACCCTGGAAACCCGTGACCCACAGTCCAGTTCCTGTGGCATATACCCACTCCCTACCTTAATGTATTCCCAGTACTTCTCTGAAGCTGAGCCAAAGGAGATGGCCCAGTATGCATATTAGCCCTGGCTACACATGGGTAGGGGTGAAAAAGCACCAGGAACAGCATCTGCTATAGTCTGGAGAGCATTCAGTCACATGAGGACTCACTGCCGCTGTCCTTGAGGGGCCTCCCTTCTATGCCACATACCTGTACCCGTGTTTGCACGCTGCCTTGCGGGCTTGTTTGTGTCTAGCTCCTTGGGAAGGGGGGAGGTCTTAGGTCCTGGGGCCATGTTCCCAGTACTCATGCTGGAATGCAGCCTAGCTGTTTAATTTCAACAAAGACACAAAAAAAAATCCCTGTTTTCCTCTTTGAAGGCTGAGACACATAGGACAGATGGTTCTTGGCACTTGGGGACACATGGTTGTCCTGGTGTGCTTGGTCTGTAGCTGAGGTCCTCATCAAGGCAGCAGTGCTACAGGCTCACAGTTCTTTCTTCATCTGGATGCTCACCCACTGTAATGGTCAAGTAGTGGCACCAGTCTATCAGGAAGTGGCCTGGGTGTCTGTCAGTTGATCGCAAGGTGTGAAGACATGTTGCAGGCTAGTAGGTACTTCGTGCTGAGCTTCCATGCCAGTGACTACAGTGGCGGGAAGACAAGAGCAGGAAGAGCCAGAAAACTGAGCTTACGCTGGAGGAGGATGTAACATCCCAGCTCCTCCTGTGGAACCTTACGGAGGGGGTGGAGAACGCAGCCAAGGGACCTTTGGAGCAGGGCAGTGTGACAGGACATGCCTGCTGTCTGTGCATGCAAGGGTTACTGATTAGAACTGTCCAGTCAGTCTAGCTCTTTAGGGGGCAACCAGGAACTCAAGGCAGAAAGGGCAACGCCCCAGAACCTCTTTTCTCCCTAAATGCTCATCACTCATACTCAGGCCTGGGTCTCTCAGCACTCTGTGGTCTGTCTAAACTAGACCTGTTTGGCCAGTGAGCAGGACAGGTTGAAACTGGGCTGTGCGCCTGCCCTGGGTACTGAGGTGAGCAGAGGCTGTGGCTCCTGGGATTATTAGTGTGGGTGGGGAGTAGCCTTGATAGCAGGTGTTGGTCAGTAGTTCAGTTCAAAGCAGAGACTTTCATGGAAAGCAGTCTGCTCTCTGTGCCGCCTGAGATTCTGTCCGGGAGACCAGTTACCCTGTGCTCTGTGCTGCCGCCTGGATTCATCCATGTACTCCACATGTGTGAGACGTGAGTTGCAGGACTTGGTGCTCAACAGCTGTACAGCCATGTTGCAGGCACCGAGGTGTCTTCAGCTCCTCCAGGAAGGATTTCTCTTCACTCTGGAATAAAGTGTCTTCAGAGGTTGGGCTGGATCTCAGTTAAGACATGTCCTGGGAGCCAGAGTGACACACCGTCTGTCCCCACCAGCCACCATCCTCTTGTTCAGCATGCGGCATCTGCTACGCCTTCACAGAGGAGGCAGGCTCTGCAGGTGGGAGGACAGTAGCCACAGGCTGCAGGAAGGCGCCTCTGGCACTGCAGGCCAGCTTGCTAGCTCCCCCAAGACCCAGTGTGTATCTCAGTCTCCATCACATCTGCCTGGAGTCCCCTAGGACTAGAGAAGCGACTACTGCGTTGCTACAGGCCACCAGTGGATGCCGGCTGTGGGCGTGGTTCTATGGACTCATGCTGTCCCCTGTGAGAGCCTCTTAACGTACGTCTGGGCTGTGTTTTGTGCATGGGTCAAGGTGATGTGAGTAAACGTGCCACCTGCATGAGTTGGTAGCTCCTGGGATGCACATTGAGCCCCTCATGTCTGCAGACACATAGCCCAGGATGGATGGCTCTCATGGCTGCAAAGAGCAGCAATCTTTATTTGGTTCACGCCATATCTGAAGCAACCACTTGATCTTTAAAAAAGGTGAACGGAAAAGTAAGCTGTACAAAAAAGATGGGAACCCCTTAGAAATGCCAGAAGTGCATCTGGTCACCTGCTGAGCCTCTCCCCACCTCAACCCCTAATCCAAACCAGCCTGGGAGGAGGGACAGGCAGAGGGTGACAGAAACAATAAAGCTGAGTGTCGCTGGAACATGCTCTAATCTGTAGTTTATTTCTGGTTAAAAATATAGCAATCCAGTGCACTGTAGTAAAGAAATCTGCTCGAAAGGTAGCAGAGAACAGCTGAACACGAGCAAAGCAAGGCAGAGTCCATAAGACAGACGGGCTGCACCCAAGAAGACTGACGGAGCCACGGGCGCCAGGTGAGCTGGCATCCCTTGTTCGTTTGTTTGGATGAGGGAACAACCCTGGTAGAGAAGGCAGAGACATGAGGAACCTGTTGTTTGACTGAAACAAGTTACATTGTACATCCGGGGAGTGCTGGGTATGCAACAGTCTCCAGGACATTCAAGCCACTGGCTTCAACCACATTCCTGTCCCGGGACCAGACTCTCTCTGGAGTAGTACTGAGGCATCTGGAGGGAATATGCATATCTGTTAGGGGTAGTTGAGGCAGGCACAGTGCAAAGATGTGAGACCCCGTGGAGGTCAGTGAGAGGTGACGTCCTCCAAGGGGCGTCACTGCCAGGGACACGGAAGCCTGAATATACATCCTGCATACTAGGTGCAAAACGCCACATGCTCAGCCCAGGCGTGCTGTCAGGCTGTCCGGGGCATGTGGGCCATAGACCCTTGGCATCAGGGCTCAGATGTGCCTGGCCAGGTTGGGGGTCAGCCCTGGACATCTGCAGCATGGCCTCCCTGGGTCTGGAGGGAGGATGGCTGGACAGGGCCAACAATGGGTGAGCGGAGGACAGCAGGGAACAGACTTTGCCATAAGACTCAGTGTGGGGAGGTGGCCTCCTTAGGAGGGCCGTGGGGGCAGTGCCGAGAAGAGGGAAGAAGAGCGGGGCGGGGGGCTTCCCTCTCCCTCCACAGGTGTGCAGCACAGACTCCATGGAGACAGGGATCCAGGACACCCTGTCTCTGGGCCTTGGCCCACACTCCCAGCAGCCACTCGCCTTCCACAGCTGCGCTACCTAGCTGCCCTCCCCCTCCCATGGCTAGCTGGGCACCCTTGTGAAGGCGCCACCTTCCACACCCAGCAGGAAACACGACGATTCCGATCTTTGGGTCACTGGCTGGCCGGGACTCTTTCACACCAAGCTGGAGGGGTGGCGTGCTGGCCTCCTCCTGCCATGCCACACAGCATCGTGTTATACAAGCAAAGAATTTTGGCTAAAATCCAAAACATTACCCAGAAAAAAAGGCAAACTGTGAGTGATACCCAATCATGTTGTTCTGTGGAAAGACAGGAGTTGTGGGGCTGTCCAAGTCAGAATCTCCCTTTTTGTTTCGCTTTGAACGTCGCTTCCGTGGTCACAACAATCTTGTCAGATGAAAAAGTTAATAAACAAAATGGCCACTCCAATGTTGAGCAGGATCACCATGACGACCAGGATGGGAGCTGAGCCCTGGAACAGAGAGGACAGGTGAGATACACCAATGCAGGGCCTCACTACACACAGGGGTCTCGATGGGAGTGGCCCACGCCCAAAGCAGAGAGGACTTCCTCCTGCAGGACCACTCACGGGTGTCCCTGGTGGGAAGCTCTTTACTGGGTCCCTTGGGACCTCCTATGCTCCTTCTTGCTTGCTGCCCAAAGGCTGTTCGTTTGGATCCACTTTTTCGAGACAGAGTTTCTCTGTGGAGCCCTGTCCTGGGCTCTCTTTGTAGATTAGGCTGGCCTCGAACTCAGATATCTGCTTGCCTCTGCCTCCCAAGTACTGGGATTAAAGGCATGCACCACCACGTCCGGCTCCAGTTCTTAACATACACCCAGTACCTAGTTTTTCCCAGTACTTCCTGAAGCCTTTAGCTGTCCTCAGTGCCGCTCACTGTCACCCCATCACAGCCACTAGTCCTGAGGGTCCAAGACACCTGCCTGGCCAGCTGCCTTGCCTTGTTGCAGCTCCTGGGGCGGGGCAGACTTCCCACACACAGCAGGGGAGGAAGCCCCACAGTCCCATCATTGCGGGGGCTTTGCTTCGTCGGCCCTTGACAGCCAGCAGTCCAGAGAGAGACACAGTACCCAGCATCCCAGAGGCCTTGGCCAGGCCCCGAGTGTGCAGAGCAAGCACATCTGGCTCCCAGACTACAGCCCAACAGTTCATCCTCTGGACACGGTCCCTAACCTGCTGACCACACACACACACCCCTTCTAGCTCACATCCCAGACCCAAGAGACATCACATGCAAGTGTCTGCTCCGTGTCTGCTGGAGACACTAGCTTTTAGTAGAACAAGAAGTCTGTTCAGCCAGACTGTGAGCTTCCCCCTCAAATTTGATTCTCTTGGCTCAGCAGAGGGCTTCTTAAGTATATATATATATTATTTTGCAATGCTAGTGATTGCATTGGTCATGAGGGTTACTGAGTTACCTCCACAGTGAAAGCAAGGGCTTTAAAAAAAAAAAAAAAGCAGAACAAAACAAAAACCACCCTGGGGACTGACCAAGGGAGGAAGCTCCAAGTAGCCAGTCCTGCTTGGGCCTAGGACCCCAGCAATCCAGCCCATTCTCCTGCTAGCACTTTGCTGAAGAGTGGGTGGAGACCTAGGTGCTGCCTGACAGGAGGGAGCAAGGAGGCTGGCCTCCTGGTCTTGATTTCACTTCTGAACTCTGGTGCTTTAATGGTGTGGACTTTGAGGTGTCCATGACTTCTGGGCTGAGCCAAGCTTGCAAGGAAACAGAAAGAGCCTTAATAGCAGAGTTGGCTGAAGTCTGGGTCCTGCCCCCTGGTGGCAGCCCATTGGCTGGCTCCCCACCGTTTTGAGCTATTCTGTCCAGCCTCAGGCCCATAGGTATGGCTAATGGCAGAGGACCTCTGGCATGTACCTGATAGCTTTGGGACCAGGTCCCCACACCCCTAGACCCCCATCCCAACAAAAGTTCACCCACCACCAGAGTAACTATCATCAGGAATCAACGCCAGCTGCTGCCAGGCATGGTACATCTAGTGCAGGAACCTGGTGTGCTGCCCATCACTTCTGAGGTGGGGCTGTCACCATGGCCAAGACCCTTATGAGCCAGAGTCCTGGGTCTCTCCTAACCATCTACCACTCGCAGACACCTTGGAGGAAGTGGTGATGTCACCAGCCAGGGACCACGTTCCCTGACCAGCTGTACTGCACAGAGCCCTCCCTGCAGTGGAGATCTTGAGATGGCCAGCAGCTAACCTCCCAGAAGCCATTCATGGTTGCCACTGAACACAAGCAGGAGACCTCCTATCTGCCATTAAGCCTGGGCTTTACTGCCCGTGCCTTGCCTAACCTCCCCTCAGGCCTGTAGGACAGTGTGGTACCTACAGACATTCTTCCTGCTTCTCAGGAAGTTGGGAACTCAGGTTGGGGCTGAAGTCTCTCCGTTTTCTCTCCTTGGAGTGGTGGTGGCCTTAGGCAGTGAGGGAGTGTCCCAGACCACCCCAGCAGGGCACAGCTACCCAGCAGTTCAAGCTTCTGGCTCTCCCACCCCATACTTAAGGCCAGCCTGTGGCCAGTTGCCATGCTGGCCTTGAACACCTGCCTCTGCCTCCCAAATATTTGCCTTAAGAGGTGTGCACCACCACCACCCAGTTCCCAGCATCAAGCTCCTGTCAGCAGGTTCAGTTTTACCTATCAACTTACACACTGCTCTCTTGAAAGACAGCTGTATTATGTAGGCCAGGTTGAGATGACCTCATGGTGCTCTTCCGGTATCAAGCTCTGGAGTGCTAGGGTTATGGGTGTGGCTAAAGCTTTGCTTTTCCTTTTCAGTGGTGCTGGGGACTGAACCTAGGGCCTATGTACACCGGGTGCACTCTACCATTGAGATAGATTCCCAGCCAGAAGCCTCATCTTAAAGCACCCAAAAAAAGCCAACATGGTTAAGAGGGCTAAATATAGAACTACTCCTGAGCCTCCCACCCCTGTCCACTTCTGTGCTGCTCCTGAAATAGCCATACACACCGCATGCCCACAACTGCACAGCAGGCTGTGTGCCAGCAGGGTAAGGCCCAAGCTAGTGCTGTGGTATACACAGCAACCAGAGCGGAGGAGACAATTTAGAACTGCAGCAGAGAGAAGGACAGATAATCAGTGTCTTCAAGGAGAGTCCAGGGCCAGAGACACTGCTCACTTAGAGCAAGTGACTCCTGGGGCTGTGAAATGAAACCACAACAGCCCCAAGGCCCCTTGAGATGGACACTGACTCCTGCTACAGCAGCAACATGAATCCTGCAGAGGGTCCCTATCAGCCTGGCGCAGGTGTATGACCCACACACATCACATGCCACAGAGCATTCCTGTGGGGAGCTACTTGCAACCTCCATACACACAGCCAGATGCTCAGAAATCCAGTTTGTCACATAAAGCTCAGGCACCAGAGAGTGGTCTTCTGTGTTATGGTAGGTGAATGGGGCCTGCCTGTTGAGGTCACTGGTGCACAGGGCATCAGGTTTCTGTGTTGCTAGCAACCCTTCCAGCTGCCTTCTGTCATGGAGCCAGCTGTGTGCTTAGAGGTCCCAGGAGGCCCCTTAAGTGTCACAGCCCTGGCTG
Organism: Acomys percivali; assembly: GCA_907169655.1. Taxonomy (NCBI): domain Eukaryota; kingdom Metazoa; phylum Chordata; class Mammalia; order Rodentia; family Muridae; genus Acomys; species Acomys percivali. The sequence continues at coordinate 6,599,077 of OU015753.1, forward strand.
GCCCAGAGACGGCTGCTATTTTTTTTTTTCAAAAGGCCCATCCTGGGACAGGAGCGAAGACTGGGGGGTACCTGGGCAGGCAAAGAGCTGCTCCTGGAGTCCAGTGAAGGGGACGCCCGTGGAGTCCCTGACCTATACCCCATGGGATGTGAGGTTTACCACCAAAGGGCCCAGGAATCTCAATGCTATGTTTTCCTAACAACCTTCCATTGTTTGGGCAACTACAGATCCACAGAAAGGGGGGCCTTGGAGCCTGGCCTCGGACAGGCTTGCAGGCTTCCAGCCTGTTCTCTACATATCGAGCACCAACTTCTTGGGAGCTGGACCTTGCCAGTTTTGGCATCTGCACAAAAGAAAGGTGCTCAGAAGACAAAGGCTGTCTGGACAGAGGGGCCTTGGCCCCACTCCAGCCCAAATACAGAACACAAGCCACTGACAGCAACAGGTCTGCACAAGTCAGAGGCAGGACACCATCGCAGGCAGCCTTCCGCAGTTTTCATGGGCACCCATGCTGCTTCTAAAGGGTGAAGCCAAGTGTGACCCCCTATGGCTCAGTATCTCTGCTTCCTGTAGGCACCCCAGTCCCTGAAGACAAAATCCACAGAAAGCTGAGTTAACAAGAGGTGGCCCTCGGCCCCACTGCCTCTGCCCAGGAAGAGGCGAGCACCACTTACCGTGCTGGACTTGAGCTCATCCCCAGCCTCCTCGTCGGACTCGAGTGCAACAGGCAGGGACTTCTGGGGTGGGGAGAAGGTCAAGTCCCAACGCAGCAGACGGGGCTCCGGCCGGTCCCCCAGCCGCAGGCTCTCCAGTTTCTGCACCGTGGGCTCTGCAGAGGAGGCTGGCCTGAGGTTCTCCTTGTTCTGGGACTTGGACCTCAGTCTCTGCAGCCCGAAGCCCCGGTCCTCAGAGCGCCGGTCTCCCCCAGCACCCCGACTGTGACGCCGTCTCTGAGGGTGCGTCTCCTGTGGACAGGCATCCATCCTTAGTAAGGGCTTCATCTCCAGCTTGTAGTTGCTCAGCTGTTCCTCATCTGGCTCTGGTGGCTTGGGGCCCCCAGAACAAGGATTGCCTGCCCGGTGGTGAGAAGTCCATGAGAAAGTGGTGGGGGACTCCGTCCGTCGCTCCCGGGGCTTGGGGTTCCCGGGCTGTTTGTGGCCCGAACCCCGGGTGCGGAAGTCCTCATTGGGCTGGCCGCTGCGCAGGGCACCACTGCGGATACCCCTAGAAGCCCCCGTCTTCTCCTCGGCCCAGCTGTTGCGGGCATAGTCCCCTCCACGGCCCTCAAGGAGCATCTGGATGTCCCCGCTTCGCTCCTCATCCACTGAGACCTGCCTGGAGAAGTGGGCCATTTTGTTTCTGGAGGCAGGGGCTGGTGGAGGGGTGGCCGTGGGGCTGGCAGGGAAGCTCTGCAGGGGGCTGTCGTCAGGGGTCAGATCAGACGGGGTAGTGCCCTTGCGGTACAGCTCGGGGCTCTCCTGCTGCAGGGGTGTCCCGGTGGAGAGCACCTCAATGTCATCGCAGGACATCTGGTGCTTTGGCCTCTGGTACTCAAGCCCTTGGGTGGGAGACAAAAGTGCATGGGGTTATATGGAGCCCATGACAGAGTGGTCTTGTGCCCAGTGTGGACTGGGTCACCCAGCAAGGATAGCAGGCCTTAAAGCCAGGCACCTCCTGTCACCAGAGTCCCTTAGTTGGACATAAGGGACCCGGAATGTCAGGACATGAGCTTGCTGGTGGCCCTGTGGCCTTCCTTCCTCACAAGGGTGAGGCTGCCTGCTTATTAGACTTGCACCTTGGAGACCCATGCCTGCCTCCCAGTGTCATCTGGTCATTCTCAGCTAAAATTAGCTGCAAAGCAGTGCTGTCCCTGGAAAGCCGTATGACCAAGAAGGAACCTGGGGCAACTGCAACTCAACCCCAATGCCTTCATTCCTACCTTGCGTCCCAGGCACATGTCTGCACGGGCCTTAGGGATGGGGTGTCAGTCTGCTTGAGTGCTCTGGGTACTGCCCTGACCCATCCTGCACCCCCTCCTTCCAGCGCTGTGTCCTCAGGCATGGATCTTCCCCAGGAAGCCAGCCCAAAGGAATGTAGCCTTCTGCCCTTAGCTGATGAACGCTTCGGTAATGTTTTTAGAACCGGGGCTAGCCTGAGTTTATGATCCAGGACTTTAGATGTCAGTTCTGCCACAGTCTTGGCAAGACCGGGAGCAGTTGTTCTTGGGAATCTTCACAACAGAACATGGCAGCTGCTGGCCTGGAGGACCAGGAGGGGGATGCTTGGCGCCCAGTCCCCTTCCGGCAAGGCCCCACTGGGCCGCTAATGCATTCCAAGAAGTGCTCTGGTGTAGGGAAGTGTGCCCTGGAAGGGATTTAAGCACACCTGGAAGTAACACAATGCTGGAGAGGGGTGGCCATAGCAGGTTCCCGCAAAGCAGGCATGGCCAGAGATCACAGAGAGCAACATCCAGGAAGGGGTCCTGCATCCGCCAAGTCCCATGGCCTGGTCCCATGTCAGGGGGCAGCTGAAGCACTGTGAGCTGAAGGCTTCCCTCCCAGACTTTCTCAAGGAGGCACTCTGAGCAGAAAATAGACACTAGCCGAGGGCCCCTTAGACGAAACGGTTTTGTGGGCCAGCTGGGCGCTCCAACGCACACACACATGGGGCTTAGGGCAACACATCTGGTAGTCAGAGGTCTAAAGTCCAGCTGTGGGCAGGGCTGGCTGCTATGGGCTTTTCCCAGGCTCCTCGGAGCACCTGGTGCATACATTTTCTTGGTCACCATTCTGCACACAAACGCCTGAGACAATACCGAGGTCCCTCCAACCAAGGCTCCTAGGGGCAGTGTAGTAGGACCCCAGGAAGGAATCCACAACATTCGGGGCTGGAGCCTGGGGACCCATGGGAATTATTTGCATGCTTGTCCCTTTACATATCCCACTCATGGCTCACCTGGTTTGGGGTCAGTCAGGTGCTAGCTGTCTGAATGAGGGGCAGATGGCCTGTGGTCCACTTGAGCCACCTCAGTCTGATTAGGACTCAAAGGACCAGGGATTTTTCTGACTTTCTCTTTAAGCTGGGCACAGCTGGTTGAGAGGGGCCACCTCCCCCTCTACACCAGAAACTTCTGAGAGAGGTGCTGATGGCTACAGTGCAGTGGGATACCAGAGTGGGTCCCAGGAAGAGCCCCCAAAGGAGCAGACAGCAAGACTCTCATTTGACTTTCTGATTGAGATAGGCCCCGCACCTGCTGTGCATGAGCTTTGTCCCTCAGCCCAGGCCCAGAGTCCCCTCCATCATCATGTGAGGACACAGATTGGACACGGCATAGGCTTGTTTCACAGCCTTTCTCAAGTCTCTATTCTCACCCTGCATACTGTAGCTGGGAACAAACAGGAAGAACTGTGACTCCGTCTCCATGCTCTGTGGGACCAGGATGCTTCCCAGCAACGGGGTGGGGGTAGGGTTGGAATGTGTGTGGGGGGTACAAGGTAGAGCTGCGCACTCTGATGCTGAGTGGGCACAGCACAAGCCCTGCTGCAGTCGGCTGTCCTGACACGGGAGGCTCTCTGCCTCTATGCGGCACTCACACATCTCCATGAGGGAAGTGACTCCCACAGGACCCAGTACACACTTCACGTCACTGGAGAATCCCAACCTGGCAGCCATTGGCCACCCATGGCTGTCTGCACTTCATCACATGTGCATTAAGATTAAATAAATCTCAGCACAGAGGAGGCTGAGGGAGGGGGATTGCCAAGGGACAGCCTGGGCTACAGAATAAGATCTTGTAGTAGAAACAAGTAATAGCAAGCCATCAAATGAGATTAGATTCAACCTTTGCTACAGAGGGCACAGAGCCACCATTGTAGACGCCTATAAGATAACACTAGGGACCCAGAAGAGGAGGGGCAGTGCCCATACACACAGAGAGCTTGGAAACAGCCGCTGAAGTCCATGTACACACATACATGTGTTTGCTGAATCAGCTTCAACAAGGGAGGTCACTGGTAAGACTTTTAGCTATGGGTTGACAAATCAGCCCAGGGTTGAGTCAGGAGCCCACTGCCCAGAGCCTCGCGCCCCTCAGAGTTCCCACCCAACCAGGGCCCCGCCCCTCAGAGCCAAGTGGAACTCACCATTTTCCCTGTGCTGGAAGGAAGGCGAGAACTCTTTGGCAGTGATCCTGGCGATCCGCGCTTCCTCCTGGGCTTTTTGAGCCGCTGTGAGTGCTGCCTCAGCCTTGGCTCGTGAGTGGGAGGTCCTGGGGGAGAAAAGGGGCAAAGGGTGAGCATTGAGTGGAGGCCCAGAAGGGATGCTTTGCAGTGAGCATCCTGGATCCATCATTTAGTCACTTGACAAACATCCTTGGCACCAAGCAACCAGCTTTAGTGTAGCAGTCAGGAGAAAGTGTGTTATTTCTTTTTCTCTTTTTTACTTTGCCTGCATGTGTATCCATGCATGTAGTATCAACACAAGGCCAGAAGAGGTCATCAGATCCCCTAGGACTGGAGTTGTAGGCAATTGTGAGGCATCACATGAGTGCTCAGAACTGAACCCAGTTTCTCTGCAAAAGGCAGCAAGTACTCAAACCACTGAGACATCTCTACAGGCCCTGTTGCCCCTGGGCACTGTGAGGACAGAACGGTGTTGGCTCCCCCTGGAGCTGGAGCAGAAGGTGGCTGGGAGCTGGTGGACATGGGTGCTGGAAATGGAACTCGGGTCCCCTGGAAGGGCAGTGCACACTGCTAAGCGGCCCTAGAACGTGTATTTTTATCAACAAACACCCCACACTGTGGGAACCTAAGCTGGGCAGCCCCAGTCCCAGGCTGGAAGTGGTGACGAGTCACCAGTGGGTCCATGCTACACAGGCTGTCCCATAAGCTCCAGCCAGCTCTGGAGCAGGTGGGGTGGGGAGGTTCCTGGGCTGGCACAGAGGACACAGGACACTATGGGGATGAATGGGCCAGGACCTGCATATGAGACTCAAGCCCCGCTAGGTCTCTGCTGAGTCCCACAGGGCCACCCTGCCCTTGTATAAGCAGAGACTAGGGTTCCAGGGCTGAAGGGAGTGGTCCTCCTTCTCCCTGGCATGCTGGCTCCAGGTCTGGACCACACTACATGTGAATACCACCTCCCCAACACTGGAAGCAGCGGTCCCTGGTCCCTGAGATAAAGGTGGCGGTCGCCTCACAGGTTTCCTGCCTGTGGTCCAGGTAACTGTTGGAACAAGCAATAGGAGACAGTGGCTTTCAATCAGAGGCATCTTTTCCCCAGTTCTGAGGCTAGAGGTCTAAAGTTAGGGTGCCATCTGGGGAAGACTCACTTCCTGGTCCACAGATGGCATCTTCCAGCTGTGTGCTTGAAGGAAGAGGAAGGCATCTCTCACGCTTTGGCCTAAAGGGCACTAATACCATTCCTGAGGGCTCTACCCCGATCATCGTATCATCCGTCAGAGATGGGCTCCCGGCATGAAGACATGGAGGACCAAGTTCCACCACATAGCTCTCAGGGGACAAGCTTTGCCCAGCAGCCTGGTTCCCACATCCCACGGCACCCGTGACTCGGGGTTTCCAAGCTGACTCCCGGATCCCTCACAATGTTTGCAGCTTTGAGCTTCATTCCCAAATGACTGTGTTAGAAGAAAATGTGCTGACCAGAGAGAGGGGTGGAAGCCCACGCCACGAATAAGTGTCCAGGAGGAGAAGCAGGATGCCTTGTCCAGCCCCCCGGTTCCCCTCTAATGTGGCTCCTCAGGCAATAAGCCCCCGTGTTCTCTGCTATACACCAGGGAGCCGGCCCAAAGAGTCAAGAAAACTCAACATGCTAAAATGTAGTGTTAATAAAATCCTATCCCTCAAAGCACTTTAGTTCCTAGAAGCAGGAAAAGACAATTGCTTCTCAACAGAGCCATGACCTCATTCATGTCCCATGGAATGTAAGATCAAAATGACGCCTTCTAGATTATTCCTTGAGGATCTCTGGTATTTGTCATTACATTACGTTAACACAGCACTAGTCAACACCTGACTAAATACTGACAATGGACCATGGCTGCAGGCCTCTTCTGTAGAAGCTGCCTGGGAGACCTCAGAGGGCGGTCTGTGTCCCTAGTTAGGGTCCTTCCATCCTGTCCTGTGATCTCAGCATAGCTCGTAAAACTCTGAAAATAACCTCCCTGAGAATCTGACATTGGACGCTGTCCCAAATGCCCACATGGTCCCCTGACTCCAACAGAGGGTCTGCAATGTCCCAGAGCAGAACACAGCCCTGACAGGACAGCTGCTCAGTGAAGTGTACCAGGGAGCAAGGGAGAATGCACACGCCCAAAATCCTACAGCTGGACAACTGGGGTACTCTATGCAGATGAAGCTTTTTCAAGCAGCTGTAGGTCAGGTTCTTTCCGTCAACATTGGCTCTCCCAGCTCCATTCACCCTCCTGGCTCACACTGCTGTTCTGGCTACACTCAAAATTTCCCAACATCCCTTAGGGCTGTGATTGGTTCCCACATCCTCACTTAGTAAAAATACCGTTAGTTCACCTACATTGTGTGCATATTTACGTATGTATGTCACACACATATAAAAATATATACTGTGCTAACCCTGAAATAAAATCAATCAAGTTGAGCACCGGATAGTGAAGACTCTAACACATGGCAAAGGTTCATTTAAAACAGGACTTGCGGGCTGGGCGGTGGTGGCGCACGCCTTTAATCCCAGCACTGGGGAGGCAGAGGCAGGTGGATCACTGTGAGTTCGAGGTCAGCCTGGTCTACAAAGGGAGTCCAGGACAGCCAAGGCTACACAGAGAAACCCTGCCTCAATAAAATAAAATGAAATAAAATAAAAAAGAAATAAAACAGGATTTGCAGGACAGCATCCTCCACAGGGGTTACTCACTATCTAGGTTCAGACCTGCGAGGTCTGGCTACAGTGTCACAGATGGGACACTCAGTTTATAAAGGGCTCCCCTGCACCTGGCCTTACTTGTTGGGGCCCTCTGCATGGTGGTACCCACAGCTCCTCTCACATGGGTACTGTGCATATGGGTATAGTTCTACCTGTGGTACTTACCATGGGCTCAGACACCCAGAGAGGAGGTGGTGACTTAAAAATCCAGAGCAATTGAGGGCTCAGGGACCCACGCTGCATAGAAGAAACCAAGGTAGATCAGAAGCCAGGGAGGGCCAGTGATCTTCCAGATGGAGGAGTGAGGAGCCAATCGCAGGAAGTGCATGCAGTGGGGATCCAGGCAGAGCCTAGGGAGCTAGGGGCAGCCAGCAAACGACGCTGACCTCATGCTGTTAAAATGAAAGTGGTTCGGGCTGTGCAAGGTGGCGCAGACCTGCAATCCATCACACACACATGGAGGAAGCTGAGGCAGGAGGATCATACAGGAGGGTTATAGTGTGTGAGCTCTGCCTTGGGAAGAAAAGAGGAGGAGAGTGGGTGACCAGGAGGTCCACAGCAGCTGAAAGAGGCAGGGCCCTTTGTTCCCACAGCATGTGTCCTAAAGGGACATTCAGAGCATGTGCTGGGTGCCCAGCATAGGTATCAGTCATGTGACCAATCAGATCTCACTGGTTATGGAGGCTACAGAGGAAGTCACGAGGGAAACAAATGTGCCCACGGCTGCCAAAGGGAGCTGGAGCTGCTAACACAAGACAAAAGGAGCTTCTGACTGAAATCGCCGCTGGAGGCTCGCTAGGGATACAGCTTTGTGTTGACCACGTGTGGCAGTCTATTCGGAAGCCACAAGAAGTCACTCTACATCCTGGCTTCCCTGGCCCCACTTCGAGCCCAGGCCAGTCTCCTATGAATAGGCAGCTATGAGATTCTCAGAGCCAAGGGAAGTTGAGAATCCTTGAGGAGACCCCCCCTCCTTGTCCCCACCACCACCACCAGCAAGGCTCCAGAGCCTAGACGGCTGTTTCTTTCAGACTTCCTGGCTTTCCCTGGCAATTTGCCATCTTCTTGCCACATGCCTCTGCTCTCCTCTGACCAGACTCAACATAGATGCTTGGGCACTGGAGTCAGACCCTGGGAGACCCAGGTAGGCCTTCAGGGACCACACAGGGGATTTTTTTGGGGGGGGCAGGGGGCAGGAGGAGACAGGATCTCCCTCTGTAGTACAGGCTGGCCTCAAACTCATAATCTTCCTACCTCAACTGCTGAGCTTACAGATGGACACCACCATGCCCGAGACAGAAGGACTCCCGTTCCTGCTACCTGCCTAGCGACGGTGTCAGAGAAACACAGTCAGGAGAGACCACCAAAGAGACAGAACTACTCAGGTCTCCTGGCCACCGAGGGTCAGGAGTCACAATGAGCCTCTGGAGGAAGGAACTCAGGTTCCAGAGGCTTCTATCTCTCCCTTGGGTCCGCCCTTCTGTGTTTCTCCTATGTCTCTGGGAAGTGCCTCTTCCTATGGATCACGGGAACTGAATCTCCCTCCGTCTGTCTCTTATTCTGTATCCATTTCTGGCCTGGGCTGGCAGAAGAGGGAAGGCAAAGGGTCAGAGGTGACCCCGTTTCTCTCTGCTGTGCCTTTGCCCCTCGAGGATCTCACAAGACGTATGGTACCTGGTGGCACCATGTGTCTGCTTCTGACCCCTCCACAGCAACACGGCTAATCGCTACTGGACTCAGAAGCTCACATATGCCCTTGGGCCATCCACAGCACTGCAGATGCCAGCGTTTCTCCAGGCAGGGTCCCCAGGCTTCAGTGAACTTCAGGGAGAGCCTGCTTCATCAAGACAGAGCCTCCAGGCTCTTGCTCTTGTTGCTTCCTGGAAGTCTGCTCGGTCACACGGTCACACACTGTGCTTGTCTCCTGTTGCTGGCCTACACCTCTCACGGGAACCCCTGGCAGGTCCCCTCCCCCAGCCCAAGGCCTTTCGCACCCCACAGCTGAGCTAAGGGCCCTCTGTGCTCAGGCCCACATGCCTTGCTGCAGAACACACTCTGAACAGCTGCTGCTGTAAATGGCTGTCTCCACAAATCAGCACTGGTCTGAGGAGGAGCGAAGCAAGGGCAGTGATGGGAGGAGATGAACACCAGAATGCAGGCAGGGCCACACTGGTGTAGACTCTGTCCCTCACGAGACCAACTAAGCCTGATGGTTCTCTTAGCCTCATACCCTGCTGCCTGCGCCGCCCCCCACATGAGTTGCTTATTTTTAAATTTAATTAATTAATTAATTTATTTATTTATTTATTTTTAATGGCAGGGTGTTACTCTGTAGCCCAGGCAGAACTTGAATTCACAATTCTCCTGCCTCAGCATCCTTAGTGCCAGTCTGTGTCACCCTGGGCTTCTACTTGAATGTAAACATGACTTTTCTTCACATTTCTAAGGACAGCCTTAAACTACAAAGGTCAAGTGTGTGTGACAGAGGTTGGGTCATAGCCCTTGTAGACATACTATGATCCTGTCCCAGGTATTTGTGGCTGTGACCTTATTCAGGGAGGCTGAGGTCACCAGGATGGGCCCTCATCCAGTACACTGCCTAGAGAGAAAACCTGAACACAGACAGAGAGAGAGAACCCCAGGAATACACCGAGCCTGCCACCATCTTAACAGGACCAGGCTCTCCCACATAGCCTGTTACGGAGCCAGGCTTACCCACGCCTTGATCTTGGACTCTTCTTCCCAGCATGATGGAAGAGTCAAGCCCTAGGTTGGTGGCGCTTCGGGGTGACATATCCAGAAAGCAAATGGTGCGTGAGGGAGCTGTGACTACAAATGGTCCACCTAAAGACACTGCTCGTGGTGAGGTCCTGGTGGCTCAGGATTGCCTAACAAAGACGGGTACCCTCATTGCCCCCCCTACCCGCCCCCCCCGCCACCCAGGGAAGCCAGGCTCCCAGAGACTCCGCTGCAAGTGCCCAGACCCACAGCAAGTTTCTCTTCCAGGACTACAGTTGTCAAGACAACCCCACCTCCTCCAGGGAGGATGCTGGGGAGGGACCACGCACAGGCAGAGTGCATGCAAGCCCTGCGCGCTGCACAGGTGGCCTCTGGGGACCAGGCCAGTGACCTCTTGGACTTTACCCTGACAGGTATGGAGACTCTGGGCAACCCTGGCACCAGGCATTATGCACAGGATGACAGAGACTCAGGGGCTGGTTCTCTCCTCCAGTAGCTGCACAGCCACTCTGCCAACGGGTGACGCAGACTGCCGTGGAGCTTCCAGACACACGCTTTGGGGTACTTTCAGGGCCGGGTACAAGGCCCAGGTAGCATACCTGGCACAACCATACTTCCTCAGGACTTCTCATGGGCTCCACACATGGGAACTGGCAGGGTATCTCCTGCGACCTGCCTGGCTGGGACCACAAGAAAGGCATGATGAAGACCGACTTGCACCCAGCAGAGGGTGAAGTGTTTCCCTGGCACCCTCAGCTCACAGCACCGCCCCTCCTCCCCCTCACTCTGTACCAGTCACAGGCATGGCAGCTTTTAGACAGATAGGGTCTTGCTAAGTTGCCCTCTCAAGTCTTCAACATAGCTTTCCTGTCTAAGACTTCTAAGTAGTGGGCCTGTGCACCATGCCCGCCCACAGCCACCAAGTATTCATGCAAAGCTCAGAGCATGGTCACCAAGGGGCTATGGGTCGGTCATTCCTCAGAGCTAAGAAAGCACCATAGTGCTAAGGTGGCATAGTGTCTGAGCCAGGGGCTTGCTCCACTTCCAGGAGAGATGCTGTGCCCTCCACAGTGTGTGCACTCACATAGAACCCTCCTGACCACAGCCCTCCACAGTGTGTGCACT
>OU015753.1:6616203-6630068 GCA_907169655.1 Acomys percivali
TTTTTGGTTTTTCGAGACAGGGTTTCTCTGTGTAGCCTTGGCTGTCCTGGACCCGCTTTGTAGACCAGGCTGGCCTCGAACTCACAGCGATCCACCTGCCTCTGCCTCCCGAGTGCTGGGATTGTAGGCATGCACCACCACGCCCGGCCAAGGCAGATTTCTTATTAGGTTTGGGGACATATGCCTGTAATCTCAGCATTTGGGAGGTAGAGGCAGGAAGATCAGGAGTTCAAGGTCATCCTCAGGTATACAGCAGATTCTAGGCTAGCCTTGTCTACATGAGACCTTGCATCAAAACAAACAACAGAAAAGAATAGGGGGAGGAGGAAGAGGGTGAGGAGAGCACCTTTCAGAGAGAAGCCATGAAAAGATGGAGGCACAGACTGGACTGATGTGGCTGCAAGCCAAGAGACGCCAAGGATGCTGAAGAAGCAGGAAGGAGGCTTCCTTGGAACCTGAGGGAGAGTGTGGTCCTCTGTGGACCTGCATTTCCCACTTCAGGCCTCCTGCATTCTGCCCTGCGACCCTCCAACCCTCCGTTACAATGCACAGCAAACTATAGGGCAGTAGTACAGGGGATGGGGATGGAGGGCACACCGGCTGCTGCAGGCTGCACGGGTGCTGCCAGGCTGCAAATGGGTGGCCAGGTGGATGCCATGAGTGATGGATAACGGGAACGCCTACCTCACTAGAGCTACGGCCACAGTCAAATTAGGGGTTTCTGCACACGCACACAAGACGTTACCCACGTCCATCTGAAATCAAATGATCTGCCCCTGCCTATCTGAGTTCAGCACCTGAGGATGAAGCCTGTTAGGAGCTGGGTGGGTCGGGTCAGTACCAAGATCTTCTTTCGAAACTTAGGAGAGTCCCACGACAACCAAAATCCACATCCACTGACAGGGATGGGATCTGGGGTTGGAGTTCACAGGCCTGGAGCAGGAGCGACTCAGCGTGACAGGGGAGGGGAGTCAGGCTTCCCTGTCACTGTGTCAGGTCCAGTTTCTGCAGGTCCTGGCCCTGCATGTGAAGTCTGGACCTAGGGAAGAGGGCTAGGTCTGTCTCCCTAGCTGGCTCAGCGTCTGCAATGTGGGGGCACCTGCAAGATTGGGGGGGAGAGGAAGCTCAGATAAGGTGTCTGAGAATCCAATGACCTGAACTGTTTGTGGGGGCAGCTGTGGGGGCAGCATTCAGAAAGCAGGAAGGGACACTGGGGACCCTGGAGCTCAGACCACCTGCCCTGAGACCTATGTATGAGACCAGCCAAAGCCTCCTTGGGCCTAGTGTGGTCACTAGCTAAGGTCATCCAGGCCTTTGCAACCACAGGCTTCAGAAAGTTGACTCAGTTGTCCTGGATGGGCACCCAAGTGCTACCCTGGCATAGCATGGTTCTGTTCAGTCCACTCTGCGGGGGATGAGATGAGACCTAGACTGGGCAGGAAGGTGAACAGCAGTGAGCTGTTTCCCTGAGAGGAGCAGCCGCCACTGAGTGCCACCTGCTTGCCAGGGCCAGCGAGACAGAAACCCGGAGGTGCTGACGACATGTGAGTGCAAGTGACATCCGGAGTCCTGAGTAGTGGAGGTCTGGACTAAGACCCTCCCTGGATACACAGTTCTCATCTGGCCCCTATAAAGCTTACACAGACACCAGGCAGGGATCTGTGTCACATTCCTTTCCCCGGAGACCTGGTTTCCTTGCGTGTGCTGGGAGAGAACAGTGGGAGTGCTGCATGGGACTCCTCACCCCCAACTGGCTGGCCAAAAGGTGACTGTCAACTGACCCTAGCCCATCCTGCCTCTAGAGCTCTTTTAAGATTACTGACCAGGTTCCATCCCTCACCCTTTCCTTCAGGAGGAGACCTTCTTGTCCAACCTGACCAGTCTGCAGGTGCCCACCATCTGTACCCCTGGTGATGGACAGATGATGAAGACGATAACAGCTGTAACCTTGATCAACCAAGACTCACCTAAAACCAGCTGTGGGGCTGGCTCTTCGTCTCATCAGGACACAAGTGGAGAGGCCAGGAAAGCAAGTTCTTGCCTGAGATGGGTCACAGAGGCTCTCCAGGCCCATGGGGGTGGGAGCGAGGGTGAGTAGTGCTACAAGACACAGATGGGGCCTCTGAGTCAGAGCCCGGGGCCCTGCATGGCTCCTGGTACGGTGGAGGAGACGTGCAGTCTACCCTAGGACAGCGCCAGCTGGGCGCCTGCCAGTTTCTCTCGCCATCAGTGGACCAGCCCTGTTAACCTCGAGGGGCAGCATAAAGAGTCACCAGGTGAGGGCACTAAACAGGCAGAGCCGAGGAGACTGGCTTTATCCTTTGGTTTTTGGTTTGTGTCTAAGAAAGCTTAAATACTGTGTTATATAAAAGAGCAGAGAATCTGGGAGAAAGACAAGGAACATCCGAACGATTGACTTTTGACAGCCGGGCATTCAGGAAGCTGAGGCAGGAGGATCACTATCAGTTTGAGGCTGGCCACAGCTACAAGGACAGAGTCTATCTCAAAACCTAACTAGCTAACTAAAGAAATGAGTGGATACATGTCTCAGACACACCCCACAGGAGGACCCTGGGAGGAGGGGGGAGGGCCTTCTCCCAGAGTTCCAGGCAGGGCCTGGCTCTTCACCCCAAGTTTAGGCTCCACCCAACGGCACCCGGGCAAGCCCAGCCAGACTATGGGAAGCATCCCATAGGATGTGTGTCTAGGGGGAGGCTACTGACAGGTCGCCACTGCCCGGCCTCATCAGCATCCCTCCATCTACCTCCAGCTCCTCCTCACATCCCTCCTCAAGTGCCCTTAGACTTGGAAGGAGCACAGGTCTGGCCAGCACCCAGAGTTCAGGCCCCTGTGGGAGGCACTTATTTTCAACCCCCGGATGCTTCTGTGTGACGCTGCAACCCGGGTCATTTCCACGCATGCCACAGAACAGGGACACAGCTGAAACATGCCCACACTTCTGGGCATCACTGCAGGAGCCGTGCGGCGCCATCACAGGGCTGTGCGACGGGGGCTGGGAGAGTCACAGGGAGGGTAGGAAGCTGGTGAAAACGCAGCAGGGCCAAGGGCACTGTCACAGCCACAAACACCTTGCCTAAACTTGGAAATGGCACTAGTTTGTGGGTGCTGTTGTGAAGGGCATGAGGGCAGGCTGGCCAGTCCTGACACCACAGGAACAAGGCACAGGAAGCCAGGGGTGCAGAGGTCTATGCTGGGTCTTCTGATATGGGTGGTGTGGGCCTGCGCAGGGGGATACAACATCTTCGTTGCAAGAGATAAGTCCTTGTTCTCTTGGAGAAAATACTTGTCTTTCAAGCAAGCATTCTATGAAAACTGCCCGCGCAGCTCTCATTATAGCAGGGTGGGGCTCAGTGCTGGAGAGCCTGCCCAGCATGCACAAGGCCGGGGCTCAATCCTTGGCAACCCCAAGACAGTAACAAGAAACTAATATTGGAGCTTTGGTGCCACCCTTGAATGTCAGCCCCAGGTGAGACCTTTCTTTGTCCTGCCACATCAGCGTCCTTATAGTCACCCACAGCGGGAACTGAGGGCTGTGACTGTTGGGGCAGGCGAGGTTGGCAGGATCAGGCTCTGTAGGACCTGCAGGAAAAAGGAGCCCCTGAGGAGTGTTCAGTGCAGAGGGGGCAACCGCAGGTCACAGCTGCCAGGGAAGGTGTTAAAGAAAGCCCAGAGGGTGAGGCAGGGGGACAGCAAATTGAAAACCCACCTATTATACGGAGGGAGAGACCCTGCTTCAAAATCCACAACTAGCTGGGCGGTGGTGGCCCACGCCTTAAATCCCAGCACTCGGGAGGCAGAGGCAGGCGGATCGCTGCGAGTTCGAGGCCAGCCTGGTCTACAAAGTGAGTCCAGGACAGCCAGGGATACACAGGGAGACCCTGTCTCGAAAAACCAAAAAAACCAACAAAAAACAAAAAAAACAAAATCCACAACTAAAGGTTAGTGAATGCATCCACGTCCCCTCCCAGCCAGGCCTGCTGGAAGCCTGACATCGGGCCAGGGTTCTCTCCTGAGGCTAAGCAGGTACCCTGCCAGCCTCAACTGAGGGGGCACATTTTCCACAGTCCTACCATCCCTCAAGCCCCAGCTTTTATGACAGCCAGCAGGCTGGGAAGTGAGAGGGAAGCCATGTTTAATGAGCTCAGGGGCTCCAGTCTGGAGACTGATGCTGGTAATGGTTGCGTGAACTTGACCTCACGGATGATGGCTAAGATGATAATTTTGTTCTGTGAGCTTTATTAGAAAGACAGCAAGTTGTATGTGTATGTGTTCTCACATGTGCACATACATGTGGAGGTCAAAGGTCAACTCTAGGCATCTTCCTCAGATGCTATCCACCTTATTTTTTGTTTTGTTGGACAAGGTCTCTCCCTGGCTCAAGACTGTTGATTAAGCTAGGCTCACTGGACAGGGAGCCTTAGGGATTCAACCTCCATCACCCCAGCTCTTTTTGTTTGTTTGTTTTTTGAGACAGGGTTTCTCTGTGTAGCCTTGGCTGTCCTGGATTTGCTTTGTAGACCAGGCTGGCCTCGAACTCACAGAGATCTGCCTGCCTCTGCCTCCCAAGTGCTGGGGTTACAGGTGTGCACCACTGCCACCACGCCTGGCTCCCATGCCCGCCTTTTTAATGTAGCTTCCAGGGATGGAGCTCAGGGCCTCACCCTTGTGAGGCGAGCACTTTACCAGCTGAATCATCCTCACGGCTCCTTCAACTACAGTTCTTAAAAACTGCAACTCAAATGCCATAGGGCTAGGGAGATGGTTCAGGGGTCAAGGGCAATAGAGGAAGATACCATTGACCTCTGACCTTCACACACACAGAGGCACAGGTGAGCACACTAACAGACACGTGAACACACCTGTGTCCCACATACACACACACACACTGTGCTGGGGCACCTGGGAAAGCTCACCCCCAGAGCTTTAAGTCAACACAGCCCCGAGACAACACACACCTCCCCTAGAAGCACCTCTTGGTGAGCCTGTAAGAGAAGTTACTAATCAACGGAGTGCCGCTTCCCGCCCAGATCTGGCCTTCTAATCCCTTTCAACCCAATGTCCTAGGCAGCCACTATCATTCTACCAGCCACAGCCTCCCCAACAGCTGGTCTCCGCAAGAGGCAGGCTGCGCCGCCGCCAGGGCGGGGTGTCTGGGCCTGCTGTGGGTGCTCCAGCTGGGTACGGCTAAGTGGCAACTGAGGTCACAGCAACTGTGGCGCCCTGCCGATAATAGCTCCCTTGCTCAGCCACTTCATATAATTGCTTCTCAAGGCACCAGCCATCAGGCCACCCTGCTGGGAAAATCACTAACAGAGTCCCCCCCCCGGGGGGGGGCTGCACAAAGGGGAGGCCACAGGGCTGTGGAAGGCAGCAGCCCCTATAACAGCAGCCAGTCCCGCCAGTGGGCCTCAGCCTGGGGGGCTTGGAGAAGTGAGGCCACCCCGCTGGCGGCACAAGGGTGACATTTCCCTCCATCTGCTGGGAGCCACCTCCTTACAAACCTCTGTCAGCTGGACAGCAAGGGGACCAACTCAATTCACTGTGGCCATCCTGGTTCCATCGTGTGGATCCACAGGTGAAAAAGAGGGAGACTGAGATAGAGTGGGGGGGAATAGGTAGAGAGATAGAAAGCTAAGGAAACAGAGGTGAAGTGTGGGGAAGGAAGGAAGGAAGGAAGGAAGGCAGAGATAGCAACAGAGGTAAGGGCTGGTGACAGGTGGAATATATCCTCAGAAGGAAAAGGCAGAGCACAGAAGGTCCCAGCTGGCCATCTGCTCTGGGTTTGAGGACAGCCTCCCTTGGCTGTCCCTTAGCTCCGTGATCCGGGGAAATCTAATACAGCCACCCACACCCACTCCTCACTGGGAAACGTCTACCCTGACCCAGTCTGGTCCGAGCCCAGAAGCCCAAGGTGACGCACAAGCAGAGCCTCTGTGCTCAGAGAACAAGAGGGTTCCACAGGGACAGGGCAGCTGCCCTGTAGCTATGGGGCAGCCAGGGCCCCAGGAAGGCTGCTGATTTGGGGAGCCATAGGCCCTGAGAGTGATTGCCCCTGGTCAGGGTGTGGCTGTCTGTTTCCCATAGCTGTTGGCCCCTTCTCTCTCACCCTAAAGCCACCAACAGTTACCCAGGCCCCGTTTAGATCAGAACTATGTTCCCCCCCCCCCCCCCCCGCACCTGGGTGCCCCTCAGGTGACCCTGCCTTCTCCCTCCTCCCTCCTAAGATCATGGTGTGAGCTGGGGTTACATTCAGTGGTGGACTACCAGAGACCTGGGCACTTGGCTCCACTGAGCAGCTTGGCCCAGCATGGACAGGTCCTGAAGAGGAGCAGCCTTGGGCTTGCTCCGGTCTCGATGGAATTGGGAGTAGAAATGGTTCTGCCTGCTGGACCCTCTGCCTTGTGTCTCAGAGATCACCCAAGACAGGCTGGCAGGGAGGGCTCAGAGTTAGGTGAGCCAACACATGGGACCAACTGTATGGCTCTGACCCTGGAGGGAACCCTCTGCAGTATCCTCCTGGGTAGGTGTAAGGTTATTGTGTAATTCAAATGCTGATTTTTGTACCCCCTCCCCCATATCTGGTTGTAAGCCTTGTTCTGAGAATCTCCTGTCTCAATGTTGGGTAAAGTCTGCTCCCCAGTTGTTCCCTGATATGCCAATAAAGCAGCTTGAAGCCAATCAATAACCAGGAGAGAAACTAGGGTTGGACTTCCTGCCAGCCAGGGGAGGAGGAGTTTAGGGAGGAAGTTGGGGATTCAGTGAGGATTCTGCCACGGGAGAGGTCCAGGTGACATCAGGAGAGGAGCTGGATCAGGGAGAGCAAAGTGCAAGCATCGCTGGGACGCATGCTGGGAGGAAAACAGATTAGCTTAAAGGGTTAATAATAGAGTAATAACTGCTCAGGTATTGTGTTGTGAAGCTTACTATTAAACAAATACAAAGTCTCAAGTATTTGGATGATAGCCAGGTTAAGAGAGAAGTGAGAAACAAGCACAATGTTATAAAAATAACTGCAGGGGTTGGGGATTTAGCTCAGTGGTAGAGCGCTTGCCTAGCAAGTGCAAGGCCCTGCGTTCAGTCCTCAGCTCTGAAAAAAATAAAAATATAACTGCAACACCCCTGTGTGCTCCAGGGCACATGGTCAGGCAGCAGTACCCTCTGGAGGAGTTCAGTCTCAAGCCAGGAGCCTGGTTGCAACTTAGACAGATTTAAAATTCAATGGGTGAGCCAGGCAATGGTGGCACACGCCTTTAATCCCAACATTCGGGAGGCAGAGGCAGGTGGATCTCTGCGAGTTCGAGGCCAGCCTACTCTACAAAGAGAGTCCAGGACAGCCAAGGCTACACAGAGAAACCCTGTCTTGAAAAACCATAAAAACCAAAACCCAAAGAAATTCAAAGGGTGTAAATATTTACTACAAAGCAACATTCAAAGGGTGTGAATATTTACTAAAAAGCCAAACTGAATGATTTCCTTGGAGGAAGTATAAAGTGACCCTTAAATGCATGGAAGGATGCTTAGCACCGTTGGTCATCAGAGAAATTCAAGTTAAAGCTGGGATGAGAGAGGAAAGCGGAGAAATCAAAGGCGCGAGGGTCACCAGCTCAAGGCCAGTCTGAGCCACAAACCCACAATGAGACACCATTTCCCGTCCACTGGAATGGCAGAACAGAGAAGACAGGCAACACCAAGTGCTGGCAAAGGATGGGGAGAGCCACACCATGTCACCCAGCAGCTGTAGAAACAGATCATCAAAGTCACCCCAGGACTTAGGAAAACTGCACATGTGTCCATGAACACCCAAGTCAGCCTTATCCACAGTGGACAAGAGTGCAGACAGGCCGAGAGCTCACAGGATAATGACTAGATAAGTAAACACACAGAATATTACCTACTCATCAACCATGGAGGACGTGATGTGGGCTGAAAACTAAAACACGCACAAAAGGCCTCATGGGGTAGGAGACTGGTTATATGAGAAGTCCACAGGGCAGGACTGAGCTGGGAACAGAGCAGGAATGGTTGTGTATCCGAGGTGATGAAGATATCCTGGGAGTGAAGGCAGGATGCAGTGGCCCATCCATTGGGTACTAAGCAAATCGGCTAATAGTCTTTGCTAGGCTTCCTTCAGCACCACGGACAGGGCATGCCTTCTGCTCCTCCCTAGGGCTTCTCCTGGGGACACTTGATCCTATCTGCATGCACTGTTTTGGAAGACTGTGGAACCTTCAGGAGGTGGAATCTGGCTGGAGGAAGTGGTGTGATAACTCATCCCTATTTCCTGTCTGCAGACACCATATCCTCCACCATATCAGACTGTTAACTACATACAACCAGCCTTTCTTCCCTGGAGCAATGGGCAAAGCGACTAAGTCCATGCTGCAGTGGAGCATGGGTGCTTTCAGGAGGATGTCTCTAAGGCTTCTGGGAGAGAATGGGCATCTCCATCCCACAGAGGTTGAGATCTGTTGAGTGTGTGAGCAAATACACCCTGTCAGCCTTCCCTACCACAGGCTGAGAACCTACTGGATGGTGACACTGAACACAGGAAAGCAACTGTGAGGACAAAGATCCCCAGTGCTGTCTGCAGCTGTGGGTCCAGCTGTGCCTGTAGTCCACTCCAGCAGTGAAAGCTAACCAAGTGCCGTTTTGCTTGAGCTAACTGCCCTGGGATTCCGTCCTTCCAACCACATGGTCGACTGTGCTCTACCCACAGACGGGAGAAACCCCAAGTTGTCAAGACTTTAAAATCTCCTAGAATCATGCATGTCAGAGCACACGCATGCACGCAAGCACACACACACAGAACTCCACCAGCAAAAAAAAGCCCAAAGAGTGGAAAGCCCTGCACACTGAGATTATGAACATGGCTGCATGTGCAGTGAAAGGCCTGGGCCAGCTATCCCCAAGACTGGTTATGAGTCTTGGGGTACCACAACTGCAGGTACCCTGGCCTTACGAGAATCACGGCAAATGGTGGAGGGATGGCCCACTGCACAGCGGAGCAGCCTGGGCTGTGGAAGAGGAGCGGGCAGTGGCCAGGCCCGCTAGTGCCCGACTTCTTGCCAACTTGCTGCCTCAGTACAGCTTTCCTGGGACACAGGTCATTGCCAGGGTAATTAAGATGAAGCCACTCTAGACTCCAGTGGGCCGGGATTCAGCGCTTCATTTTTCACAAGAAAAAGAACACGGAGCTGGCAAGATGGCTCAGCACTGAAGCACTTGTCATAAGAGCCCGATGACCCGAGTTCAATTCCATCAACCCACGTAAAAGCGAAAGGAGAAGACCTGGGCGGTGGTGGCACACGACTTTAATCCCAGCACTCAGGAAGCAGAGGCAGGTGGGTGCTGTGAGTTCGAGGCCACCAAGCTAGTCCAGGAAAGCTAGGGCCACACAGAGAAACCTTGTCTTGAAAAACAAAACAAAACAAAACAAACAAAAAGTAAAAGGAGAGAAGTGACTCTGTGAAGTGGTCCCCTGACCTTCACACAAGCACTATGGTACCACTCCCCATTAAAAAAAAAGGGGGGGGGGTTGGATGGAAGGAAAGAAAGAAAGTAAACACAGAGGACAGGCAAAAGTCAGAGTGATGGAGCCACAAGCCATGGAGCCTTGGAAACCCTAGGGACACGCAACAGGTACAGAAGACCCCACTCTGATCCTGTGGAGAACATGGCTCCACCCACAGCAGCCTCCAGAACCCCACACAGCACAGGTTCCTGCTGCGGGGATGGCCCAGTCTGTGGCACTTTGCCACAGTGGCCATGAGACCTTTTAGCAGGGCAGATGGGTCCCCGAAAGTGCCAGAGTGGCTGGAACCGTGGTGTGTGGGAAGACCACAGGACAGGTCAGCTATGTCAGATGTCATGGCAAGGTCTAATAGCAACCTCACAGAGCAGAGGCGCAACAGCAAAGGGTGAGCCCGTGTGTACTGGCGGTACACACTTGTCACCCCAGACCCTCAGGAGGCTCTGGAGTAGCCCCTTCCCCAGGCATGTGACCCACCTGGCTGAGCAGGAGCCCTGCAAGCTCCCTGCAAAAGATACAGGTGGGCCTAGGGACAGGAGAGGAACAAGAACAAAGATGGACAGGCTGCCACTGGCCGACGCAGAGACGCTGGACATGGGTCCCAGGGGCACAGGAGCTGAGGCTAGAATAATAAATGCCTATACACCCCATGCTGACTCCACTGGGGTCAGCTTGGCCCCGGGGGTGCCCATGTGGCACACATGTGGCGTGTTGCTCAGGATACCACTCGCCACCCTACACAGTGGCGAGCAAGGCCCAGGAGTTTAGACACCACGGAGGTCACAGAAAGTAGAGCCACTTAGCACTTTTGAGAGATAAGTAGAAAAAGGGTATTGAGTGGGAGGTCCAGGCAGGTGGCGTCACCAAATCCTGAGAGAGGTCACTGAGATCTCATGGAGGCCCCACCCCAGGGGCCTTTTAAACAGCAACAAGTTCATGTGGCAAAAGTAGAGTCCCATGGGCCCGGGTCCCACAGCTCCTTCACCCGCTCAGGACTGCAGGCCTGGAGATTTCTCTGGGTCCAGGAAACACCACTGGCTCCTTTCTCTTCTGATTCCTGTGGTGATTCTGTGAATCCAGGTAACCGTGCTTGAGACTGCACTACCCAGATCCCAGACTACCATGTGACCAGCAGTTCCATAAGAAAGGGCATGTGACAGCTGTCCTAACTGTGGCTCCCAACAACAGTGTCTGACTGTTTGTAGCAAGGTGACAGCCTTTGGGGTGGGGACCAGGAGGCAGTGCTGGCATGGCCAGAGGCTGTCCACATCCCCAAGTTTATGAGCCTCTGAGAAGTACCACAAAAAGGTGCCAGACATAGCCCAAGGTCAAGATCTCCCAGCTCACTGAGACTGAACTGAGGTTTCTGAGAAAACTCAGGACCCTGAATGGTATACACCAGCCAATTGCCTCCGGTGTCCCCCCCTCAGCTGGGCCTGAGTCCAGTCATTTCTGAGGACCCTAAAACTCATCTTTACCAACCCTGTTCAGTTGTAAGTTGCAAGGCCAAGTCCAAAGAGATGGGCCTTTGCCCACCAAGGTGTGACCAGCCTCCCACGGGGGAGGGAGCCCGATCCTGGACCAGGAAGTTATACTGTGGGGCAGCGCTGCCAGTGGGAAAAGAGAGGGACTTGAACATTTCAATGGGTGCTCAGAGGCAGGCAGGCCTCCGGCCAGCATGGCAAGAATGTATGCCTCCCACAACCCCATAATAAAATTCCACATGCCGCACAGATGAGTCAAAATAAGTAAGAGCCAAAATCAGGGTGTGGCCTGCGTTGGCCTCCTCCAGGCTGACTTCAGGAAAATCCCTCCCTTAACTTCCCCAACATCTAGAAGTTTCTTGTATTCCTTGGCTCCTGGGCTCCATTTTCTGTCTTTGTACTTCACAGCGCTAACCTCTGCCTTCACTGTGTCCCTCACGTAAAGATCCTGTGATGACATAGGGCCACCTGAGGGGTCCACGGTACTCACTCACTTCCATACCCTCAGCAACATCTGCAAAGTCCTTTTGTCATGAGAGGTGACACAGCTGCAAGTTCTGGGCTTGAGATGTGGGTGCACTTCAGGGCCTCTATTCAGCCCCTCGGGACATAGCCATAAACCCAGGACCCCTTCACCTCCTCCCCCTGGGAACTGTATCCACCACAGGCTCACAGTAGGTGTATTTCAGTAGACCATAATGCTACAGGGGAGGGAGGTACAGGAAGAGGATGGGTAGCAGGATGGCCTCTGCAGCCTCATTCCTTTAGAAACATCACAAGATCAGAAAGACCCGTGATGCTAACAGAGGAAGGGCTCCCAGCAACACGGGACACCCACGTCTCGGATGGTGAAGAAATAACGCACATGGGGCTATGCCAGTGTGGAGACTCCTGGACAAGGGAGAAGGGACAAGCTCAGAGCACCAGACACAGTTCAATACCAGCCTTGCAAAGCAAGTTATGAAAGTGTGGTACCTGTCCTCCTGTCACAAGGAAGGCTGAGATCTCAGGTGCCGGCCCTAAACCTCACTCTGTACAGTTATTCCAGGCACATTCGAGGGCTGGACAATAGTGACAGACCAGTCACTCTACGGAGTCAAACAGGGTCACCTGAAGACAGAAACTTGATGTGGATATCAGACACAGTGTGGATGTGCTGGACATAAAGTGAGTCATGGCCTGGGGACGGAGTGGGATGGTGCCAGACACCACCGTATACCTCATAATGGCGCACAATGAAAAACCTGAGTACACAGGGAGAGCCTGTCCCAAAGTGGGGGAAAATTCATGAATTAATGATGTACAGAATTTTTCCCCAAGACACTTTCAGACAGACCACAGTTGACCACAGGGAAATGCATGGATGAGGAGGACCATGGCATTTGCATGCAGGGCTGAGCGGATATGCTTGGTGCAATATGGCGCGCGCGGACTTCATACAGATCCATTAACAAGGAAATGCTGTGTAACTGTCTGAACGGGGAACAGCAGGGGTTGGACACTCTCCTGGGAAGGCCTCTTCCCAGATGCACATACCCACCTCCCCTTTCCAGCCCAGAAGCAGTGCTGCATTTAAAGACTCAAGTTTTACTTCTCTCTAGTGTAAATGTGTCCCTATGTTAACGTGCGTGTGTGTGCATGTAGTACCCATGGAGACCAGAGGAGGGCGTCTGATTCCCTGGAGCTAGGGTTCTAAGTGATTGTGAGCTGCCTGATGAGGGTGCTGGAAACTAAACTCGGGTCCCTTAGCCTCCTAGCATCTCTCCAGCCCTGGTGCTGTATTTAAACAGCACTTCAAGGGGCCAGTGCTTCTTAGTCTCCACCAAGAGAAGTCTCAGAAGGGGTTCCCCAAGGCACCCCTCCCCGCCCCAAGCTAATCTCTATGTGCCTGTCCCCAGCCTTGCTGGAGCCATCGCCAAGATGTCCTGGAATGACTGACAAGCATGTCATGGGCAATTTCTCACTACTCTGACATGCAGGCCAAGAATGGAGCAACATGGCCCCATGACTCTATCATCTTGATGGTACCCCCATTGGTCCCCAAGGATGAACATTCATTGCTGTTCGAGGCTCGGCCAGTCATCTGTCATCTGTACCCCTTCAACACTGGCCTCTGGCTCCCTACCTTGGTCCCCACATTCTAAGCCCATTGGGAGGCTGTAGGGGACATAGACTCAGGCTTAAAGCCTGACGTGGTGCCTTGCTTTCTAGATGACCCTGCGCTGCCTCCCTTCCTCCAACAGGAGACTCCAGGGACCAGAAGTCAGCATTCTGAACAGTGCTGAGGTGATGTCAGCGATGATGATGGGGCCAACCATAGTACAGGCCCCACATCACGGGCTCCACCATGGGAACCTTTGCTTAGAGAGCACCTGCCCTGGACATTTGACTGTGACTGCACAGTTGAGCACAGGTCGCTGCTATTGTCAAGGCCAGAGCCTAAGAAGCTGGTTCTGGTGAGGGTCTGATGTCTCCCGTCTGTCCTGTCAGCCGCAATCAGGCCAGACCCATCTTGGCACGTGCCAGTAACCTAAGAGTTGCCAGAAGGAAGCTAAGGAGCTTGGCAGACCTGTACATGCTACACATTATGTGGAGGTAGCCTGGGAGGGGCACTCCCATCACCTGGTCTCTTTCTCAAAAGACTGGAATCCTAGCAGTGTAAATGCAGAATTGGGGCGCATCTCTTCTCATGACCTTTAGCAATGCAGAAAAAAAACATCTAGGGTCAGGCAGCCAATGGGGGTGAGGCACATGGGTGTGCTTTAGAGCTTCAACACACTAGGGGTGTGTGTGTGTGTGTGTGTGTGTGTGTGTGTGTGTGTGTGTGTGTG
>OU015753.1:6630078-6655533 GCA_907169655.1 Acomys percivali
TGTGTGTGTGTGTGTGTGTGTGTGTGTGTGTGTGTGTGTGTGTGTGTTTCTGCTGGTACCCAGGTGCACAAAGATACATCTTTTCACTGCCTCCTCCCTTCCACCTGTCCCTTTGCCCAGCAGGGAAAACACAACAGAGCACCAGATGAGACAGGGACACTGGCTGGCCAGGACCCAAGGAGCTGGTGACTCACTCAGAGCTGTGCACTCACTCCCAACTTCTTTGAGTCCCTCTTGTCCTCCTAGCCCTGCCTCTGTGTGCCAACCCCTGTCCAGTTCTTCACTCTTACACTTTGGGGAAGGCAGACCAAAGACAGGGAGGGGCTAAGAGGGCCAGGCGCTGAGAACAGCATGGCTCCTCTGCCACAGGTGAGGACATTGAGGCTCAGAGAGAAACAGCAACCACAGTGGGGGCATCCCTGACGTGTGCTTGGGTCCAGCCCCACCCAGTGTCCCATAGCATCTATATAGAAACTGCCTGAGGGGTCCCATGTTCTCATTAGTAAAAGTGGGGATCCGGTGGTGATTGCAATGGGACATTGGGTCTTTGGAAGGTCTCCCATGACGCTTGCTTCTGCTTCTCACATTCTCTTCACTCAAGAACTCATCTGAGGCTGAGCACAAGCCTTTAATCTCAGCACTCAGAGGTAGGTGGATCTCTTTGGGTTTAGGGTGTCAGCCTGGCTTACATAGTGAGCTCCAGAGAGCCAGGGCTACATAGAGAGACCTTGTCTCAAAACAACAACAACAAAAAAGAATCCACCTGGGACCTGGCAGGGCAGGGTGTCTCTCATCCACCAGGGTCCTAAAAGACAAGGGAGACAGCAAGGTGAAACACCTGGGAAGCTAGTTCATGGGGTGCCCAGGGGTATGGGGTGTACACACATCAGCCTTCAACCAGCACCATGGTCTCCTGGTTGTCACTTCCTACCTTTCTGTATGAAGTAAATGCTATGTTTACATTTATAATGGTAAAAAAAAAAAAAAAGAAGAAAGAAAGAAAGAAAAGAAACACTGGGAGGTTAGCAGGTTCCTAAAATCCCAGGTGAGCAGCGGCCCCCATCGTCACTCACAGTCACTTGTGGGCGGTGGTGGGACATGGGAGAGGCTAAGACCGGGCAGTGCCAGACCTCACTACACTACTGAGGTAGAAACTCTGCCCTTCCTCCAGCCTCTCTTTTGAGTTCTCGTGTTTCCCCCTCTAGACCACAGACGCCGCGGGGGACAGGTGTCCCACCCCCAGACTGCAGCCGACACCTGTGCCCTGTACTGTGATCAAAGGTCACCCAGAAGGAGCAAACCTTCGGTCACTACAGTCTAAAGGTACTCAGCTTCCTGGATGCTCAGGTGGCCCACCACTGCCTGAGAATTCTTCCAGATGGGCACATATCCCCTGAGGCCTATGCAGTGGCTCCCCGGCCCCAGGCTCTCCCCATGGGAGTGATAGAGACTTTCAGCTTCTAACACATCTGAGGCCTTTGGCTCCTGAAGCAGACGGAAAACAACACCCCTCTCTGTCTCTGTCTCTGTCTCTGTCTCTCTCTCTCTCTCTCCCCCTCCCCCCCCTCTCCCTCCCTCTCTCTCCATCCCCCCTTCCCCCCCAAAGGTCCCAACAACAAGCCAAGCAAGGCACATACCACCAGAGTTCACCCTGGGGAACAAACTAGTTCGTCGGGCTGCCTTACAGAGCCCGGGTGGAGGTTACTGAAAGGAATGTGGGTGCTCTCCCCAGAAGACTGCCTTGGAAAGTCTTTACCCAGCACTAGAGTCAGCATCCCAAGAGCCACGCACACAGAAGCTCCTCTGCCTGACCCCCCCCACACACACACAGGCTCTAGTCCCTTGCCCAAGACCTTGAGGCCACAAGCCATTAGAGTAGAAGAGGACTATCTGTTTGGGATAAGGGCGGTTGGCTACTCCGGCGAGGCACCCACAATCCTCCCCCCACGAGGGAAAGTCAATAAATAAAGAGACACGCGGTGATCTTTTGCAAGCAGGCACACGTGACCTGGTGACTATGGTGGCAGTCTGGTTCAGGTGATAACCCTGTGCAGCACCTCACAAAGTCAGCTAACAGGTGCGTCACAGTAGAGGCCAGAGGCGCACACAGACACGCTCTGGGCTTCCTACAGGACAGCACCTTCAAGCCTGAGACTGTGGCTCCTGAAGCTGCCCTGTCTGCAGCTTCCTGGCTGGGACCAGCTCAGGCTCCCACACTCGCTTATGTGGTTTCCAGGGCCACCCTCGGACAGTTTCTCCAGTCCTGAGGCTGGAACACCACACTAACACCTAGAGAAAAACGCACCATAAGATGCTTACCTACAGCCGCCTCTATATCTATTCCCTGGGGCCTGGTAATCCCTCTGAACCACAAGTTCAATGCCCCATAGCCCGAGTGGGGGCAGCTATTGGCTCAAAATACCAATTCTCACGTGAGGCCCTCACTGCCACCCACGGCTGTTCTGTTCCCTTGGAAGAGGCCACTCCTGGGGTCCATGAGGGGTGCCAGCCACAGATCTGGGTTACTGAGGAAGCTTCCAGACTCCTCCTGTGTCCCCAAAGAAGAGGGCATGAGCCAGCAGGTGTCTCACACATCCTACCAACACAACAGCAGCCTTCTCTAGCCATCAATGGCGTAAAGGAACGAAACACACTTAAGACACAGAAACAGATAGGAGGCATCCCCTCTCTGTCTGTAGCCTCCTGACTCCCTCCTGCCCTGTTTTAGAGGAAGCTGCAGGTCCCCAACCACCCCCCGAGATCTTTCTTTGTCCCATCTCGGCCCATAACCACCTTTTAGGGGTCCCCAAGGAACACCAAGTGCCTGTGGGGGAAAGAGTAAAACGACGTGCCGGCCTCACGCTGGGCACGGCACCGGCACTGACGACGGGCAGAGCATCTCACGAACACCTGCTGGTGGCCAGAGGCAGGTCCTACAGGACACCCTCCCCAGCCCTACCTGGATGCAGCAATCTCAGCCTTCTGCTTGGCGATGGTGGCTGCCCGCTCGGCTGCCTCCACGGCCCGGTCCACCTTCTCCCGGATCTTGCTGGCACGCAGTGGGATGAGGTTCTTTCGCTTGCCGCTGACGAGCACGTTCTGCTTGTACTTCCCTTCCTCCTTGGTGCCATCGGGGAAAGTCATGCACCCGTAGCCATGCCTCCGGTTGCTGACCCACTCGCCCTCATACTTCAGCCCGTCGGAGCGCTGGCTCACGCCGAAGCCGGAGCGTTTGTCGTTCCTCCACTCGCCCACGTAGGTCTCGGTGGTGGTGGCGTCGATGTCATCCTCAATGACGGCCAGCTCGGCCTCGGCTTCACCCAGGCTGATGGTGGAGTGGATGTCGCTGGCCGTGGAGCTTACCGTGCTCATGCCCGCCTCGCTGCGGAAGGAGCTCTGCTTGCTACGCTGGCTGGCCAGGCTGCTCTTCGACTCGGACTTGCGCAGCTTGAGGCCGCTCAGCAGCGAGCGCCGGAACAGTCCCTTCTTCTTGCTCTTCAGTATCTCTGAGTCACTGTGGGCCACCAGCACAAAGCCACCTCGGGACACAGCTGGGCTGCCGGCCACTGCCGGGGAGGCGTCCGGGTGCAGGGCTGCACCGTTGGTGTGCTCGCTGCGCAGGGAGTTGATGGACGTCCTCAGGGGCGAGCGGATGACTGCGGCCATGCCATAGGGGACACTCTGCCGCACACCGTAGCCCTGGCGCATGCCACCGACCCATTGGCCCTGGTACGTCCCTGGAAAGACAAAGGAGAGAGGGGTAAGCTCCTGGGGCAGCACGTGGGTGACAGGCGTATGGAAGATCCACATCCACCTGCCCCCCTCTTAGAACCTCTCTGTGAAAATGAAACCCGGTTGGGTTTGCCTGGGCACAGAGGCAGAGGGACCACAGTGAGGCCGTAAATCGCCTCACCGATGCTCATAGTCAAAGGCACTCCTGTCCTATCTCCCATGGATGGATTGAGACTGGGGTGGGTATGATACAGGTAGAGTCCACAGTGACCCTGGGGAGCCTTCAGAGGGAGGTAACGGAGGAGAGGAGGCATAGCCCTGCAGGATGCTGAGCACTGTGAGGTTGTTGAGAACACACGTTTACCTTGGGGGAGGGAGTAAGGTACCCACTGCTGCTACTGGAGGTGTCCCAGAAGGTTTGTCAGCCTACGGAATGGGGACACCGTAGAAGAGCTTCAAGTAAATGGAAAAGGGGCGTTAAAATGAGCAGACCACAGCCAGGCATGGTGGCGCACGCCTGTAATCCCAGCACTCGGGAGGCAGAGGCAGGCGGATCGCTGTGAGTTCAAGTCCAGCCTGGTCTACGAAGTGAGTCCAGGACAGCCAACGATACACAGACCCCAAACACACAGTAGAGTCGGAAGCACAGAAACCCCCCTGCTATCCCTATATACTGCATTGTCCCTAGGAGTCCATAACAACCCTGTGTCAAGAATGGTCAGTCTCACGGCAAAACCGTGACATGGGAAACTAGGCAGGAAGAAGACGGACTGCTGTCACTATAGCAGGGCACAGGTTCACCTCGTGAGGAGCGAGGTCCCACTGACACCACAGAAGTAAAAGCAGCCAGGCTCTTTCTGGTCCCTTGCAGGGTGAAGACCAGGGGGCTGGGACAGGAGCACATGGCTCACGCCTCTCACCGGGGCCATGTTTCCATCTGGGGTGATGGAGAAGCTGTAGTGTAGGTAGTGACCTCGTGGTGACATGTTTAATACCACTGAGCAGCATGCGGGAAAGTGCCATGGTACGGTGGCCCTTGGAAGCTGAGGCAGAAGGCTCACTTGAGCCCAGAAATTCAGAGCCAACCTGGGCAACACAGCCAAATTCCTTCTTCAAATAAAATGGTTAAAATAGCAACATATAATGTGTGTGTGTGTGTGTGTGTGTGTGTGTGTGTGTGTGTGTGTACACATACATTCATGGGTATGTGCAGGTGTGCGCATCTGTACAGAAGTGAGCTGACGATGGCTGTCTTCCTCAACTGCTGTTCTCCATTTTGTAAAGGTTTGATTTTTTTTTTCAAATGGTTTATTTTAATTTCTCCTGCATTGGTGTTTTACCTGTATGCATGTTTGTGTGAGGGTGTTGAATCCCCTGGAACTGGAGTTACAGTTTGAAGTGCTGTGTGAATGCTGAGAATTGAACCCAGGTCCTCTGGAAGAGCAGCCTGTGCTCTTAACTGCCAAATATCTCCAGCCTGGTTTGATTTTTTTTTTTTTTTAATTAAAATTTTCTCTGCATGTACATCTGTGCACCACATGCATGCAATGCCTGTAGAGGCCAGCAGAGGGCAGCAGCTCCCCTGGGACTGGAGTTACAGGAGGTTATTAACCACCTATCATGGGTAATGGGAACTGAACTGGGGTCCTTTGGGAAAGCAGTGAGCAAGCACCCTTAGCCACTGAGCCAACTCTTCACATGGTCTACCTTATCTTTTGAGACAAGGGTCTCTCACTAAGCCTGGAGCTCACCAGTTCAGGTGGACTGGTTGGCTAGCAAGCATCAGGGATCCTTCTGGCTCTACCCCCGAGTGCTGTGACTACAGGCATGCACCACACACCTGCCTTTTTACATGGGATCTGGAATTGAACTCAGGTCCTCACGCTTGTGTGGCAAGCACTGTACTGACTGAGCCATCTCCCCAGCCCCAAGATGTTATAAAGGCACTAAAACCAACAAGGGGCCACTCAGACCCCAACACACACACACACACACACACACACACACACACACACACACACACACACACACACACCTCAGCTTTCATCTTGCTCTGCTATGTCTCCAGGCAACTTCCTGAACCCCTTCAGCTTCCCCATCTGTAGAACAGGCCAGTTGTCCCCACAGTGTAGGCCTAAGCTGGAGCCAGCAGAAGAGCTCGTCACACTGAGAAGGGATCTTCCGACCCACTGCGGCAGATGCAACCCCTCCCCCACCCCACCCCGAGGCTGACACTGGCACCATTCTGAGGTACCAGGCGTCAAACCAAATGATGCCAGCACAACTTTGGGTCTCTTTCTAGTCTAAAGACACGGCCACCTAGGATCTTTCTTTTCAGATGTGAAATGGCTGAGGGTCCATAGCAGATGCCTTTTCTGGCCCCTTACTCCTCTTCACCCCAATCCCACTCCCTACTCTCAATCACCCGGGCCCCCTTCCTCATATTCAGACTTCAGAGATAAACTCTCGCTAGCCATTGCCTGGTATGAGCCAGGTAGCGCCACCTAGGGTCCACGCACCATCATTACAGCCAGCTGTCTCCTCTCCTGAGTTCAGAGTCTCCTTTGTCAAACTGTTCCTGTCTGTCTGCCTGAGTTTCTCCCCAGACACTAGCAACACACAGCAGTCATTTGAACCAACTGCCCACAGACCGCACTTGACCTAGGTTAGCACCAGGTCCATGAATGGCCCAGAATGTATCTTCCTGGCTACCCAAAACATCACCTCCACACTACAGGCACCTAACTCTCTACTGATGTGTGGCTCTCGGCTGAGGACAGGTGTGCATAAAGTACCCATCTGCTCAGAGCTTTGGACAAGTCTGCCTAGAGCTGTGCCTTCCTTGGTGAAACAGACCTGGTGGCTGACAGCTGAGGCCAGGAACAGAGTCTCGGATCTATCCCCAGTATTACACAGAAATAAAGTCATGATGCCTCATGCCTGCAATCCCAGGACATGGGAGACTGCAGCAGGAGGATTGTCGCATGTTCGAGGCCAGCTTGACTACAGAGCGAGACTCTATCACAAAACAGGCAAAATACCAAAATAGAAGGCGAAAGGAAGGGAAGAAAAAGTGGTCGGCAATAAAGCAAGACTGGCCTCTCCACAGCAGAGTCTGAGATGTGGCTAACATGACAGTCATGTTAGTCACACATGACATAACTGTCACACACAGGGACGGGTCAAGGAGAAGGGAAATGGTGCACCATGGGATCCATTCCACCTGGAGGCGGGGGTGGGGTAGGGACATCTGTATCACCACACTGACCACTATGCATCTTCAAAGCTGGGTGGGGATGGGAGCCTACTGTGAAGGCAGCTGACTGCAGGGACCAGCACTTCAGTCCACTGCCAGGACTGGAAGCCATTGGTCTAAGGGCAGCCTCCTCAGGAGTGTAGGAGCCTGAGGACAGAGCTATGTGGACGTCCTTCCTGCAGTCATCCTGCAAGGGCCTCCTCCCTGATCTGTAGCCATCCTCATCTGTGAGACAGGTAGCCTGCTGCCCAGAAGCCCTGTGTTCACTGTGGGATGCTCTAGGAAGCCAGGAGGACAGGGATGGCAGCTGTCTTGGCCAGTGTGTGCATGGCACCAAGGGCTCAAGCTATGTCTTGTGGGCTTCAGCCAAAAAGTGATTTTCCCAACCGTTCTGAGGGTGGGGGGGGGGGGTGAAGGCAGTATCCATGTCACCCAGAGTAAAGAAGACACCAGGGCACTGTCACAGCAGGAGACCGTGCCAAGCAGGCCTCTCCAGTGACCACAATAGACACAACAGTTTTGACCCTGAGGATGGGAATTGTCTGCTGAGCTTGTATTCCAGAAGAGAGACACAACACTCACCCTGAGGCCCCAACTCTGGCTACAGAATCAGGATTTCAGAGGAGATGGGTTGGTTCTACCATCGGGGAAGTGCATCCCAGTGTTTTAGGGATGAAGGCAGAAGAGGGGGCTAGAGAAATCTTGTGCCTAGCACAGCACACATGGTCATGCCACGTTCTAGAACCTTCTTTCCTTTACAGTGGACCTCTTAATAAAGGCCGGGTAATAATAGTCCGTTGCATTTTGTGTTTTACTTACTTCATATTTACTTATTGTCGGTGCCAAGGACTGACTTCTGGGGCCCTGAACAGACCAAACGCATGCTACACGTGGTGTTAAACCCTCAGCCTATTTATAGAGGCTGATGTTTATACTTAAGATCAAACTCTGTCCTTAAGACACATCCCTAGACCTAAACCCCTCAGTCACAAGGAAGGTTTTTCTCAAGGTCTCTAGAAAGTTATCCTCAGGAAAGGCCATGAGAATGACCATATCCAGTGTCCTCGCCAGCCACAAAGTGACATTCTAAAGCCACAGGGGGACTCTGGGGAGCTGTGGCTGTTGGGGTTACCTACGGGCTGAAGTGCGTTCACCCGATCCCTAGGAGAAGCTAGGACCCTCCAACCCAGGAATGGAGAACGGAGCTGATGACATTGGAAGAGAAGCGAGCAAGACATCAAGGCAGGGACCAAAGGTTTCCAAGGAACCAAAGCCCCAAGATGAAGTTCCAAGACCAAGTACAGAGGTGACGGTCTCCTAGAACATGAAGGGCCTGGGTGTTCTGACTGAGGACCCACATTACTGCATGGTGAAGGGGCAGACACGGCGAAGGGGCAGACACGGCAGCAGGAGGCTTCCGGAAAGATACAAAAGCAAAGCATACAAGGCACACTATGCCTGGCTGGGTGGTATCAGTGCACACCTTTAATCCCAGCACCTTGGGAGGCAGAGACAGGTGGATCTCTTGAGTTCAAAGCTAGCTTGATCTACATAAGGAGTTTTAGGACAGCTAAGGGCTACACAGCGAAATCCTGCTTTGAAAACAAAACAGAAGATACATTGTCCAACAGACAGAATGACAGGGCTGTACAACAGCAAGGCTTCCCTGGTGTGAAACTGTGGTCCCTGCATGGCACAAATTCTGAATAAAAAAGTGATTTTTCCATCT
Organism: Acomys percivali; assembly: GCA_907169655.1. Classification (NCBI taxonomy): domain Eukaryota; kingdom Metazoa; phylum Chordata; class Mammalia; order Rodentia; family Muridae; genus Acomys; species Acomys percivali. The sequence continues at coordinate 6,638,796 of OU015753.1, forward strand.
GCACTAAAACATCAATACATCCAGCAAGTGATCAAGCCGCAGGAACTTGATCTTCTAGGCATTCTTTCTCCGGAAGCCACTGCAGGATGTGGTCCACCAAAACAAGGGAGGAACCTAGGAAAGAGGAAGACCCCGTGATCAGACGGGAGCAGGGGCAGGATGCTCCCGGATATACCGAAGGAGACATCAGCCTGTGAGGAGACTTGAATTTGTGCGATTGCAGACAGAGGCTCTGACAGGTGTTGAGAGAAGAGCTGCATTGGGAGATTTTCTTATTGAGCATCTGGAGGGGGGTGGGGGGTGGGGGAAACTGACCAGTGATTTAAATAAAACAATACAATTAAAAAAGAGTCAACTGCTAACTCAAATTGTGCATGGAAAACGTACACTGGGGAACATCGCTTGCCTCAGCAGTAATTGAGCTTGCGGTTGCAAGGGTGAGGAACACTGGGTATGGGTTCAGCTTTTACATTGTGCTATAATGCTGGGATGGCCAAAGAAGGGGAGGGGTGGGGGAGGGGTGGGGGAGGGGTGGGGAGGGGATGGGAAGGGCAGGGCAGCGAGAGTCTGAAACTCTGTCTTCTGGGGTAGAATGTTGAAGATCTGGCACCAATCACATGCGTAGAAAGGCAGAGGCCAGCCTCCAGAGGAATGTGGCGTCCAGCTGTGGAATGTGGTATACCTGGGTGTGTCGTGGCTTGCCTGGACTCACAGCACTGTCCTGGGTCTTCATACACTGTGGGTGCCTGTGACTGCGGAAGGGAGTCGGGGCAGGAGGAGAAAAGAAGATTGACAAGAAGAAAATGAGCCACTGGGGGGTAGGGGAGAGTCAGACAGCATATGGAGGAAGCAGGAAGGTGACCAGAAGGTGGCCGGTTTGGAGGACACGTGCATCGTGTTTGCATAACACAAGCATGGAGTCAGGAGGGGTCAAGGACAAAGCCAGAGGCCAGTGAGGCTGCTAACACAGCCTCATACTCACTCCCACGCTGCCTGAATGAGAGGTCCCACACACAGCACACGGCTGTGCTGCTTGAGGGGCCACCCGTGTGGTCCATCTCAGCCTGAGATGCAGTTAGCCATGTGAATGACACTCTCGTGGCCTGAGTGTGTGACTTCATGGTAACAATTTTTTTTTCTGGTTGACCACTGTCTACACTGGAGTGGCACGGAGTCGCTCTTCATTGTCCTGGTAAAATAACTAATATGACTTTCACAGGCTTAGAAGAGCATAGTGTGTTTCCACAGAGGTCCCCAGGGTCTCTGTGTGTCAACATGGAGGGCCCCAGGGTCTCTCTGTGCCCCTCATGGAAGTCTCTAGAGTCTCTCTGTGCCCCTCATGGAGGGTCTTAGGATCTCTGTTTGTTCTCTATGTGGCCCTCATGGAGGTGCCAAGGGTCTCTGTGTCCCTGTAGAGGTCCCCAGGGTCTCTGTGTGCCCCTCATGGAGGTTTTGGCGGTCTCTTGTGCCCCTGTGGAGAGCCCCAGGGACCCCATGTACCCCTGTACGCTTATCATTCTTCCCAGGCTTCTGTCTATCTGATGGGAAGTCAGTTGTTGGCAGCTCAGAACCTCAAGGATGGAGGCTTGACCCTCAGTGACCTTGGCTCTGCCCACTATGCACATGGCAGGCTGTGATGCTCAGCACCCAGGGTCCAGGGACTCTCCATAGGCAGTGGACATGACTCAAAGGCTGGGCTGCAGGACACAGAGGGAGGACAGAAAGAGGCCTGTGCCAGGAGGAGGGAGATGAGCACTCGCCATGGGTTTCCTTTCCCTGTGCCATGTGCTTGGTAACCCTAGCCTTCCCATCACTTCTTCTGAATATAAGTGGTCCTGATGAGGGCTCAGCTTCCGGAACTCTCTTAGAAGCTGAGTGAGATGTGATTGGAGAAGAAGCTCAACCTCACATTATCCAGTAATGAGCCATGGTCTGGGTTGGGATGTCCCCCTGGGGCTAGGTGCTAACAGTCGGATCCCTAGCAGGTAGCTATAGGGAGGGGGCAGGATCTTTAAGGATTTGGGGGGGTGCCTCTTCCTCTCGTGTGTCATCTATGAAGCGAATGGTATTCCTACCATGGTATGCTGCCTCCCCCAAGTCCCAAGGCATGGAGGCCAATCATGGATGGGGATCTCCAGGCTATGTCTCTCTATACTTGGTTAACTTCAACTGTTGGTCACAGGATGTAAACCACCACACACCACACTTGGAGACCTAACCCATAAGAAAAGAAGGCACAGTGTGCACACATCTCATATATGCCTGTTCACAGTGATGAAGCCCACGGCAACCCAAATACACAAACAGCCCAGATGCCATCCATTGAAGACAGTGTGGTCCATCTTGGTGATGGAACGTTACTCAACTGTGAGAAGAAACGACACTGACACGTGTACCAGATGGATGAGCCTATGAAAGTCAGTGACAGAAACCAGCTGCTCAAAGCCACCACCATCCTGGGCAGATCCATAAGACAGAGCGCAGGTGGCCGCTGGGGGCTGTGACTACTGAAGACAGAAGTGATCCTTAGGGGCAAGGTGTCTTTCTGAGACAGTGAAACTGCTGGACGACTGCCTGTGCTGATCGCTTCTGACTCCAAGAAGAATCTAGAAACCACCAAGCCAAACACTTCAAATGAGTGAACTGCACACGATATAAATTTATGTTAATAAAATGGGTTTTTAAAGATTATTTTATGCATATGGGTGTTTTGCCTGCATGTATGTCTGTTCACCATGTGTGTGTCTGGTACCCATGGAAGATAGAAGAGTGTCAGATCCTCTGGCACTATAGTTACAAGTGGCCATGAGCTGCCATGTGGGTGCCTGGAAATGAACCTGGGTCTTCTGCAAGAACAAGTGCTCCTAACTGTTGAGTCATCTCTCCTGCCCCAAACCTGTTTTTTTTGTTGTTTTTTTGTTTTTTGTTTTTTTTGGTCTGGTTTGCTTTTAAGCTATGGGTCAGTGGAGAACCTTCTCCATCTGCAGCAAGAAGGATGCTGGGCCTCGGGAGGGCTTCACCAAATCTGAGGAGGCAGCGACAGTCTCCTTTTGCCCTGACCATGGAGTGGAGGGGGTCTTGCATCTTTTACTGGCCATTAAAATCCCCTATCTACTCTAGAAGTGGGAATAAACAGAGACCTCCTAGTGTCATTATAGTTGTAACTACTCATGGTTTGTTTTCACAGGCCTCAACTTGAAGCCAAGCCTGTGACTGTGCCCCATGGAGATGGCACGTCCAGTCCCAGTGAATACAAACAACCCTGGACAGCACCACACAAGTCGCCTGACCTGGCTATTGAGTTGAGGATCAGCCTTACACCCACCCTGCCGGACGGACATTGCAGTGGTCAGCCAAGGAGACCTGGGGGTCAAGGACGACAGAGTTTGTACCCTACAGCTGCCTGCAGCCCTCATAGAGACCAGCCTGGGGAAGGGACACACCCATGTGGAGAAGCTGAGGGACAGACAAAGCAACTCTGATGAAGGAAGTCAGAAGAGCCTGCCTCTCTGGCAGCCCAGGCCAGACATCTTGGTCCCCCAGGCCCAGAGGTTCTCTCTGGCTACTGTCTGAGAGACATGGAGGCTTGAGTGCTCCACTAGGGCAGCTGAGCTCAGACTCAAGCCAGGAAGAGATGGAAACAAGTAGGCTTTCTAGAAACTTCCCTCAGTTATGAAGTTGGGGCCCAGAGACACTGAGGAGACCAGAAAGGGACAAGGAGGAGATGGCGGAGCTTAGGGGGGGCAGGGTGCTGGCCTGAGTTGGCCCTAACCATCAGCAAAAGACAAGCACCTGTGCTACCCGCCTCCTGCCTCCCCCCGTTGATGTCTTTCTGGATGTGAACTGCTTTCTAAAGTGTCAACTCCAGACAAGGTCACCCCAAGATCAGGAGTGTGAGCCAAAAGCAGGTCACTGTGCCACCCACGAACACAACCATCCCTCTCCAGCAAAAACAAAGGATAGATGCTTCCCAAGCAATCATAGCCCTGTTCCCCACAGTCCTCTCTAGAGAGCTGCCTCTTTTTTTTTTTTTTTCCAGACAGCACTAGTCTGGAGTGAACCCCACTGGCTTAGGGCCTCCCCCAGCACCTGCCCCGCAAAGCTTAAGTCCCTCAGTGGCTCTGACAACACACCCTAACTCCAGGGAAAAGCCCAAATCTTCACCCATGGGGGGTGTCTGCAAGGCAGGGGCCAGGGGAGTTCTGGGGTTTTCTATGGAGGGACCTTGGTGGCTCTGGGAAAGTTGGTCATCTGTCAGAGACAGATAGGAATGAGGAAGGCCTGGGGCAGGTCAGCAGACCCACCCAAGTGTTAGACATGAGGCTACACTACAGGCCTATGCCTACCAGCTTCTTCTTCACAGAACCCATCCCAAGCCTGGCCCTGAGAGATTACCTCGGTTCCCCTACCTCAGGGTACCATCTGTCCAGGGCACCAGCCGCACCTGGCATCCAACAGATGGGACACTCGCTAGAGATTCAGGCCACCATGTCCTGGGGCCAGGGTGGGAGATGGGCCTGAAGAGAGTTGGCTACATTCCCTGGTACTGGAGGACCGAGTTTCCACTGAGTACTAACAGTCCCGATGAGCTCTTCTGGGTGCTGGAAACTGAGGCAGGCAATGTCCTGGAGCCTCAGAGTACCCAGCTCAGAGCCCTAGGGTTCCTAGGCTGTACTGGCACCCCATGACACTGTGGTCCACAGCTTCATCTCCAAACCTCTGTCTTGCTCCCCCACAGCAGGGCTGAGGTACTTCTAGGCTCTCAGGCATAGGTGCACCAGAAAATACAGAGTGGAGTAAGAAATTCAAAATGAGGCTGGGCATGGTGGCACTCGCCTATAACCCCAGCACTCAGGATGCAGAGGCAGACGGATCACCCTGAGTTCGAGGCCAGCCTGGTCTACAAAGTGACTCCAGGTTGGCCGAGGCTACACAGAGAAGCCTTGTTTCAAGAAAAAAACAAAAAACAAAACAGAAAACAAAAAAAGAAAGAAAGAAAGAAAAAGAAATTCAAAATGGGGTTTGACAGGCAGAGTGGGCCACCTGATTCCCAAGAACCCACCTCTACCTCTGTCTCTTCCTTCCACCTTCTCCTTTAGCTCCTCCCTCCCCCCCACCACCACTTGCTGCTAACTCTACAGGGCTCACACATCTCTTCTCTTTGCTCCTTCAGCTAACAGGACCTGATGCTGTAAGCCACCTCACGGTCGGGCTGGTGCTGCTGAAGCCAACTCCAGCCCAATAAGCCCCTGCCTGTGGCTTTCTCAGAGATACATAGTTAAGCCCATGGCCACCAACACGGTGCAGTCACTTGGGCCCTGCACAGAGACGGCCAAGCAGGAGCCCTGAACTGCTGTGGGTCTCCTAGCAAGTGGGTCACAAAACCCTCCCTGAGGCGGCACGGGCTCCTTCCATAGGCTAGGAGGCCCAACAGCCTCTCCACGAGCCCTGCTCCTGCTACCCAGATTCTCCATCCAAGGTCACTTCCCCAGATGGCTTCCTCTAGGTCACAGAAACCACCCTATCTCCTGTGCCCTCTGCTCCACCAGCAAGGAACCACCATGGGCTCCAGAGCGACCAACAAGCCAAACAGTCCTGAGCCCAGTGCACACACCCCCAGAGGCAGCTGGTTGTGTGTCACAGCCTCTGATGAGAACCACAGACCCTGGGCTGTGACCCTAAAGTCTGTCACTGTGAACATTTGCTGAGCACCTGCTGTGTGCATGGCACCACGCAGGAGCTCTGGGAGAAAGAAAATGACTCTGAGGTGATCACTGGAATCTACCTCCTTCCCAACCAGCACTCACAGATACTACCATCTACAGAAAGCCCTGGAAGTCAATAATAAAACACATAATGGGGGTTTAAAAATGGGCAGCAAAACCTAAAAAGACAGCACGGAGAGGCCGACTTCATCAATAGCGCACAGTGAATGTAAAGAGACGCCAACATCTAGCACTGAAGAAAGCACAAATAAAACCATGGCAAGACACCGTGGGCCTGGATGGTTGCAATCTGGAGGGCAGTGGTAACAGGTGGGGGTGAGGGCAGCGGGGGTGAGGCCCTCAACACACCGCAGGCAGGAATGGGAGACGGCAGCTGCAGTGCAGGTGGTCAGCAGGTTCCTCAAAAGGTAAGCCCCAGTCACCCCACAGGACCCTAAAAAGAACTGAAAATATACTGTATTTTTCAGACCATAAGACGTTACTTTTCACCCCAAAAGTGGGGGGATTAGGGTGGGCCTTATGGTCCAATTGCTCTTTTAGTGTCCTTCTTGTTTTACTGCTCTAAAAACTGGGTGCATCTTATGGTCAGGTGTGTCTTATAGTCCGAAAAATATGGTACATAGACACAGACTCACAGCGGCACCATTCACGGCACCCGGAAGGTGCAACCACTACAAGAGCCCAAACAGTGGAGTGCTAAGACAAGAAAAAAGGAGGGAAGAATGGATTCCAAGGATTAAGAACACCATGCTCGGTGAAGGGGCCAGCCATGCGGGGACGCCCTCGGTGAAGGGGCCAGCCGTGCGGGGACGCACAACGCATGATCCCACATGTGCGAAATGTCCAAATCAGGTAAACCTGTGGACAGGAAGCAGGCTAATGTCACCAGGCATGAAGGAGGGTACAGTGACGGCTGGAACTGGAAAGGGTGCCACACAGGCTGGTGGTGTAGACCTGTGATCCCAGGACGTGGGAAGCTGAGGCAGGCCAGCCTGAGCTACAGTCGGTTGTTAGAGTACAGCTGTGGAAGAACAACGGCCAAGGTACAGTCCCCATGGTCTACATAAGAAAGCCAGGCATAGCAGCAGCCACTTGCTATCCCCACTGGGGTGGCAGAGACAGGCAGATTTCTCGAGTCCACTGCCCATCTAGCCTAGCCAGCGAGGTCCAGGCCAGTGAGGGACCCTGTCTCATATAGAACAAGATGACATCCAAGGAGGAACCCTGGGGTTGACTTTGACCATGATGTCCATGCACCTATGTGTGTGTGTGTGCGCGCGCGCGCGCACACACACACACACACACACACACACACACACACACACACACGCATACAGAGAGAAGAGGGATAGGAAGAGAGAGAGGTTAGACCAGTGACGAGAGCCCAACTGTGAATACACTAAAAACACTACAGTGTGCATTAGGAGAGAGTGAATTTTTATGTGAATCATATCTTAATAAAGCTATCACCAAAAATGTTGTCAAATGCCATTTTCTGCCTGTCAGGGTGAGAGCCCAACAGTTTCTGAGCATGCCCGAGGGGCCGTGAATCCGGCTGTCCCAGTTTCCATTCTGTGGCTGTGGTGATACTCTGACCAAGACTTGGGCAAGGGAAGGGTTCAGTTGGCTTACACTTCCTTGTCATTCCATCACTGAGGGAAGTCAGGGCAGGAACCCAAGCAGAAGCCATGGACGAGAGACGCTGTTGACTGCCTTGTTCTACATGGCTTACTCAGCCTGCACCCAGGACCACCTGCCCAGGGGTGATACCACCCACAATGGGCTGGGCCCTCCCACACCAATCATTAATCAAGAAGATGCCCCACAGACTTGCCCACAGGCCAACCTGATGGAGCCAGTTCCTCAGCTGAGGGTCCCTCTTGCCAGGTGACTTTAGTTAGCGCCACCTGGAGCTCCCCAGCAATCCTCTGTGTTGGAAACCCTTCCTGGGGAAGTTGGCCATGGCTCCTCCCGAAACACCCACTTCTCCTTTCCAGGGGCAACAAGCTGGTGCTCCTTGGGGGGTGACGTCCTTGGGACCTCAGCACGGCAGTAGTAGGGAGGCTCCCCAACCTGACCCTGCACACAGTACAACAGCCTGTCCAGATTTCCCACAAATGGGCAGGGCTGTGTCTCTGACCCAGCCTCCCCCCCCCCCGACTTCCACAGCTTCTTGGAGCATCTGCTGCTTGTTTGCAAATGGGGCCAGGGGTGTCTGGCTTTCCCTGCCTGGAGACTAAGCAGCAAAGGTCTAGGAAGCTTCTAGCATGCTGCTGGTGCAATGCCAAGTTAGGAACACTCAAGTCCACGCTGCTGAGCTGGGGGTCAAGGTGCAGGCTAGAAGCTGAGCACCCTATGCTGTGGAGAAGGTGTGGGGGGTCGGGGGTTGGGGTCCTGGTAGAGGTGGCAGATGCAAGCAGGGCAACATGGCCACAGTCCCTACTCTCTGACTTACTCTCCTAAAGGTATTCTAGCTTCGGCCATCTATCTGTTTCTGTCCCCACTGTGCACAGTGAGACCCACCAGAGCAGGTCAGGCACTTGTGACAAGCACAGGGCTCCTCTCTGGGGTTCTGTGAATGCCTACAAGAAGGGTACACAGTACTGAAAGCCTGCAGAGGACTGCATGCTTTCCGCCAGCGAGTGGGGTTTTGTCAAGTGGGTGGGGGTCAGCATTTAGTGGGCAAAGCTGCACCAGAGACCAGCCTGTCTCTGCTAAGCTGAGACCATAGCCACAGCTCCTCAGCTTTTTGGTTCCTAATCTATAAAGGAAGGGGTGCTGACACACGATCTCCTGTCAGGACCCAGGGGGATGGTGGAGATAGTGCAGAGACAAGTCGGGTGCTGCTGTCGACCAACCACATGACCTCAGCAAGCCACAGCCCTATGGCCTTCATTTTTCTAAATCTCTCTGAAGGGAGTAAGTATGCTGTCTACGGATTCTTACAGTCTTAGGGGGCTGCGGGAAGTGTCTGTCTGCCAGCTCTGCCTCACTTTGGGTGAGGCGGTGTGTGTGGTCACAGACTTGTGAACAGGAGGTCATGGCTGTGGCTGCAGGAGAGACAAGCTGCTAGCTCACAGTTCACGCAGAGACGAAAGCGCCTCTGCATTTCCACTTTTCCTTTTTACTCAATCTGAGGCGAAGTTCCCACATCCCTTCTCCCTTCCATTAGCCCTCTGTGGAGATGCTCTCACAGACACACCCAAAGGTGGCCTCACCAGTGCCCCCCAGGCGGCTCCTAATTCAACCAAGTCTACAATCAAAATTAGCAAACGCAGCCACAGAAAAGGCCACCTGAAGATGGTGGCAGAGATTCAACCATAGCCACTGTACTTGGAAATGCCCATTCTACTTTGCTGGTGTGACAGGAGGCCCCACCCCCACCCCCACCCCACCCCGCTACTTCCTGAAGCACAGACCCAGATTCTCTCTGCCACAACCATCCTGGGGCCATCTGCTTCTCACAAACACCAGCGTGGGATGGCCCCCCACCTGATGGGTCTGATTTCCAGTCTTGAAGGACCCTGGCACCAACAGGGGTGGATTCACTCTCAGGGTTCTGATGCGGGCTGCAGTGTTTTGACCTAAAGGGCTTCCCTAGAGGCAGGCAGGCACCAGCATAACCTGGGGGAGTTCATGGCACATGCCAGCTGCCCCTTCACCAGCACTTCTGGGTAAGCCCGCAAAGCGCTCAAGACAGACTTTGTGCTCAGCTGAGGTATTAGCATATCAGGACATACACAGGTCACTTCCTGTCCCACAGGTTGGGGACCACACATGTGATTCTAGTATGCAGCAGGGCTGGGAGGCACCTGGCCAAGCTGTGGTTCCTAGAGCACCCCCTGAGGCAGCACCAGCCTCTTCTGAGCCCTGTCTGTGTTCCCAGTGATATCCCACTCCATAAACTCGAGAAGGCTGAGGATCTGCAGTCCGGCACGCCTTCCGGTTGGTCATGTCACACACGCTGGCCTAGACTCAAAGAAGTGGCCTCAAAGAAGTTTTCAGGAATGTTTGCACCTTAAAGTCCCTCCTGGGTTCAGGTGACTGCAACACTGCTGGGAACGGAGGAGACATCACCTGCTAAGCAGGAGACCACTGCCCTACCAGAGTCTGGGACTGAGGTAGAGGAAAGAACAGAGGATTCCCATGAAAACAAGAACGTGGAGCATGGGTGGAAGTTGGTGGGAGTGGAGGGCTTGTTGTGTGTGTGGGGGGGGAAGGGGGATGGACTTCCTGTTTGGGGCCTTCCTGCCCTGGCGGGGTGGTGGGGGTGGTGGTCTCTGCTTCTCCCTCAGGAGACACTTGAAACTCTGATGTGTTGGGCTTCCCTTCAGCACCCCTAAAGTCTGCTTTACAGCAGGGCTGCCCCAAAATTAAATTGCATATTTTTGCATTCATGTCCAGAGGGCTTGCTCTTCCAGGAGATCACATCACCCTATGTCTTGTTTCTGTCTTTTATCTAGTCCCCTCTGCTCCATTAGGACCAAGCCCTGCACACAGCCAGGCCCAGGCAACAACTGCAGTGATGCAAGCCCTGTTGCTACACTGTGTCTTGTTGCTACACTGTATCTTGTTGCTACGCTGTATCCAGACCACAGTGAGACCTCCTGATGACCAGCTGCTCCCAGCTGAGGAGAACAGCAACAGAGAGGTGGTTCTCTCTCCGGCAGGGAGAGGGCCCCACACCTCCTCTTTCCAGCACTCTTCTAGGAACGCCCTTGCTCAGAGGAGATCCAGAACCATCTCCAGACAGCAGTGCGCCTCACTGTTAGACCATTATCACTGTTATTTAGTCACCAAGTGCCACTGTCTTCCTTGTCTCAAATGCTGGTTGCCCAAGTCAGTTACAAAATACTGGAACAGGGATATGGCACACAGAGGCCCAAGATGAGACTGACCAAAGAGATCCATCTTACAGAGATGTTTCCATCTGCGCATTCCAACTGTCTGGAGGAAAAGGACACCAGGCATGATAGAGAAGGAAACTAAATTTACCTTTATTTTCAAGTTTACTGAGGGATCACTACATACTGGCAATATTTAGTCCCAGGCCACACAACAATGACCACCAGCAACACTCCTTCCTCCAGGCCACTATGTCCTACACCATGATGTCTGCAGTGACAATGTCAGTCCCTTTCTGTGCTGTCCACCACAGCGGCTATTGCTCCATGAACCATAAAGCACTTGAGCTATGGCTGGTGCACCAAGGAGCTGACTCTTTACATTGTATTGCATTTAATTAGATTTAAATGCAAATGTTTGCACGTGGCCAGAGGCCAGTGGGGCGGACAGGACTGGTGTAGGTGATTAATCCATTAAGGCTGATCTAAAGAGAAAGCACAGGATGCTCTCTCATTGGCCATGACAGACAGAACCATTCTTGCACCTGCCTTCAGCTGTGCACCAGCCACATTCCAGGATCCCAGCGCACAACCCAAGATGGCAATGACCCCTGGACCGCATGTAGGGCAGCCAGACTGTCTGAAGCCTCACCCAGACCCACCTCAATAGCACTGGAAGGTGAGCAGAGTGTAGCACATGATGAGACGGACTGGCAGCTGGACTGGTCATGTTTCCTGGAGCATAAGCAGTGGACAGAACACAAGACACACACTCACAAGGCCCGCAGCACACAGGAGAGTTTGGAGCCAAGGGTTTGACGTGAGAAAGTCACCTGCTGGGTGCCTGTGTCCAGCTCAACCTGAGAGCAAGGGCGCTCTCCAAGGTGCTGAAGAAGCCTCAGCCAGGAGCCACCCAGCTCAAAGGGAAACACAGGATGGAGATGGCTCAGTGGGTAAACACACCTGCTGACAAGCCTGGTGATTTCTGTTCATTCTGTTGGACACACATGGTGAAAGGAGAGAACCAGTTCCTGCAATCTGATCTCTACACATGCAGCTTGGCACACAGGGACCCAAAATAAAGCAAACAAACAAACAAACAAACAAAGAGCCCAGGGCTGGGCTATAGTTCAGTTATTCGAGTGCTTGCATAGTAGCACAGAGAAGCCACAAGTTTGACCCCAGCAACACATGAGGTGGGGGTGTGCTGATCCACACCTGCAATCCCAAAATACTCAAGAGGTCAAGACTGGATGAAAAGAAGTTAAAGATCATCCTAAAGTACATAGAAAGTTTAAAACCAGCACGGGCTAAATAAGACCCTATCTCAACAATGACAAAACACAGAGCCAGGGAGATGGCTCAGTGGGTAAAGGCACTTTCTATGTGAGCCTGATAACATGAGTTCAATCCCCAGAGCCCACAGAGAGGTGGAAGGAAGTTGTCCTCTGACCTGTGTACACATGCTGTGGCATGTACACACCCACACCTGTTCATACTTCATACCCACACAATAGTGGTAAATTAAATTTTTGTTAAACAAAAACAAAACAAAAAACAAAAAAAATGGTCAGGCATTTAAAAAGGTGGGGAGGGGGGAAGAAATCTCCACTTAGGAAACTGAAGCAGAAGGATTTCTCCAAGTCTAGGCGAACCTAGGCTACAGAGTGAATACCAGGCTAGCCTGGGCTCCTTAGCAAACAAGTCCCTGTCTCAAAAGAAACAAAACACAACAACTACAAAAAAAAAAAAAAAACCCAGAATCCCATACAGTGGCATGTCCTCCATGGCCACCATGGAGGAGCTACTGTGGAGGCTGTGTGTGAGCACAGTCCACTAGTTACACTGAGAATCGTGGAGTCCTAGGGTACCAAGGAAGGAGTGCCCCCAACCCTGAAACTATCTCTTCCAGAGTAATCTACTCTCTCACAGAGCGGAGGTGCTCTCAGATGCCACCTTGAAGTCTCACCCAGGTCCCCAATGTCAGTAGTTGAGGTTGAGCTGGGGGAGGGGACACTTCTTACCAACTCTTCTTTCTCAGCTATAATTGGGACAAAGAACTAGCCACTCGTGCTATCTTTCCTTTTCCACCTGATGGAGGTTGCCAGCATCCCCCTCCCTCACTGGTGAAGGGAGATAGAGGGAATGCCTTCATCTTCCAAGACAGGGAGGGTACTTGCTTCCTTTCAGAACCAAGCTTCTCTGAGTGGCATATCTGTGTGGATGGGCTGATGGGGTTGTACCCCTTAACACTTGGACTTTTTTAAACAAAGCTTTCCTCATGGCCAAGCATGAATGGTAGTTCAAGTAGCTTAGCATAGTAGCAACAGACCTGGAATCCCCAGCACTAAGGGGACTAAGGCAGGAGGATCACCAGTTCAAGACCAATCTAAACAACTTAGAAAGACCTTATCCAAAATAATTTTTTGGTGCTTCACACACATAACTGGGAAAAGCCCCAAATACTTTTTTTTAAAGTGAAAAAGAAGACTAGAGACACAGTCCAGCGGCAGAGAGTCTACCTAACATAGCAAGGCCTTAGGTTCAAACCCTGGTGCTGACAAAAAGAAAAACACACTTTGTGTTGTCTGGAATCAGTTTCTTGTCACAGGGGGTAGCAATGCCAGAGGCTCAGTTCAAACTGGAAACAGCTGCACCGCCTTCTCTTCAGAACTCCATATTTACAGGGTGACAGAAACTCCGGCCCTCTGCGATGGAGGAGCAAACAAAGCCAGGAGGTACACGTGGCTGCTTTGGGGGACAGGATGGAAGATCCGAGGGTGGCAGGTGTATTGTGCGCGTGTGTGCGCGCAGGCGCCTGGGTGGATCTGAGTTCTTACTGTGGGTGTGTGTGATGTGTGTGGGCTGTGGATCTGGGCCGGTGAACGGGACCTGCTCGTATGGGGAGTGGGGAGGCCGGGGCGTACGATGACTCATCTCTCGGAGTGTGGGAGGGTTTATCTGGGTGGGGGGTTGAGGTTTTCGTCCAAGACGAAACAAGAGGATGCCTTGTTTGTCTTCAGAAAGTAAGGAGGTCTCCCAGCCTCAATGGGCCCATAGCAATGGCTGCTAGAGCAAGCGGCTACCTAGGGGTGTGGCCTCCAGCCTGGGGTTAAGTGGATGTAGGTGAGAAGACAGCAGGCCGTTCACCAAGGGAGTTTATAAGGAGTCAAAGGAAAGAAAAGCTCACTTAGAATCTCAGCTCTTCCCAAGGCTCCTGGCTGGACGCCTCTCCTGCCCAACTATGATACGGGAAGTTTCAGAGACCCAGTAGGTACCCACCTGTCACCTCTGCCTGTCACCTGTATGGCCACCTCAGTCCTACCTGTCTGTTGGTTGAAACAGCTATATTCTCTGCACCTGAACTATAAAGAATGCCCACTTCACTCCCTGGCAGAGCCAGGGCTCCACCCTCAGCTCATCCTCACCCACAGCATGGTATTAACCCTTTAAAGACAAAGAGACAGAAACTCAGAGAGGCCAAGTCACTTGCCCAAAGTCATGAAGCAGAGCCCTGGAAAGGCTGGGTGGTCGTGGTTGTGGTTGATACCCAAAAACCTTGTACTCCTGCAGCCCCACCTCATCCCAGGCCTCCACACAGACTCAAGAGCAGCTCACCGGCCTCACATCAGGAGCAATGACTGACTGCTGGGGGGGGGGGGAGAAGGGGGGTTGGCAAGCTGAAGGAAGACTTGGCAGAAGCGCCCCCCAATTGCGATGGATTCTATACCAATTGCAGCTAAATGCAGAATACATTTTCTGCTCATGACAACCACTGCTTTTCCAAGTCAGCCTTGGGCACTGAGCAGAAGTTGTGGAGTGCTGATGTGGGTCTCGAACTCCCAACTCCGTGTAAAGACAAAGGCTGACTGAAGCTGGGACTGCTCACTCAAGAGAACCAGCCATCCTCAACTGAGGAGCCTATCACCCACCAGGTAAGGGGACATGGTACCCAGGCCCTGCCCTGCTGCAGCTGCTGCAGTTGACCACAGTCCACCAGAGTTCACACAACTATCTCCCCCGGGGTCTGAGTTCTCAGAGGTCACCCCCTCCTAATGAAAAGCTGGTCACACTCAGAAAAAAAAATGTATCTGGACACCTGTACCTGAATGTCCAGAGCGGGAAGGACCCGCTTAATTTCAGTCATGCTATGCCAGCATGCCAGAAGAACGGACCCTGAACCCATTCCCACATGCCTACCTCTCTGCTGTGTGTTCCAGGGAAGGGTTAAAAACTGCTGCTTCCTTGAGGGGTTCAGGGCAAAGGGAGCACCAAAGGACTCTGCCACAAGGCTAAGGTCTAAACCTTGCACACACATAGCCGTCCATGGCCCCACTGTAGACTAGACCAGGCAGGGTTTGGGGACAGGCAAGTACCATAGGAGGCCAAAGGCTTAAAAAGCACTAGGTGAAGGAGCAAGATCCTCAGGGAGTCACGTAGGGGACAGTCTCAGCACCCCAGGCCCCCGAGTCCCTGGGAGACCCTGTGCCTGTTCCCAACTGCCCATGGAGAATTAGTGCCTTCCTCCTAAGTGAATGCTCTAGGAAGATCATGTCTGCTTTGCCTGCTTCTGGGTTCCAAGAGCTCACAGCATCTGGCCATAGGAAGTGCTCAATAAATATTTGTTGGTGGAACGGAAGAATTCTTTAGGCCAATGGAGAGTAGATGCCTGGAGTGTGGGCAGGCCTGGGTGCAGGGCCCCACCCTCAAGTGTTCTGGGATTCTCCCCTCCCTATGGGTCCAGTCAGCCCAGGGCACCAAGATAGCTTGTTCCAGAGCAGGAACCCCTAGAAGGCAGTTTTGCAGAACACTTCAGCCAGAGCTTTGCCTCCTAAGGATCCCTGCTGAGAGCACCAAGCTGCTGGACCACCCACCACCTTGGCCACCCACACCAGCTTCGAGGACTTAACCAAGAATGTGTGTGTGTGTATAAGTGAGTACACGTGTATACACACACACACACACACACACACACACACACACACACACACACACGCCTGGAGCCTCAGGAGGGCCTCAATGCCCCAGGGTCAGGGAAACTCTCTAGCTTGATCCACGAAAACAACAGTACAGAAAAGGCCGCCTGGGACCAGGGCTGGGCAAGGCGCAGACAGGCAGGAGCATTATATAATTAACTGCCCAGACTCCGCCTCCTCTTCGGGTAATAACGAACCCTGCCTTTCAGTTGCATAAGCCAAAATAATAATTACTTTCCAGCCCTCATCACTCCTAGATGTGGCCGGGAGCAGGTGCTGGCTTCAGGCAGGAGCTGGCTTCAGGCACACAGAACACACAGAGGCTCCATCCAGCTCTCTATCCAACCCGCAGAGGCCCAAGTCATTGCTGCATCTCGCTCCCTTCCCAGGCATCCAGTGCTGTGCCTAAAAATCCGAAGCCGCCCAGAGGGAGGCTGTTGGGATGAGCGCCCGGAGGGGGAGGGGGCCTCCAGGCAGAGGCAGCTCCGGGGTCTGACTTCCAGGACCTCTAACTATTCCCGAGGTCTCAGCACTGCTGACTGGACACTGGGGTGTCCAGGTGAGGTGGAGGCTGCCAAGCCAGCCAGGACTTCTAAACAGAAACCATCACCCTGGCGGTTCCCTGGCTTCCGGCACCGGCTCTGCCCTGACTGTGGTGGCATCTTACACCGGAGGCGCAGAGCGATTCCCTAAACTAAAGGTGAAAATGATTCAGCCACTAAACGGCCAGATTCCTGGGCTCCCGCTAAACAGATGGGCCTCCTCCCTCCCTCCCTCCCTCCCTCCCTTCAGCAGCCTGCTTCGACAGCCTGTGTCCAACCACCTAGAAGTTTATTGCCTTGCTGTTTGGTTTGGTCGGCATCCCCCGCCTCCGATGCTCCCAGCGCTCCCTCTCCATTGGCCTGGGTTGCTTTAGGACTGAGGGAGGCCCTGGGCACCGCAGGAAAACAAGAAACCAACCAGGGCCTGATTCTGGGGATACCAGACAGGCAGCACCAAAAGAGGGGAAGGGTCTATCTCTAGGACCCTCTTGCCTTGGCAAGGCCCAGAGGTGGCAGAGGACCCGGCCTGGCCTTCCGGCAGGTGCGAATCTCTGGCCTGCTCCTCAGGAGATGCTGAGATTATGGCTCAGCTGCTACGACAGGGGCCAGGCCCTGCTGCTGGAGAGCCCCCAGCCCTTGGGTTAGAATGG
>OU015753.1:6660533-6682568 GCA_907169655.1 Acomys percivali
AGCCCACATCCCCTTCCCTCCCGGAATGCTGCGTACAGGCACCGGCTGCGGATGGTGCAGTGGGCTGAGGAGGCGGGGAAGGGTGGGAGGTGGGAGTCCCTATGGCTTCACAGCTGCACAGGGTCGGGGTTAGTGGGGGGCTGGTGGTCCAGTAAACCCAGAATCATAGCCTAGGTGGTGGAGTCCCAGGCTCAGAACAGAAGAGAGGCAGGTTGGTCCCTGCAGCTAATCAGGATTTCTACTGGGAGCATTGCCTGTGGCTACAGGAATTCTCACTATCACTTCCAGAATCCCAAATTTCAACCTCAACCCTAACCCCTTGCCTTAAGCACAACGCCCTCTCTTTAAAGACTACCAGTCAAGTGGCAGGCTCCTCTCTTTCCCCCTAAAGGCTTTGGGAAGCTGCCAGCTCCTTTTCTGTGTCCAGGGTTTCCAGTCACTCTGGTCCCTGACTTCGGATGGCCCTCCAAATGCCTATGGCAGACAGCTGGGTGCAGCACATGTTGGACGTTATTGGAAGCTGGCATACAGCCTGCCATCAAGCAACACACTTATCAGCCTGCCACACACACCTGGGGGCACAGCCTGCACGTGGTATCATCAGACTTACTTTGCTTCTGCGGGTTTTCAGGTGTTTGTCTGTATGGGGTATGAAACAGTGTATCGAGTTGTTGGCTGTAAATGCAAATCACTGATGATGAGTCTGTGGTCAAATGGGCCTTTAGGGTCGGGTTCACATTCTGTCCAGGCTGGGTGGCTTTGCGGAGCCACTTCATGTCTCCTTGCTCAGTGGCCTGACTTATAAAATGGGACGAACGGGCAGTTCCGGTAGGATCACTGTGAGGATCCAAGGACCAGGTGTATGAGGAAATAGGACTGTCACTGGAGTGCTGTGACTGGAATGCCCAGCTTTCAACTGGCCCCTTTCCCTACAACTGCAGGAATAAACCATGCCTGGCAACACACCGAGCCTTCCATTTTATTTCCTGCCCCCTTTTGCTGACTCTGCAGCCCTCACTCGCACAGCACTCCACGGCGAACACATTCCCTCTGGGAAGTGGCAACGGCCTCCAGCCAGACAGTGGGCATGGCTGCCCCCAATCATGAGTACCTTTTTGCTCCTTGCCATTCTGCCCCCCCACCCCGTCCCCTGGACTGCCCCTCTCTCATCTCCCACTGCCAGGGTCACTCAGGCAGTGGCCTGCTCTAGTCTCTGGAGTGCAGATATTTGAGGCGTGTTTGTGTGCAGTTTGGAGCCATTTGCCCCATAAAATAGGGCTGGAGGTATTGATTGCATTTAAGGGGAATTTTGCCAAAGTGATTTAAACACAGTACCACCCTGTGACTTAAAACAATAGCCAAGGAAGAGGCAAAGATGCCCTCGTAAGCAGGATGCTGCAGCTTCTCACTGGGGATGAAACCAGGGCTGTGTGTGTGTGTGTGTGTGTGTGTGTGTGTGTGTGTGTGTGTGTGCGCTCTCTCTCTCTCTCTCTCTCTCTCTCTCTCTCTCTCTCTCTCTCTCCCACTGAGCTACAGTCTCAGTCCTCTGTGGACTCTTTGGGTGCTGAGCTTGGCTGGAAACTTTGTCTTGGCGACTTCCTGTAGAATCACACGCTCTCCTTGTCTAGAAGATTGCCTGGCCCTTCTGGGTGAGAGCATCGCTGATGGGAAAATGCTGACAGTTGAGGTCGCAGCCCTCTCTAGCCTAGAGTATCATTTTTTTGTTATTTGCTGGACTCTCTACCCATGCCCAGAATGTTTTCTGGTTGTAACTCGGTGGTAGTGGTGGGGCACTCTGGCCCCACATGAGCCTGTTTGTCTCCTTGAAAGAACTCAGCCATGGTCTAAGGAATTAGTATAGTGGCAGAAAGTTTGCCCAGTATGCAGAAGGTCCTGGGTCCAATCCCAATTATTTTCTCATCCCCTGAAGGTGTTAATTAAGGTAGAACTGACAGCTGAGTAGAATTACTTAAAACTTAAGTAGCACCTATAAAATACAGTATCTTGGGCCTGGAGGGATGGTTAAGAGGTTAGGGTGACTTGCTGCTCCTGCAGAGCAACCAGGTTGAGTTTCCAGTGTCCTCCCTGGATGGCTTGCAACCAACTGTACCCCCAGTTCCAGGGAATCAGATGCCCTCTTCTGGTCGACGTAAGTACTGCACACATATGATATACATAGACACTCCAAGGTGCGCGCGCGCGCGTGCGCGCACACACACACACACACACACACACACACACACACAGTTTTAGAAAAGAACCCAGCCACCATCTAGTCTTACCTGTATTTATGCTTGCCAATTCTCTCCACCACCAAAGGAAAATCTCTCATATGTGCGTGCCTGTTCAACCCTCCTCCCACCCGGAGTTGGGTTCTGCTTTTCTGTTCCCTGAACTCTGACTGGCTTGCAAGTGCAACAGAAGTTAGCTCATGAGTGGTGAGTGGCAGCCTTGAACTCCTGAGGTGCTGCTGGAGCTCAGGATAGCTGACATGCTGTAAGGAAGCCCAGACAATTGTGCATGGGCAATAAATAAATAAATAGATTAACTAATGAATGAAAAAGAAAGGGTTCCCAGAAGCAGCCAGGATCCAGGAAAAGCTATGTACATGTGCCATCCTGAGAGAGAATCCTCCTGTTCCAATCTCATATTTGTCTCTGAACAAAATGGATTGTTGTTTCAAGTCATGCCAACTCTAGCTTGTTTTGTTTTGTTTTGTTTTTTGATACAGTTGTTCTTTGTGTTGTTTGTTTGTTTGTAACAGAGCTGTGGCCATCCACTCAGGATGCATAACTCTAATGGGCTAATGGAGCAGTTCTGTTAGACACCACATGGATCACAAAGCTGAAGTCATTTGACCCATGAGTGACTTCTCTGCTTGTTTGGGACAAGAACTCACATTAAAAAAAAAAAAAAAAAAAAAAAAAAAAGAACTCACATAGCCCAGGCTGACCTTGAACTTCTGATCCTCCTGAAAGCTGGGACTACAGGTGTGCACATGCCTGGGTTATGTGCTGCTGGGGACTGAACTCAGGCCTTCTTGCATGCTAGACAGGAGCTCTGCTTCTCAATCCAATCCCTGCCACCTACTTATATAACAGTGTACCAAGTCCTGGGATGGGGCTGTGGGTCAGCCATAACTAGTGGCCACAGACCAAGGGGGTTATGCAACAGTAATCTATTACTCAAAGTTGTGGTCAAGGTCCCAACTGACTCAGTTTCTCCAAAGGCTCTCCCCTGATTTGCAGCCATGGCCATCTTTTTACCATGTTGGAGCTCGAGTCTCTGCCTCCTGTATTCTGCAGTCAACCCTCCTGCCAGGCTTTTATTTCTCTGCTCTCTGTGACCTTGCTTTCTCTGCTGCAGTCTTCTCTTTCCATCATAAGTATCGCTTATATGGATTCCTGAATCATAGGAGACAGATTCATCTTGGGTCAGCTAAAGCCAGATGTCCATTCCTGGTCTGGAAACCCCAGTCAAGGAATAGTGTCCTGGCTTGTGACGGCAGGAGGAAAGTATGACTGTGCCTTAGTGCAGCAGGAGGAGGTACAGGACCAAGCCATGATGGGCCAACCATGGGTGGCATGGTTGATTTAAAATTGATGGTGATGGTGGTTAAGATGATGGTGATGTCTATGGTGGTGGTGATTATGGTGCTGACTATGGTGGTAGCAATGATGATGGTGATGGTGGTGGTGGTGATGACTATGGTGGTAGTGATGGTGATAGTGGTGATGATGGTGGTGATGATGGTGCTGACTATGGTGGTGGTGATGGTGGTGGTGATGGTGCTGACTATGATGGTGATGCTGCTGCTGGTGGTAATAGTGTTGACTATGGTGGTGGCAATGGTGGTGATGATGCTGGTGGTGGTGATAATGATGGTGGTAATGATGACTATGATGGTGATGATGACGCCTATGGTGGTTGTGATGGTGACAGTGGTGACTATGGTGGTGGTGATGGTGGTGGCAATGATGATGGCGGTGATGACGATGGTGGTGATGATGGTGTGATGGTGCTGACTATGGTGGTGATGATGATGGCGGTGATGACTATGGTGGTGGCGGCAATGGTGGTGTCGATGGTGGTGATGGTGATGCCTATGATAGTGGTGGTGATGATGGCGTGATGGTGCTGACTATGGTGGTGGTGGTGGTGGTGGTGGTGGTGATGATGATGGTGGTGATGACTATGGTTGTGGCGGCAATGGTGGTGGCGATGGTGGTGGTCATGATGGCGGTGGTGGTGGTAATAGTGATGACTATGGTGGTGGTGATGATGCTGATAATGATTATGATGGTGGTGATAATGATGAAAAATTAAGCTTATGTATCTGAATGTAGCACTTAAATTTGCTGTCATATTTAATCCTAAAACAACTTTATGGAGCAGGTATCATTTTATTACTGTTGTTATTTCGCCTTTATAGATGAGGAATCTTGAGACTTAGACGGGTCAAGTCATCAGCCCAAGGCAGACATGAGCAAACATCACAGCACATTTGCACTCACCACCTTCCGTCTCATGTGTCTACTCCCTGGGAAAGGTGAGTGCTGCCCATAGCCAAGGGCGTATTTGTACAATTAGTGAATCATTATATAGTGAATGTCCATGGCAGGACCACCCAGGGTAGGGAATTGAACGTTATCTTCAGCATCCCAAACCCCATATAACCTACTTTCTGTTCCTCCTAGAGAAAACCATGATCCTAAATTATTGATCTTTGCTTTTCTTTATCACTTATCAACCTGCACTGTTTAGTTTTGTCTTGCTTGCTTCCAAACTTCATGTGTATGCAATCATGCCATATCTATTCTTTTTGCCCAGCACTGTGCTTAAGATTCATCTGCTCTGCTGTACATTCTTAACTCACCCTTTCTGCCACGGATAGATATTTGTTTCCAGTTTTAGGGTTGTACTACTCAGCTTTAAAAGGAAAAGGAAGGGGTTGGGGATTTAGCTCAGTGGTAGAGCGCTTGCCTAGCAAGCGCAAGGCTCTGGGTTTGGTCCTCAGCTCTGGGAAAAAAAAAAAAAGACAAAATAAAAGGAAAAGAAAAAAAAAAAACCCCACGGTAGCCTAATGCCTGAGGCAGTTAACGTTATCAAGTGAAAAGGTTTATTTAGCTGTAGGTGCTAGAGGTTCAAGAGCATAGTGCCTGTATCAGCTCAGTTTTAGGAAGGGCCCTTTCAGCCATCATATCACAGCAGAGGTGGAAGCATATGCAGGGAAGAGTTCACATTGCCAGCTGTGGAATCAGAAAGACTAGGCCCCACAATTCCCCTCCAAAGAGCACATGCCCAGTGATCAAGGACAGTCCTCTAGACCCTGTCTGCCAAAGGTTCTGCCACTTCCCAACAGCCTCACCCTGGGCACTAAGCCTTCAACCACAGGAGACCCTAGGGAGACACACACTCAAGCCACAGCTGTTCTGCTCAAACTACTCCCATGATCTTCTTGCCCGGGTGCTCTGCACGCATTGAACACTGGGATTCACCTCCAGTACCAGGGGACATCAGGCAAGGCTAGTACCCTCTGAGCTCAGTCATCACGTTGAACCACATCCATGGTCTCATCCGCTAAAACAGGGGAGCGGAGAGCATGGCCGACTGGACCTGTCACGTGGCACTGAGCTCCATGCCTGGCGCAGATGACTTTGACTAAATGGCAGATGAACAAACAAATAAGCCGGACAGCCAGCATCCCCGAATACAGACTGAACTGAAGCTTGTAGTATGGCGAAGGGCACAACTCAAGGTGCTTTGCAGGCTACTTCTGACCCACGATTTCATACTTGCTAGACTCCAGCTGGTATCGCTAACACTGCACTTGGGGACACAACGTACGGACTGTGGGGGGGGACTATGGGGGCCCTGCTCACCCCTCCTGCTCAGCAGATGGTGTGGGGGACATAGAAGCCATCTGAAGAACCGCCTCCCTGCCATTGCTCTCAGACACATTACTTTTACGCACCCCCTCCTCCCTGCTCCCACATCCATCCGTGTGAACAGACCTCAAGAGGATTCTCCTGTCCAAGGGAGTCAGTGGCTGCTGAGATTGTAATGGGATCCAAGGGTCAGAAATCACAGTGGTAGACTGGGGGATGGCTGGCACGGACCAGCTCCATTAGACACATAGGTCCCCAGGGGAGCTTACAGCTATACTTTTCAGGGAGAAACCTACCACTCCCTGAATTTAGGATGACACCTGGCCCTCTCAATATGGCCTCACTCCCTCTACTTTTCAACTCCTGTATGGCCCTGGCTACATGCAGCTTCTGCCATCTCGTACTGGGTTCCCTCTGTTGGCGTTTCCTTTTGGGCCTTCGCTTGTAGTCCTCTAGGAAGCCTGCCCAGCCCTCTGCCCCTTCATCCCTCCTGCCCAGCATCTCCATATCACAGCACAGGGTTCTCTGCACGGCCCAGGGTGATCACCATCAGCACTGGCTATGGGAGACTAAGGGCACAGCCCGAGTCCCCATGTTCACATGTGGCTCCAGCTCGGTCTCCGTTCATACCAGATGTTTAGTAACTGTGTACCCATCTCTTCCCTTCCCCTACCTGTCTCCTGTGCCAGCCCTCAGGGCATCATAAAGGATGCTGGCACCTAAGCCCGTTAGCCAAAGGCAACTCATTCAGACCTCTTTCTCTTCAGCTCACACACTGGGTGGGCTTTACCTGTGTGTCAGACCAGGGATCCATAAGTACCCGAAGCCATTGGCCTCAGAAACCACAACCAAACTTCAAGCGGCACCAATTGCTGCTTGTGCGTTAGTCCCTAGGGGGTTGTTTTAGCTTTTTAAAAATTAATTAATTTATTTATTTATCTTACACAGGGTTTCTCTGTATGTATCCCTGACTGTCCTGGAACTTACTTTGTAGACCAGGCTGGTCTCAAACCCAAAGAGATCTGCTGCCTCTGACTCCCTGAGAGCTGAGATTAAAGGGGTGTGCCTTCCTGAGGGGGCTTTATCAGTTAAAAGGATATTAAGGGGGATTTTTTCACTGAGGTGTTTTGCTGTTTGCTTTTGCTAACTTGGTGCAAATTAGACATATCTGAGAAGAGAAAATCTGAACTGAGAACATGCCATCGGACATGGTGGCGCACGCCTGTAATCCCAGCACTGGGGAGGCAGAGGAAGGAGGAGCTCTGTGAATTCAAGGCCAGCCTGGTCTACAAAATGAGTCCAGGACAGCCAGGGCTACAGGGAGAAAGAAACCTTGTCTTGGAAAACAACGACAACAACAAAAAGCTAGATTGTCCTGCAGACAAGTTTATGGAGCATTTTCGTGATCTGTGTGTGGCGCCATCCCTGGGCAGATGGTCCGAGGTTCTGTAAGAAAACAGGCTGAGGAAGCCATGGGGAGCAAGCCAGTAAGCAATGTTCCCTCC
This sequence comes from Acomys percivali, assembly GCA_907169655.1. Lineage (NCBI taxonomy): Eukaryota > Metazoa > Chordata > Mammalia > Rodentia > Muridae > Acomys > Acomys percivali. The sequence continues at coordinate 6,667,927 of OU015753.1, forward strand.
ATGGCTCCTGCCTCAGACCTGCCTCTATGTTCCTGCCTTTGAGCTCCTGCCTGGACTTCCTTCTGCGATGGACTGTGATAATGACGTGTAACCCTTTCCTCCCCAGGTTGCTTTTGGACAGGATGTTTATCACAGCAACAGAAATCCTGACAGATGTGCCGTGCAGCTGCCCACCGAGAGGGTGCCATTGATGATTACAGGGGTTCACACAGTGTCAGCCACCATGTCGCAATGCTTAGCTCTTCTGTGACCCTTGCCAGAAACCCTGCCTCCCTGAACAGCCTTTCCCTGTGTCTCTTCCTCCCCATTCCTAGAACCTACCACTCTATTTTCTGTTTCTATGGTCTTCTGAACACACCACATTGGTGGCATTGAGCGGCACCTACCCCTGAGTACTTGGCTTCTTTCACCCAGCACAATGTCACTGAGCTTTATCCGCAATGGGCCTGTGTCCACACTTCACTCCTTTCCATGGCTACATACCACCCTGTCATGTGAACGGGTTGTGCTCTCTCCTTCAGGTGGGTAGAGGGTGCCATTTGCCAGCCATGTGGACAGCGTGCACCGTCTGTCCACTGTCTGTCCATCCCTTGGAAGCTGGACATTTGGCTGTTTTTGCTTTGAGGTTGCTTTGCAGAGGTCTGCATGAGTTTTTTGCATGGACCCAAGATTTTAATGTCTCTGGCATGACCTGGGAGAGGAGTCACTGCCCCTATGACAGCCTCGTGAGTTCCTCGTGAGCTGTTTTTTGAGGTACTGCCCAGCATTTTCCACCACGGCTGCTCCATCTGCATTCCCACTAGCAGCAGGGTGTAAGAGCAGGGGGTTCCCGTGTCTCCAGTACCTTCCATAGTCACTGTTGGGTCTTTCTGGTGGTGGCTGTCCCTGCAGCGTGCGGCAGTACCTCTGTGAGACTGTGATTTGTGTTTCCCTGGCGATCAGCCGTTGAGCATCTCCTCGTGTGCTTCCTGGCCATCTGTGTGTCCTCGCTGAAGAAATGTCTGTTCAGGTTCTTCTGCTATGAAATCGTTCCGTTGTATTTCTGCTGTGTCCTTTACATCTTCTGTATTCAAGGCTTTCACTGGATGTGTGATTGCAAAAACCTTCTATTTTGTGCGCTGTTTTTTCCCTCCCTCTCCCCCCAACTTTCTTTCTTCCTTTCTTGTGAGATAAGATCTTGTATCTGAGATAGCCTGGAAGTCATGGCAATCCTCCTGCTTCGACCTCCCCTCTCCTGGAATCACAGGCAAACCGGATCTCTGCTTTCTTCATGGCATTATTTGCAACACAAGGGTTTTGGTTTTTGTTCTTTGTTTTTCTGAGACAGGGTCTCTCTGTGTAGCCTTGGCTGTCGTACACTCGTTTTGTAGACCAGGCTGGCCTCGAACTCACATTGATCTGCCTGCCTCTGCCTAAGTGCTGGGATTAAAGGCGTGCGCCGCCATGCCCGGCTCTGTTTTGCTTTGTTTGAAGGAGTTTTAATTAAATTCTATTCACTTCCTGGACGGTCCACCGTGCACGTGCCAAGGCATCCACGTTGAGAGCAGAGAATATCTTACAGAACTTGTTTCTTTCCTTCCGCTGTGTGAGCTCTGGGGATGGACTCGGTGTCAGACTTCACTGCAAGCGCCTTGCCCTTCAAGCCATCTCACCGTCCTGTGGCACAAGTTTTTCCTTGGTGGAAAAGTAAGGCGCTGGTCTCATTTGGGGCCTTCCAGAGACTGGCACACCCTCTCTCTTTCAGGATGGCTGCTCTGTGGATGCGCCTTGCCCTGTGCTCCTCTGATCCTATCACCTTTTCTTTCTAATAGAGCTGCGGCCTGGGAAAGCAGCTTCCATACAACAAGAAGTGGGGACCCTGTGGGCTCGTGCTTCCTGCCCAGGGGACAGTCTTTTGAAAACATATTTTGTGTTATAATCAATCCAGAGATTGTGCAAAAACAACAAAACATCAAAAAGAAAATGATCTCCATTCCACCATCTAGAAGTTCTGACAGCTAGTGCTCGCTCAGTATAGTTCCTTTCAGAGCTTCTGTGGCGCTGCTAACATGGACACACTTTATAGAGTTAGGAGCACACTGCCTGGGCTTCCTGCACTCCCTGCTTTCTGTATTGCAAACTCTCCTGGCAGGTTCCTTGTTTCATCAAGTTGTCTTCAGTCAGACTCATCAGTGACTTGCATCTTTCCACAGGAGCAGGAATGACAGTTTTGTTTTGTTTCCTCTCTCTCTCTCTCTCTCTCTCTCTCTCTCTCTCTCTCTCTCTCTCTCTATCTATCTATCTCTCTCTCTCATTTTTTGTTTTTTTGAGACAGGGTCTCTCTGTGTAGCCCTGGCTGTCCTGGACTCGATTTGTAGACCAGGCTGGCCTCGAACTCACAGCGATCCACCTGCCTCTGCCTCCCAAGTGCTAGGATTAAAGGTGTGCACTACCATGCCCAGCCAAGCAGTTTTGTTTTTTTAGTCTATACCGCCTTGGAGCCTTGTCGTGTGTCCATCAAGCTTCCCATATGTCCACCTGCCCACTCCATTTCTGGTGTACGTTCTCCTGTCCACTCCCTGGCACCAGCGCGTGAAGCGGTTAACTACTAACTCCCTTGTGGAGGAGGATGCTAAGGCTCAGAGAGGCAAGGCATTTGCCCAGAGTCACACAGCTAAGACTCAAGCTGGGACTTGACCCTGTGCAGCTGGCCTCTGTAGTCCATACAGTTTCACTTTGGGCAAAGTAGAAGGGACAGCATGGGGCCTACACTGGTATAGACAGCATTAAAGTAGACAGGCCTACCTCTTCTTCTTTGGATCTCCAGCTGACAGAGTCAGAGAGATATAGGATGTGCATAACCAGCCACCACAGTCCCATGGCTCGGGTGGGGGTGGGGCATGGCCATTCCTGTCTCTGTGGACATGTGCATCCAAGGGACATATAGGAACCCAAAGAGCTCAAAGTCTTTGTAGCTGCAGAGACACAGAGGCAGGGGCAGCACCCTCCTCTGCTCTCCCATCCCCTCCCCTTGGTCCTAAGCACCAAAGTTTGGAATGAGGACCTCCCAATTGCTCAAGTGATGCCAGAGTTGGCACAGACTGCGCCATTCAGTGCAGACAGCAGTGGCCAGAGACAGGGCAACCTCTGAGGGTAGAGAAGTTTTTCTCTCTTTCCTGGGGATACCAGGGGGTGGGCTAGACTTCAGGCAGCTGCCTAGGAGAGGTGCTTGTGGGGTGTGTGTGTGTGTGTGTGTGTGTGTGTGTGTGTGTGTGTGTGTGTGACAGACAGACAGGCAGACTGACATGCTGAACTGTACTGCATCGGGCATGCTGTCCAGGGTGGTGATGATAATGGGTGGGGACAGGAGACTTAGAAACAATTATATTCCCGTGTCTGACAAGTCAGAGCCTCAGTGCCTCCTCTATCAAAGCAGCCATCTCCCAGATGAAGTGGGAGCATCATCCCCTGTCCTTGTAGAGGACGGCCGTAGTCCCAAAGGCTCCTGCACACACCTCTTACTGCTCCCTTTTAGCAGTTCTACAGGATTTGATTGGGTGGTGGGTCGGAGGGCAACCTGAGGAGTTGGTTCTCGCCGTCCACCACGTGGGTTCTGGGGATCGAACTCAGATCCTCAAGCTTGGCGACAAACACCTTTACCCGCTGAGCTGCCTTGCCTGTTCTGCTTCCACCAATTCTGAATTAACACAATGCCCGGATCAAAGTGCGTGAGCACTTAGTACAGCTGTTATCTGCTGTCTGCGGCCCAATCACCGCACACTAGCACAGCCCCCAGCACACAGCAGGGTCGGCTGGAGCCCCTGACTCCCTTCAGGTTCTCTGGTGCCACTGAGACCCAGTTTCCATTCACAGACTGCACCCTAAGTGGCTGCTACCCCCTTGTGCAGCATGGACAACTTTTTCCCATCTCGTATCTTGCAGGAAGTCTGGTACAGGCGGTAGCCCAGAGCAGGCAGCCAGTAGCCAGGCCAGACATGTGTCTGTCGGCTCTCAGACATTGCTCACATCCAGGCTTCGCTCTTGCCCTCTCCATGATGCCTGAATCTCTGCCATCAGCCGCCGGTGCAGCCTGGGTATTTGTATAGCCAACGCCTGAAGCTGACCAGCTCAGGAGAGGCACAGACACCGGAAGGAGGTGAAAGGCACCAGCTAGCAAGATGAGGTCTCAGGAGGGACCTAGGGCCTATGGCTTTGCTTCTCTGGAGGCTTGTTGAGTGAGTTCTCAGAGGATCACAGATCGAGGGAGACCCCATCTGGCCCAGGAGTGACACTGCAGCTGCTCCTGCGCTGCCCCAGAGGCACAGCCTTGCCTTGGGAACCTGAGCATGCGTACTGCACCAGATGACACCCTCCCACCCCCATTCCACCCTCATCCCACCCCCAGACTGCACATCCCCCTGCATTCTCTGTGTTTGAAAGGCTTTATGTTCAGGTAAAAGTCAGGGGAGACTATAGGCACTTGGGTTATTTTACTTTCTATTTGAACCATTGATATTTTGGGCATTTGGGCATTTTCTGTCTCCAAAAGAGAAATTTCACAGCGGTTAACATTAACAGCCAAGCTCCAGCAAACCTCTGAGGCAGCTCTATGGCCTCCCTGTCCCTAGGGGGTGTGACGCTGGTGCAACTGTATGCAGTGACACCCATCACCCATATGACAGCTGACATTGCCCTGAATGTCCCCTGAATTGGCTCTGAATCCACAACATCACTAGCTCAGGGCCCTCATCCCTGGACAGAGGCGGCCTTGGGAGAGCTCTGGGGTAGGTTGAGGGGCAGTGAAGGGATTCTAGATGTATGTGTGGCAAGCTTCACACACACAACAGAGCACACCTAGGCAGGACTGCCAAGCTATGGAGACATGAGCTCTGTCTCCTGGGGAGATAAGCAAACCGGGCAGTCTCTTCATCACTATCATGTGGAGCAGTGGTGTGTGTAGATGCACGTGTGCACAGGTGCATGTGAAGGCCAGAGGGCCACTTTGGGTGCTGTCCTCAGGAGCTGTCCACCTTGTTTTTTTGAGACATGCTCTCTCAAATTAGGCTAGGCTGGCTGGCCACTGAGTCCCAGAGAGTCCCCGCTGTCTATGTTCCCAGTGCTAGGATTATAGTATGCACTCTCATACCAGGCTTTTTTCCAAGTTGTCCGGGGATCAAACTGGGGTCCTTGTGCATGTGCAGCTGGTCCTAGTTTTCTGTCTGTCTTTCTTTCTTTCTTTCTTTCTTTCTTTCTTTCTTTCTTTCTTTCTTTCTTTCTTTTTTTGGTTTTTCGAGACAGGGTTTCTCTGTGTAGCCTTGGCTGTCCTGGACTCGCTTTGTAGACCAGGCTGGCCTCGAACTCACAGAGATCCGCCTGCCTCTGCCTCCCAAGTGCTGGGATTAAAGGCGTGCACCACCACGCCCAGCGGTCCTAGTTTTCTTTTCTTTCTCTCCAGAAGCTCTTGGGGAGGGTCAGTTCTGGGGAAGAGTTTGAGAGGTACAAAAACAAGGCCAAAGTTCCAATCCTGGGAGAACATCAAGCCAGAGGAGGAACTGAGCTTGACTGAGTCCAAGATGATGACAAAGCCAGCAGAGGGTAATTCACCCACCTGGTCCCAGTGTCCAGACATCCCAATGTAGTGACCACAATGAGATCACAGGAGACTCTTGCTTTCAGAACCAAGGATAGTGGCTCAAACCTGTAATCTCAGGATCTGGAAGGCCAAGGCAGGAAGATTGTTACACGTTTAAGGACAGCCTGGCCTAAAGAAAACAAGAGAGGTGCTGGGCATAGTGGCGCACGCCTTTAATCCCAGCACTCGGAAGGCAGAGGCAGGCGGATCTCTGTGAGTTCGAGACCAGCCTGGTCTACAAAGTGACTCCAGGACAGCAAGGGACACACAGAGAAACCTTATCTCGAAAAACCTGGAAAAAAAAAAAGAAAAAAGAAAACAAGAGAGGCTGGGTGTGATGGTGCATGCCTGTAATCCCAGCACTCGGAGAGGCAGAGGCAGGCTGATTGCTGTGAGTTTGAGGCCAGCCTGGACTACAAAGCGAGTCCAGGACAGCCAGAGCTACACAGAGAAACCCTGTCTTGAAAAACCATAAAAAAGAAAGAAAAGAAAACAAGAGAGAAACAAAGTCAGGCTCGCTCGGGTGTGGGGAGTAGTTGGAAGGGAAGAGTTCATCTCCACAGGATGAGGCTCTGTGAGGGAGCAGGATGACCTCCCACATGCTCCTGACATGATGTAAGCTACCAATCAAAGGCAGGAGCCCGGCTGTGGCTTCACTGTGGCTGGGGGACGGACCAAGTCTGGGAAGGAACTTGCCTAATCTGAACCTTCTGTCAATAGCCCAGGAGGAAGGACCTGGGCTATGAATGCTCTAGCGTCCAGGTGTTCAATCTGACATTTCCACTGCCTGGTCCCAGCTGAACACACTGGAATGCTGAGCATTTGCTGTCATGCTGAGACAGGACACATGTGTGTCCCTTTGTATCAGCTGGGAAGGCTGAGATCAGTGTGTGTTGCGTAGGGACGGGGTGGGGGTGGGGCACTCTCTGCCTCCGTGGAGCATCCTCAGGGAGGTCTCTTGTCAAAACACAGGGAAGATGTCCCATCGTGCACAGTTCAACATGTACTGATGACATGTACCACCGTGCAGAATGAACAAATGTTCATCTTTCCACATTTGTTCTTGAGTGTTCTTTTAGGAGAGCAAACTTGGAGAGAATTGGCACTGTCCCCAGGCCTCACGTCGACCAAGGAAACCTGTCCGGGAGTTGCAGTGAAGGGTTTCCATTGACATTCCTGCCCCAGCTCTGTGTGCCTGCCTCTGGAACCAGAACCTGTCCCAGGACCTCACAGGGCATCACCTGGGTCACATGTCTTGGCAGCCTACTCTTAATATGGCCACTGCTTTTAGAAGAAGCGTCTAAGGCCTCTGCCTAGAAGCCCTAATCAAGGCTCCTCAAACTCTAAAGACTGGTCTGAAAATGCCTGGATATTTTGCCCCTCAAGAGCTAGGGCTCCCTCCCCCCACATCCCCCACCCCCATCCTTTTCTGTTTCTCTTGTTCCCACCCCCATCTTTGTGGGAACTCTCTCTACTCTTCTAGAAGCCAGCCGCCTGCTGTGAGCCTCCCACAGAGCAGGGAACAAGCTTCCCACAGAGTAAGGCTGGGTGTGGAGTCCTCAGCCAGTCAATGCTTCACACTGAAGCCCTGGCTATTGCTTCCTCTGCCAGAGAGTCCCTGAGCCAGCCCCTGCCACGACAGGTCCTGCACATGCCATGAGGTGAGCTATTGTGCTACGCAGAGACTCCGGGGCTGTTTGTTACATGTTAGTAGATGACAGACACACCCCACCATCACCACAATCCTGACAGGAACTCAGAGGCAGCTCTGCTCAACAGGGCCAGTGTCCCATGTGAGCTTACCTGTCAGTGTCGCTTGCTCCCCTCAACTCCAGCAGCCCGCCCCTCAGAAGCAGTTTTGCCGAGTGGGGTGATTTATGTGAGGACTTGGGCTTTCTACCCGCCCCCACCTCCACTTTGGTCCCTGAGCCTTGCTTCTTTCCTCTACAAAATGGGACAGAGTGAGGATGGCTGAGTGTGTGAGCGGGCACACAAGAGCTCCCTGTTCTCAGGCCATGTCAGATATGGTCATCTGTGGATACAATACCAGATCACGTTCCTAGCCCAAGGAGACCCCTGACTGGGGCTTGCACTCTGCTTTCCTGAGATGCGTGGTATAAGCCCAAGCCAGCTGCGGGGTGGCAGGGAGCTCAGGAGCTCCAGCCACTGTACCTTGATGGCCTACCAGTCATGTGGACACCTCCATGAGTCTGGAGATGCAAACTGCCGCCCCAGCTCCTTTCACTTAGAAAAGAAACTCAGCCAGATTTACCATGTTAACAGTTTTTCAGTGTAGGCTAAACAGCATGGCGCAGCCAGAGATGCTGTTTAAATCCTTCTGTTTCGCTCCCACAACTTGTCTGAAGAGCCTGACCAAGGTCAGGCACGGGGAGGCAGCAAGAAAAAGTCTGCAGGTGTGCGGTACTCACTGTGTGTCAGCGGTGGGGGGAGCAAGGCAGTGTGAGGGTGGGGTGGACCCACACACCAATGTACACACAAGCCTGGTGATACCAATATCAGGAGGTCCTGATGGCCTCATCCTAAGAGAGGGGCCAAGTGTGCACACATGAGGGTTGTGTCCATAAGTACATGTGTACACTGTATACATATGTACGTAGTTGAGTGTTAGTGTATACATTGCCTGTGTGTCTGGGTATGAATGTGTGTGTATATACATGTATATTAATGTGTTTTTGTAGCTTATGAAAATGATTGAAATCCAAGGTGGCTCTGAAGAGATCTATATTTACTAAGTTCAACAGTCCTCACAGTGACACAGTGAGGTATGTCCTGTCCTGAGGCTCGGGGAGGCAGACTGGCTTTCCCAACGCCATACAGCTGACATGCTGCCTGACTGGCACCAGACATCTGAGCTATGGGATGTCTCTGTGAAACATCCAGTCCTCCACCGTGTGTCTTGGTCTGAATGGGCCTCCTGGCCTGTGGCCTCCAAAGGAGAGAGGTCACATGCGCAAGTGTCTTGTCTTGGGGAGAGTGCTCATGAGGTCAGCTGATATGATGACCACTCTCCTGGGCACCTCGTGCCTGACCATTCATTTCTTGGGAGGAGGGTGGTGATCTTTGACTCCCCTTGTGGAAAACTCTAAAAAGCCAACAGGCAGGTAGACCCTGGTCTGGAAGAGGAAGGGCCTCAGCAGGGTGTGGGGCTGGAGGGGAGTAACAGGTTAGCCCGGCTACAGCTTCCTCTGCTTGCACAGAATGGACCCTACACAGAGGTCCTGACAAGACAGCTACTCACATACAAGCTGGCCTCAGCCAGAAGTCACATGTCCTGAGAGATTCCTGGCCCAGAGGCTCAGGAGAGAGCTTCATTTCGTTTTTTAAACTTCCCTTAAACTCCACTAGTTTTGCCTTACTTTGTGTTTTGTTTGTTCAAGAGGACAGGGTCTCACTCTGTAGCTGGTCTGAAATTTGCTATGTAGACCAGGCTGGCCTCAAACTTGATGTATAAACAGGGCTAGATGGAAACTTAGAGCTATCCTCCTGCCTCTGCCTCCTGAGTACTGGGATCGCAGGCATGCACTCTCATACCTGGATGCCCAGTGGAGTTTCAGACAGTTGTCTCAATATGTAAAATATATAAATATATATATATATATATATATATATATATATATACACACACACACACACACACACACACACACACACACACACACATCCACTGTAGGGGAAGGTGGTGTGTGAGGAAGCACAGCCTCAAGGTCTCCCCTGCTCCACTACATGGGAAGGAATCGAGCATATGTTCACGTGCAGGAGAGTGACTGCCATAGCTGTCCCCTGGGCTGGATGTGACTGCAGCCACCATCTTAAAGCATAGCAGCTGTGGTCACTGATGGAGACCCTCACAATATCATACATGTTGGCACTCCTTCAGGAGCAAGGGAAGAGGCTCAGAGGTGAGCAGCTGACTAGGAGTGTCAGGGGCATTGGTTCAGATGGCACCCTGTTTTCAGTCTGCGGGTGCCCTCCCTGTCTGTGCTGAATACATATTTCTTTGCAGCTCTCCTACAAAAGCAACTCCCTCAAGCATTGTGCAGAGGGCAAGCAGCCAGGCACTGGATGGCTCTACTGTTTGTTTAGACTGCAAACTGGGTACAACAGACTTAGAACTAAGATAGTTAGGGGCTGGAGAGATGGCTCGGTGGTTAAGATCACTGTCTGCTCTTCTGGAGGTCCTGAGTTCAATTCCCGGCAATCACATGGTGGCTCACAACCTACTATATATAATGTGATCTGATGACCTCTCTGGCATGCAAGTGTACATACAGATAGAGCACTTATATACATTCAATAAATAAATAAATCTTTTAAAACTTAAAAAAAAAAGGCTGAAGAATGGCTCAGTGGTTAAGAGCACCATCTATGCTTCTAGAGGTCCTGAGTTCAATTCCCAGCAACTACATGGTAGTTCACAGCCATCTATAATGTGATCTGATGCCCTCTTCTGACATGTAGACACACATGCAGACAGAGCATTTGTATATATAAAATAAATTTTTTAAAAAAAACTTAAAAAAAAAAAAAAAGAACTAGGATAGTGGTTCTCCTAGAGGGAGGAGTTAATTGTAGATGGGGAACTGGAATGTTCTCTGGCTTAAGCTGGTACTGATTATACACAGGGAGGTTTTTCACCTGCAAGATATTTTGTTGTTGCTGCTGCTGGGACTGGGTCTTTCTACACAGCTGTGACTGTCCTGAAACTCACTATGTAGACCAGGCTGGCCTTGAACCCAGAGCTCCTCTTGCCTCTGGCTCCTGAGTGCTGGGATCAAAAGCGTGTGCCACCATGCCTGACCTTCTCCTGCAAGAATCTGTCCAGCTGTATGTTCTTGATTAGGCTACTTGTCCACATATACATTAAATAAAATATTTAATAACATTTTACCACAAAGCCCCCCCCCCCCCCCGGTCTCCAAATGATTGTCTCTATAATATTTCAATGTCCTTCCTTAGATTTTTTTTTCCCAAGTGGACACACACAAACATGCTTCGTGGAAAGATAGAAGCATATTTTCCCTCTAAAATTGCTAAAGAGCCAATGAATGCTGACACCAGACTTCTAGAGCCCTGAACCCTCACTCCTGACCCCCTCCTGAACCACAGAAGCCTGAGTTCAATAACCGTGAACTCTGATGATTTAAAATGGATTCTTACTGTAAGCCCTGCCCTTAGGAGACTATAATCGTTTGTTTTAATTATCAACCTGACACGATGTAGTATCTGCTACAGAAAGGGCCTCTGGGAATATCTGCAAGGTATTATCTTAGGTATGTCCATCGATGAGAAGACCTGCCCACTGTGGGCATCACGGTTCATTGGCTTGGGCTTCTGAACTGAATAAAAAGGAGACAGCTAGTTGAGCACTAGTGTACATCCACATGCATACATGCACACATGCACTCACATATACACTCATGCATACATGCATATATGTACACATACATACACTCATACAGACATGCATACATGACACGTGCGTACATGACACATACATGCACACATACATGCATACATATATAAATGCATGCATACTTGCATGCATACATGCACACATGCTCCTCACTGTAGGTGTGATGTGACTACCTGCTTCTTGCTGCTTTGACTTCTTTGCAGTGATGAGCTATAATGTGGTATTATGAACCAATTTCACATCATCAAGAAAGAAAACCAAAGCCAAGCATGGTGGTGCGTGCCTTTAATCCCAGCACCCAGAAGGCAGAGTCAGGCAGATTGCCAAGGCTACACAGAGAAACACTGTCATGAAAAAGAAAGAAAAGAGAGAGTTTGGGGGTGGGGAGAAAGAAACAGAGGAAGAAAGAAAGAAACAGAGAAAGAAAACCAAGATGGAGGCTAGGGCAGGAAGATTGCTAGGAGTTCCAGGCCTGTCTGTGTTCCATGTGAGACCCTGTTTCAACCACTGAAGCAACCAATAAAACAAACAAAACCCAATAAACAACTTTTTCACCTAACTTAACCCAAACATCTTTCTAGATAAATGGCTTTTGTGCCAATATATTTATAAGGAAACCCTAAATATAGTTACTCCAAACCAAATCCTCCCAGGTGCTTAGGGCTCATCTAGAATTATGTAGATGTTCAAGATGCCACAAGGTACTTAGGCGTTTAATACATTAGCTAGTTAGAAACCAAATGAGACTGAACAGAGAGAGTGTGGATCACAGGTTGTATGACAGTCTTTCAGGGAATCCCCTGTGGTCGGTCGAGAAGCCATGTAACAGAGTGCCCAATGGCACTGAAATCGGCACACTGGGCATGGCTCTCCCCAGAACTCACTCACACACTGAAGCCCCAGATGATGGGGACCAGCTACCCAGAAGGTGCCTGTACCCCTGGACTATTCAACAGATGACGCACAGACTCCCAGTTAAGATTATGTGACAAGGGAGTCCCCCACCTTGGTTCACATAAATGCCAGAGTGAGATCACGGCGGTCACCTACGCAGATTAGAGACATTCATGGTAGGATGAGAGCTAGTGGTGCCAAAGGAGACAGATCAGTCAATAAAGTGCTATCCATGTGGGCATGAGGACATGAGCTTGCTGGACAGCCAGGTTAGCCAATCATCAAGCTCTGGAATTTTTAAGCAATCCTGACTTTAAAAAAAAAAAAAAAAAGGTGGAGAATGATTGAGAAAGACACCAGTACCAACTCCGGTCTCCATATTTGCATGCACACACATACACAAGCACATTAGCACATACAGAGATGACACGTGGACACATGCATAGGGAAGAAAGCTGGGATTAGGGAATAGGGAAGGTTGCTTTCCTCTTCTCATCTCCCGAGGTTTGTATTTGAATCAGGAGCTCACTTACATATAGCCTGGAACTTGCCAATCCTCCTGCATCAGCTCTGCATGCTGGGGTCACAGACTTCGGCACCCCCCTATCCCACCTGAGAAGCTTCTGTCCAGATGCTGCAGGGCATGGTTCTGACTCAGTTCAGACAGGTCTCTTCCTTGTCTGAGTCGGCTGCACTCGAGCACATTCAGGTCACTGCTATCCCCCATTAAATACCGAAACTCCAGTTTGAGCAGGGAGTTCCCGGAGCATGGCAACCATGCCTTGGGACTCCCGACTCCTGTGTTTCATGCCGTGACAGTACGCTACCATCTGCCGTTTATGGAAGTGGCCTTTGTCAGAGCCACACAGAGTAGACCGCAGCCATCAGCCTCTGGGTTTTGTGTTTAAATCTGAAGTGATTTGGGTTGCTGATATTTCCCTCTCCAGTTTGGAACAGAGAAACACATGGCTCAAGGGGTAACTGACTTCACCTGTCATTTCAGCTTTGCATACATGTGGCCTCTGTCATGACTATCAGGCTCTGCCCTATAGAACTACAGTAGATACCAGGTATGACCTTAAACGTATTTAGTAGCCCAGGCAGGCTTAGAACTTGGAATCCTCCTGCGTTTGGTCCCCCTGTTAGCTGGGGTTACAGGCCTGTGACATGCCCTTTGTAGCTCTACTGGGTCTCTAGTGAGACCTCACCCACAGAACCAGCTTCAGCTGTACTCAGCCTGAGAACAATCTAGCCCAGCTATGGCTCATCTGCCCTCACACCCTCAGATGCACCTTGCTTGAGCTCCCAAGGCCTTCAAACAACGAAGAGCCTCCAAGGGACCAAGTTACCTCAATATCCATCAGCTGTGTGGCTCCAGCAAGTCACTAACGTTACCCTCAGAGAAAGGAAGCTGTAGTGCCTGATCATTGGAAAGATGAGGCAGGAGGATCACAGACTACGGACCTGCCCAGGCTACAGGGTTAAATTCAAGACCAGTTTAGGTAATCTATTGAGGACCTGACTCAGGAAAGGTGAAAAAGAGCGCTGGATATGTGGCTCAGCACTGAAGGGCTTGCCTAGCCCCACTAAGTGCCTGGATTCAGTCACTGGTATTGTAAAAGAAAACAAAAGGGGGGGAAAAAAAGAACCGAGGTACACAGCTGGGCATGGTGGCACCCACCTTTAATCTCAGCACTCAGGAGACAGAGGCAGGTGGATCAATGTGAGTTCAAGGCCAGCCTGGTCTAAAAAGTGAGTCCAGGATAGCCAAGGTTACACAGAGAAACCCTGTCCCAAAAAACCAAAAACTGAGGTACATACACACACACACACACACACACACACACACACACACCTTTCTGGGTGTGACTGGAAATAACAGCTGTTGTACTGGAGCCCAGCCACAGAGTGGAGTGGGCTGTCATCTGGAAGGGACAGGATGCTCTTTTGGGCTATGAGACCAAAGCACTTGGGATTGAGCAAAGGCAGTGGAGAGAGGCAGAAGTAATTAACAGGCAGGCCCTATGGGGCAGGAGGGAGGAATTGAGGGCGGGCTGGAAGCACAGGCAGGAGGTGGAGGCGCTCTGTAGCACAGGTGATGAAGGGCAGCTGGCCACTCTGTCCTCCTATCCTTGGCCTCCCCCAAGCCTCTGCTGTCCAGTTATCCAGGACCACTGCCAGCACCATGTCCCCAGGAGGTATTTCAAAACCAGCTAGTGGGTAGAGAGGTAGAAGAGAAGTGATCAGGCTGCTCCCACCATTAGCCAGGTGTGTGGGCTAGGGGGCCGAGAGGAGCCTATCTGGATCCTAACACTAAGGAAACCCCATAAAAGCAGTATTGAGTAGCTGGAGACATTTGACCCTGACTCTTGAGTCTTGGATCACGTGTGGAAATGTTGCTACTGGCCAGAAGGCTGACGCTGTGTGCGTTGTTAAGAAAAGTCATTAGACCAGGCGGTGGTGGTGGCCCACGCCTTTAATCCCAGCACTTGGGAGACAGAGGCAGGCAGATCAATCACCACTGTGAGTTCGAGGCAAGCCTGGTCTACAAAGCGAGTCCAGGACAGCCAAGGCTACACAGAGAAACCCTGTCTCAAAAAACAAAAATAAAAACAAAAAGAGGAGGAGGAGGGGGAAGAAGAAGAAGAAGAAGAAGAAGAAGAAGAAGAAGAAGAAGAAGAAGAAGAAGAAGAAGAAGAAGAA
>OU015753.1:6682578-6729629 GCA_907169655.1 Acomys percivali
AAGAAGAAGAAGAAGAAGAAGAAGAAGAAGAAGAAGAAGAAGAAGAAATCAGAAAGGAAAAAGTCCTGGGTCAGAAAACACACTATAACTGGTACAACAGAGTCATTGAAATGGCTTTACAGCTGTCTGAGGGCTGGTGAGGTGGCTCAGCGGTCCCCAAGCCTGAAGGTCTGAGTGTGATCCCCAGGTCCTCATGCTGGGAGGAAAGAACCAGTTTCTCTAAGTTGTCCTATGACCTGATATGTGCAGGCAGTTATCCTCAGCACCAAAAATAATTCATTAAAAAGTAATTAATTTATACCTTAATTTAGGAGGCAGGAAACTCCCCAGATCGTCGGGTTCAGCAGAGTGCCGCGGTCAGCACAACTGAGGTCAAGTTCCAGCGCGTGGTTAAGTGTGCGGGCCGAAGACCACACTTCACCACAGCCTGGAGCAGGGGAAAGAACGTGAGTGCTACATCTGAGACCTCAGTCAGTGGTTTCCAGGCCCACATCTGCACCACACTCACCAACCTGCACACACTAAATGCAGGCAGGGCTCGGTACACCAATTTTACCTCAATAAGGCTGATTTTTATTTTATTTTTTTAAAGAGCAAGTGGCGAAAATAACATTTTAGAGTATTTGAACAGCTGCTAGTGAGTGTCTGCTCAGCCAGTGACTCCCAGTCCGACCGAACAGCCTTCGCTTTCGTCCCTTCTTCTCTTCTTCCTCCTCTTCTTTCTCCCCCCTTCCACCTTGCCCTCCCAGTTCTGAGGCTCAAGGACAATGCTATTAGAATTTACAAGAAAACTCAGCACAGATTAGGTAGGCAATCTAAGCAGCCATCAACAGCAGACGGAGAATAAAGTAGCGCCTTTTGAGTTAGGCACAGGGTAAGAATAAACAGTGAATCGAGACAGGAAATGTGGGAAAGGAATTAGAGCACTGGCTGCTCTTCCTGAGGATCCAGGTTCAGTTCCCAGAACCACTTGGTGGCTCACATCCATCTGTAACTCCAGATCCAGGGGATCTGACACCCTCTTCTGGCCTCTACAGGCACCAGGCATGTACATGGTGCACAGGCACTCATAAAGGCAAAACACGTTTACAAAGAAAATAAAACAATAAATAGGAAAGGAAAGGACGTGCCCCAGACTGTAACTGGGAAAGCTGAGGAAAGACCCCCTCCCCACCCCCCAAAGTCTGTTTCATTTTCTTCTAAGACAGCCTTATTGTACAGCCCTGCAGCGAGCCTGTATGGTGAGAATTTTGGTTTCTTTCTTTTTCTTTTTCTTTTTTTAATGGTATTTTGAGACAGCCTTGGCTGTCCTAGACTCACTTTATAGACCAGACTGGCCTTGAACTCACAGCGATCCGCCTGCTTCTGCCTCCCAAGTGCTGGGATTAAAGGTGTGTTGCCACCACATCGGACAAATTTTGGGTTCTTTAAAAACGCAGAAAAAGCTGGGCAGTCGTGGTGCACGCCTTTAATCCCAGCACTTGGGAGGCAGAGGCAGGTGGATCACTGTGAATTCGAGGCCAAAAGCGAGTCAGGACACTCAAGGCTACACAGAGAAACCCTGTCTCAAAAAACAAAAAACAAAAAAAAACAAAAACAAAAACAAAAAACCCACAGAGAAATGTGATGGCACACACCTTTAATCCCAGCACTTGGGACGCAGAGGTAGGTGGATTGATGTGAGTTTGAGGCCAGCCTGGTCTACAGAGTGAGTCCAGGACAACCAGAGCTCTGTGTAACAGAGAAACCCTGCCTCAGAAAACAAAACAACAAAAAACAAAGGCGCGCACACACACACACACACACACACACACACACACACACTGTTTTATGAATGTGTCTTTATTTTAATTCCAGGTGTGGGATGTGGGGCAGCTTCAGAGTGACCACAGCAGCTGACTACGACATGTTTTTGTGCTCTGGCAGGGGAGTGACTTTGCCAGCTGAGCATAGTTCACGTTTTGAATTCTGGGGAGTCTTCAGAGGGTTATAAACGCAGAGGCCCCAAGTGGGACAGTGGCTGCTGCTCCTGCTGCCGTTGCTGGTTGGAGATATCCTGCCCCCAAGGAACACCCTTAATCACAGGAAGTCCTCTGATGTCATAGGAAGTCCTCTGATGATGTTGATGCCCCTTCCCCTCTTCCCTCTGTGCTACCTGGTGTTGGAGGTTTGGAAGGGATGAGGTGGTGCAGGGAGGTAGGGAAAAGAACTCAGCAAAGTAACAGAAATACAGTCGCACTCCTGCATCAGCCTTCTAAGTGCGGGGATTACAAACACGTGCTGCTACAGCCAGCTTTGACTCCCTTTTTTTTTTTTTAGACAGAGTCTCTCTCTGTAGTCCTGGCTATCCTGGAACTCGCTCTGTTACCAGGCTGTCTTCAAGCTCAGCCTGCCTGCCTCCGCTGTATCAAAAGATGTGAGCAGCCACCACCTGGCTAATCCCCCCCCCTTTTTTTTTTAACACTCCAGTGCTGTTCCAATGCATAGAACCCTGACCAAAGTTGGCCACAGTGGTGCATGTCTATAATCCCAGCACAGGCAGGTGGAATCTCTGTGAGTTCCAGACCAATCTTTTTTTTGTTGTTGTTTTTAAGACAGGGTTTCTCTGTGTAGCCTTGGCTGTCCTGGACTTACTTTGTAGATCGGGCTGGCCTCGAACTCACAGAGAGCCACCTGCCTCTGTCTCCTGAGTGCTGGGATTAAAGGTGTGCACCACCACACCTGGCTCACCTCTCTTTCTTGAGACAAGTTCTCTGACTGAACCTGGAGCTAGGCTGGTAGCTATCGAGCCCCATTAATCCTCATGTCTCTTGTCCCCGACAGTTTTGGGGCTATGGGCATGCACTGGGGCTATGGGCACGCACTGGGGCTATGGGCACTCACTCGGGCTATGGGCATGCACTGGGGCTATGGGCACGCAACAGACTATTCCCATATTTTCACATGGCTGCTGGAAACTTGAACTATGGTCTTCATGCTCATACAAAACTTTTCTGGTCCTCTGAGCCATCTCCCCAGCCCTCCCTCTGTGTGTGTGTGTGTGTGTGTGTGTGTGTGTGTGTGTGTGTTGTTCCTTTGTGTAGAGGTACACATATACGCACATGCATGTGGAAACCAGAGGATAACCCCCTGCTTTTTTGAGTCAGGGTTTCTCACTGACCTGGAGCTTGTCAGTTAGGCTAAGCTAGGCATTAAGCCCCAAGGATCTTCCTGTCTCTGCCTCTCTAGCATTGGGACCACACATGTGTGCCACCACACCTGGCTTGTTCACGTGGGTCCTGGAGATCTGAGCTCAGGAGCTGGGCCCTGCAAGACAAGCACTTTACCAACTGAGCCATCTCCCTGCCCCTCTCCTGTTTTGGGATCTTGAGATGGGAGTCACAATATACCACCGCGGCTGGCCTCCAATTCCTGGGCTCAAGGGATCCTCCTGCCTCAACTCCTCAAGTAGCTGTGACCAGAGATCCAAAGACTGCTCCTGGCTAGGTGACACAGTCTTTGAGGCTTTGGCTGTGAATCATCTTTAACAGCCAGCCTGAAAGCAAATGTCTGGGAAGGTGGTCATGGAAGAGCCTGGGCTCTTACCTATGACAGCCCCTCCCCTGGCTCTGTGTCTTGGTGTGTAGAGAGAGCTGCCTATGTGCCCACCTCATGGACAGTATTCAGAGAGGCTCCAGTCAGACTCTGGGAGCAGGACACCAGCCACACCCAGCAGGGCTCATAGAAACAGGAGGAGGTATCAGCTGGGGGCACATTCCAAGGACTCGTTGGATGAAGCCTTCCAGCCACCCCCACCCACCCCCAATGAAGTCAGGTCTGGTCCCCTGAGAGCCTCATCCCATTATTCACACAGCTCTGCACAGACAGAACCCCCCTTTCAGGCCTCCCCGCAAAGCATGCTATGACTCCTTCCTGATCATTCTCCTGTTGCCTGCAGTGTAGGTCAATGGGAGAAGCAGAGTGTGATCAGTAGAGCAATGGCCTCTAGCATGCCCACATCCTAACCCGTGGAGCTGTGACCCTAAGGTGGCGAGTGAGTCTAGCTTGGTGATGCCCAGAGTCACCACTGGGTCCTTGCAGAGAGAGAGAGGCGGAGAGGGAGTGTGTAAATGCTGGGTATAAACTCACTAAGTGAGCTGTCTCTGCAGCCCTGAGCTCACTGTGTCTGACTGTGAGGTTCCTCAGTGTCTCTCACTGTGAGAATAAGTAAAGGAGGGGACTCTCATCTAGTCAACAATAAACTCCTGATCAGGGAGACCATCAAACTCAGACGTGGGGTGGGGGTGGGGAATACAGAAGGAAAGATAGCCAACCTTGTCACTTGGGCCAAACTGCGCTAGTCAAAAGAGCCTCTGGGCTTCTCTAGAATAATCCTTTCCCTTCCTCCACACAAGGAGGCCCTGTGCTTCTTAGAGGGGATGGCTGGTCCTGGCTCCTGGCTCCAGGATGCAGATACCCTAACAGCTCTGGCTGAGCCACAAGATTAGGGTGAAGGACCCAGGAGTCGTGTTCAAAGGAGACCACGGAGTCACTGATCTTTAGCCATTCTGACTTCCTCACAGCTCAGAGCTGGAGTTCCCTGGACCCCTTTCTCTGCAGATGGGCAGATGGAAGCCCAAGATGGGAAAGGATTCACCCCAGATCCCTCGGATAGGAGCATCGCTGAGTCCCTGGCACTTGGCCAAGGACAGGTTCTCTGAGGCCTTGTTGGAGCCAGAAACCTAGGGTTCATGGGAGAGGGGTAGAGCCTAGAAGTCTGGGACTTAGGGGACTGCCTAGCTCCTGAAGTCCACCCCCAGTCCTGACCTGCCCCATTTGTCCCCAGGGAACAACAGGAAACACCAACAGCAGGCCTTCAAAATGAACATGACAAATAGGCTGATAGGAACAGCGGCAAACCTATACCAGGGACTCCCATCTTGGTTTCCAATTGCCTTGCTGTGAGGCAGGGTATGGGCAGTGTCGCCTTGGCAGTGGTAACCATTCAGGGACCAAACAGAATGTATTTGTTTTATGACAAGATCTAGAATGGAGCCTGACCACAGACATGGGCTTCCTTTGTCTAAGCGCCTGGGAGTTTGAAATTGCAGTTGCGGGAATCTGCGGACACTGAATCTGCATGGTGTTAAAGCTCAAGCGCTACCCAAAACAAACCCAGTCACCAAGAAGCACAGGCAGGTTTGAGGACCAGCTCTGGGCTTACAGGAGGACAGATCAAAGGACACTTCACCCGCAGACAGGGTTAGCCAGGCATCCATAAGCTCTGACCTTGTCCCCAGGCCGACTCAGCCATGGCCTGGTAACGGGCTACCTCACTCCTCCTTAGACTGACACCCCCCTCAGCCACCATCTGCTGTCTCACCTGGCACCTGGCACCACCTCATCCTCCTGCCAGGAAGGGACAGCCCTGTTACCTTGGATTTCCTCCCTGCTAGTTCTGCCTATATCCTGCCCCACAGGGGGCTCAGAGCAAGCAAGACCCGTGGATGACTTGCAGCAGACCATAGAACACACTACCCTGGGGGAGGGGACAGGCAGGCGGCCCAGTTCTAAGCTCAATGTTGAAGAAAGGTAACAGTCAGACAGGGCAGAATTCACTGGTGCCCAAGGCCCCTTCCCCAGATCTGCACTTTGTACAGGCTCTCAGTTTGGTACAGGGCAAACACAGCTGGAAGCATTTACCATATTCCTCTAGTCAGCGGGGCTTCTGGAAGAAGCCGTTCCCACTCGGCGGCCCCTGGTCTGTGGGCTGAGTTCCTTCCAGGGCCCTCCAACAACCATGAGCATGGGAGCCAGCTGAAGTGGCCCCTGACACTGTGTACTTGCTGTCCCGGGCTGTCCCGGGGCTGTCCATACGGAATGCCAGTCTAAGTGGAATAAGTGCGTATGGCTCTTCACAGCTGTAGTCCCAGCACTCAGGAGACGTCAACAGAATCACTGCAAGTTCGATGCCCAGGCTAGGTTTCATAGGGAGACCCTGTCTTAAAGGACCTAGTAGGACTGAGGAAGAAGGAAGGGGAGAGGAAAGGAAAAACAAATTAAAAAGAAGGAATGATAAGATAAAGTCGGAGGGTCCTCTGAGGTCCCCTGGGCTTCCAGTCTCCCCAGAGGTGGGTCATGTGACCAGTCTCCCAAAGATGCAGGGCAGTTTCTCTTTTTGCGCAAATGACAATCCAGCACGAGCTGCCGCTCTCTGGTCTGGCCCTGGCTTTTTTTCTACTTGATAAGGTGCCTGGCCTTCCTCTGAGGGGCTGTCCTCTGCAGCCGCTGCGTGTGTGCTGCCTAAGCTAGCTTGTCCAACCTGTTACTGAGAGGACCCCAGCTCTTTTCTATCTTAACAAACTTGTCAGCCACGGTTTGGGGCCAGATAATTAAGTCTGGTGCATAGATGCGACCTCGGTGACAACCAGATGGAAGGCCAGCAGGATGGCCAGCAGGATGCCATTCTAGAGGCCTGGCCCCACCCCTAAACTTGGCTTTCACCAACACTGGTCTTGCCTGGGGCTAGCCTAGCCCCTAGGAAGGCTGGCTCCTGCCCTAGGCGAGGTCCTATCACAGGAGATCTGGCCGTACCTGTAAAGTTGGCTCTTTCCCCAGGACAATGACCATAACCCTCAACTTAGCCCTATAAACCTGGCTTCTCCCCTAGAAGACAAGGTCACATCCTTAAACACCTGCTCCCTGACCCCCAAGGCATCATGGCCACACCCCCTGTATACCTTGCTCCTCCCCCAGGAGACTTGACCCACCTCCTTCTGGGTCAGGCTCCACCCACTAGTTCCCAGACTGCTTTACCTCTCACCAAGCCCAGTCCTCGCTCACGTGCGCTCACACCGTGCGTCACTCACCTCTGGGTAGACCTCTCCACACCTGGGGCGTGCAGCCCTTCGGGTGGAGGCTCTCACCCTCCCTCCTGCAGCACCTGCCTGCCTCCTCTGCATCTGCTCCTCCCGTTGCCCTAGCTACCCCTTCTGGCCCAGTTCTCAGAGCTGGTGACCGGAGCATCCTAATCCTGTTTTCCTAGCCATCTTCTCACTTAATTCTCCAACGGTTCTAGGTCAGACCATTGTTACAAAGCCTGTTTGTATTATGCTTTCCCCCCGCCCCCCACCCCCCGGGATCCACACCGGGGACTTGCTGGGTAAAAGAACACTCAAATGAGGCGAGCAAAGGAGAAAGAAGAGGCAAAGGAGAAAAAAAATCCCTGGTTTCCATAGCAACAGGGATGTAGTCCTGTGAACTGAGGAGCTGATCTTCTTTCTGTGAACAGCGAGGGCTGAAGTGGCGGTCCCCTGGGGAGGGGACAGTCACAGGCTTTCAAGACAGAAGTGGGCTCGGATCTCCTCTAGTCTAGAGGTCCTTAGCTAGAGCCCATCTTCCCTGAGGTACATCAGTGGCAACCGGAGGTCATCGCTTTGGTGCACAGGTCAGCCTCACCACAAAGAGCTATCTGGCCCAAAATATCGATGACGTCAAGGCTGAGACCTGAAGCAGTTCAGTCCCTGCTCTGGGTTACGCCTCCCCCACCCACCCCACAGGGTTGTCTCAGTCTTTGTCTGCTTCCTATGGTGGCAGCACGCTGACTCTGGGAGCTGCTGCCATGAGGTAGTAAAGCTGGTTAACAGAGCCAGGGCTGGCTGTGCGTGCAGGGGAGGTGGAGTGTAGATCTCAGGCAGAAAAACAACGGGCTGCCACTGAGGGGCTATCCCAGGATAGACCTCCAGGAAACTGAGCCGCAGGTTCAGTTTTGTCGCCCCCCCCCCAGGAAGCTGCAGGGGGGGATGGGGGTGGGTGTAAGGGGTGGGGTCAGGGAGGGTGATGTCAGCAGCTCATGCATTTAATCCCAGCACTAGGGTTGAAGGTAGGAGGTAGAAGCAGGCAGGTCTCTGAGTTCAAGGCCAGCTTGGCCTACAGAGTGAGTTCCAGGACAGCCAGGGCTACACACAGAGAAACTCTGTCTCAAAAAAGAAAGAAAGAAAGAAAGAAAGAAAGAAAGAAAGAAAGAAAGAAAGAAAGAAAGAAAGAAAGAAGAAAAAAAGAAAAAGAAAGGATAAAGGGGGAAGGAGAGGGCTCTCCCTGCCAAGGACTCAGCCTGGGATCTCTCAGCTTGGAATGACAGAATCAGCATGGAAGTGACCAGAAAGAGAGACAGGACTTGACCATTGTTTCTAGAGTAAATTTATACTTCTAAGATATTAAGATTTTGTTGGTGGAACTGGGGAAGTGGCTCAGCAGTTAAGACACTAACTGCCCTTCCAAAGGACCTAGGTCTGATTCTCAGCACCCATGCAGAGGCTCACAACTGTCTGTAACTTCAGTTCCACGAGATCCAACATCCTCTTCTAGTCTCCCCAGATACCAGGCATATACACGGTGACAGACATACACCCAGGCAGAGCTCACATACAGATAAAAACAACAACAACAACAACAACAAAGGTAAAATAAAATTTTGCCAGTGGTATGTATTCTGAAGTACTGAAGGAAACATTCATAACACATTAAAAATCTGATGATGGGGGCTGGAGAGATGGCTCAGCAGCTAAGAGCACTGTCTGCTCTTCCAGAGGACCTGGGTTCAATTCCCAGCAACCACATGGCAGCTAACAACTGTCTGGTATGCCAAGAGCTGACACCCTCACACAGACATACATGCAGGCTACATACCAATGCATAAAATTAAAAATAGGTAAGTTATTTTTTAAAAAATGTCCGATGATGGCCGGGCATGGTGGTACACATCTTTAATCCCATCACTCAGGAGGCAGAGGCAGGCAGATCACTGTGAGTTCGAGGCCAGCCTGGTCTACAAAGTGAGTCCAGGACAGCCAAGGCTACACAGGGAAACCCTGTCTCAAAAACAAATAAATAAATAAAATAAATAAATAAAATCCAGCCGGACATGGTGGTGCATGCCTTTAATCCCAGCATTCACGAGGTAGAGGCAGGTGGCTCGCTGTGAGTTTGAGGCCAGCTTGGTCTACAAAGCAAATCTAGGACAGCCAAGGCTACACAGAGAGACCCTGTCACAAAAAATGAAAAATAAAAAATAAAAGTCCAATGATGGGTACTGGATGAACCAGCAGATAGATCATGGATGAATAGTGAACAGATGTATGTAAGTATGTATGCATATATGTGGATAGATGGATAGATGGGTGAATAGGTGGATGGATGCTGCCTCACATTTGTTCCACCATGCTGTCGAAGACCACGAATAGCCACACAAACCACTCAGAAACCGATCTCAGTCAGATATGGCTTACTGACTGCTCATGATCAGGGACATAGACATAGCAGGGCATTGTGGTTTAGCTCAAGCAGGACATACATTTTATCTTCTCTGCCATTATTCTATTCTAAGCAACAGGTATTGAATTGCAAGCTATGGAAGATAAAACGGCTGATCTTGTGTGAGGTAGCAAGGCCAGGACATGTCTGGACATGTTTCAATGTTGGTGGGCCTCAGCAATGCCTTCCCCAGTGTGTTTGGCTGTATACTCATACTGTGAATCACAGTAAACCCATCCTTCCATCCTTCCTTCCTTCCTTCCTTCCTTCCTTCCTTCCTTCCTTTCCTTCCTTCTTTCTTTCTTTTTCCCACAGTCCATGAAGGCTTTTTATTTACGTTTTACATCTCTAGAAAAAGAATCCCATGATTTTCCCTCCTGTGTGTTTTCGCCTTGCTTCTTCATGGTCCATGATGCCAGCTGAGATCGTCAGTACAATGAAGCCAAACTGACAGGATGGGAGCAGATTGCTCTGCCATTTTTCTAGGTCCTTGAGTTGCTCATCAAGTCAGCTCCACACTTGTCCAGCCTTCCTGTGAGGTTCACCAGGATTTCCCAGCTCTGTGGTCACCAGTGGTCTCAAATTCACCCATGTAGCCATGTTTCATCATCACAGGAACCTGACGATGCCTCTGGAGCACGGGCTGATGAGCTGCACCTGGCGTTTGCCTCGATTCTCAGCGTTGCTGATGCTCTTGAGAGCACCTGCCAGGACACTGATGATCACCATGGTGACGGCATGGAAAGATGGCGGGAAGAGAACTCTTCCTTTCTTACACTGTCTTTTTGTGAGGTATTTAATCACAACAGCAAGTGAAGAAGTTAATGAAGAGAGAGAAAATGGGTGAGTGAAGGATGGATAGATGGATGGGTGGAAGGGTGGATAAAGTGGGTGGGGATGGGAGATGAAGATGGTGGACTGATGGGTAGAAGGGTAGACAGGGTATGGATGAACAGATGAGTGGAGGATAAGTGGATGGGTGGATGGATCCATGATGGGTTTTGGGACAGGGTATCTATCACTATGTAACCTAGGCTGGCCTCTAATTGCAGGAGTCCCAGGGTGCACAGACCTAGGATGGAAACAGACCCGCTGTTCACATACTGGGGGCCCTGGGCTAGTGAGGGACTTGCCAACCCTAGGCTTTATTATTGATTGGTTAAAGAAACAGAGTGAGCTAACTGGCGACGAAGCTAGAATGTATAAATGCAGGCTTATTGGAAGCGGCACAGGAGGGGGGAGGGAAGGGGGAGGGCATGCTGGCGGGTGGAGGGAAGGGAAGGAGAGAGGGTGGGGAGGTGGGGGGAAAAGGGGGCCCTGGAACCAAAATGTCTGGTTTATACAGTGACTATCTGGGAGAGGGGAAACTCTGGCCCTAAGTAGAGGGCAAGCCATGCTAGCCACGGTCAGTGAGACGGAGATGCCTGCAGCACCTCCCTGGGGGCTGGAGGTAAGCAGGTGTGACCATGAGGTCCCACTCTGACTTTGGCTGCTATGAACCATGCCCTCTGTATATGGCAAAGCCACAGCCAGACACACACAGGCTTAGGGGGCTCGGGGAACTGGGCAGGGACTCAGCCTATTTATGTCCTTCTTTGGACAGTGGGAACCTTTAAAATGGTTCAGGGGCTGGAGAGCTGGCTCGGTGATTAAGAGCACTTGTTGCTCTTGCAGAAGACCCAGGTTCAGTTCCCACACACTGGCTCCCAGCAGTCGGTAGGTCCAGCTCCAGAAGCTTGAACACCATCTTCTAACCTCAGGTACCAGATATGCACTGGCCCACGAGTGAACTCCCCACAGGCCAGCGGGCTGATGAGCTGAGCTACCATCCCTTTTCTTTCCCGACTCCTTTACTTGAGGAAGAACCTCCTACAGTCATTTAGTATGTTGCTGAGGCTGACCTTGAACTTCTCATCTGCTCACTTCTACCTCTGAGTGCTGAGATTACAGGTGTGGATCACCGCACTCAGTTTATGCGGGGCCTGGATTTGAACCCAGGGCCCTTTGCATGCTAGGCAAGCTCTCAGCCAACTAAGCCACATCCCCTGATTCTGTTCCACCTGCAAGGAAGCAGGCCTGGCCTCAGGTCTTACCAAGCTGCTGGCCCTGTGCTGGAGACTAAGAACAAGAAGTGCCTGTCATGCCTCTAGGGTCCAGCTGGCCAGAAAAACCTCTGGCTCTGATGGCCACGCCCCTCTTGCCACCCGCTTGCCGCCCAGCTGTTTTCCTGAAAGGCCTGGCAGGATGGGTCATGCTGGCCTGGCCCAGAGGTGGAGATATCAGCCAGCCATAAGCAAGCACAGCCGTGGCCAGGCCTGAGGCAGGCTGGCAAAAAGTCCAGACTGTTGTCACCGGCCTTTTTGCCCTAGGCCCTGGAGCAATGCCCAGACACTTCTGCCTCATGGACAGGAGCAACAAGGGCATTCCAGGCAAAGGCAGAGCCTGGGCAAAGGTGAGGCCACAGTCCTGAGGCACAGAGAGGATTGGCCCACACCCCTGCTTCTGCCTTACCCTGTCTGTCCTCAGGGTGTGGGGATCTCAGGGAAGCTATCTCCTCTTTCAACAGTATTTTATTTATTGCAAAATAGCCACACATACTGCTTGCAAAATATTCCAGAAATATAATAATGACTAAGGACATGGTTCAAGTGGGTGGAGAGGTTGTCTAGCATGGCCCTGGGCTCAACACTTAGCACCACATAAACTGGGTGTTGTGGTCCTCACCTATAATCCCGGTACTGGGGAGTAGGAGGCCGGACCCTCTTATCCTTCAGCGCCTTCAGTTTGGAGAGGAGGCCCTGGTGGTTCGGCTCACCATGGCTACCGTGCCCAACAGAGATCAAGAGCCTCAAACTTGAGAGTGAGGAAGAGTTACTCAATGTGTAAGGGGAAGAAGAAGCAGCTCCAGCCTCAGTTTCCTCATCAGCACCAAGGGGTTGGGATAGATGCCCCAGATAGCGTATTGCAAATGGCCCAGGCTGAGCCACCTGCTGGATGTCCTAGGTAGTGCACCAGGTAGGTCCCATGACCCACCCTGAGTGGCAAGTGCTCACAAAGGCCCATTCCCTATGATCTTTCCTGTACTGCTAAGTTCTGCCCTCAGGGACCACAGGCTGTGGTGACAGAATGGCCCAACTGTCTGTGACAGGGAGAGACCCAAAGAAGGGCCATCCTAGGGGCTAGCCCAGGGTCACCTGGTATGGAAACCACAGTTGTGTATCTGAGGCCCAGGTCCCATGCTCAGCAGGCGCATGCATGCGCTGTCACATATGCATCTCACACCCACGTTCTGTTCTCACAGGTACTGCCTCGAATACTGACACACACAGATGGACGCGCATGCGCCCTGACACCCATAGGCGGCTGTGCATGCACATATGCTCACACACGTACAACCAGCAAATCCTCATGCACTCTCACATATAAGGATGCATGCTTATATATACACACCTGTCTCCTGCCTCTACTGTGCAGGGACCCCTACTCAGGAGTTCCTGAGGGGGAGGAAAGACCCAGCAACCCTTCTCTGGGATCGTCTCAAACTTTTTGTAGAGGGGACAATTGCATCCACTGCTCAGCTTTTCTGACTCCACACCATATTTAGAAGCTTCTCTACGTAGCTTCCGTTCATCCACTGTCACCGTTCCTGAATCCCCTCAGAGGCGTCTGCTGTGACTTGTTCATCCTGTTAATGGTATCTGGCACTCATGCACGCACATCCCAGCATATTGGTATCGCTCTGCTCACTGGACCTGTTGTGCAACTTTTCCTGGAGAGAAGTCAACCAATGTCTGTTCTTGTAAGACAGGGTGCAGACCACAGACCCAAGAAAGGACTCTGCCAACATCCGGCTTAATGAGGCAGTGAGTTTAATGGAGTCGCCCACAGCAGCATGGGGGAGGGTCGCCCACAACAGCATGGGTGACTCAGGCAGCTGCCTCACTGAACTGTCCACAGAAGCATGGGTGACACCTCAGGACAGAAAGCTGCACCCCTGGAGCTCTCCACACAAGGTGAAGGCAACTCCACTCCCAGCCCTTGTTACTACTTGCGTATAACCCTTAGGCAAGACCTTGAGAGTCTTGTGCTTTTCAGGAGCTTCCTGTAGATTTTGTTTCCCTCCTGTGATCCTCTCTCCTCTCTCCAGAAGGGAGTGTTTAGAATCGGAGGGAACTGCCACACAGAGAGGACCACAGCCACAGGGTAGACACCTCTACTCCGATGGACACCTCTTTTTCTTCCTTCCCCGCTTCCCCTTGGAGGGCATGTGCTGACCCCCAGGCATCTTCCCACTGCCATGCATGTCCTCTAGGTGTTGAGTTCTTTACACAGTCTGGATCCTTCCCCTCCCCATGACCGACATCAGAGAGCTCCTAAGCCATGCCTGTGCCTTCTGCGTGTCAGCTCTTTGGCGCTGTCACAAGAGCTCTGATATAAATGACATAGGAAGGAAAGGTTTATTTGGGCTCTCTGGCTTCAGTCCACAGTCCTTCTCAGCCTTGATTCTGCCAAGGTGATGTGGGACGTGTCATGGTGGGAGTGTCTGGCAGAAGCAGGAAGAGCAACCCAGAGGACAGGGACAAAATACACCCCCCCCCCAAAGACATTACCCAATGACTTACTTCCTCTAGCTAGGCCCCACTGCCTAAGGATTCTGAACCTTGTGAAATAGTTCCACCAACTGAGGAATTAAGGAATCAACCCACCAGCCTTCTGAGAAGACACTTCAAAATCCAAATTTAAAGCAAAGGGTTTTTGTTGTTGTTGTTGTTGTTGTTGTTGTTTTGTTTGTTTTTGCTTTTTTATTTTTTGGCTTCAAGACAGTGTTTCTCTGTGTAGCCCTGACTGTCCTAGTAGCCCTGACTACCCTAGAACTCTTTGTAGACCAGGCTGGCCTCGAACTCACAGAGATCCGCTTGCCTCTGCCTCCCAAGCACTGGGATTAAAGGTGTGTGCCACAATACGCAGCAGATTTTTTTTTTAGCCAAAGTCACTAGGGATGGTGAGGCGCGCGCGTGCGCGCGCACACACACACACACACACACACACAGACAGAGCAAATAGGTGTAATGTTTTTAAAAGAAAAATCATTCACCAGCCCTGAGTCATACATGTCACAGGGGCTTTCCCAGAAGTTTGATGCCTTTGTTAGTTTGAAACTGTCCTGGGATGTAAGCCATCCCTACCGGCCTTTTATGACTCCCTTTTTCTTGGCCGCATCTCATACCACATTTCCACCTCTGAGTCCCAAAACCCAGTCTATTGCAGAAGCATCTGCCCTCCAAGGTCCAGGGCTTGATCCTGCTTTCCTACATGACAGCAATGACCAAACACAAAATCCAGGCTTAGCCCACATGCCCACTTCCTAGCCAGGCACCCCTGTCTGAGCATGCCCACTGCCTAGCCCAGCACCCCTGTCTGCTGGAAGTTGCAGATCAGTAGAGCATGGCTGGCTGCCTGCGAAACAGTACCTGCTGCAGGGTATGCGACTGGAGCTGATCCCACACAGGGCTCTGGCTCTTGCTGCTCTGGGTGGGTAGCTGGGGCAAGGCCCCTCAGCCTCCGAGCCTCTTGCAGGGCGGCTGGCAGGACTCCACAGGATGTCTAGGAAACCCTGGGCATGAGGCAGCTGTCAGCCATCACCAGCTTTCTCCATTTGGTGAGAGTTGGAGAATCCCTCCAGTGCCCATTATATGAAGCCAGAGCTAAAAGCATCCTTTTAACTCAGAGAAAACATTAGGTATGTGCAGAATACTCGGAGTTGTGACAGCCCACTGACCTGTACTTCTTGGCTGTACACTTGAGGCCTGGAGAAGGTGGCAGGCTTGCTCGGTGTGACACAGCAGGAACAGAAACATTTCCACACGTCAGGGTGTTGGTACAGTATTGATTGTGGTGAACTGGGCTGACCTGCCCAGAGTCACTCTGTCCTTTGGAGGTATCCAAGACCTGATTCCTGTTAAGGTTCCCCCCCTCCTTTGATACAGGGTTTCTCTGTGTAGTTTTGACTGTCATAGAACTTTCACTGTAGACCAGGCTGGCCTTGAACTCACAAAGATCCACCTGCCTCTGCCTCCCAAGTGCTGGGTTTGAAGCCCTGTGCCGCCGCCACCACCTGGCTTGAGACCTGCTTCCACCCAGCCACACGAGTATACTTGTGACTCTGTCACTGTTTGTGTTTGCAAGCCTGGGACCTGCCAAGCTGTGGGAAATTTTGGGTGGGGTGAGGGGTGGGTGGCAGAGCCAGGAACGGAGATGGTCACCTCAGGTGATGGCTAGCCACAAAACCAGGCTCTCCAGCCTGCAGCTGCAGGAAGCGAACCCTGCCAACAGCCTGGGTGAACTTGGAAGCAGATGCTCTGGGAACTGAGCCTACTGCTGAAAACTCCACCCCACCAGTCCCTTTCCCTTACCTCCCTGGATAAACCGAGCCTGTGACTCCGGACTCTCAGAGGCCCTGAGGTGATAATTTTGTATTGTTCTAGGAGCAATTGGAGCGCACGTGGGTGCTCCTCACCGATGAGAAATGCCCTGGTCACAACACCATGCTGTGGCTTCTGCCTTTACTTACACATCTGCTCACTGAGCACAGAGGCCATGGGCTGCCCTTTACTGAGAGCAACCCTACCTTTTAACACGGAACTTGTAAGTATTCTGTTTCCAGCCTCCCTTGTTAGCAGGGTTATGATACAATTGTAGGGGCGGCTCCCATCTTTCTGTGGCCAGGTCACTGGGTCCTGCAAATTTGAGCTACTCTGAAAACTAAACCCCCAGCTTCCCAGCCCGTTGTCTAAGGAGCCTTCATGTCTTGTTAGGGTGAGGAGCCGGATCTGGGTTCTCAGGCGCACCAGCTGGCCCTGCTACCATCATGACTGCTGTGGGGGTCTTAGGGATAAGCAGGCTGCCCGAGACCTCTGCCTGCTGTAGGCAGGTTCCGTTGCCATGAGAGACGAAGCAAGAGATCTCTTCACAGAGTGAAGACGCACACTCACGACCAGAGCTCACACTTCTGGGGAAGCTGCATCGCTGGGGCCTCTGATGGCTTTAGCAGAAGGAAGGTTATTCATGACTTAAGCTGGGGGAGGGGCTCCTCTCTTTCCTATCCTCACATGTAAGTGTGTAAGGCTGGTCTTATGAAGATGCTCTATAGTGAAACAGGGAGCAGTTAGCAGCCATCTTGCTCCACTGTGCTGGTCTCACTCGGTTTTGGAAGGTCTTCTGCTCATCCTCCTCTTTAAGCAGTTGTGGCTGCATGGAGCACTGCTGGCGGTTCTTCATTGTCAAGCCACTACGACTGTGAATTGGCTTTTTTGGTTTTTCTGTTTTGTTTTGTTCTGTTTTTTGAGACAGGGTCTCACTATGTAGCCCCTTGGTGGCCTGGAACCTGCTATTGTAGACCAGACTAGCCTGGAACTGAAAGAGATCCACCTGCCTCTGTCTCCCAAGTGCTGGAATTACAAGAGTGAGCCATCATAACTGGCTGAATTTGCCCCCTATTTTCCCTGTGCCTAGCTAGCCTAATTCAGTTCTAGATGGCTTCATGGATAGATTTAAGCAAAACCCAACAACTAATAGGCCTTCAATACTGGGGGAGGAGGTCCACCCCAGGCCTCTCTGATGGTGGCTATGAGCCCAGGCCTCCTGGGTAGAAATCAACCGTCATCAAGGCCTCCACCAGTGCCTGGGAGCCTGCTGCTCCTCATATCCCTGTTGCCATGGCAACAGCAGACAATGGTTTCTGTAGAGTTTGGTTCTATAAATAATTTCTAGATGGGTCAGGGTGATGTGAGTGAGGTGGGCTCCACTGGCAGGTCCTCACTGGCCAATGCCACAACCAGGAAGAGGAGTGAGGCCTTGGCCTGGGAAACTAGCTCAGGCTCTGCCCTGGCTGGCTCGGTCTTTTCACCCTGGAGCAGCTGGAGTTGGCTTTCAGGGTGACAGATCAGAGGAGGCTGCCTTGAGTGGTTTAAGGGTGCTGCAGTCCAACCGGGAGGCTCAAGAAAATGCTGACTAGGTGTCCCACAGGCCTTCTAAGGAAGCGCTTGCTGTGGCTCAGCACAAGCTGCGATCAACAAAGGACAGTTCCAGGGAGAGGAGGGCAGAGCGGCCTCTGAGTCTGAGAGTACAGGGAGAGAGCAGCTAGAAGCTCAGGGAAAGGGGAGGAAAGTGTCTCAGTGTACACAAAGACCTGGGCTCCACCCTTAGCACCACACCAATGTGGGGACATACACCATATCCATCACTAAAGATGACAAGGCAGAAGGGTCAGAAGTTCAAGGTCATCCTCTTAATACACAGTTTGACCCCAGCTCAAAAATAAAATTAATTAATTAAAAGGCAAGACATTAGAGAGATGACTCAGTGATTAAGAGCACTGGCTGTTTTTTCCAGAGGACCTGGGTTCAATTCCCAGCACCCACATGGCGGCTCACAACTGTCTGTAACCCCAGTTCTAGGGGAATCCGATGCCCTCTTCTGGTCTTTGTGGGCACCAGACATGCTTGTGGTGCACAGACACACATTCAAACAAAACACCCACACACATAAAAATAAAAATAACAAGATAAAGGTTTGGGGTTTTTGTTTGTTTTTTTGTTTTTGTTTTTGTTTTTTTGGTTTGTTGAGACAGAGTTTCTCTGTATAACAGCTCTAGCTGTCCTGGAACTCCCTCTGTAGTCCAGGCTGGCCTTGAACTCATGGAGATCCACTTGCCTCTGCCTCCCAAGTGCTGGGATTAAAGGTATGTGCAAGCACCACCCGGCCAAACAAAATGTGAAGGCAAGTCCTGTGCTTTCCTTATTTGCTAGGGGAAGGCTGATCACCACTAGACTGTTTCCTCAGACACTAGGGGAAGGCCAGTCACCACTGGACTGTTTCCTCAGACACTAGGAGAAGGCCAGTCACCACTGAACTGTTTCCTCAGATACTAGGGGAAGGCTAGTCCCCGCTGGACTGGACATCTACTTGTCTCTGCTTTAGCAGTTAAGTGCGGCTACATGAACACTGACCCCTGAGAAGGTCAAATGTCAAGTGTCATAAGTGACAGCTGAAGATGTATTGGTTCCCTCTTTATGCAGCAGAGCAGGCCTGGGTGCCATGCTCTTCCTTGGCTTCAAAGGTTTTTGTGTCTTGAGAAGGAACTTTGACACTGCTGGGGTCACTTGGATGTCAGCTTAGTGGCAGCACCCTTGTTAGCCAAAGCCATCCAAAGATCCAGAAGACAGAGATGACCTGACATGAGAGGAGCTGTGGGCTGGTGGATCCCAGTGAGTCTCGGGTTCCCCTCAGCTGATGCTTCCCAGATATCAGAAACAGATACCAGGTATGTGGAGATGCCCTGGTAAGTAACGGCAGGTAGGGACTGAGGGATGGGAGAACCTGGCAGCCAAGTCCACTTTGATATATAAATAGGCACCTCAGTTGGCCAGTTACCCCTGGTTTGAGACCTAACAACCTCTGTATGTGTGCCCACACTCACTTATTGTGCACACATACACCATGATGAAAGTAAGTACAAATCAGGTGTGGGTGCATACCACCATAATCCTGGTACTTGGCTATGTAGAGGCAGAAGAATCTGGCGTTCAAGCCTTCAGCTACATAAAGAGTTTAAGGCCAGTTTGGGCAACATGAGACCCTGTTTTAAAAGAAACAAACACACAAACAACACACACAAACAGTAAACACAAATAAACAACAAACCTCCCAAAGTTTCACCTGAGGGGTTGGGAGGCTGTATTCATCTTGCCATAAGGGCTGGGAGGCAGCTAGGCTGGAGAATCCCAGGCTAGGCCCACATGCAGGGTGATGAATGGAAATGCAGGTACAAATGTGGTGTCAAGATGCAAAAAAAAGGTCAGATGAAGCCGGTCGTGGTGGCGCACGCCTTTAATCCCAGCGCTCAGGAGGCAGAGGCAGGGGGATCGCTGTGAGTTCTAGGCCAGCCTGGTCTACAAAGCGGGTCCAGGACAGCCAAGGCTACACACGGAGAAACCCTGTCTCGAAAAACCCAAAAACAACAACAGTAAAAAGGTCAGACAAGACCATGAGGTAGGGCCCTCAGGATGAGGTTAGTGCCCATGTAACAGAGGGCACCAGGGGGCGCTCTCTCCTTCTCTTCCTCTGGCTGACTCAGGCTGGGAAGCTGGGCTGGCCAGCCTCAGTGAGCCACAGGCCCACCTCCAAACAGCCACTGAGGCCAAGGTGAAAGGCACTATAGCAGAAAGAGGATGACCAATGGATGAGCTAGGGGCTGAGGAGAGCAAGCCCTACTGTCCCTTCATCCACATAGGGATTTTTTTTGGGGGGGAACCTCTTTTCCTATCAAGAATTACAGTCTGAGCCGGGCGGTGGTGGCACACACCTTTAATCCCAGCACTGGGGAGGCAGAGGCAGGCAGAGTGCTGTGAGTTCGAGTCCAGCCTGGTCTAACAAAGCAAGTCCAGGACAATCAAGGCTAACGCAGAGAGACCCTGTCTCGAAAAAACAAAACAAACAAACAAACAAACAACAGAAAAAAAAAACCAAAAAAAAAAAAAAAAAAAAAAAAAAGAACTCCAGTCTGGGCTTCCTTCAGCTGGGTCTAGGTGGGCCTCGACAGTGACTGAGGTGTCTCCGTGTAGTGTCACAGGATTCGCCGTAGGAGGGAGTGTCCCAGCTACCAGGTCTGAAGCGGTTCATTTGGCAGCAATCACTAGTGAAAATGGCAGATGAGCAAGGGGAGGAAAGGCCTCTCCATTGGTGTAAGAGGCAGAGGGATCAGAGCCAGCGCAGGGTCCAGCCACCCAAGGGCGCCTCTGCACTTGTAGACATAAAAGAACCAAACCCAAGCTCAGGAGGTGCTAAGAGAGAAGCTAAGGGCCTGAGAGGGGTAAGGCCATGGGGGGCTCCCCGTCCTCTCTGCTCAGGTAGAGCCCGGGACATGTAGTGCCCCCATTTCTCTGGGGGATGTAGCTTTGAGAGGCACTCTGTTTTTTGTTTATCAAATGGTATTGAGAGAGAGAGAGAGAGAGAGAGAGAGAGGTGTGGACATGTGTGTGGACATCAGAGGCAACTTGTAGGAGTCAGTTTTTTCCTCCTACTGTTTAGATTCCATAGATCAAACTCAGGCTGTCAGGCTCGGCAGCAAGTGCCTTTACCAGCACAGCCAACCCGCCAGTATTTAAAATAAGCAAATAAAAAAACCAAGGGCACCCTCAGTAGCCTAGGCTGGCCTCGAACTCACGTCAACCCTGAAGCAGCTGCCCAAATTCAGGGATGACAGGCTTGCACCACCACTGGCTTGCCTGGCTTGGGCTCCACTCTTGCTGCAGCACACTGGGTCATTCATCTTAGCTCTGCTCCATTCAGCTTAGTGATTACTGGCTGTGGACTCAACCTTGTGAAGTTCTTATTTAGTTAGTTAGTTAGTTTTTTGAGACAGGGTCTTTCTATGTTAGCCTTGGCTGCCCTGGACTCACTTTGTAGACCAGACTGGCTTCGAACTCACAGCGATCCACCTGCCTCTGCCTCCCAAGTGCTGGGATTAAAGGCGTGCGCCACCACTGTCCAGCCACAGAAATATTTTTAAGAATATGTTTCCGTTTTCATCCCAGGTGTGGGGCTGTGGGGCTGCTTCGGATTGTCTGCAGCAGCTGAGCACGATGCCTCTCCTGCTCTGGCAGGGGCCTGGTCTGGCCAGCTGCAGTTAGCTTCTGCAATTGTGTGACGTTTGGAACCCTGAGAATGTTTCAGAGGGTATATAAATGCTAGGGCCCCAAAAGGTTGTATTGGTTGGTCATTTAGGGGGGATTGGTTGTGATTTGTTAGTAGTGATGCTCAAAGAAGAAACAAAAGGCCATCCTTTTTTCTCTATCTAATGACAGGGAGTGGTAGCAAAGAGCAGCACGCCCTCCCGCTGTCTGATGAGGTACCGTCCTGCTCCTCACCTTCTGCTCTCTGCTTACCTCTGCGCCTCCCACTAGTCCCCTGGAATCTCTCTCCTCTTCCCCTCGCCTCACATTGATTTCTGTGTCTGGATTCTTCAGAGCTACAAATAACAGACCATTTGGCCAAAAGTGATCTAGGCATGTAGCTCAATGCTTTCCCAGCATGCAAAAAAACCATGGGTTCCATCCCCAGCACTCATAAACAGGATGTGGTTGTGTGACTATCGTCCAGGCACTTACGAGGTGACAGCAGGAAGATTGGAAACTCAAGGTCATCTTCAGTTGAACAGTGGGTTTGAGTCTACTATGGGCTTACTACATGAAAGTCAGCTTCAAACAACAAAAACAAAACAAACAAACAACAACAACAACAGGGCCAGAGAGGTGGCTTAGCAGTTAAGAGGATAGACTCCTGTTGCAGACAGCAGTTTCAGCATCCACATTGCATGGCTCTCAACTGCCTGGAACTCTAAACTCTAGGATATCTGATGCTTTTGACCTTGGCAGGAACCTGCATTCATGTGCATATGCCCATGTGTAGATTTGCAAATATACACATAACTTAAAAGATTAAAAAGTAGTTGCCAGGTGTGGTGGTGCACACCATAATATGTTTCCTATAGCAGCGGAGAATCTTTACTGGATTGTTAGAAGCAGTCTAGACGCAGGATGGCCCAGGCCAGAATGGGCTCATAGGGCACTAATACCACTGGAAGCCCACATTCTACTCCACGTAGTGGCATAATGGTTGCTGCAATGCTGGCATGTGTATAACTCATGAAGATATCCAAGAAGGAGGGTGCCTTCTCCTCTGCATCCTTTCCAGGAGGAAGGAAGGTTCCCCCAGCACTCCCCACCCCACGCAGACTACCTCAGGTTCTGTTGCGAGGGAGGGATCAGCAAGCACACAGCATCCAGGTATTGGATGGGGAAGTCAGCCTGGCCAGCGGGAGTATGGTAAAAGCCCGGGGGCAGCAAGCTGAATGTGGCTTAACATGGATTGTCCTGCCTGACCCTGGGCAGAGTGGCTCTGGGCAGCTTGACAGAAAACACTAAAAGTTGTGCTGATAATGCACTTAGCCAGACTCTCTGGAGTGAGGGTTTGGAGTGGGTTGTGACTGAAGATCTGTGGTTCTTTGACTGTGTATTGGTTGATTCTGGGCGCCTGGTGTGGACCTGAACAGGGAGTTGGAGGGATATAGTTGGGTTCCAGCAAGCTAATGCAGGCCTGGCCAGATCCCTAGACTTTGTCTTCTGAACTGAGGGGGCAGGGCACCCTGGCTAAGAATGGCTGAGGTGCTGAGGGATTGCTTCAGGCACATGAGAGGCATCTGCTAACCACCCCTGTCCTCCAGGGCTAGTTGCTTCCAAAGACGTCTCTACCCCACAGCCGTCTGTGAGAGGAGAGAAAACTGAGGTCAGAGAGGTCAAAGTGCAGAGGGACACACAGGGGCGGGGCCCAGACCCAAGTCTGTACATGTTCAAAGCCTGAGTGACTGATCCATGGACAAGTAGCCCTCCAATGGGAGAGCTGGCATGAACCTAGGCCCACCTGGTCCACAGTGCAGTCTGAACGCTTCTTTATAAGTGGGGTGGAGATCCCTGGGGGAGTTCCTCTTTTCCTTTCCAGGTTCATAAGGCTCCTCAGCCTAGAAGCTTCTGTGTTTCCCTTGGCAGGAAAGTAGAAACCAGATTCCAAGGGGGAAGGAGCCAGTGCTAAAATAACGTGTCCTGGTCCCTTGCACCACCATCCTGCCAGCAACTGTGTGCTATGTGTGTGTTCTGCCTCAGCCTCACTTTCAGCTTCATTTTGCTGATCTTAAAAAATGACCAGATAGCCAGGTGTGGTGGCTCACAACCGCAATACCATCACTTGGGGAGGCAGAGGCAGGCAGATCTCTATGAGTCAACAAAGCAAGTCCAGAGAAACCCTGTCTCAGAAATAATCCTGAGGCTGGGTGTGGTGGCGCATGCTTTTAATCCCAGCACTTGGGAGGCAGAAGCAGGTGGATCACTGTGACTTCGAGGCCAGCCTGGTCTTCAAAGCGAGTCTAGGACAGCCAAGGCTACACAGAGAAACCCTGTCTCAAAAACAAACAAACAAACAAATAAACTCACTCAAAAACTAATGAGCTAGAGAGATGGCTCAGTCGTTAAGAGCACTCTTTGGCTGCTCTCCCAGAAGACCCGAGTTCAATTCCCAGCAACTACATGGCAGTTCACAAGTGTCTGTAGCTCCAGTTCCCAGGGGATCCAACTCCCTTACACAGATAAATATGCACACACACACACATACACACATACACACACAAGAAAAAGAAAGAAAGAAACTGGACCACGAAAACAAGCAAACATGTTCTCTTTGATTTAAATAGAGCAGGGTATACAATACCCTTGAAGCTCCCCAACTCCTCTGAAGAAGTGCAAAGGGCCTCCCTCTCACGAGAGTCTCTGTGCCAGGAATCTTGGCCCGGAAGGCTCTTCATTATTATTTTTGTTTTAAGACAAGGTCTCATGGTGGATGACCTCAAACTCGAAGAGATCTGCCTGCCTCTGCTCCGGAGATTAAGGGAATGTGCCATTATGCCTGGTCCCATTACTGTTTTATAAGACAGGGTCTCCTTATGTAGCCCAGGCTGGCCCAGAACGCACAGTCTCCTTCTCCATCTCCTGAACAATGGGGTGACAATTGAACACTGTCACCCCTGGTCTGAAGACTCAATACAAGTCTCCTTGGCTGCTGTGCAAAGAACTTCACACGTGACCTTCAGCGGCAACACGTGACCTTCAGCTGCACCACGCCTGCTCGGTTTATTTCCTTTCCCCTGCAGAAGGGAGGGGTGAGGCTGATATCCCAAAACTGAAAGTCTTTCTTTGGCAATCGCTGTGCTTTGACAAGTTAAATGCTTAACCGGAATGTTTTGTCGTTGTTGTTTTACTGGAAGGAAAAATAAAATAAGAAAAACCAGAGCTCCAAGGAAGTGTCTGGTAACGAATCCCCCACGTGCTCATGTGGTTCTAGCCGCGTGACAGGCTGGGCTGATGCTCTCTGGGCTCCTCTGTCTCCACTAACACGCTGGCTGACAGCGGCCCAAAAGGGCTGGCTGGGTGCCGCCTTCCCCTCGGTGCAGAACAGACCTTTCCGTGAGTGAGGCTGGTGTCTTGAGACGCTTTGCAGAACCCGCAGATGAGCGGCGGGGGAGGGGGGAAGGGAGGGGGCGGCAAGCGTGGGAAAATGAGACTCACCCAAACAGAGCCAAGCCCACTGCAAAAGCGGGGGGTGGGGGATGGGGGTGCTCAGGGCTCCGCAATGCCCTCCAAAAACCCACAGGCACCCGTAAGCACAGTATGTTTTGTTGGGAAACAGGGTCTCTGCCGGTAGAGTTGGTTGGGATAAAGTTAGGCTGGATCTAGGGACCCTGGACACCTGGACACGACAGGGGTGTCTTCATAAGAGCAGAGGACAGAGGGACACAAAGGGAAAGCCATGTAAAGATGGAGGCAGTGGCTGGACTGGTGTGGCCAAGAGCTAAGGGACACCAAGGACTTCAGGAGCCACAGGACGTGGGAAGGCAGGGCAAGTTCTTCCTGGTGACCCACAGAGGACCGTTCTTGCTAGGTCATCTGTAGGGGCAGCCGTGGGAAAGCATACAGTGGAAAGCAAGAAAGTCTGTGAGCTGTTTCCTGTCCTGTCCCATTTTTCCACTGTCCCTCTGTTTAGCCAACAATGGTTTCAGAGCTGGAGCAGAATGTGGGTTTGGGGAAGGGTTAGCTTTGTCTCTCTGGCCTTTAAAGTCCACAGGCTCACTGACTGGGCCCCAGGCTAAGTGAAACCGCCTCCTTTCTTCCACAGGTGTACTTGGTGACAGTAATAAATGATGCACTTGGAGTTCTTTATACTCTCCTGGCACTCGCCAAGAAAGCACAGACAAACATACACAGCCCATACTCTATCTATTGCATTAATAACTTTTTAAGAGTTATTTTTAAGCTGGGTGGTGGTGGGACACACCTTTAATCCCAGCATTCAAAAGTCAAAGGCAGGCAGAGCTCTGAGTTTGAGGCCAGCCTGGTCTACGGAGTGAGTCCAGGACAGCCAGGGCTACACAGAGAAACACAGTCTTGGAAAGAGAAAGAAAGAAAGAAAGAAAGAAAGAAAGAAAGAAAGAAAGAAAGAAAGAAAGAAAGAAAGAGAAAAGAAAAAGAAAGGAAAAGAATAGCCAGGTGAGGTGGCGCACACCTTTAATCCCAGCACTTGGGAGGCAGACACAGGTGGATCTCTGTGAGTTCAAGGCCAGCCTGGTCTACAAAGGGAGTCCAGGACAGCCAAGGCTACACAGAGAAACCCTGTCTCAAAAAAACCTAAAATAAACCCAAAACAACAACAACAAAAACCTTTTTATTTACACATAAGTGCCGTGCCCTCAGAGGCCAAAAGGGAGCATCAAATGCCCCTGAGTTGGAGTCACAGTTAGTTGTGAGCCACCTGATGTAGGTGCTAAGAGTTGAACTCTGGTCCTCGGCTAGAACACGGCTCTCTCTTAACTACTTCCTGAGCTGTCTAAAGCCTCTGTACTAATAGCTTATCGGTGTGTGGGAGATGTGAACTCCACTGATGAAGTTACCCTCCAAACAGCTGCACTGTAGGTCTTTTACTATCAGGTACCCTCAGTTACATGATACACCGCTAGAGACTATTTAAGAATGACTGAAACGGTCCTTTAAACATGTCATTACTTGTAA
This sequence comes from Acomys percivali, assembly GCA_907169655.1. NCBI lineage: Eukaryota > Metazoa > Chordata > Mammalia > Rodentia > Muridae > Acomys > Acomys percivali. The sequence continues at coordinate 6,708,540 of OU015753.1, forward strand.
ACACTTAATTTTTAGTGATGTGAAAGTGCAACCGAGATCTGGTGTTGACAGCACCCTCATGAGACCAAAGTAATACAGCCGGTCCAAGGGAGATCCAACGTGACACCCCAAGACCTGAGTGCATTGGCACTGCCTGTACTTCCTCTCTTGCTTCAGAGATCGCCAGCTATCCAGTGCAGACTGTCTTGGGCTGCGCCATCAATTATTGTCCAGTGTTCATTCTTACCACCTTTTTCTAATATTTGAACCCTTAATGATCACTCACTAAAAACTACATGTCCCAGCCTCCTTTTCGACTACATGTGGCCATGTGATAAAGTTTTAACCAATTGGATATAATTGGAAGCGTGGGAGGGTGTAGACCCTTCTAGGCAGCATCTTTTCTTTATAAGGAGGAAAGTTCCCATTCATTTCCTCTTCCCTGGGAAATAGCTGGAACATAGATGTGTTGGTAGGAGCAGAAGCATCCTGTCTTAGGGTAGAAACCACATGTTTGGGTTGACAGATAAAGAAGATGAACACAGCCGGGCTGTGATGGTGCACGCCTTTAATCCCAGCACTTGGGAGGCAGAGGCAGGTGGATGGCTGTGAGTTCAAGGCAAGCCTGGTTTACAAAGTGAGTCCAGGATAGCCAGAGCTACACAGAGAAACCCTGTCTTGAAAGAAGAAGAAGAAGAAGAAGAGGAGGAAGAGGAGGAGGAGGAGGAGGAGGAGGAGGAGGAGGAGGAAGAAGAAGAAGAAGAAGAAGAAGAAGAAGAAGAAGAAGAAGAAGAAGAAGAAGAAGAAGAAGACAAAACAAGGCCCAGCGTTGGCCTGTTGGCAAGAATTGCTTACTCCCTGGCTGTGTCGTAGGAAATAACCTGCTCTCTGCTATAAGCTGCTGTTACTTCCGCCTTTGTCCCAGCAGCTGGCGAACCCAACCTTTATGTCTCCTTGCCCTCGGGAGGATGTCTCTGTCTTCTGAGGGCATCGGGGTGACTAACAAGAGATGTGTGACTCAAGGCTAGCCCAGAGCCTGGACATCAGGAGCCTGTGTGGTGAGGGCAGGAAAAACACAACTCTGACTCTACTGCATTCTCCCTCCACTAAGCCTAATACCACGATAGATAAAATGTCCCCTTGATAGGCAGAGGCATTCACAGTCAACTCCAGACATGCCTTCCAATGCTGTAATGGGGACCCTGACTAACGCCTTTTTCCTTCACCTAACAGATGTCCTCACTGCTCCACAAGGAGCCACCTGGACAGCTCCTCAAAAGCCTCATGAGGTAAGTGGTCCCTCTTTGTCCCCACCTTCCATCAGGACAGAGGGGTCCTTGTGACCCAGCTGGGGTTTGCCCCTTGTTTGGCCCACTTGTTTCAGAGGCTCCGGTCTGTCATGGTAGGGAAAGTGTTGTGAGATTGACTCATACTATGGAGGAGAGAGTGTGTGTGAAAGGGAGAAAGAGAAAGAGATGGACACGGAGAGAGGAAGAGAGAGCGTGCGCTGCAGTCCCTAGCAGGCTCCTTCCCTGCTTTTAGTCCATCCAGGCCCTCAGTCTATGGGACAGTATCACCACACTTCAGGGCTCCTCACACTCTCCCAGACACACTGGTGTGTTACCGCCCTCCTCGGCTCTTCTCAGTCCAGTCAAGTTGACAGTCAAGATCAATCGTCAAATGCCCTGACCCAGAAAAGAATGTCACTAGGTGCTGACTTGTGGCTTTGGGCAGTCAGCAGATCTGCTTTCTCACCATGGAAGATATCACAGTTGTGATCGCTGCATGACAAGAAAGTCACCCCAAATCTCTGTAACTGAGGACAACCCTTGACCCTGACCAAGGTCAAGAGGAGAGAGAGGGCTGGAAGGACAGTTGCTCCCATTGTAAGGACATTTGGGTAGACATAAGTTCAAGACCAAACTTGGATCAGATAGCCTTCTAGGAAGTGTAAGACTGCCCTCTTCTCTTCTCAGACACGTTTCTCTACAACATGACCCCAACACATAGAGAAAGGACAAGGGCTTCATCCCTGTATTCAGTAGGACCAGAATCCAGCCTCACTTGTGGGGTTTCTTTTGCATTCAGTACGCCAATCAAGGGGCTTATGTTGTGGGTCAGTCAATAGAGTATTTGTCTAGTGTGTATGAAGGCCTGGGTTCAATGCCCAGTGGTTCATGAAAAGGTGTGTGGTAGGTGGGAGAATCAGACGCTTAAGGTCATCCTAGATACACAGAGCTCTCTGTTTAAATTCTCACTTTATTTTGTATGGGTTGGTGTTTTGCCTGCATGCATATCTGTGCATGGTGTGTGCCTGGTACCCACAGAGGCAGGAAAAGGAACTCAGATTCCCTGGAACTAGAGCTATAGGCAGCTGTGAGCTGCCCGGTGGGCACTGGGAATTGAACCCGAGTCCTTTGGAAGAGAAGCCGGTGACAGGGGGACGGATTAGTAGTTTAGAGCACAGAGGATCCAGGTTCAATTCCCAGAACCCACATGGCAGCTCACAACCAACCACTCCAGTCCCAGGAGATCTGACACCCTCTACCTCCTAGGGCACCAAGCACCCATGTGCTGCACAGACATACATGCAGGTCTAAGTCCATATACACAAAATAGTTTTAATTTAATCTCCATACTTGGGAGGCAGAGGCAGGAAGATCTCTGATAGTTCAAGGCCAGCCTGGTCTATGAGATTTCCAGGACAGCCAGGGCTACACAGTGAAACCCGATCTCAAAATGAAGACTGTTGCTCCCCGTTCCAGATATGAGTGTGAGACCACCCAGGACTTATGGTGCCCTGTCGAGAGAGAGAGAGAGAGAGAGAGAGACAGAGACAGAGACACAGAGAGAGACACAGAGAGAGACAGAGACAGAAACAGAGACAGAGACAGGACAGAGAGACAGAGAGAGACACACTTAATAGGCCACTAAAAATTATCTGGAGCTGTGTGTGTGTAGCTAATTGGCAGAGTTTGTTGTTACTGTAGATTGAACAAGTTCCTGAGTCCTAAGTTACATACAGACACACACACACCACACACACATGCATGTACACACACACACACATATACATACATGTGTACATGCCCATGCACATGATTAGTAGTTATAGTTGGCCTTCTGCCATTGACATTCAAGAGAGCCCTGATTAAGACCAGGAGGACATGGAGGGGCCACTAGACATTGCCTAGTGCTGTTATCTTTCCTTTGTGGGTTTTATTTTATTTTATTTTTTGTTTTTCAAGACAGGGTTTCTCTGTGTAGCCTTGGCTGTCCTGGACTCACTTTGTAGACCAGGCTGGCCTCTGCCTCCCAAGTGCTGGGATTAAAGGCGTGCACCACCACCGCCCGGCCTTGGATTTTGTTTTGTTTTGTTTTGAGACAGTTTTATTGTAGCCCAGGTCGGCCTTAAACTCATTATGCAGCCCAGGCTGGCCTCTGATCTGTGATCCATTGTCCTAATTATAGACATGTGCCACCATGCCTAGTCTAGCTGGTACTTTGAAGGGACAGTTTCTTCTGTCCCTGACTAGCAGATGCCTCCCTAGTGTGAGCTGTCACTCCCTATGGATGCAAGCTATGGTTCAATAGGGTTTCATTTGTTGTTGTTATTATTATTATTATTATTATTATTATTATTATTATTATTATTATTTATTAATTAATTATTTGTTTTGGTTTTTTGAGACAGGGTTTCTCTGGTTGTCCTGGTTGTCTCTCTGAGTTCCGGTTGTCCTGGAGTCACTTTGTAGACCAGGCTGGCCTAGAACTCACAGAGATCCACCTGCCTCTGCCTCCCAAGTGCTGAGACATTTATCATTATTTAATTCATTTATTCATTTATGTGTTCTGTGAGGGCGTGGCATGCTCATGCCCTAGTGCACATGTGGGGGTCAGAAGGCGGTTCCTTCCTCCCAGCATGTTGGTTTCAGGGATGGAATTCAGTTTGCCAAGCTTGGAAGTGCTTTTACCTGCTGAGCCCTTTTGCTCTTTCATCAGGTTTTAAGCACCCAGAGCATTCTCTTCCTGCCCCGAGGGCAACACAGCTTCCACCTACAGCCCCTGAATAGTGCTGTGAAGTGGCCTGCTCCAGGGATGGGTAGCTCTAGGCTGGACCATTCCTCCAGCCTAGAGCTCAGCGTTGGGAAGAGGAGAAAGTCCACAGAGCTGACATCCATCCCATGCCTGGTACCCACCTGGTGACTGACAATAGCCCTACAAAAGGGGTCTCCCTGTGTTACAAGGAAGGAGACAAAGTTGGTGACTCATCTTGGCTGTGGGGCTGCTATACCTAGGAAGCAAGATCCTCTCTGGTGGAGGAGTTAGCTCTATCAGGTTGGCCTGGGGCCATATTTGGGAGGTGTTTTCTTGCTTGCTAACTGATGTAGGAGAGCTTGGCTCACTATGGGTGATGCCAGCCCTAGGCAGGTGGGCCTGAGTTGTGTTAAAAAAAAAAAAAAGAAAAGAAAAAGAAAAAGAAAAGTAGCTGAGCAGGCCAGAGGGAGCAAACCAGTACGCAGCATTCCTCTGTGGTTTTTGCGTCAAGTTTCTGTATTGAGTTCCTGCTTGACGTCTTTTGATAATGAGCTGTAATGTATAAGCTAAAAGAAACCCTTTCCTTCCTGAGTTGCTTTTTGGTCATGGTGTCCGTCATAGATCGGAAAAGAACACGAGGGCAGATTAAAGTGATACAACATATGCAAGGCCCACACAACAGAGAGGGTGTGCGGCTCCAGGGTGAGCCCCGACTTCCTTCACAGCAGAACCAGGGGACCTGACGGGATATGTGGCATGGAAGCTAGCGAAGAGAAAGGGGTGCCTAGTGAAGTACAGTACAGAGAGGGAGCTCAGCGTGAGGAGGGGAGGGAGTTGGCTTCTGGTAAGTCCAGCCCAGCCAGCTGAGCTGGGGTTGAGAGGCTGCAAACCGCCCCCTCACCCCCCACCCCTCCACCCCTCCACCCCTCCACCCCACCCCACCCCCGCCAGTCTCTTGGCTGGGTGGCCACAAGTGAGTCACACTCCCCATGCCTGCCTGCCCCCCTCCCTTCTCCCTGGTCCTTAGTCTCATGATCCAAAAAAACAATGTGTGTCTGAGGTTGCAGGATCTCAGAGGAAGTCCTGATCAGGGTGTCCAGGGATGGGAGCCTGGTCCTTTCTAGACCACATAGATCTGTATAAAGACTGAGTTCTTTGTCCAATGGAAGAGTGCGGAGGAGGAAGCAGAATATCCCTAAGGCTTGCATGCCCCAACTCCCATTCCCAGAGCCACTCCCAGGCAGCCTTCCTGCCACCTGGTTGTCATCTTTCCACTGATAAGCTCCCTCAGATCCCAGGAGCAACTGTTCCCCGGCCTCGTGCTGCCTAGCCAGGGTCTGCTTCTGTCGTTACAGCCCGAGAGTCTTAGCTGGAATATCAGTAAGGGCCCCTGTGTGTCAGCCCACGACTGCCAAGGTTCTAAGAAGGAGCAGACGGCACCCTGGGCCTTCAGGCCTTCCCGGAAGGGGCCCTGCCTCCCCCCCCCCCACGTGGTGCAGGTACAGACAAAAGAAGTCCATGGTGGAGGGATCCTGCCTAGGAGGCAGCACCCTGTGCAGTCTGTGGGGACGGTGCTCTTGAGCGGGGTGGGGCTACATGTGTCAGAGAGGCTGAGATGCCAGGCAGGATGTGATTAACGTTGCAGTGGGTGTGACAGCCCTCCCGCCTGCCAGCCCCCAAAGCCCATTGTTCAACAGCCCAGCAGCCCCCCTTTCCTTTGCCCCACCCTGCTGCAGCATGCCCAGCCCCCTTTGTGTCAGGTCCCCTCTGCTCTCTACCCAGCACTTATCCACAGTGCCAGCCCCCTAAAAATAGCAACCTGCCTGAAATGGAGGCCTGAGGCGGAACTCCACAAGAGGAGGCGGCCTCTCCCCCTTGTGCCTTGGTGCCAGCCATTCATGAGCTGTCCACCCTGAAGCTGAGCTGAGGGCCTGCCTCAGCTTTCTGCTCTGAACAGAGGGAAAGCCACTGACAGGCTTCTGCTGGGGCACCTCTATCTTTCCAGGGACACTCGTCTTCTCCCCAGGCATCCTCTTTCTAAGCTCTCTATATCCCACGAGGATCAGCCTCAGCATGAAAGACGAAGGAGGGAGAGTGGCCATGACCAGACAGAGAGCTTGTAAAACCCTGCTATGTCTCTGCCTCACCTTCATCCCACTGCTTGGTCCTGGAACCCTCTGATCATGTCTTGTTGGCCAATAGCCAAAACACCAAGAATATAACATTTATATAATTCCTGATTGTGTCATGGTTCTTCTTGCTATAGGTACTTTATTGTATATAGTGTAATAATATAGATTTGTATGTTAAAATTTTAAAATGTTTAAAAAGAAAATAGCAGAAGATGGGGGCTGGAGTGATGGCTCAGTGATTAAGAGCATTGGCTGCTTTTGCAGAGGACCAGGTTTGATTCCCAGCACCCAGTGTGAGTCACAACTGTCAGTAATTCCAGTTCTAGGAGATACAATACCCTTTTCTGGCTGTCAAACTTATGGCACACACATAGTTCACAAACATACATTCAGGGCCAACACTCATACACACAAAATAATTTAGATTAAAAAAAAAGCGAGAGCAGAAGAGTTGGGCATAGTGCTGCACACCAGTAACCTCAGCACTTGGGAGTTAGAGGCAGGTGAACCTCTGTGAGTTCAATATATATATATATAGGAGCCGAGCGTGGTGGCGCACACCTTTAATCCCAGCACTTGGGAGGCAGAGGCTGGCGGAGCGCTGTGAGTTTGAGGCCAGCCTGGTCTACAAAGCAAGTCCATGACAGCTAAGGCTACACAGAGAAACCTTGTCTCAAAAAACCAAAAAAGAACAAAGAAAAAGAAAGAAAGAAAGAAAGAAAGAAAGAAACCTACCAACAAACCTGTTACAGTGGATCTGACACTCAGATACAGACATACATGCAGTCAAAACACAATGTACACAATATAAAAATAAATTATTTTTTAAAAAGTGGAGTGTTGAGGTTATAGCTCAGACAGTAAAGTGTTTGCCACAAAAGCATGAAGGCAAGAGTTCAAATCCACAGTGTCCATGGAGAAAGCCAGTCTTGGTTCTTTCTTGCAATCACAGCTCCAGGCTATAAACTAGAGGCTATAACCATTCATGATTGACACAAACTCAAGAGACATTTTCTTTTTCTTTTATTATTTTATTGGTTTTGGCTTTTTCCAGACAGGGTTCCTCTGCGTAGCCCTGGCTTCCTAGAACTGGGATTAAAGGCATGCTCCACCACCACCTGGCTGAAGACTTTCTTTCTTTCTTTCTTTCTTTCTTTCTTTCTTTCTTTCTTTCTTTCTTTCTTAAGATTTATTTATTACGTATACAATGTTCTGCCTGCACATGTGCTTGCACTCCAGAAGAGGACACCAGATCTCATTACAGATGGTTGTGAGCCACCATGTGGTTGCTGGGAATTGAACTCAGGACCTCTGGATGGGCAGCCAGTGCTCTTAACCTCTGAGCCATCTCTTCAGCCCCATGAAGACTGTTTCTTAAGGACAGAAGTTGAGTGCGGTGGCACACACCATTACTCCCAGCACTTGGGAGGCAGAGGCAGAAGGATCTCTGTGAGTTAGAGGCTAGCCCGGTCTACAAAGTGAGTCCAAAGCAATCAAGGCTACACAGAGAAACCCTGTCTTAAAAAACAAAACAAAACAAACAAGAAAGAAAAAGAGGCCAGGAGTGGTGGCGCTTGCCTTTAACTCCAGCATTCAGGAGGCAGAGGCAGGTGGATTGCTGTGAGTTTGAGGCTAGCCTGGTCTATAAAGCAAGTCTAGGACAGCCAAGGCTACACAGGGAGACCCTGTCTCGAAACAAAACAAAACAAACCCTATCTCAAACCCCCCAAAAAAAGCGATTGAAAGGGCTCAGTGGGTGAAGGTGCTTGCCACTCAGTCCTGGTGACCCAAGTTTGATCCCTGAAACCTACATAAAAGTGGAAGGAGAACTGACTTGTCCTTTGACCTCTGCATGCACTGTGGCACATATGCCCTGCCTAATAATAAGTAAACATTTTGTTATTTTTATTTTGTAAGACCACAGTTCAACTCAGAGCAAAAAGAGCATCCAAGAAAGATGCCTGCTGTCAGCTATGATGCTGCGATGACGTGCCTTGTGACCCAAAACCGTCCCTGTGGTTTGAGCAGATCAACAGAAACATCAAGCATCGAGCCTTGGACACGGAGACCAGGCACCGAGGCACAGAAAGGCAAAGAAGCTCCAGCAGCTGCAGGCTGAGCTGCTTTTGCCCAAAGGAGCCGCCGAGGGACAGCTGGGAGCCTTCCAAGAGCAGGCAGTGCGGGCTCACTTCCTGGAACTCAGCTGAGCCTCTTTCTCTAGGAGACCCCAGACGTTGTCCAAATAAACAAAAGGCTGCTGGGAAACGGTGGCGGGGAGGTCAGGGAGGCTGGTGCAGCCATGGGGAGGAGAAGGAAGTCAGTGGTTCCTGGGATCCTGGGATCCTGGGATTATGGGCTGTGGGCTCTGTGGCTAGCAGCTGGCCCCTGGAGTCTAGGCTCTGAGCAACACACAGCCCACGTGATGGCAGGCCTGTTCCTACCACACAGGATTCAGGGAAGTGAGGCACAGGGGGCCATGACTTGTACCAGGCTGAACACAGAGGCTTGTGTTTGTTCTTTTAATTCTCCTGGTCCTACGCATCTTGTGAAGTTACAGATTCTTGAGCCTTAAGAAGGACCATGCTAAACCGGGCATGGTGGTGCACGCCTTTAATCCCAGCACTCGGGAGGCAGAGGCAGTTGGATCGCTGTGAGTTCAAGGCCAGCCTGGTCTAGAAAGTGAGTCCAGGACAGTCAAGGCTACACAGAGAAACCCTTTCTCGAAAAACCAAAAAAAAAAAAAAAGAAAGAAAGAAAGAAAGAAAGAAGGCTAAGGAGATGAATCTCCATAGAGTGCTGGCCTTGCGAGCACGAGGACCTGAGTTTGCTCTCCAGAACCACATAAAAAATAAATAACATAAGCTCGGTGTAATGGCATATACTTGTAATCCTAGCACCCGGAAGGCAGAAACAAGTAGATCCTTCAGGCCCCCTGACCAGCTGGCCTAGCCTATTAAACCACAACAAAATAGTCTGGAAGTTGACATCACAGACACACAGACACACACACACACACTCACACACAGAAGGGATTGAGAGGGAGGCGGGTGAGGAGGAGAACAGAAGCCTTCACTGGGCGCTGATGTATTTAAATTCACAGAGGTTTTTGTCAGGAACGCCATCAGCCATTCAAAAACACTCACTTCCCCTGTACCTGGCCAGCCAGGGCCTGTGGATGTTGGGAGGGCCTTTCCTCCATCAGTCTCTCTTCAGAATGACCCAGAACCATGACACTTTTAGGACCAGAATTCTAAGCAGAAGCTGGAGGGGCCAGGACTGCCCCGTAGTGTCTGGATCCCTCCAGCTCCTTTTATTTATTTATTTACTTTTTAAGATTCATTCATTTATTTAATGTATAGGAGTGCTCTATCTGCATGTTCACCTCCTTGCCAGAAGAGGGCACCAGATCCCAATGTAGACGGTTGTGAGCCACCATGTGGTTGCTGGGAATTGAACACAGCACTGGTGGAAGAGCAGCCAGTGCTCTGAACCACTGAGCCACCTCGCCAGCCCCCTCCAGGGCTTTCGACTCCTGCAAACTACCCAGAAGAGGGAGATAATAGAGAGCAGAAGTCACTTCTGTGTCCTAACACAACCATGAGACTGAGTAAAACCAACGCTAAACACACCAGCCCTTGTCTGCCCAAGACCCACCCAGAGCTCCATGTCTCCTGTCAGCCTCTGTGTGCGCTTCTCAGCACGTTGCACGCTGTGTGCTGTGCTCTCCAACTATGTGACCTCCACCTCACTGTGGTGTGAGAGCAAAATTCACTTCAAGGAAGCTGTTCGTGCAGGAGTGTCCGTAATCAGCTGGATTCAAGTTTTTTCAACAGCCACTACACACACAGAAAGAGAGAGATAGATAGAGAGAGAGAGAGAGAGAGAGAGAGAGAGAGAGAGAGAGAGAAAGAGAGAGAGGGGTAGATACCACCCTACCTAGCACACATTAGGTCTTTTGTAGTGTGAGGGAATGATCAAGGCTAGGAAGCCAGGGGACCCTGACTCCATGGACGTACCTACTTACAAGCCCAAGTGGAGCGCTAACTTCCTTAAAAGAAGCCTGGTTAGGGACCCTTGAGCTGGGTTCAGTGTTCTTCTCCCAACCTGCTGTGAGACTCAGGACACTGTCTGCCTCACCTGTGGCCCTATCACAGAGCGCTGGCCAAATCCCCACCCAGCATTCAATTCTTATTCTTCCCCAGGTGGCCTGAAGTCCTGTGGGCTCTGCTTGTCCTTCTGACATCTTCCAGGTGTCCTCTACAGGCTGACTTGGTCAGGATGCCTCTGCTCCACCCACCTCATGTATCTCTTGGGTCCAGTCAAGCTGCCTTAGCCTCAATGGCTAGCTGTACAATGCCTGTGCCTTAGGATTTCGCTGTAGTTTTGTGGTTTCTGTGTGTTTTCCTGTGGCTGTAATAAGTCACCCTGACAAAACAACCTAAAGATTGCTAAAGGAGAAAGGGTGTGTTCTGGCCCTTGGGTCAAGCAAGCAGATGCGGGAGACAAGGTAGCAGGGCTGTCTGGTAGCTGGTCACAGCACATCCACAGGTAAGAAGTGGAAAGAGATGAATGCTGATGCTCAGCTGGCTTTCTCCAGGCAACAGTCGTGCCTGCCATCAGGAAGGGTCTCCTCACATTGATTAATGTAATTAAGATAATCCCCCACAGGCATGCCAGGAGGCCTATACCCCAGGTGGTCCCAGACTGTGCCAGGCTGACTATTGATTCTAGTCCTCCCAGTCAGCAAATGAGATTTAAGCAGAAATCTGTCAGTCTCTCCTCGTCCTGCACTGACTACACAATGTGATGCCTGGAGCTATGGCAGCCATACTGGTATTGTAAGAAAAGATCTAAGCCAGGTGTGGTGACGCACACCTTTAATCCCAGCACTCGGGAGGCAGAGGCAGGCGGATTGCTGTGAGTTCGAGGTCAGCCTGATCTACAAAGTGAGTCTAGGACAGCCAAGGCTACACAGAGAAACCCTGTCTTGAAAAACAACAAGAACAACAACAACAAAAAAGAACGAACAGAGAAAAGATTGAAAGACTTGTAAACACTGTCCCTGCCATAACTGACCAACACTGGGCTTCCTGTCCTGTGAGAAGATAAACTTCATGCTGATACCACTGCTCATTGTTGTCACTGTGATAAAACGCTTGGCTAGAGTGACTTACATGACTTACTTGGATTCATCCGGGTTCACACTTCAGAGTACAGTTTGTCATGGAAGGGAGAGCCTGGAGGAGAGTAACGCACTGCTTGCTCACATCTCAGCTGATCAGGAAGCAGAAAGAATGGAGCCGGAAATGGGCCACATCAGAATCTTCAGGGCCTGCCTCCAGTAATACCTCCAGTGACCACTTCTTCCAGAGAGCACCTGGGAGCCAAGTGTTCAAACGTGAGTCTGTGGGGGCGGGGCACTTCATAGCTAGACCACCATAGAAACTTTTTAGGGTAATCCAGAAGCCACCAAATGGCACAGGCTGGCAGACTAGAAGCCACAGGTGGGGCGCCTCCTGTTCAATGACAAGCTATGCCCTGCAGCTCCCTTCTGGTTTCACTGGGCGATCAGCAACACATACACCCTGACTGCCTTCTGCATGCCAGTCCCCAGGAGCAGGTGTGCCTAAAGCCTGCCTCTGCGGGCTTCTGGAGAGCAGCTTGCATGGACACTGAGTTCTCTAAAGACACAAGGATAGTTGCTCTGCAAGTACAGATGTGGAAGAGTCTGACCAAACATTTAGCTGATGCAAATCTGAAGTTGCTGGGTGGGGCTGGAGAGAGGACTCAGTGGTTAAGGTCACACGTTCTTACAGAGGACCCGAATTCAATTCCCATATCAGGCAGCTTACAACTGCTTATAACTCCAGCTCCAGAGGATGCCTTTAACCTCAGGCACATGTGCAAATACAGACATACACACATGTACATGTAAATAACTAGCAATAACTAGCACAGTTAGTGATCAGTGGCTAAAAATGTCACCTGCCTTGTTTGAGATGAGGGTCTCATGTAGCCCAGGCTGGCCTCAAACTCACTGTGTGTAGCTGAGGATGACCCTGAACTTCTGGTCATCCTGCCTCCACATCCTGAGTACTGGGGTCTCAGGCGTGTGTCACCATCTCTGAGTTGTGTGGAGCTGGAGATGGAACCCAGGGCTTTCCGAGCACTGGGCAAGGCTCTACCACATTCCCAGCCCAAGCTTCGGCTGGGAATTCACCCTTCTCATTTGCCCACTAAAGGGTTAACCTTGATGGCCCGGGGAATTTGCTTCCAGCACAGGTCTTTTGCATCCTGGGATTATTGCCAAGAGATAAGGAAGTACTAACACTATTTTGGAGAGCTTCCATTTTGCAAGCATTCCAAGAGAAACCAGAGACACACTGGTCCCACTTGATGGATAAGATTGACAATGGAAGGAATGGCTAAAGCCCATGGTCTGCACAGAGGTGGACTCTGTTTGGGAGAAGCATCACCTAGGCTTATGCAGGGAGTCAGACCAACCACCGCCAAGTGCTGAAAAAGCATCTACTGTATACCCCTCGTTAGGTCCTGTGTTGTGCAGCAGTGGGGCTGACCTTCTGTCAGGACACCACAAGCTGCATGGTGTTTGATCACACCAATGGCCATCAGGTGTCCCAGGGGACATCATCGCTGGAGAACAGGATATGTTCCAATAGCAAGGAGGCTCAAAGGGTTGAAAAGCACCTCAGAGGTGACATGTGGATATGCACGTGCATTGCTGTGAGTTCAAGGCCAGCCTGGTTTACAAAGCAAGTCCAGGATAGCCAAGGCTACACAGAGAAACCCTGTCTCAACAAAACAAAACAAAACTAAAGTGCATGTTGCCCAAGGAAGGGCAGATGAGGTTGTAATTGTCCTTTGCACACCCATATGTAGATGGACACACACACACACACACACACACACACACACACACACAAGAGAATACAGACCCCCATGCTATCCTTAATGGAGCTAGATATCTCTCCACTCTCTTCTCTCCTCTTTCCCCTTCCCCCATTCTTCTGTCTCTCTCTGTCTCTGTCTCTCTGTCTGTCTGTCTGTCTCTCTCTCTCTGTCACACACACACACACACACACACACTCCCAGAGCCACAGGGACTCAAACATAGGGGAACAGTGCGATCCCACAGTGAGGAGAGCACAGGCATTATAATCAGCATGCTGTTCTATCCTTCCTGTAAGGGGTGGGAGGCTATAGTGGTAAAATTGTGAAGCGCTGCACAAATGAGACACTGAGCAGGGCTGAGGCATCCACCTGGCTCCTCCACAGGATGCGAGGAGCTGACTGCCACTGTGGGCTCCCCTCCCACACAGATGCCCAGCCTCTCTCTGCATCCTTTCCTGGGGTACAGGGCAGTGGAATCAGGACCACATGGCCGTCCCCACTGTTGCCTGACTTCTGCACGTGGGAGCAATGATATCCTGACTTTAAAGTGTGCCACAAGGGTGAAATGAGCCATGAAGGCGCTCTGTCTCCTGGCATTGCTTCCCTTCCTGTTCTTGACGCCAAAACCTTTACACTGGTAGGCTTGGCATGGGGGGTGAGAAGGGCGCCAGTGTCAAGGCCTCGGTCTGCCATTTGCTGTGTGTCCACTGCAAGTGACGGCTTTTCTGTGGTAGGGCTTGTTTATCTGCAAAATCGTGATATGCAGAACAGTGGTACATTAGAGTTAGGTCACGGGAAATTACCAATTCATTACACACACACACACACACACACACACACACACACAGCGACGTGAGAGGTACCTGTGACTGTGAGGACCCCAATAGCCCATCCACCAGGCTGCTGTAAAGCACCACCAAGCTTTCCTATCTCTGGTCCTCCCAGTTCTCAGGTGAGGCCTGAGCTTCTTCATTTCACAGGAAGACAGGATTGAGACCAGGGTGAGCTGATGCCTGTGAACTGGACAGAGGCCTGCTGGGACATGGTCCTGATGATGAGGGAGGAGGTGGAAGCTGGAGGAAGGATGGGGTGTTGGCAAGGGATAATAGAGGGGTCCTTAGCCACCAAAAGCCGAAGGGCCTAGGGCCACATGAGGAAGAAGCTTGCCTAGTTTAATGGCATATATCCAGCCTGCAGAGCCAGCAAAGTGTCTATTTTTACTCTTTCATTTTGTGACCACCATCTTGTGTGACCCTTTATAGCTACCTTAACAGGCAGATTGGTCTACAAAGTGAGTCCAGGACAGCCAAGGCTACACACACACACACAAACCCAAAACAAAACAAACAAAAATAGGTTTAAATACTTTTTAAAAAAGAAAAGCTTCAAAAATAAATTTAAAAACTAGTGATATGAATTTTTGATTAGGGGTTGGGAGTTTAGTTCAGTTGGTAGGTGTCTAACACTCACGGAGCCCTTGGTTTGAATCTTATAAGCCGTGTGGTCAGAAGTTCAGGGCCATTTGAAGTATATAATGAGTTTGAGACCAGCCTAACAAAGGGATTTTACTTTAAAAGTTATTACTGTAGGAAGGTGAGGGCCTTCCATAGTGCTGCTATGTGGAGGTAGATGGGTACTTTTGTACACTCAGGTCTGTCCTTTCACTTTTATGTCTCAGGAACTCAAACTCAGGTGGCAGGCTTGCACAGTAAGTGCCCTTACCCACTGAGCCATCTTGCCTGCCCTCTGTTTTCTGAATAAGGTCACCCTATGATGCTCAGACTGGCCTTGAACTTGCTAGTTACTCTAGACTGGCCTCAAACTCTGATCTCCCTGCCACAGCCTTCTAGGTGCTAGGATTACAAGTGTGTGTGACCACACCTGCCTTGCCACCAGCATTTGAGAGGTGCACTCCCTCGCCCGACTCGTGCTCTGTACCTATGGAATGATGTGTTCCTTACCCATGATTCATCTGGGTGTGTCTAACAGAACAGCATTGGAGGCAGGAAGGCTTGACTGGGTGGCACTAGGAGGCAGGTCAAGTCCTCCATCTTTGCTCTTTCTCTGGAATGTGATCCTTCTATGAAACCCAGTCCAACCCAGATAGAACAAAGTCCAGGGCAGGTAAGATTGCCCTCCTTGTCTCCCTCAGCATGAGCACCTGGAACTGGGAGGCTGGTCCAATAGGCTAAGGCACAGCAAGGTTCTGTGTGGCTAGTGTACCACACTGGCAATAGCACCACTGGCTTGGGGAGATGTCAGGAATCCAATAAAAATACGTGCATTATCCTGAGGTGGGGGCGCACGCCTTTAATCCCAGCATTTGGGAGGCAGAGGCAGGCGGGTTGCTGTGACTTTGAGGCCAGCCTGGTCTACAGAGAGAGAGAGAGTTCCAGGATAACCAGTGAAACCCTGTCTCAAAAAAAGAGGTTAAGAGTGCCACCTGCTCTTTCTGAGTTCCTGAGTTTAATTCCCAGCAACCACATGGTGGTTCACAGACATCTATAATGTGATCTGATGCCCTCTTCTGCAGATAAAGTACTCACATACAATAAATAAAAACAAAAACCAAGTTATGTATATATGCATGTATGCATGCGTGTATGTATGAATGTATGTATGTATGTACGTACGTACGTATGCATGCATTTTCAGGGCTCAGTGGCTAAGTGCTTACTTGTCTTCCAGGGAACCTGTGTTTTGTTCTCAGCACCCATGTAATGCATGGCTCACAACTCCAGCTCCAGGAGTCTGGCTTCTATGGACACCCTTACGTGTACATATGTCCTTATATAAACATAACTAAAAATAAAACAGCCTTAATATATATATATATATTATCCATGCATTTTATAAAAGTGGTAAAACACTTTTACCAAATTGTTTTTCTTTTTTTGGTTTTTCGAGACAGGGTTTCTCTGTGTGGCCTTGGCTGTCCTAGACTTGCTTTGTAGACCAGGCTGGCCTCGAACTCAGAGTGATCCGCCTGCCTCTGCTTCCCGAGTGCTGGAATTAAAGGCGTGCGCCACCACTGCCTAGCTCATTCACAGTTTTTTTTTTTTAATTTTTAAAAATTTAAATAATTCCGATTACATCTCAGTTGTTATCCCTCTTGTATCTTCCCATTCCCCCTCCCTCCCTCTTTCACCTTATTCCTCTGCTCTCATTTACAATTCTTTAATCACGTTGATTTACAAGGCCACTAAGACAAAGTCAAAAATTTGAAACAAAAACTTAAGGTAAATTAAAACCATAACATCTCTGTATATTCAAATGCCTAAGGGAAATCTCAGCACCTTAGCTTTTGTTTTTCCCCATTTCGCCAGCATTTTCTTCTGTCCATTAACCGTTAGGTTATCAGTTGATGACAGTATGAAAATGTATGTACAAGATGGTTCTATAATTTCATTTCCATTCGACTGTTTCAAAATACTGGATAAATAGCAAAAGAACACATTTCTATTTTAAGATAAGTATCTTGTAAGAGAAGAGAAGGAGGAAAAACCCCTAGGGGCTTGGAAGCAGAAACAGATCCTAGGGACTTGAATCTATGCTTCTGCTTTAAAGACTCAACTGATTGTGTGTGTGTGTGTGTGTGTGTGTGTGTGTGTGTAAGTACACACTATGGCACACATGTAGAAGTCAGCCGACAGCTGGCAGGAGGTGTTCTCGCTACTGTGTGGGTTCTGGGTAGTGAACTTGTCAGGTGTGGCAACAGGTGCTTCTGTAGTGCTGCACAGCCCTTGAACCTCTGATTCTCATCTCTGTCTCCTCCCAGTTGGCTGTTCAGATTACAGATGGCCTCCCTACCCTGAGCAATCTCATTGGCCTCACTTTTTCGAGGCAATGCTCACATAACTTGTAACTTGGGCTAGTGTTGACTTTTTTTTTTTTTTTAAGTTTTTCGAGACAGGGTTTCTCTTTGTAGACTCTGGCTGTCCTGGACTCACTTTGTAGACCAGGCTGGCTTGGAACCCACCTGCCTCTGCCTCCAAGAGTTCTGGGATTACAAGCATGTACCACCAAACCCAGCTTTAGTGTTGACTTTTTGAGCCTCCTACCTCAGCTTCCTGAGTCCCAGGACTATACCTGGCAGAACTGTCCATTTTAAATAAGAGCCAAGGTTTGTTTTTGTTTTGTTTTGCTTCCATTGGGAAAATAGAACATCTGACCCCACACCAGACCCCTGGGAGAGCAGTTCTGTCAGCAAATCTCTGACCCCTGTGCAGACGCCAGGCCCAGGAGTTCTGGCGTAGATGCCTGCTTATGGCTGCAGGTGGGCTAGCATTCAGTAGCCATCCTTACCACCTTGGGCTGGCTACAATTCTGCCCCGAGAAGGGTGTCAACAGTAGGTGACTGACATGCCACACTCCCACTTCCAACATGAGTGAGCTGTCCTGTCAGGCTGGTGTCTGGACCGCTCCACACCTGGGAATTTTGATTTGGATGGCAGCATTAGGAGCCATTGCTGAGGTCGTGGTGCTGGGCCCCCAGGCCTGATGTAACAGTCCCAGCAGTGGGTGCTGATGGCTCAGAAGTGAAGAGCTGAAGAGCATTTGCTGCTATTGCAGAGGACCTGAGTTCGGTTCCCAGCACCCACATGAGAGAGCAGGCTTGGGCGAGGGGACAGAGGCCCAGCGAGAGTCTGCTCCCTCTGCTCAACATCCAGTTTACACAGAGCCCTTTGTCCCTAACCAGAACCACATCTTGGTTTGTCTTCGTGGGTTTGAGGCTGCTGGGCCCCCACGCTCACCCTTCTCCCTGGCTGGGTGCTGAGCAGAGGGAAAAACAGGAGGCCGTCACTGGGGGAAGGGCACTTGGGGAGCAGGGTGATGCGCACCCCCACAGAGGTAGGACTACTGGTACAGACACGAAAACAAATCCCATCTGGATGGCATTTCACACCATCCGGATGGCCTGTTCTGGGGACTTGGGGATGAACACCACATTTCTGTCTCAAGTAGCCTGTGCTCTACTCAGTTCTGAAGAGTGGCCCTTTCTTCCCAATCTTATTCCCAGAGGAAGCCAGTTTGGAACAAACGCTGGCAGAGAAGCCACGCCACCCTAGACTGAATCACGCTCTGGATGGCTTTGGGGTCCACATGCATCAAGCAGTACCCCCACACCTGGCTCTCTGTGCATGCATGGGGGCTTGGGATCTGAATGACAGCTAGTTGGACTTTCCATTGACTGCAGACTTTCTCCCGTGCTGTCCCCACAGCGCCTCAGCAGCCCTTATGGTTTGGCCTGAGCCCCAGAGTCAGTTCCCAGCATGCCTTAGGGGTCACCAACCCTCCATGGAGAAAGGTGTGGTGAGGAGAAGATAAACATTAGAACGGCAATCCCTCCGACCTATACGAATATGGGGTGGAAGGCTCAGTAGCCCACAGCCAAGGCTGTACCAGGGAGGGAGCCCTGAGCGCTAGGAGACTGAGACCCATCACAGACACCCAGAGTTTGCAATCAATGAGGCCTGGAGTGTGCCGAAATAGGGACAGCAACAGTGGCACAGACAGTGGCTATCTTCTTCCAGGATGATGTACCCAGGACTGAGCTGAGCCTGGCAAGGGGGGGTGGCTAGGGAGTAGAGTCCTCTAAGGCTTGGGTGTGTGAACTTGGGTCTCACTCAGCCCCATGACCCATATCCTCAAATGAGGTCTGGTCCTATAGTTGAAGCAAAGGCGGCGGGCTGGGGGGGTGGTGGTGGTAATAACCTTCCCCTGGCTTCCTGTGGTTGCCCTCAGAACCAACCTCAACCATAAGCTGCATCCTCCTCCCTTGGAGGTCTTGATCTAGAGTCAAGGTGTGGTGGCCAGTGTCCCCCCACAGACGGCGTGGGGTGGGTGTGAGGGGAGGATCAGGCCAGCCTCCTCAGCTTTTGCCATCCTCCACTATAGGGTCTGTCTTTACATGACTTTTCTGCCCTTGTCTTCTGTGCTCAGGAACACAGAGCTTTTCTATTAGGGCATTCTCATTGGATGTGGGGGCCTATCCTTAACCTGGCACTAACAAGACACATATTATATCTACAGAAACTCTATTTAGACATTTAGAGGCTTCAGGTGGACTGAGCATCTAGGGGCCATTATTTAATCCAGCATGGCCTTAAATAACATACCACACAGCCAGGAAGCAGACAGAACCAAAGGAGCGTGAGTTCGGGGCCTTCCATGGTTCCAGCCTCTGCTTTCCAGCTAGAAAGGGCTTTCTAGTGCCTCCAGTGCCACCTGCCAGGCTGGGCTTTAGGCTGCCTTTACGGATGAGGAAACTGAGGCTCGGAAGGGCGGAGCAGATGGCCCAAGTCACACAGGCAGCCAGAGATGGGGCAAGGCACCCAGGTGCTCATGGGTTCTGGGGCACTCCTGCAGCGAGTGGGGGTGTGCTGTGTTCCAGGTCAGGATTCTTTGCTTCCTGGCTCTTAGACTTAGCAATGGTAGATTTCCCCGCTTCTGCAGAGAATTATGATTCATTCGGTAGGCTGCCCTGGGAAACCGGGCGGGATGGGGTGGGGGGCTGGTAGGACTAGCCCTCGGAGTCCTGGTTACCCCCGCACCCCCCAAGCCTCCCAACACACTGGGATAGTCAGAGAAATGCGCCCAAAAAGTTGGAACACTTTCCCAGCTTTTGGCAGGCAATGTCCGCTCAAGGTAGGAGACCTAAGGCCAGGAATGTTCTGCCGAGTTTTCAGCACCTTGGACCAGACTGGAAGGATCTATTTTCTGACTCCACAGACCTTGCTGCAAGCTCTGCACCCGGGGATGGGGGTGGGTGGGGGTGGGCCCCTCTTAGCCGAGGTCCCGACACCCGATGGCCCCGGGACATCACAGGACGCCATCTAGGAATAGGAGTGGGGCGTCTAGTCGCCGGGCCTCAGTTTCTCTGTCTGCACATGGCGGGCCCTTGCATCGGAAGGCACTGGAAGGGGCTGGGTGTCCGCCTCCCCCTCCCCCAACTGCATCCTGGTGCCAATCAAAAGCCAGGGTAGGGTGGTGGCAGTCCTTAAGCCCTGCCCCTGCCCGCGGGTTTGCATTTTCTCGGTTCCAGTGTCCGAGGTGCCCGCTGACAGGGCGAGCTGACTGCCTGACAGACCTGGCTGGCAGATCTTGGGGGAGAAGGCTTGCTCCTCCCATCATCCTCGCCCTAGGCGGGCCGGCCACCTCAAAAAACGCAGGTGCTCGCTCACTGTGAGCTCACCGCCTTCTCAGCAGCCCCCCCGGAGGGTATTATTACCCGCATCTTCCCCGGGAGGCGCCTAGGGCTCTGAGAGAAATATCGACTCGCCCAAGGTCACACAGCTCGGCTAGGGCAGATGAGAGGGAAGCCCGGCGCCAGTAGCTCTTCTAGGCCCATCGCCGCCTCCTTGCCACAACGTTCGTGAATAAAGCGTCGAGGCCCAACGCCCGGCTTTGCCCAAAAACAAGGCTCCGAGTTAATCTGAGGGAACAAAAGCGCCTAAAAGTCCATCCCGGGTTTTCCACCACGCCGCTTCCCACCGACCAATCCGCGAACGCCGGTCGCCAGGGGGCGGGTGCAGGCGTGCCTGGCGTGATCGACAGCCCCTTTCAGAGGCGGGGCATAATCTTCGACCAATCCCGCGGAGCTGCTGGAGCGAGCCCGTGCGCAGGACAGGAGGTCGGGCCAATCGGCGTGGGGGGGCGGGTCCGACCAGCCCGGGCTGTCGCGAGAGGCGGCCACCCCGCCCACTCCGCTGGCCGCGGCTGCCCGTGCTCGCGAGCGCGCTCTGCTCAGCTCCGACGGCCCGGGCCGTGATCCGTCCGCGGGTCCGGTTGGATCCTTCCGCCGCGCCAGGCCCGTCCGGGCGCCGCGCCCAGCCTCGCAGCGGGTAACGGCCGGCCTGGGCGCAAGCGCAGGAGGCGGCATGGCCCGGGCGGCTCCGTCGGGGGGCGGCCCGCACTGACAGACCCTGCGGCGCGCGGGGAGATGGGGGCGGCCGCCTCCCGGGCGACGACGACGACGACGAGGAGCGGCCGCCGCCGCTGCCGCGCACCGGCGCCGTTACCCGCTGCG
>OU015753.1:6730029-6774165 GCA_907169655.1 Acomys percivali
CCGCCGTCCCTCTGCAGCGGGCAGCGCGCCCCCCGGCCGCCCGCGCGCGGCTCCCGGGCCGGGCGGCGGGCGCGGCGCGGGCGGCAGCATGGTGGAGAAGCGTTGCCCGCTGCAGAGGGACGGCGTGTACCGCTGGTTCTCCGAACTGCCGTCGCCGCAGCGCGTGGAGTTCCTGTGCGGCCTGCTGGACCTGTGCATCCCTCTCGAGTTGCGCTTTCTCGGCTCGTGCCTGGAGGACCTGGCACGCAAGGACTACCATTCGCTGCGCGACTCGGAGATTAAAGCCAACAACCCGGCGGACCTGGGCAGCCTCACCAATCTGACGGACGAGGTGGTGCGCAGCAAGCTGCTGGTGTCGCTGGCCCTGCTGGGCTCGGAGCAGCGCGAGGCTGCGGGCGTCTTGTACCGCACGCTCACGCACACCGACTCCATCATCCACAACTACGGGCTGCAGCTCAACGAGGGCCGCACGGGCGATGAGTTCCTTCTCCTCTTCACCATGGCCTCCAACCACCCGGCCTTCAGCTTCCACCAGAAACAGGTGCTGCGCCAGGAGCTCACGCAGATCCAGAGCAGCCTGAACGGCGGCGGTGGTGGCGGCGGCGGCGGCGGTGGCGGCGGCAAGAGCGCGCCCGGTCCCGGCGGCGCGCTGCCCACCTGCTCTGCCTGCCACAAGGTGAGTGTGCGCGCACGGTGGGGGCAGCGCGGCTGGGGTGCTTCACTGGCCGGCCTGGAGAGGACCCACGAGGGACACGGTGGGCAGCGTCAGCGCGTGGCCCCTTTGTGTGTTCTGTGTCACAGTCCACTCTGGAGACGAGATAAAGCCTTTGTCCTGTCAACTTGGCTCTTAGATGACAGATAACATTCAACAGTATGTCGACTTAACTCTGGCCAGGTCTGGCGCTTCTGCCAAGGCGCTGGAACCTGGGCCCAGGTGGTCCCTGCCCCTGCCTGTCAGGGACAGGTGTCTCCGGGCTGGCTGGAGGGCGCGTTCGTACATCGCCTGGGTACCATATACGTGGACGTGTGCCTGCGTGTGCGTTTGTGTGGTTTGTGCATGCTGCTAAGCATACCTGCTTGAGATCCTAGCCACTGACAGGGACTTTGCAGCGACGGCGTGTTGTCACTGTGACCTGCTATCGGAAGAGGCAAATCCCACCTCAGTGGGATCTGGTTTTAGGATGACATGTCAGTTTGCAGGGTAGGAAGGGCAGCCTGATCGTGTGTTCAGAAATACCAGCTTTGGTCCAAGTGTGTGAGGACTGGCGCAGCACCTGCTTCTGGTAGGAGCTGAAGGCCAGGTTGTTGGAGGCCATGGTGTAGCAGAAGGCACATCCTGGTGCAGCCCTCTTAGCTGTGGATGCTGGAGTGAGTTGGTGTGCATTTGGGCCTTCGGAGGCCTTCAGCAGCTGAGGAGCAGGGAACCCATGCTTGCTGTGAGAGAGGCTCTCTAGTGCCAGGGGGCTATTGAGGTCCTACACAGTGTCCTTGGTAGTAGGAGGCCACACTCATGCCTCCTGCTCAGCCGCTGTGCAGCCTTTGAGGCTTTTTTGAAGTTAAAAATGTAATATGCTTCCCTTGCCCAAGGTGAACAAGGTGGGGTGGTTGGGAAATCAGATTTTCTCTTTTCTTTCAGCTCTCTTTGAACCTTGGGTTGTGGCTTCTGCTTTTTAAATGTCTTCCTCTAAGAAGTGGTTGTGGTTCCTGAATGAGTTTTTGTGGTGTCTTATCTTTTCAGTGACATTTGCCTCTGAGATTGTGGGTTTTTTTTTCCTGTATACAGATATACATGTGCACAGTTTGCCACCTCACTTCCCTGCTGTGTGCTAGGTAGCTAGCTGTTAAAAAAAGGCAGGAGATCTCCGATCCCCAGGCCAGCACACTGTCACCTCTCTGGAGAGCCTAGGTTGCTGTGGTCCTCACCTGCACTTAGCTTCATCTACATGAGCTTGACTTTTCCCACCCTTATTGCAGCCAGACCACTATGTGAGTGAAGCTCATGACGCACCCAGAGAGACCACTCTCTACAGAAGGTGGTGAAATATTTTAGAGGGGCAGTGAATTCAGAATGGAAGTGTCTAGAACAAATGTCTTGGGTCCTCTCCCACCTACACAGTAGTACTGGGTGGGGATGGAGCCTAGATCCTTGTGCACGTCAGGCAGGTGCTCTGTTGCCAAGCTCTACCCTACTCCAACCAGCTCTCAGAGTAGCTTGTATAAGGTAGCTTTGTCTCAGGCAAATGTCCACTGAGAAATGGGAATTAATCTAGCCCCCAGGGTCTGCGCACTGGTCACCAGCTGTATGACCAGGCTTTGACTCCTGTGCAATAGAAGGCTGGAGTAAAGTATTCCAGAGGTGACAGGGCAGCTGGCAGCTGTGCCATCAGTGTGGTCTTCCATGCCATGCTGACTTTTCAGTGCATTTTGTAGAAATGTGTGTTGTCATCTGGCTTAAATATCTTTCTTGGCCTGAGCATTGCAGCTGTTGCAGTATTCAAGAATCCCATGGGCCTGACAGGGTTGGGGTCCTCTTTAGAAAGGGACATTATTTGACTCTGGAACAGGGGCTCTTGACTTAGCAGATTCCCCAGGACTAAACAGACCCATTTCTCTTTCTTTTCCCAGGCTCTAAGTCACTCCCAAAGGGACTTTAGTACCCTTAGCTGGACTTTGGGCTCATTTGCAGCTCTGAAGTTGAAACCTGGTGGTTTACTTGGAGGGTGAAGTCCAGCTGGGTGCCCTTGCTGCCCCAGGCTGAACGTGGGCCTCTGTGTCCTCAGGAGAAGGTGGCCCTTGTCCTCCTTCCTAAGCTGAGTCACCTGGTGTTGAACTTAGAACACAAGAGTCTGCTCTCAGAAATGAAGATGTGGCTTGCTCTTAGATGTTGTTGTCTGATTTAAACTTTTTATTTGTCTAAAGTAAACTTTCTGAAAAATCATTTATAGTTTCTTCTCTAAGCTCTCGCTTTTCTTTTTATTTAAAAATGCATAATATTTTGAGGAGTTCTAGATGTTTAGAAGTGTGGTTTATTTATTTTAAAGACCAAGGATTGCTCATCCTTGCCTGGGAGTTGGTATGCTCCTGCCTCAGAGCTGAGGGGATAGTCACCAAGCCCAGCTGTGGATGCATTAAATAGTCACGGCTTACTTCAGAAAAGCATTTGTTGTATTCACTGGTATGGGAGCATGAGGGGCTGCAGGACTTAGTCTACTGAATGCTGTGATGAGAACAGTGTTAGCATTTTATTTAACTAGAAAGCCTTGGTTGGAAGCAGGTTAAATCAAGACCTTTGACTGGGCATGAGGTACCAACTCGTAATCAAGCCCAGCACTTAGGAGGCTGAGGAAGGAGGATCAGGACTTCGAAGCTGCCCTGGTTAGACTTGTACTCAAGTTGGTGGCAGGGAGCTAGTACATTGCTCTAACCTGTGCTGGTCAGGGTGTTGTGCAGTGTTGTGCTGTGCAGTATCAACATCGCGGAGCTTTAAAGCGTCTCATCATTCCTTAAAGACACCAGTTCCTGGGAACCAGCATCACCGCTCCATCCTCCCTGCTCTTCCTTCAGCAGACACTCAGGATCAAATTTCTGTCTCCATGGGTTTGTCTTCCCTGGTCCTGTCAGCGAGAGGGAGCCTTGAGTACTTGCCCCTTTGTGAAAGGCTGCTTCCCTTAGCTTGCCTTTAAGGCTTCTCTTATGAAAGTGTGCAGAGCACTGTGCTCTTTGTTTTTCTTTTTTGAGACAGGGTTTCTCTGTGTAGCCCTGGCTGCCCTGGACTCACTTTGTAGACCAGGCTGGCCTCAACTCAGCAACCCACCAGCCTCTGCCTCCCAAGTGCTGGGATTAAAGGCATGCAGCCACCACTGCCCAGCTCACTTTGCTCTTTTTTATTGCTCAGTAACATTGATTTATCAAGTGGATGGAGCATGGTTTTATCCGTCCATCACAGGGTGGAGGTTTGCCTTGGAACTTAGTTGAGATCTTTCTTCATGGTGAGCTCCTGAGTGCCTGACATTAATACATGCTCCTTGGCACACTGTCTGCACATGGCTATCCCAAAGGACTTCATATTCAGGATGGGCTGCCGCATGGCTGTCAGGCCGTCTAGACATTGTGGTTACAGGGACAGGTGGAGTTGGCTGTGAGTCTGTCCTGCTGCAGGTGTGGTGGGAGACAGTCCAATGACCCTGGTGTTTGTTCTGAAAGCAGAACTACTTCAGGGAGTGTTTTTTTTGGAGATCTGAAATGGTGTGCTGCATGTGGGGTGTATTGAGGTCTGGTCTTGCGTTTGGTGAGTATTAGCACAGTTACAGAGCTGTCTACCTGGTTTTGGCCATATGTGCCCTAGGGGTGAGCCCGGTGCAGACTTTCAGCAATGTCCACAGACTATGAATGAAACTGCTAGCAAGCGCTTGTCTGAGAAAGGCTACACTTCCATTTGGCCACTCCTCTGTAGTAAACTCTTGCAGGTCGTTATAGGTCAACAGCCAGGCACGGAGGCATTTTGTCCTGTGGGTATCATGTGAGGAGTAGCTGGCTTTGCTTGGCTTCTCTTTTACCCCCGCACATTGCTGCTAAAAGCCCCCAGCATTCCAGAAGAGTTAGAACAGATTGTGTCTACGTCAGGGACCTGGGGCTCATTTTTCTTCAAGGTAGCCTGTCTCCTCCCTGAGTCGTTTGTACTGAGTCCACTGTCTATATACATGACTCCGTGTGTTTTTTCCGAGGTGGGAGTACGCCAACACATGGTCTACGCGATTGTCTTCTTCATAGTGAAGTGTGTGATGGGGGCTTCGTAATGGCATATCTCCAACAGCAAACCTTTGGGATATGTAGTTTCTAGAACATTGGCATATAAACGCTAGAGTGCCACCTATATGTGCGGCATCTGTTGATTCAATGGCTGCTGGCTTCTTGGAAGCTGAGGGTAGATCACAGTAAATGTTTTTTTTTGTTTTGTTTCTTCAAGACAGGGTTTCTCTGTGTAGCCCTAACTGTTCAGGACTCACTTTGTAGACCAGGCTGGCCTCTGACACCTGAGATCTGCCTGCCTCTGCCTCCTGAGTGCTGGGATTAAAGACTTACAGCACTGTACATTTTTTTAAAGATTTATTTTTATGTTATGCATATGAGTGTTTTGCCTGTATGTCTGTCGGTACCACATACATGCTTAGTGCCTGTGGAGACAGACGAGGCATCAGATCCATATGACTGGAGTTACAGACAGTTGTGAGCTGCTATGTGGGTACTGGGTATTGAACCTAGGTCCTCTGGAAGAGTAGCCAATGCTCCTACCCACTGAGCTTTTATAAATTATTTTTTAATTGGGAAAAATAATTTTTATATTAGGGCTCCCTCTCTCCCTTAGCAGGGTGAGATTTCAGAAAAAGCCCCCACCCCCAGGACTTCAGCTGGGACTGCCAGGTGAACTCACCAGCAAGATTGCTGCAGGCTTTGACTTCAGACCTTAGCTGCGCCTTCTGAGGCAGTGCTAGCAAGGCAGTGGCAGGTACTTACATGGACAGAAGAAGGAACACTGGAAGTAGGGCCTGCCAACTGTTGAGAGGCTGAGGCAGGAGGCCTGTTGTGAGCTCAGGGTTAGCCTTGGGTACATAGTAAGACCCTGCCTCAAAACAAAAGAGCAAGGAGACCATCAAAATCTCATAAAGCAGGCAACTCTGAACAAGATTTTGTTGTGGTTGAAAGGCTGGAAGCTGTTTAAAGGAAGGCCAGGGTGGAGACAAACATTAACTTGAAATAGTTGGTCTTCTAATAGCCCAGCAGGCATTTGGCTAGGGTGTAGGTCCAGCCAGCTGGTCTACCTCTCCTTGGCCACAGATAGAAAGGTACAGAATTTTAGAAGGTCTTCTCTTGATGTCCTGGCCTTCGCATCCCGTTCCGTCCCTCTGAGCTCTGTTTGGGGCCTGACCTCTGTTTCCTCAGGAACTTTGCAGGGTCAGGTGCCTGAACTTGGCCACTTCCTGTCTCCTCTTTACCCCTTGACCACTTTTGTTTGACCTCCACTGTTGGAAGCCCCTGAGCATGTTCACTGGCTTTCTAAACAAAGCTAGCCACACTCCTGTTTAGAGAGGGTGGAGCCTAGTCAGATCAGCATTTCTTTTGGACATGCAGATTGACTTGACATATACTTACACATTACTTAAGCATGTATGTGTTAACTAGGAACAGGCCATCTGCTCATCTTCAGATACATGCAGACTTCTCTCACTTCCCTTTGGCCTCTTTTTTCCAGCTAAGATTGTTTTTATTGATGGGAATTCAGTTGTTTCTTAGATTAAAAAAAGTTTTAAGCAGGCTATGGTAGCACACACCTTTAATCACAACACTTAGGGAGGCAGAGGCAGGTGGAGGCCAGTCAGGCCAGCTAAGGCTACACAGAGAAATCCTGTCTCAAAACAAAACACCCAACCCTGCCCCACAAACCAAAAAAACAAAAGTTTTAAGTGAAAAAATAAAAACATCAATTAAAAAAAAAAGGTTTTAAGTAGGCATTATAATTAGAGACAAGTGGCAAAACGGTGGAAAAGGACCCTGGATGAGAAGTGCCCTTACCAGGGCCAGTTGGTGTTCTGTTTCTTCCTTCCCTGGAGCTCGGGCCACTTAGTTTTTTTTTATTTAGTTTTGCATTTAAGGTGCCTGCTGGTGTTGCAGCATGGTGTTGCAGGCAGGCCTTCCAGCCAGCACTCTAGAGGGAAAAGCTACATAGCAAGACTGCCCCAAAACACAAACAAACAAACAAACAACCCAAAACACAATTGTTGCCTTTCACCAGCCACGCAATCCCTTTTATAGAACAGTTCTTTTTAGAACTTGGGGAGTGATTCTATGTACTTACATGTTCCTTCCTCATACAGCCATCCCTTGGATTCTTCCTGTGCAGTCTGTCAGCATCACTGTGCCAACCATATGAGTAAGACTGAATTGTTCACCTTGCACTTGTAGACATGGCCATACACCTGCTCGAGTGTCCCCAGCACCATCCCCATGATACAGCTCGCTGCGCACCAGCAGACACTGTAGTGTGTTTGTGTCTGTCTGTCCGTCTGTCTGTGCTCTTTAAGGCTGCAGCAGAGGGTGTCTCTTTGCTCCTGTCCCCACAACTGCCACTGTAGTAGCAGACCTGGGTCATTGCTGTTCAGAGAGAACCATCCTCAGGGTCTTCTCTAGGTGCTGTTGTATATCTTCTTAGGGGACCACTTTACCAGTTGGTGCATTGTCACGTTCCCTGCTCTTTCCCACCAGGTAATGGGGTCTTTGTGGTGTGTGCTTGTAAGGACATTGACTTTAGGAGTTGTGTTTGTTTTCTCATCTTTGACTTTCCACACAGTTTGGTTTGTTGTATGGCCTTTGGTTTGTGGCCTGAGTAGAAATTTGTTCTAGATCACTTGTACTGTGAAGGGTACGTATGTGATGTGTACATGTTAAGTATGATGCAGCATAAGTGAGGATGCTCCCCCGTGTCTTCTGGTCAGACTTTGTTCAGGCTCTGTTGAGTTGTTCCAACTGGAACTAATTTGGTGTGACCTTGGCACTGTCCATGCCAGTCTCTTAGCACTGTCTGCCAGATGATGGTCTTTACTCCCTAAGAGGAGCTGCTCTCTCTACACACACTCTGTCACTTTCTGCATTTGCTTCTGAACTGTCTGGATGGTTTTGTGGGTGTGTGGGAGGATTTTGTTGTTAAAATTTTAGTCAGAAGCTGGGTGGTAGTGGCATACGCCTTTAATCCCAGCACTCGGGAGGCAGAGGCAGGCGGATCGCTGTGTGAGTTTGAGGCCAGCCTGGTCTACAAAGTTAGTCCAGGACAGCCAGGGCTACACAGAGAAACCCTGTCTCGAAAAACAAAACAACAACAAAAACATTTTTTAAGTTAATTTGCTTATTTTGAGGTGGAGTTTCTGTAGCTAGCCTAGGCTTGCCTGGAACTCATGATCTTCTCACTTCAGACTCCCTAGAGCTAGGACTGTAGTTGTGTACCAGTACAGGCCGGCTCCTGTGTTGTCTTCCAAGGTGGAGTCTATGCGTCTTGATCCTGGCCACTCTTTCCTTGTCCAGGGGATACCAGCTTTCGGTTTTAGTTGTGAGCAAACATGGCTGTTGAGCAGCTCCCAACATGGTGGTTTGTGGGATGGGGCTTGGTTGGCTGCTCTGCAATTGTGTGACAAGGCTAGTTTGTCTTTTCTTCTTTCTTTTTTCTTTTCTTTTTTTTTTCTTCTTTCTTTTAGTTGTATAATTCATGCTATTTTCAGCTTTGGTCCCCCCCCCATTCTTTCTGATAACCGTGCCCCTGTGCCCCCCCCATCTTATTTGCCCAACCAAGGCTGGAGCTCCAAGTGAGCATCCCCAGTCAGCTGGTCTGCATCAAGGCAAGCTGCTCACTCCTCCCTCTCCCAGGATCCCAGGCCTTCTAGGCATCCTTGTCCCCTCGGAAGGTTACTTGGCAAGTCCTGTATAGCATCATAGCCTGGGTTAGTGTCCCCTCATCCATGTCTATTTCTCTCTTGTCCACTCCTTTCCTCTTTTGCTCCCTGCAACTCTTATGTGGAGAGATAATATGGTACAATGTGTATGCATAGGGCACAGATGGTACCTGGGACATGTGCTGTGCAGAACACACATATATGGTACATTTCTTCATTGTTCAACCTGGATAAGAAAGTTTACAGCTTCTTGCCTTTTTTTTTTTTTTTAATTGAAATCTCCAAAAGCTTGGTCCCTTATCTCTACTTAGAAATCACAGTAGTGGGGCTGGAGAGATGGCTCAGAGATTAGGAACACTGGATTAATCTTTGAAAGAAAGAAAGAAAAAGAAAAGAAGTCATGGGCTGGAGAGATGGCTCAGTGGTTAAGAGCACCGCCTGCTCTTCCAAAGGACCCAGGTTCAATTCCCAGCACCCACATGGCAGCTCACAACTGTCTGTAACTCCAAGATCTGACACTCCCACACCAACGGACATAAATAAAAATTAAAAAAAAAAAAAAAAAGAAAGAAAGAAAAGAAGTCACAGCAGTGTGCCTAACTTGAGACTTTGCCCTGGGCCTGGTTGCTAATGGCAGGTATTGTGGTGGTGTCTGCATATGGTCTTGGAAAGATGCTGTGTGCTCCCTCTACCTGTCTTGCAGTTCCCATAGGGCATGCCTGACTCTGCACACCATCTCCTCTTGCAGTTCCTCTGTTCCCTGACTTCCCCACACCATGAGCCTGTGTAGGTGTGCCTGCCCCATTGCCCACTTAATGGCTCACACATGCCAATCTTTTCATTACATCGTTAGAGATTGTCTGTCTGGTATGATCATAGATGTCTTTGTGTTTCTGTTGAAAGACTTACTCACTGGCGCATAGAGATGGTGATCGCCCACCATCCCTGTACTGCCCATGCCAAGGGACATCTATCCAGCCAGTGGTAAGAAGGAGGGACTGGTGCTGTGGCCAGTGGTATGGCAGGAACTATTTTTCTCCTGTACTGTGGGCTGTTTCTAGGGAGTTTCATCCTCTGCCCCTTGTCTTAGAGTTGCTCTTTCCCCAGAGCTGGCTGCACAGCTCTCAGGGAAGGAGACCACTGTGAAGTGGCATTTGGCTTTGTGCCGTCTTCACTGCCAACTTAGAATGCACAGGATCCTGAGAAGATGCACCCAGTGGTGAGGGCCCTGTGAGGCATGAGGACACTTTAGTAGACTGTTCCCTGCGGCTGTATTAGGTGAAGTTGAAGGGCTATTTGAAGGTGTCAAATGGCAGCAGGGTGGGGGGGAGGTTGGTGTGGTGTGCCCATGTATTGCCAAGCACCAGGGTTTTTGAGATGGGGCAGAGGCTTCTGTTCAGGGTACTGATGGTCAGCAGGCATGGCAGGCTGGGAGGGCAGTCTTCTGAGAGCACCTGTGGTAGGTACCTGTGCTGTAAAGAGAGCAGGAGCCACCCAGGGATGGATGAGGGGGTTCTCACCACCTCTGCTTCCCCTTCAGGGCCAAGGGTCCAAGGAGGGAGCTTAATGGTGATGCTAGCTCACACCTGCTCTGTGCTCAGCACAGTCCCCATGCAGTCCAGGGTATGCTGACTCATCACCACAGAGTTAGTTGACCTATGTCAACCTGATGCAAAGGTGGCATCAGTTGGTGGCTGTTTTATTATGTGAAGACAAAATGTTGGCATTTGTTTTAGTTCATTGTTAGAGATGAAGGGGATCTTAGGAGAATGAGATGGGAACTCAGCTTTGCTCTAGGAGGTCACAGAGTAGGCGTTCAGGGGAGTGGGACAACTTGCAGGCTCCGGGTGGGATCCGTAGTCCTCTTCCAGGCCTGCACTGGAACCTTCAGGCCTAGTGTTGCTCAGACCTACACCCCAGTAGTTCTCTGTGATTTATTTAAAGGCAAAACTTAAACTGGGCAAATGCATGATCTTCCCCAAACCCTGTGTTTTGACAGCTGTATGAGCCAGTGTGGGCATAAGCCTCTGTCAGGGTAGAGAAGGGGCCATTTTCTCCTCCGTTCCTCCTTTTCATCCCCTGCCTTCTTCAGGCCTTTTTGCTTGTTTTCTTTCTCTTTTTTGTCACCGTTCTATCATTGGTTACTTCTGTGTACGCTGAGGGCTTCATTTAGCAGAGTTGTGGGCTTGCATTTCCCCCCTTGTCTTCCTTCCTGCTGTCAGGGTTTCATGATGGCTGAAAGATTCTTGGTGCTGTAGTCGTACCTTTCCAGTCCACTTTGAATGTACAGTAGTTCACACCTGTGATGGGCCATCCCCCCACCTAAGGGGAGGCAGGCCCTAAGCCACAGAGTACAGTATAGTAGTCTGCTTCTATGGGACGAAGTTTTTGGTTTATTTGTTTTTAATCAAGATGAAGAGAGACTGGGCTGAAGCACAGTGGCAGAATATTACCTTAGTGTGCATAAGGTTCTTACCTTAGTTCAGCTTGTGTTCTCTCCCCCCCCCCCCAACCCCGTGTGGGGGTACATCCCAGTAATCCCAACATTTGGAAGGCTGAAGCAGGAAGACCACAAGTTCAGGGTCAGCTTGGGCTACAGAACAAAACCATCTTGAGTAAGTGAGTGTAGTCTTTCACATACGCCCACATAGTTACCATTTTGTGATTTTTCTTCCCTTAGGAGCCCCAGCTTGGTAATACATCCTTTCAGCATGTGCTGGCACATAGCTTTGCTTTTGCCTGTCTTATCAGAAGATATTGTCAATGAGTTCAGGACTCTTGGTTGCTAGCTTTTTTTTTCTCTTTTGGCCCTTTAGAAAGCACAGTGCCTCCCTTGTGCCTGTGTCACCCTCAGGCTGGGCTCGGGATTTTCTTGTTGTGTTGATGGCTCTGCTATGTGCATGCTCTTCTGGGGTTGCTTGCTGGGTGCTTTCTGGACATTTTGGAGCTGTGAATTTATGCCTTTTGCTGAATTTGGGGGTTCAGTAAGACATTACAGTCCTACGTTTGATTCCTGTGGGAATGTAGTTGCAGGCATAATATTACCTGCTTGTTCTCCATAGGTCTCCTCCCAGACCTCCCTCCTGCTGCTGGGGCACCTTCCATGGACCCATGCTAAAAGTCACAGTGTTTGTCATCTCGAACCTGCTGCTAAGGCCTCCGGTGCATTTTTTAGTTCAGAAATGCCATTTTCTGGTTCTGAAACTTCCACTTTTAAAACTTCATTTTTTTCTGAGATGTATGGTTGCACATGCCTTTAATCTCAGCACTCAGGAGGCAGGTGGATCACTGTGAAGTGAGTCTCTGTCGGTCAGGTTCTCTAGAGGAGGAGGGCTGGGGTATGCTTTGCTGCTTTACTTCTTAAAAATTTTTTACAAAGACTTATTTATACAGTTGTCTACATGTACATCTGCAAGCCACAAGAGGGCATCAGGTTACACCATAGATGGTTGTGAGCCACCATGTGGCTGCTGGGAACTGAACCCAGGATCTCTGGAAGAGTAGTCAGTGCTCTTAACCTCTGAGACATCTCTCCAGCCCTGCTGCTTTACTATTGATGGCAGCCTTTGGTGTACTGGAGTGCGCTTCTTGTACCAGGGTTTATTGTGCCCCTTGAACTTGGCCACTGGGAGCTGGAGAGATGACTCATTAGTTAGAGCACGGGTTGCTATTCCAGAGGACCTGGGAACTGGGTTTGATTTTCAGCACCCACATGATATCTCACAAAATGCCTGTAATCTCATTTCCAGGGGGGTCTCACACCCTTCTTTGGCCTCTGGAAGCCCTGCACACATGTGGTACTGTTGAAGTTATTATTATTTTTTTTTTTCCGAGACTGGGTTTCTCTGTGTCGTCCTGGCTGTCCTGGACTCACTTTCTAGACCAGGCTGGCCTCGAACTCACAGTGATCTGCCTGCTTCTGCCTCCTAAGAGCTGGGATTAAAGGAGTGTGCCACCCTGCCAACTTTTCTTTTTTAAATTTATTATTATTTAAAAAAAATTTTTTTTTTTGGAACAGCATTTCTCTGTGTAGGTTTGGCCGTCCTGGAACTTGTTCTGTAGACCAGGCTGGCCTCGAACTCAGAGAGATCCACCTGCCTCTGCCTCCCAGAGTGCTGGGATTAAAGGCATGTGCCACCACTGCCCTGGCTTGAATTTATTTTTAATAAAACGTTTTTTGTCAGGGGCCGGTCTGGTGGCGCACGCCTTTAATCCCTGCACTGGGGAGGTAGAGGCAGGCAGATCGCTGGGAGTTCGAGGCCAGCCTGGTCTACAAAGCGAGTGTAGGACAGCCAAGGCTAACACAGAGAAACCCTGTCTTCAAAAACCAAAAACCAAACCAAACCAAAATGTTTTTTTGTCTTATTTCTTAATCTGGTTATCACACAAATGATTGAGACTCTTATAATACAAGGCTTACAACACAATCTTGAGCAGTTTAAGTCTGTTTTTAACCCTCTGTGTTATTTGTCTTACTTCTAGCAAACATCCCAGTGATACTTAGACTTTTGTGTGGGTTCTTTTTTCTGAAAGGCTGGGCTGAAAATCTGGCCACAGAGGTTCTTTTTTTCTCCCAGCCTTATGGAGGCTAGCTGAACAATGCTCCGCCCTGAGGACCAGTCGCAGAGAAGGCCTTCTGGGCAGGGAGGATGCTCGGGGCAGCCGTGCTCAGCCTGGTTGAGACCAGAGAAATTTGCGTCCTTTCCAGAGGGGGAAGTGGGTCTCTGGCTTGCGAAAGGCCGAACTACACTTTATTAAAATAAAGACAAAAGAATCAAACAACTAGATTTTAGTTCACTAAGCTTAAAAGGAGAAGGGCAGAGAGCTATGGGGAAAGGATGGAGGGGGGTGCTGTCCAGCCCCTGGGTTTTTAAACTAAGCTTACTTAGCAGAAGACACTCCCAGTACACTTCCCGGAGTTTGTCTCCAAGGTACCTTTGAGCCAGCTTTTGACACCTTTTGTGTGGGTTAGGGTCTATAAAAAACTATCCTTTAATACTTTTGGGTCTAGCGGCCTGTTGCCAACAGGGGGGGTGCGCTCAGCTATGTCCGAGCACGAAGCTTACCCTGACAGAGCATCCGTCCTCCTGCCTGCAGACAAAGGCTCACACTTTTGTAGCTTTCTTTGGCTCCAGATCTTTCTTCCTCTTCCTTGGGTCTCTCCTCTTGGCCTACTCTTCTCTTTCTCTCCCGAACTCCTCTTCCCCTGGCTGGCAGGAAGTCCAGCCCTATTCTCTCCCCTATTGGCTGTAAGCTGCTTTATTGACATAACAGGGGGACAATTGGGAAGCAGAGATTACACAACATTTAGACAGGAAATGAGAATTTAAACTACACAATAACCTTATGCCTATCTGCATCTTACACAGGTATATACAGAGAAGAAAAACTCATGAATAAAGTAAAAATAAATAAGTCACCAAGCATGGTGGTACATACCTTTAATTCTAGCACTTAGGAGGCAGAGGCAGGTAGGTCTCTGTGAGTTCAAGGTGGCCTCATCTACGTAGAAAGCTCCAGGCTAGCTAAGGCTACATAGAGAGACACTGCTTCAAACAATAGCCAACAGTTTAGGTTGGAAAGGTGACTTGGGTTAGGAGTACATACTGCTCTCCCAGAGAATGAGTTTGATTGAGTGCACCCACACCAAGCAGTTCACAGCCATGTGTAATGAACTCTAGGAGCAATGTGACTCCTCTGGCTGCTACAGCCACCCGCACATATGTAAACATACTCATACACATACACAATTTTAAAAATTTAAACTTGGCCTCTGAGCATTCCCTCACCTTCATGGTCATGATCGCATTTCACTGCTGATAGTGGACCTTTCTTTGGCAACTGTAGCGCTTCCTGCTTCCTCTATCCAGCCCGGCAGCTCCTCACCACCCATCATAGAGCAGACGTTGACGTCTCAGTCTGAATCTGAGGTGTAGTGCACAGAATTCCTTCTGCCTGTGCGTGCCTTCTGACAGTGCTGTGTGCACCTGATGGAATCTGTGTAGCAGGCCCCATTTTGGTCTGCTCCTAAGAGCCAGCAGCCTTAGTCTTGAAGTTGATCCAGCCTCTTAGAGAGGCCGCCTGTGTCCTCCAGCTGTATGCACAACCAGTGTATGGCCCAGGGTTTCCAAGGGCACGTGTGCAGGCCATGGATCTTGACTATAGGAGGCTGATGGGGGCTCGCCACCCTGCTCCTTTCTATCTCTAGTGCCTGGGCTCACTGTGGAAACCTCGGGATGAAATGCTGTGTAGTAGGGTTGACTTTAAGGCAGAAGCTGTAAGCTGTTAGACGGTAGCCAGCCCCAGTCAGTAGTGGGGGTCCCTTGGACCTGCTTCAGACCATATCAGAAAGGTCATAGAGGTAAGAAGCAGGGTATTACTTTCGGGGCATCTTCTGTGCACCAGCTCAGCTCTCAGTTACATCTGTGGAGAGACAGGTTATTTAGCACCATAAACTAGTACACCAGGAGGAGCCTGTTTACACAGTTCCCAGCCCGGCAGGGTTCCTCCAGCAGGCCGTGGCTTCCCCCGACCCCTGGCTGTGTTGAGTAGCTGCCCATGTAGATGCAGGATGTGGTGGTCTGTGTGTCCTAGAAGACCTCACTGCTGTGGAAGAAACCTGCTCTGCTGCCACCTTAGAGATTCCTCTCAGTACCTCTGCCATAACCGAGCAATCTGCCTTCTTTCTTTTTCTTCATTTTCTCTATCTTGGAAGACACATTAAAATGAATGTTTTGTATGGAAAGTGGGTTTTGGTTAGCACTGGCTTCCATTTGGCCTAAGTCAGCAAATAGCTTTCACTATTAAACTGTTTTCTTGTTCTGGTTTAGAGACACATAATGACTATTTTAGTAAAGTGCTTACAGATTGGTTTTCTTTTTTATTTTTTTACTTTGACTTGAAAGCATATAGCAGATGTTACTCTTTCCTGCCTGGGCCTGGCTGCTGGTTGACTAGACTGTGTTTGGGTGGTAGTGCCAGCTCCTGTTGCTTTGGCTCTACACATACTCTCACGCCTAAAGGCCCAGCCCCAGCATTCGGTAGCTCTTCCTGCCAGTTAGGCCCTGGCTCTGTGGTGGTTTCCTGACCACTGTCTTACCCTCTTCACTTGTTACCCTGAAGTTGTCATCTTCCCAGTCAGAAACAGGGCATCTGGGAGCTTGATCAGGTGTCTCCCACCCCCTTGCAGTGGTGGAGAAGTACCCTGGGACCTAGTTTGTGGGATGGGTGTGGAGGCTGTAGAAGGGAGGAACAGCTGGGTATGCCTTTCTGAGTTGGCTCGTACCTGGTAGCAATGTGTCTATAGTTAGACTGGATCTTTAGCTTCTTTTCCTAAAAGTAGTATCTGCTCTTTGTAGGAAAGTTGGAAAACAGAAAACTAGAAAATAAAGTTAGCCATGGTGGTGTGTGCCTATAACCTTAGTACTCAAGAGGCTGAGGCTGGAGGATCACTGTGAGTTTGAGGCCATTGTGGGT
This sequence comes from Acomys percivali, assembly GCA_907169655.1. NCBI lineage: Eukaryota > Metazoa > Chordata > Mammalia > Rodentia > Muridae > Acomys > Acomys percivali. Next base: position 6,745,944 of record OU015753.1, read on the forward strand.
CATAAAGTAAAACGCTATCTCAAAAACTTAACTTGTGGGCTGGAGAGATGGTTCAGAGGTTAGAGCACTGTCTGCTCTTCCAGAGATCCTGAGTTCAATTCCCAGCAACCACATGGTGGCTCACAACCATCTATAATGTGATCTGATGCCCTCTTCTGGCCTATGGGTGTACATGCAGACAGAATACTGTGTACGTTAATAATAAATAAATTTTTAAAATATATATTATCATATGTATATATATATATATACACATACATATATACTTAACTCTCTTTGGCTGTTTTACATTGTCACGTCTGTTCAGTTAGCACTGTGCTGAGGGACTTGACTGGCTCAACCCTGTGGCTGGTGGTGCTCATGCCCAGGTCTACTCCAAGCTACTGTAGGAGCAGCTGGTGTGTGTGTGTGGTGTCACTTCCTACTTCCTGTGTTGCCTCCTGCCTGAGGGCTAGGTCCTGTCACTTCTGGAGAACTACAAGAAGCAGGAGAGAAGTGGGGCTGTCTTTCCAACATCCTGTGACCAGACCACCTTTGCCAACCCTTCCTGATCCTTTTTCCTGCAGTCATGACTGGTCTTCCCCAGGATCAATTCCAATTCCTTTTCTGCAATCATGACATTTTGATGACTCCATGGTGACAACTAAGACTGTATTTATTGGCTCTGCTTGATGGCGTCCCCCTTGTAACAATAAAGTTTATTTAAACCTTGCTAAACAAATAACAATCTCCTATATAAGTGCCGTGAACTCTTTTGAGTTTTTCTTATCTCTTTCCAGTGCCTGTCTGCTTGTAGACCCATGTTCCTCTTTTCCTTACCTGTGAACATTCCACATACTTTTTGTTTCCATCGATTCTGCTTAAAGGACTCTTGGTCAGCAGTCAGATGGCTACGGCTTGTCTGTGTCACCTGTGAATTTGATGCATGTAGATGTCATTGGTTTTCACCCTGTGAAGGTGAGTTGTGTCTTCCTGCACACAAGTCCTTGGCCATATCGCTGGTTGGTGACAGCTTAGGAATCGTTTGACTCCTCTAGGTAGCTTTAGATGCTTAGAAGGGACAGATATATCACAGTTAGCTGTGCCCTACCTTCTGATTATCCAGCAGTGACACCAGCTGATACTTGCCAACTAAGGCTGACTGCTGCCTGTTGTAGTGATAGCTTTGTTTCACCGAAGTTCAGGTGATGAAATGATTTCTCAAACTGTCATTGCTAGTTAGAGGAGATGGTGGCTTGTTGTGATGGACCTAAAAGGGTCTGTTTGAAGAAGGAGCAACCCCCAGATTCTATCACGGGGATGTGAACACTGAGTGGCTATTAGAAATTCTGTCCAGTACCCAGGAGATGTTCAGGAATGCTGAGATGCTCTGTAGGGCCCATGGTTTGCGACCTTCCTGTGTGGTCATGTTTTTTCACTGTGCTGTCCGTGGCAGTGCTGCAGCCACACTCTGTGGCCACTGCATTAGCAGTAGTAGTGTCCAGTGTCTGTCTCCCAGCATGGTAAGCTCAATACGTGCATTTTAATTGCCACTAAAGCCCTATGAGCCACCTGCTGTTACTTCCATGTTGCAGTGAAAGAGGCTGAGACAGAACAAGATGACGTCTCCTGACCAGGCCTGTGCTGCCATCTGCACCCTGTGGCCATGTGCTCTGCCCACACTCCTGCTTCTCCCTTCTCTCCCCCATGTAGCACAGGCTGACCTGGAACTCGTGATTCTCCTGTCTCAGCCTTCTTGAATGCTAAGATCATAGATGTGTGCCACCATGCCTACTGTTCCCCTTGATTTCAGTGGCTGCTGTGTCTCATGCTTTTCTTCCTAGCTGGACATGAACTCTCCTGGAGCCCTCCGGAGGGAAGAGTATGCCCTGGGCTTCCAGCAGGTGCTAAACAGCAGAGCTTGCCTGTAGCCATGGCCTGGTGCCTGAGCAGAGCTGCTGAGACCCTAGTGATGACAGCTAGGCAAGATGGGAATACAGAATATCACCTGGAAATCTGTGCCACCAGGGCCATTGAAACTTGGTGCTATAGTTGAGTGTCTTACAGGTGCCTAGTGCTTCTAAGTGGAAGGCATTGTTGTACTTGGCAGGAGGCCCCTCAATGAGCAGAACAGCCCCAAAGAAGAAGAAACACAAAACACACAAAACAAACCTGCCTTCACTGAATGCTGACAGTGCAGTTGTATAGAGATGAGAGATACTGAGGAAAGCCATATAGACAAAGAGCATGGAGTTAAGGTCTTATAGGAGGGACTGTGTGTCCACTGGGGCAGCTTGAGAAGGCTAGGTAAATGGGATGAAGTGCCTGCCTGGGTCTCTGTGAGCTGTGCTACAGGCCCTGGTGGTCTTGGAGTGTTGGCCATGATAATGAAAGGACAGTTAGCTGGACAGAAGAGCCTGTGACCTTTCCTTGGAAATAAAGTAAGGTGCTTTGCTCAGAAAGGATTTGAACTCACAGGAAAAGTAGAGAGGGGAGTCCCCGTGGCTTAGTCTACAGGCCTTGCGCAGGATGAGGGCAGCGTGCACATCAGACCAGTGGAGCTCTGCTGAAAGTGAGTCAGAGAGCATCTGAGTCGAACTGTGGGTCATGTGGACAAATTAACCTAACCAAAAATAACCTAAAACAGCATTTCTGGGAATTGCAGTTGAAGGCAGCATTCAGTGTAAACAGAGAGGGGAGGAGGGAGCAAGAGACAGAGGAGGAAGACCAGGCAGGCAGGCAGATTTGGCCTCGGGTTCATCACTTTTTAAAGCATTTTCCCCCTGCATGTGTTTCCATCAGGCAGCTCACAGCCTTACCCTGACCTGGCCCTGGCCCCTGGCTTGGGGACAGCAGCCTTAGCTATGGGCTCAGTCTACACGGACACAGGAAATGCTTCCTGTCACTTACACATGGGCAAGCTGATACTTTGTGAAGTGGTCCTTATCTCAGCCTGGGGTCTCAGTACTTGCCACCACACAAGGCTAAGCCTCTGTAGGACTCTGGCCTGGGTGCAAAGGGCTGCTCTGGTGAGGCCTGTTGTCAGCACACCCCTACCCTGCCTTCACTTGTTGGCTTAGGGTAAGAGCTGGGTTTTGCTAGTGGCTCTCTGGTGATGGGGATGCTGGTCTCCTGTGACTGGTCAAAGCAACTCTGGCCTCCCTTTGGAACCAGGATGTAGTCAGGAGCTGTGTGACTTAAGCAGCCAGGACAGGCTGCTCGTGGCTGGTGGCCATGTAACTGAAAGGCTGTACCTGAGCTGCTCACAAAGTTACTTAAGAATCTTGTCTCCCAATAGGGATGTGTCTTGTCTACTTCTTTTGGGTTGGTTAGTGGAGAAAGGCAATCATGTTCTTCATGTTCACTGCTGAATGATAAAGAAAGAAACTGCTAAACTGAAGGCAGCTTGCTGTATATAGTTGAGGCTGGTTTGGAACGCAGGATCCTTCTGTTTTGATTTCCAGGTGCAGGGATTCTAGGCATATGTGAAATGGCAGGCTTATGAACTTAACATTCTTTGGTGTCTCTTATAACTTTATTATTACTGTGTGTGTGTATAATGGGGGCACATGTCACCATAACGCTATGCTTGTGGAAGTCAGAAGACAAACAACCCTCGGGATCAGTTCTCCTACCTCTTTATTTTCTTTTCAAGGATTGAACTCAGGCTTGTAAGTCAAATGTCTTTATCCACTGAGCCATTTTGCCCAACCCTCTTTATTTACTTCTTCCCTTCCTCCTTCCCTCTTTCCCTCCCTCCCTCCCTCTTTCCCTCCCTCCTTCTTTCCCTCCCTCCCTCTTTCCCTTCCTGAGACAGAATATCATGCAGACCAGGTTAGCATTGAACTTACTATATAACCAAGGGGGACCTTGAACTTTGGATCCTTCTGTTTCCACCTCCTGGATGCTAGGATTACAGGTTTACTCCGCTCTGCCTGTTTTATGGAGTGTTGGGGGATCAAACCTAGAAATTCATGTATGTTAGGCAAGCACTCTACCAACACCCCCAGATCCAAATTTAAATTTCATGATAACTTCTTGGTAATGTTAGCCACAGTGAATTGTCTGTCTGTCTATCTGTTTTTTTTCCTTTCTTTTTAAGATTTATTTATTATGTACACAATGCTCTGTCTGCATGTAATGTCTACATGCTAGAAGGGGTCACCAGGGTTGTGAGCTACCATGTCGGTGCTGGGAATTGAACTCAGGACCTTTGAAAGAGCAGCCGTCTCTCTAGCCCCATGAATTGCCTTTCTAAAGTGAATGAATAGCTAGGATTTATTTTCTTGAGTTTTGTTAAAGTTCATAGACAGGCTGGTGGCACACTGCTTATAGGCATATGATGTGCTCCACTGAATACTGGACGCAGAGTAAGCCTTTGTTCTTGTTAGGACAGGGCTCTCTATGTAGCTCCAGCTGCCCTGGAACTCACAATGTAGGTCAGGCTGGCCTCTAACTCACAGAGGTCAACCAGTCTGTTTCTCTAATACTGAGATTAAAGCATAGACCACCAAGCCTTCTTGACCCCAGTTTGGCCAAACTTCTACTGAGTGGCTCTGACAAACTCAGTGGTTGTCTGCCTTCTTTATCCATGTGCCTCTGTCTGCCTCAACCTCAGGTTCTTCAGAGGCCAGTGACACCTGCCACCATCAGGCAGGAAACAATGGGAAGCCATGGGCACAGGGCTAGGATATCAGGAGCAGCATATCCCAACTGCTCACTGCTCAGGTTAAAGGCTGGACTGAGAATATCTGCTAGTTCCTCAATTTCACACCTCTGTGGCACACACAGCAGGCTGCTCAGTTGTGGAACTCACAGGTCTTTTGCCTAATTTAAAATCTTGGGCCTTCTCCTAATATTAGAAACTTCAAGATCTTAAGACTGAAATGAAAGCATTGCCTTTTTTTGTTTTGGTTTGGTTTTTTGAGCCAGGATTTTTCTGTGTAGCCTTGCCTGTCCTAGACTCACTTTATAGACCAGGCTGGCCTTGAACTCATAACGATCTACCTGCCTCTGCCTCCCAAGTGCTGGGATTAAAGGCCTGTATCACCACCACCCGGCCCGAAAGCATTGTTTTTTGTTTTTTTTAATTATATTTAGGCTATTTGGGCTGTTACAGGGGGAAAGTGGAGGATTCTGCAGCTGATCTCCTTTTCTACGACTACTCAGCTGACCAAGGCTTGTTCCTATGGTTCCAGTTCTGTGTGTATACACAAGAATCTTTTCCTTACCCCTAGAAAAAGCAGAGAGTAGCTGTGTCACAGTCCAGCTGTGATGTCCCATAGTGTATATCATAGGGTCCCTGCCTCTGAATAATGAAGTTTTTGGTGTCAGGTCTCTTCCTGTGTAAGAGCATTGATGTGGCAAATCCTATTGTGTGACAAAACTTTTCTTGAGGAGATGTAGCACATGTCTATTTGCTCCAGATTGGGATTCCAGGACTGAGCAAAGCACGGATACTACCAAATCAAAGTCCAGTCTAGTGAACCAATTTGTTTTATTGAGGTTACTTACATGACTACGGTGATCTGTTACATATAGGACATTTACATCACTAAGTCGCATTCCACAGGTGACAGCTCACAAAGCTGGGAACCTGGAACACACAGCCTAGCCTTCAGGCAGCTCAGCCAGTTGGAGAGTATCCTTTCCAGGTTCCTTGGTTGGTCTAACCCTCTTCCAGGCATCTGGTCTGCTCCAGAGTCGTCTGCTCAGCTGTTCCCTGAGAGCCGTCTTTTTAGCTCAGCTTCACTATCTGAGAGCTTTTGCTGTGTCTCTTCCTTGCATCTGAAGAGACTCTCAGCTTTTATTGTTTCTCTGGCAGGGAAGGGCCTAGTGAATCTGGTCAGTTTCAAGGACTTCCTGAAACCATCTTGAATTGTTTACTTTCATGCTCAAAGAGCTTCCTTGAGGATGGAATGTATCAGTCTGGGAGGGACCGGTTACACAACATCCCTGGAAGTGGAATTGCTGTGGGATTCTCTTGTGTGCTATTCAAAATTTGTACCTGGCCAGATGTGCTGCTCTTTGCTTTTCTGTGGCTTCCAAAGCTCTGCAGAATTTGTCACCGAAAGCATTTAATTTAAAGATGTAAAAACTGGGTTTTGTATCATATGAAGGCATATGGTGCATGCCACCATGGCTAAGACTGCTGTTCTGTCTGATGACCCTTCCTAGATAGAAGCCCGGAACCATTTATGGGCTTGGGGAAAGGAGTGAATGGTGGTGTTTCATCTTTCTCAGGAAGTGCATTGTTTATGGTAGGAAAACTTGAAGCCACATGTGTGTGAGACTTTCAGCAAATTGTGCAGAAAAAACTAAGAAGATGATACTCTGTCTCCTCAGGTGGCGTCCAGAACTGAGACCCCTGTCAGCAGCATCAGCAATAGTCTGGAGAATGCATTGCATACAACAGCACATTCCACGGAGGAGTCCTTGCCCAAGAGGCCTTTGGGAAAACATTGCAAAGGTGGGTGAGGGATGCTGGATGTTAGTGGGAGATCCCAGGTGCAGGTCAGAGGCATGCACTCTACAGAGCTGTGGACTGTTGGGACTTAATGTCATCACTGTGCTCAGAGGGGCTGTTATCTTCCTGAATCTCCGAAGAAACCCAAATATCAGCAATATGAACTTTATTAAGGGAGGGGGAAAAAAAGGTTAATTATCCTCTCAGCAAAACAAGGCCTAGAATCTAAGCAGCTGGGCTGTAGGACACTTCTTTCCCAACCTAGTCGATTCTGATCTGTCTTCACTCAGCCAGTGCCACCAGCCTTAGTGAAGTTTCACACTGCTATGCCTCTGGGCGAGTGTGGTTTACTCAGTGTGGCTCTGTAGCTGATGGACCTCTCATCGCAGGCCCTGGTCCTCCTCACTGTCTGCCACATTGGCTCAGGAAGTGCCTAGGCAGTCACAGGGTCAGTATTTTAAACTGGATGAGCTTGTTGGTGGGGCCAGATGTTAGCAGAGTTAGGCCGGCCTGTCCTGACTGCTCCTGTACTCTGAAACTCATGGGAGGCTGCCCAACTCTGCTCTTGAGTTGCCTGGGTTTGCTCCTCGCTCTTGTGTCCGTGCCTTCTGTGACTTGAGCTGGTCCTTCTGCCTTACTCTATCTTTTGTGTCCCAGGCGCCAGCTTTTTATCTCACAGGCACATTCCATGCTGCTGCTTTAAAGGCTTGTGCTCGCTCTGCCTAAGTGCTATCTGCTCTGCTAGGTTGCAGTTCACGACGGTGTGCTTCCTTGCTACTGTGCTACATCTGTGTCTTGAGACCATGGCACAGTAGAGTGCAGTGGGTAACAGCAATCCTGGGAAGGTCACATTGCACATGGTGCGTGTGGTTCCCAGGAGACTGTGTTCCTTCGTTGACCATTTGTCCCACCCTAATGGAGTTGGCACCTGGAGTGCAGGCTGCTTCCTCTGTGTGCCGTCCAGACCACACAGAGCATCCACCTTGTGCCAGAGTGCTTTTTCCTGAGATATAACCAAGCGCCAGGGTTGTGGGGTTCATTTTCCTTTTCTTTTCTTTTCTTTTTTTTTTTTTTTTAAGATTTATCTTATATATGGGTGTTTTGTCTAAATGTATGTCTGTGCCATGTCTGTGTAGTACTTGTGAACATTAGAAACGGGCATTGGATGCCGGGTGTGGTAGTGTACACCTTTAATCCCAGCACTTGGGAAGCAGAGTCAGGCACGTCTCTGTGCATCTGAGGCCAGCCTGGTCCACAAAGTGAGTCCAGGACAGTCAAGGTTCTGTTACGTAGAGACACCCTGTCTCAAAAAACCAAAAAGAAAAAGAAAAAGAAAAGGGCAACCCGGGTGTGGTGGCGCACGCCTTTAATCCCAGCACTTGGGAGGCAGAGGCAGGTGGATCGCTTTGAGTTCGAGGCCAGCCTGGTCTACAAAGCGAGTCCAGGACAGCCAAGGCTACACAGAGAGACCCTGTCTCAAAAAAAAAAAAAAAAAAAAAGAAAGAAAAAAGAAAGAAAGAAAAGAAAAGAGAAGGGCATTGGTGTCCTGGGACTGGAGTTATAGAAAGTTACGAGTCATTGCATGGGGTGCTGGGAACTGAACCCAGGTTCTCTGGAAGAGGAGCCTGTGCTCTAACTACTGAGGAGCCTTTCTAGCCTCTAGGTAGAATTTAAAAACCACCAGGAGCTAGCTCAGTTTTCAGTACCTTTCTCATGGTCCCTTTCTCTGTGCTAGTTATTGATCTGTGGTCACTTCATCTGAATTTTTGTCCAGTTTCAGCTTTTCGCTGCTGTCTTAGATGTCTTATAGCAATATGAAGGAATTTACAGAATAGTCAGGCTTTGGGATTTTAGCATTCCTAAAGCATTTTATTGTGTTCCCATTCTCTCACAATGCTCTCAGACTCTGGGAACTGAAACCCTTAATTCCAGTGGTAATATGTCCCACTTTGCAGATGAGACTTAAGAGACAGGTGAGCTCCTGGGGCACATGTTTGCCCTGTGAGAACATGCAGAGATGAAGAGAGTAGGAAGGAAAGGAAAGTGTTAGCGCCAGGAATACAGTCTCTCTTTGTGCTATTTCTTACCTTTCTGTGTAGGAGCAGAGCTATTGGTTTGGGATGGGAAGTCCACAGGCCTGGTGAGTGGTTGCCTCCCTCACTCCCTGCCATGGTTGGGAACCATTGTACAAAAGACAGCTGGCCTCAGGACCCAGTCCCTGTGCCAGTTGTTACTAGCATAAGAGGTTAGGGGCCTCCCCGTGTGCAGGCAAAGGGGAGGCAGCTTAGTGATGCTCAGTACGAGAGCATCTGTGCCTTTATTCCTAGAACTGGAATAGCTAGTCTGTTTCTGACATGGCAGAGGTTAAACTGCAGATCTGAAACGTCTCATAATCGAGTTCTTACAAATGGTGGACGTGAAGGAGTTGATGTTTATATGTATCATGTCTGTTGTAACTTTACACCATCAGACAGTGGAGGATTTCAGCCTGAGTAGTGTTTTGGTTGTGTACCGTGAAGGCTTATAGCTTTGTTATATGTTATCATGATGAAGAACAGCTTAAAGACTGAACCTCGTGAATCTTGGGCTTAAATAAAAACCTCCAAATAAAAGAATGATTTCCCCCCCTGAGACATGGTTTCTCTGTGTGGCCTTGGTTGTACTGGACTCACTTTGTAGACCAGGCTGGTCTTGAACTCACAGTGATCTGCTTGCCCCTGCAGGCACTTGAGAGGCAGAGGCAGGCTGTGAGTTCGAGGCCAGCCTGGTCTACAAAGCAAGTCTAGGACAGCCAGGGCTACACAGAGAAACCCTGTCCCCCTCTCCCCCAAATGAGAAAAAAGAAAAAAAAAAAGAAAAGAAATGCACTGAGCAGGAAAGAAGGTTTACAAAGGCAAATACTATTATAAGTGAGTGTTCCAACAGAGCCACTGTATGGTACCAGGGAAATTTGGATCCCTTTTTAATGGTTGGTTTCATTAATTTAAAAAGTTGTGTTTTGTTTTTTCTAGACAGGGTTTCTCTGTGTAGCCTTGGCTGACCTGAACTCACTGTGTAGACCAGGCTGGTATTAACTGCAAGACAACTGCAGTGTTCTGCCCCTAGACCTTGATGTGCATCAACTGTGACTAGTCCATACTAGCAGTAGGCACAATGCCAGCCCTTCACATGACTCTCTGCATATCTGCAGTCAGCTTTATTTCCTGAGATCACACAGCTTAGGGCAGAGCTAAGAGGTCATATGGACCCACACACTGCTAGTTCTGAAGTGTGGTGCAGTGGATCCCAGAAAGATACAGAGAAGGAAGTGTAATAGAAGCCAATGCTCAGACTTTACCTTAGTGCAGGAGGTAGATGTCCTTTACATAGCTTTCCTGAGGAAGTTGGTCAAGAACCAAGAACTGCACAGAGCAGAGGAGTGCATGCATCTGCACGCCCTGCCTCAGCCTGCAGGTGAGTGTACCAGTAGCTGACTCCCAACTTGACTTAAGGACTGATGATCCAGGGAGTCCATCTGTCAGCCTGACTGACTGGAGTTTGGACTTGAGATTTTACAATTGCCCTGTACAAGCTTTGCCCCAAAGTGTTAAAGCATTCTGTGGGGTGAAAGCCAAGCAGTACATTGTGCAGGAGATAAAATGGCTTCCCTGTTTGGAATAGTAATTCCTGAGTATTTACATAGCCTGATTTCTGAACAGCATCAGTAAGCATGAATAACCTTTGGAAATGCTTTCCTCCGACCCTTATTATTTAATTAAGCTTATTGTGAAGCTGAACGTAAAAACAGACTATGCAAACCACTGTCCCAAAAATGTCCTAGATGGTGAGCCTCGCTTGTGTTCCTGGGTTGGTATGGTTGCTGGGCCTGTCCCCAGTGTGGCAGTCTTGATAGTAAGGTATTAGTGGAATCTTGGGGGGAACTGCACAAGCGGTGCCCTGTTAAAGCCTGCCCCACCCCTAGTCATTTCTGGGGCGGCAATGGCTGTCAGAGAGGAGGAAGCACAGAGGGAATGATGGTAGAGCAGTCACAGCCAGAAAACGTCCATTAAACCTCTCTGACTCATTTACATAGAACAAAAATAAAAAAGGAAATGAATTTATCCAGGCAGCCAGGGCTACATATAAATATGTCTTGAAATAAATAAGTGAATCTTAAAAGAAAGAAAGAAAGGCTGAGGAAGGCGTTCCCTAGCTCCCATAGAGCTTCCAAGGTGCCAACTGCCCTACACCTCAGCCCTAGGTCTGTTCAGAGCTGTGGGCAGTGTTCTGGGGTGCAGCTTTGTTGGTACCCTAAGGGCAGCTGCAAAGCTGCAGTGCCGCTGTGTGGGTGCCTTTGGTTCTCTTGTCCAAAGGACAAGGGTGGTAGCAACCATGGTGCATTGGTATGAGATATACAATTCCCAGTACATGGTGCTGCTCAGAGGAGAGTTCTAGTCTCTGGCCTCCTACATGTCCTTCATCGTTGTCAGTTGTGTGAGCTTTGTTTTGCCTTTGTGGTGTTGGGGCTGGAACATGCAGACCTGGCTTGCACTCTGCCACTGAGCCACTTCAGTTCCTATAACCATGGCTTTTAGTGACTCCAAGTTGGAGAGTATAATGAAACATGGTGAGGTGTTTTTGTTTGTTTTTTTAAAGACCTATTTGTTTATTATTATGTATACAGTGCTATTATTACATATACATTATAGATGGTTGTGAGTCATATGTGGTTGCTGAGAATTGAATTTAGGACCTCTGGAAAAGCAGTCAGTGCTCTTAACCGCTCATCCATCTCTCCAGTCCTGAAACATGGTGTTTTAAAACATTCTTTAAGCCAGGCGGTGGTGGCGCACACCTTTAATCCCAGCACTCGGGAGGCAGAGGCAGGTGGATCATGTGAATTCAAGGCCAGCCTGGTCTACAAAGTGAGTCCAGGACAGCCAAAGCTACACAGAGAAACCCTGTCTCGAAAAACTGAAAAACAAAAAACCAAACAAACAAAACCCTAAAAAAACAAAAAAATTACTTATTTTTTGGTTTTTCGAGACAGGGTTTCTCTGTGTAGCCTTGGCTGTCCTGGACTCGCTTTGTAGACCAGGCTGGCCTCGAACTCACAAAGATCCACCTGCCTCTGCCTCCCGAGTGCTGGGATTAAAAATGTGTTAAAACATTCTTACTACATTCATTTCTTTATCTATTTAGTGTGTGTGCTGTGACATGGCTCATCTGTGGAGGTCAGAGGGCTTGCAAGAGTTGGTTCTCTCCTTCCTTGGGTCCTAGAGATTGAATTCAGGTCATTAGGCTTGATGGCAGACACCCTTACCTGCTAAGCCACTGCCCTGCCCATGGTATCAGGAGCCTGGAAGAAGAGCCTACAATTAGCTGGGTGCTGTAGGGCAGCAGTAGGGCAGTGAGGTCTCTACTTAGGTTTAAAACATATTTCATGGGCAGTGGCCTGGCTGTGAGCAATTGGCCTTGCTCCAAAATGCTTTTATATACAAACAGCTAAATGATACTTATCTACTTTGCCTGTTTTCCTGCCCGTTTTCCTGTCCAGGTCTGAGTCACTTCCCTTGGTCCAAACGGGCTTTTCCTTTTTCCTTTGTCATGCACTCTGATGCTCTTTGGTCTGGGAACACTGGGTACACATTCATTCCCTGGCCTGGGCAGGCACTGGGTGTGCAGTCTGCTGCTTAGAGAAAGACAGTGGTCTAGAATGATGTCATTGAGTCTGCAGAGGGGTTACTTCCTGCTGGCCTCTGGCTGAAGGAGTAGCTGGAATGGCAAGGGCACCACATTGGCCATCAAGATGCTGGCATATCTCTTTTCCCCGTGGGTTCCTGCCATGCCTCCATTTTTCCTGCAGCTGGTCTGTACCGGGGCTGAGTGCGCTGAGATGCAACAGTGTCCAGAATGGATGCTCGCAGTGCAGCCACACAGAGCAGGTTGTATTGCTGAGGGTCGCGCACTCCCTCCCTTCTACGTCTTCTGTCTATAAAACTTGTGGGCTGTCCCTTAGCATCTCACAGGACCGGCTTTCTCACCAGAAGACTGTGCCTGCAGGGTGTGTAAAAGCCTGTTGAGGATTTCACCAACCACCACTATGGTTCTCTGTGTGTGGAAATCTATGCAGAACGTGGAGGTGACTGTGCTTTTCTTTTGTTGCCTCACGCAATGGGTTGTGTGACTGCCATGCCTGTGGACAGTGGTTCCCTGGCAGAAGAGGCTGAGTCGCTGGATGGGATTATCAGCAGCACTGTCCTCCGGAGGAACATGTGTGTGCCCAGTGGAGAGCTGGATTGGGAGTGTCTGTCCAGACTGACCTAGAAACAGTGCCTGTAGTTAGAGTGAAGCTTTGGAGCTCCGTGGGGACAGCAAGTCTCCGTTAGCATGGTCTGTCCCCAGCCTTGTAATCATGTCTGGGAACCACTTTGATTCCTCTCAGACCTTGCCACTCAGAGCTTCCATTTTTTGCCCTGGCAGCAAAGCTGAGCAGTGAGTAGCATGCAGGCCCATAAAGAGAGACCCCCAAAGAATGTGCCAGGCATCTCATACAGACATTCACGTGGGGAGGCATGGTCATGGGTTTCCCAGGAGTTGACTGTCTTGAAGGACAGCACAAAGGCTCACAAACCTGCAGTCCTAAGAAGCCCCTATAAATCCTTTCTTGGGATTTGGTTGGTATCTGGTTATCTCTTAGTCTTCCAAATGCCAGTGTCAGGTGAGGCTGGTGTAGGTACTACTCAGGTCTTGGTTCTGGCAGCCTTGTGTGAAATAGCTACTTGTCACGTGCCCAGTGAATGTGTGTGTCTCAAAGTCTTACTTCCTTCTTATAATTTTGTGTTTGTTTTTACAGTGAGTGTTGAAAAGATAGACCTGAAGGGATTATCACACACGAAAAATGACAGAAGTGTTGAGTGTTCCTTTGAGGTAAGGTGCTGTTTTTTCCCTCTCCTTGGAGGTGTTGAGGGGCACACATGTCACTTGATATACCAGAATAAAAGCTCTGCTTCTTGCAGAGCAGTGGTGCTGAGTGAGGTGGGCCTGGAGCCTGGCTGGGGCAAGTGTCTCTAGGGTGGGCGGGCTAGGGTGTTGAGGGATAGTCATTGTCTCAGGGAGAAGTTAAGCTCTAGGTCACATGGACTTAGTCCTTGTCACATGTAACTAGAACAGTGGCTGAACCTGTTCGTGGCCTTCTCCCTGCGGGAGGGGAGACAGGGTTGCATCCACCCTGGGTCTGGAGAGACTAGAATCCAGGCTGTGGCACTGGGCACTCTGAGGCAGTGAGTCTGTAGATGTGTATCCCTAGTTGAGACACACGTACATGCTGGTTACATGGCCATAGCCATTTGGGTTTTACACAGGGACTGTGCTCCAAACACACACCGTGAAGATAGGGCTGTCCCTTGTGTGATGAGAGGCTTGCCATAACGAAGGCTTTGACAGTCCAGAGTCCCCTTCATTCCCTGTTACAGTGCTCAGGAAGGCAGTCCAGGCTTCTGTCAGCACTCAGTGCTGGCGAACTCCAGCTTACTTTGTGTGTGCTTGCAGGATGTATGTAGTCTTTGGCCTTGTGGTCCAAGATGGCAGTTAGGGCTCTAGTACTCACAGTTTCATCCTTAATGGAGGCCGGATTAGAGAGGAGGAGCATGCTCAAGAGCAGCTGGAAGAGCTTCTACTTATATTTTGTTGACAAGAATTGTTTCTTGGTCTCACTTAGCTGCAGAGGAAGCTTGGGAATGCATTGGTGGCTTATCTCAGAGTTCTGTTACTCACCTGGCATGGCAGGTTAGACATTGCTCAGATTCTGTCTTCAAATATGGACAGATCATGAGAACCTGCCTTTGCAGTGCTGGCAAGCACAGGCAGAAGAGACCCCTGCTCAGTGTTTAGTACTGTGTGAGCCTGTTCTTCAGGAGGTGCTCAGTGGTGAGACCCTGTTGTGTTAGCAGGTGGGCCTATTCTGAACACCAGAACTATTGGTGTAGGTTCTAGGGGCTGTTGACTTGTGGGTAACATTAGAGTACTGTGAATCCACCAAGCCCTGCTCAAGGTAATGGGACAAGCAGCTTCTAGAGGGGCTCCGACATGCTGTGGTAGCTCTGGGTGTCTCATGGTATTTGAGGATGTGTTCCCATGTCACGCCTTTCTGTCTGTCCTGCTTGCTCTAGTATATCTGAGAGGGACATTCTTAGTCCATCAGGGCCTTTTCATGGAGGTAATGTGCACAGAGCCATCTTGAGAGCCAGCCTTGCTTCTGCTAGTCTGTCACAGTAGGTTTGAATCCCCTGGTCCTCAGTGCAGCTACTGTGGCAGGGGAACCTGGGCTTGGTGACATGGTACCCAGAACTGTCTACAGCTTTTCTATGTAAGGTGGATGTTGGTAGTGCAGCTGCCTGACCTCTTCTGGAAGGAGGGGCTCTTATCAGGATCGGAGTAGTTATTGCTGTGTGCTGAGGACAGAGTGGCAGAGGAGCAGTGTGGCTCACTGGAGCAGACTTGCTTGGTGCTCATCGAGAGACTGACCAGTGCACCAGACCACAGAGAGGCTTTCTGTCCAGAGGGCTGAGCTGGTAGGCTCCATAGGGGACAGAGGCTCAAGGAGAATGGCTGGCTTGGAACAGACATCCTCCCTAGACCTCCCTCTCAGATGTAAACGCAGAAATGACCAGAGACCTGACTGGGAAGAAAACAGAAAGCTTTGGGAAACAAACTAGTGAAAGGCTTCAGAGCCCAGTATTGAATCTTGCTCTATAAAAGTTACAGCTAGGGGCCAGCAATCGGGAGGCAGAGACAGCAGATAGCTGAGTTCGAGGACAGCCAGGGCTACACAGAGTAACCCTGTCTTCACCCCCATCCCCCACAAAGTTGCAGCTGGCAGATAGGACTGTTGCCTACTGTAAAGCTGTTGCCCAGGGCTCTGAAGAGAACAGACTAGACACAGAGTGGGAGGGCACTTGAAGAACTGACATCCAGACTCTACAGAGAACTCTCAAGAGCTCAGTGATATGAATACCCAGTCAAAAATGGGGCCAGACTTGGAAGCACACACCTTTAATCCCAGCACTTGGGAGAAAGAGGCAGGTGGATCTATATGCCTTCAAGACCAGCCTGGTCTACATCGTGAATTCCAGGTCAGCCAAAGCTATATAGTGAGACACAGTCTCAATAATACCAACAAACAGGAAAGAAAAGAAACGGGTTGGAGAGATGGCTCAGTGGTTAAGAGCACTGGCTACTCTTCCAGAAGTCCTGAATTCAATTCCCACATGTTGGCTCACAACCATCTATAATGTGATCTCATGCCCTCTTGTGGTGTGTAGATGTACATGCAGATAGAGCACTCATATACATAAAATAAATAAAATCTTAAAAAGAAATGAACCAAATGGGCAAAACATTTGGACAGACAGTACCAAGAAACAGGCATGGCTGGCAGTGAGCATGTGTGGAAAGGTGTGCCAGCAGCCTGATGGCCGGGTGAAGAGCTCTTGCCCATGGAAGGAGCTGACATGAGGAAGGCTGGCCACTCTTAAGGTTGGAGTTCTGTGTGCTGCTGCTGCTGCTGCTGGAGTAGAGAATGGCTTAGGCACACTGAGCAAGTGACCCTTTGAAAAGGCAAAGGGACTCGTCCTCAGCACGCCGTTGAGTCATGTGTACTGTAGACCCTTGTTTCCGTGTGTGCTGCACAGTTTTATTGTGATGCTTCAGGCTGCAAGGTGAATGATGGGCATCCCAGGGCAGTCCACAGGTAGAATGGGGGAGCACAGTGACTCAGTCTCCTCCAAAAAGGTGTGTACTATGCAAGCCAGTTACACACAGCCCTGTAAAGTACAACTGCTCCATGGTGAGGGAGTATGCCTGCCAGAAGCTTCTGTGGGAAGGATGAGAGTCTGCTGAGGGCCAGTGGTGATGTGTTCAACTGTCCTGAGTGGGAAGAGTTTCACAGGTGCCAGAACATCTGACTGCACACCTGTGTGTGGCTTACCATCGACTGTAAAGCAAAGCGAACATTTCTTCTGTTTGGTAGAGTCTGAGATGTGCTGTGTTCCAGGCTGGCTTTGTGTGTGCCATCCTCTTGCTTCAGCCTCCCAAATGTGGTTTACCAAACAAAACCTTAAACTGCTGTGTGAGAGTCGGTGTGCCCGACTCCACAGACTGGAACAAGTAGGATTAGTGAGGACCGCAGCTGAGAGCAGCATCCTCTGCGCTGTGGCGTGAGCCCTGGAGCTTGTGGTGGGCAGCCCTGTGTGCTCAGGACACAGCCCAGAGCTTCCTGCTATAGTGCCCGTGTGGTTCTCTAGCTTTTGTTTAATGGCTGCCAGTATGTCATAGTTAGGATTTCTATTGCTGTGATAAACACCATGACCAAAGCAACTTTGGGAGAACAGGGTTTATTTCAGCTCACAGTTCTCAGGTCACACTCTGAGGGAAGTAAGACCAGGAGTTCAGGATAGGAGCCTAGAGGCAGGAATTGAAGCAGAGGCCATGGAAGAGTGCTGCTTCCTGACTGCTCCTTATGGGTTGCTCAGCCTGGAAATGCAGAGGTGTCACTGTCTGCTGTGGGCTGGGCCCTCTTCCCACGTAAATCATCAGCCAAGAAAATGAGCTACAGATTTGCCTACAGGCCAGTCTGCTGGAATAATTTTCTTAGTTGAGTTTTATTCTTCCCCAAATTATTCTAGCCCAGTGTTTCTTGGCCTTCCTAATGCTACAACCCTTTAATACATTTCCTTGTGTTGTAGTGACCCCAACTGTAAAATTATTTTCATTGCTACTTCATAACTGTAATTTTGCTACTGCTATGAATAGTAATTATTTTTGGTTTTTTGAGACAGGGTTTCTCTGTGTAGCCCTGACTGTCCTGGAAGTCACTCTGTAGACCAGGATACCCTGGAGATCCGCCTTCCTCTGCCTCCAGAGTGCTGGGATTAAAGGCAGGTGCCACCACGGCCTGGTTTATGAATAGTAATTAAATATCTGATATGCTACCCCTATGAAAATATCATTCAACCCCAAAGGGTCC
This sequence comes from Acomys percivali, assembly GCA_907169655.1. Lineage (NCBI taxonomy): Eukaryota > Metazoa > Chordata > Mammalia > Rodentia > Muridae > Acomys > Acomys percivali. Next base: position 6,763,394 of record OU015753.1, read on the forward strand.
GCGGCTCATAGGTTGAGAACCACTTCTCTAGCTTGTGTCACATTGGCAAAAACTCTAATGAGAAGACATTAGCTACCACTATCTGTTGAGTCATCCGTTTTTGAGTGTCTGGCAGGGTCTTAAGGGCTAGCCAAGCAATACCATTTTGATGCTTCCTGCTAGAGATGCCTCATCTGTCTCCCCCGACCTCTAGCAGTTAATGGTTTCTTTTTTGTTTTGTTTTGTTTTTTGAGACAGGGTATCTCTATGTAGCTGTCTGTCTCTGTGTAGACCAGGCTGGCCTTGAACTCACAGAAACCTCCTGCCTCTGCCTCCTGATTGCTGGAATTAAAGGAGTATGCCATCATACCTGCTTTAGCCATGGCTTTCCTGAGGAATGTGGGAGTGTGCTTACCTGATTTCACCCTGGCTGGTCCTCTGGCAGTCTTCGGGGTTCCAGCCAAGGATTATACACTAGTGGAAGAGTCTTGGTGTCATCTGCCTTGTCCATCTTACGGGACTCAACTTACCCTGGCATTATGTCTCTCCTTGGCTTTTCTGTTTCTAGTTTGTCTGTGGTGCTTTGCTGGCCTGAGGCTTTCCTCCAGGCCCTCCGTGGGGCCTATGCTGCCTACTCTGCCAGACCATTGCCTCAGGCAAGCTCTCCCTTCTGCTTCAAGACCCTGAGAGCCTGGGTTGCTGGCATTCACCCTCCATGTTGCTTTCTTCCTTAAGATGGATGGGAGGTTGGGTAGGGTAGGGGATGCTGGGCTGTACCTGCTTCCAGGTACCTTGTGTCTGGGCGGGGCCATCTGCCCAGCCCCTAGCTGGTAGGCAGTGAAGAACTTGCCATTTGAGTGACTCTAGCAGAGGTGCTGCATGTGAATAGGAAGAGAGGCTACGTGTGGAGCTGGCCTCAACCCTTCTCAAGTGCCTGCCCGTGGAGTGGGAGGGAATGGGCTCCTAGAGTTGGACGGCAGATGGCAGCTCTGGTTTGGTGCATGTGAGTCCTATTACATCTCCGTGCTTTTGTGGTTGCTTGTGTTCCTCCAGTGCCTTGCGCTGAGTGAGTGGAGAGGATTGAGGCCAGAGCAGCCTTAGGGCCTGGCCAGCTAAAGTTGGGCAACCTGGAAGTGAACCAGTAGATCTCTGGGACTGGGTTGTGAGTCCCCAACACTGTTCTTGGATACGATGAGGATCTCAGGAACACACACAGGGCGCAGTCAGATCATGACAGGGGTTGGAGTACTGCTTCATTGTTTGGCTGTGGACGCCGTGCTTTCCTTGGGTTAAATGTATCCTGTGGAATGGATGTAGAAGAAAAGACTCTGGCTAGAAATGGGTTACCAGCTGTCTCTATTAAGGCTCTGGGTGACTCAAGTTTTCATCTCAAACTTAGGATGTCAGGGTGAATATGACCCAAATTTAGGAATATCAGCTTTGTGGGATTGTTGGGAGACAAAATTACAGAGGCATTTTCCTATAAGTGCACACATGTTGGCATGAAAGCCACACTCCTGGCAGGTAGCTCAAGAGTCTGTAGCTGCCCCACCCATGAAGTCCTGGGCCTCTCCGCATTTGCTGTGGCTTCCCGAGAGCTGCCATACAGAGTGCTGATACGGAAGCAGACAGATTCCTGTAGCCCTCCCAGGTAGAGGTCTCCGCTATGCAGAGAAGGGATTGGAGGCCTGGCATCTTGAGCTCTTGCCTCTGTATCAGGCTAACTGCGAGGTGTCCTTTTTGGGCAATGACTTCTGGCTTTTAGTCAAAATTTGTGTTCTTTGTCTCCCAGGCAGCCTACTCCTCATGCCTCTTGTCCTTGCCTTTCTAAGTGGGTGCAGGTTGTTTTCTGCACAGACCCCTCCTCCAAACAAACAAACATACACACTTGCAGAAGTAGCTGCATGGCTACTGTTAGGTGCGCATAAGCATGTGGCAATCAAGAAGAGATGACGAGAGTTCAGGCCGGGCGTGGTGGCGCACATCTTTAATCCCAGCACTCGGGAGGCAGAGGCAGGCGGATCACTGTGAGTTTGAGGCCAGCCTGGACTACAAAGTGAGTCTTGGACAGCCAAGGCTACACAGAGAAACCCTGTCTTGAAAAAACAAAACAAAACAAACAAAACAAACAAACAAACAAACAAAAAGAATTCAGCCAGTGCCAAGAGCTTTATGAAGTCAGAGGACCATGCTGGCCACATTGCTATGGGTTCCAGCAGGTGTCAAGCCCTCAGGCATGAGCAGCTTCTGCCACCAAGGCCTGCTCACTTCCCAGACTCTTCTGGCCTGTGGAGGACTTCTCCTTTTCCATACTTGTCATCTGTCTTAGGGCCCAAGCCAGGCCTGGGCTCAAGTTTTGACATAGCCACAGCACTTGTGTGGCACAGACACCTGCTTCTGGATGAAGAGGCTGATTTCTAGTGACTAGATGCTGTGTGCACATGGGTGCTCATGTGGCAGGTAGTGCCTTAGGAGTGGCCCTTACTCTAGTGATGTGACGGTGCACGGATGGACTTGAGTTATGTGACTGCTGTCTTCATAGCAAGTGTGAGTGTACCATTTACCAGGCAGTAGTTACAGTGAGCCCTGGACAGATAACCACAGAGTGTATGGCATCTGTCTTTAAAGCTTGTTTATTTTTTTAACTCTGAGTGTGTGGCATCTGTCTTTAAGGCGTGTTTATTTGTTTTTAAGGTCTTATGGTCTGATTCTTCAATTACATCAGTAACCAAGTCTTCCTCAGAAGTGACTGAATTTATTTCAAAGGTAAGGTGATGAAGGACTCCAGGAGTGAAAAGTGCAATGCTATCAGGGCTTCCATCCTTCAGCTGCCATGACAATCAGCAGAGAGGTTCTGGAGCCACAAGCATGGACCACCACATACAATTTATCTCTTGGATAACATTGATGTAGTCCCTGACCCTATATTCTGTTGTGTCTTTGAGATTTTTGTCTTGTCTCCCCCCCTCCTTTTTTTTTTTTCTTTTGGTTTTTCGAGACAGGGTTTCTTTGTGTATTCTTAGCTGTTCTGACTTGCTTTGTAGACCAGGCTGGCCTTGAACTCACAGCGATCCACCTGCCTCTGCCTCCCGAGTGCTAGGATTAAAGGCGTGCACCACCACGCCCGGCGGTTTTGGTTTTTCAAGACAGGGTTTCTCTGTGGAGCCTTGGCTGTCCTAGACTCACTTTGTAGACCAGGCTGGCTTCGAACTCACAGAGATCCACCTGCCTCTGCCTCTCGAGTGCTGGGATAACAGGCATGTACCCCACCACCCAGTGTCTTTGAGATTTTTATTTATGTTAAGCATTATCTTTGAAAGGCTGCAGAATCTGAGGAAACAGTAGTCATGAGTACAGTGGGTACTCATCTCCCATCAGGTCAGTACTGAGTTCCTTGGGTCAATCTAGGCAGGCATGGCTGGTTCTGGGTGTCACTGGGACATCATCTTTGACGGGCTGCTGTTTCCTGGGGCTTGAGCTGCCTGCAGTACTGGAAGGCTCTTGAAAGCCTTGCTTAACACTCAGCTCTCATTTGCCCCAATACACCTGAGGCATAAAAGGATCTTTTTCTGTTTGTGTCCTCTCTCACATGGCTACCAATGCCCATTACCTGGTACTAGGTTTATTATGGTAAAGGTGAGAGAACGTTCTCCACTATCCTGTCCTGCTCTTGGTCATAGACACAGGGCTGTGTGCCTAGGTTTTGTAGATTAGACTTTGTCAGCCCCTTCCCAGTGAGATAGGGTCCTGTACTCATGGGCCTTTTGTGGCATTACTCTAGGGCCAGACAATGTTTGCTTTTCTCTTCCACTCAGAGCACTGCCTGCCTGAAAAGCGGGGCGTCTTTATACACTGGGCCAGCAATAGTCTCTTCCCTAAGGGCTAAGGCCCTTTGCCCTGCAGACAAGGCCCTGGTCGTTCCAGAGTACTTGTTCTGCCGCTAGCTGCTGTCTTTCTCTGTATAGTGGCCATGTGTGGTCCCAGGGGAATATGTTCACCTTATCTGTGCTGGCCATGGCGTGACATTGAAGAGTCTTTGCTTTCCTTGGAGGCCTGGTCCCTGTTCAGATTCTGGTCAGGACCTGGCCCTATGGCTCATATTATGTTAGACTCATAAAGTTGGGGTTGAGTAGATTGGGGGCTTTCACCTGCCTATGGTGTGGTGTCTTGCTTATATGTAGAACCTAGCAGCTGGAAAGGTCCAAACTGTCCTACCTACCACAGATGTTCTTGAGGCCTGTCACCAAGCAAGGCAGGGTGCTGGTGTGCTGCGAAGACTGACCTTCTGCTTTGTCCTTTCTTTCAGTTATCCCAGCTCTGCCCTGAAGAGAACTTGGACAAACTCATTCCTTGCTTGGCTGGCGCAGATTCCTTCTATGTGGAGCGTAACCACATGGATTTGGAAGCAGGCCTGAGGTAAGTAAGGCCAGGTGGCTGTGGCTGTTCTGGTGTGGGTCTGTCCCTTATCTTCAGGACTATCTGTTGTGGGCATTTGAAGGGTACAGACCACCTTAGAGTGAGCTGAGGATGAGGTGAAGGAGTCAAAAGCCTGTGCATATTGTGGGGTTTTGCTGTCTGTGTGATGCAAACAGTCAGCTGTACTGTGTGGCTAAACCCTGACGCTTTGCAGCGCTGATGTTCCTGGGCTGTTCTGTTGGTTTGTTGTGAGCCTGAGGATGGCCTTGCCTTTGTAATCCTCTTGCTTCTACCTCCCAAGGGCTGGGTGCCTCACTGCACAGTCTGTGTGGTGTTAGGTGGACCCAGGGCTTTGTGTGTGTTGGATAAACCCGAGCTACAGCTGCAGCCTCTGGCTGGTTCTCTCTGGACTCTGGGACCATGTCTTCATGTTGTGACTTGGTTCCAGCAGACTCGGGGCCACAAGGGTTCCAATGCTCATGCCACGGCTCTTGTAGAGCTAAAGGGCTTGAAGGGAACTGTGCAAATTGAATGACAGCAAAGAGAGTGTCAGGCAATGGGACTTGCTTGTTTTTTCTCTAATATCTTATTTTCTTGGCTGAAGTTTTCAGATTCTCCCAATGTTAATGTACTGTTTGTTTTGTTCTGAGTATCATTTCAATGCTGACAGGCTGCTGTGTTACTCCCCAGGTATTTGGCTTCAATACCTTCGCACACACTGAAACACGACCACATTAGGAAGTTCTTCAGCACTCCATCTCCCTCCCAACAGCTCCAGAGTCCAAGTACGTTTGTAAATAGTTAAATAAAAATAAAGTCACATTACTGTCTATAAGTTTCTGTGCTACTTTCCTTCTACTTTGTAGGTCCTGGCAACCCCTCCCTTCCTAAAGTAGGTGCCATGATGGGCGTTTCTGGAAGGTGAGCAGCCCTTCTTAGCCAGCATGGTCAGCACTGTCTCCCTTGTGTTGTTTGCCAGCAGCTGCCCTCAGAGCTGTTGCTGGCCTACTTCATGGACAGCAGGAGAGGAGTTCGGTAGAAAGGGTTCAGCTTTGGGCTTCCCAGTTTTATGATGATCTCAGTGCTGAGCGGCTTGTTTTAACTCAGTGATCTGTTGCTATCATTGTGTTCCTTGGAGGTGACAGACAACAAGTAGCTCAGCTGAATCTCTGCACATGGGCACACACAGCATGTGGGCATAGCAGAGTCCTATGGACACTATGCTGTGAGGGGGGGGAGTTGTAATGGGGGTGGTAGACAGGACCCCAAGTGTGCTGAACACCAGATACCATAAGGGAGTAGGTGCCAGCATTGGATACCTCTTGCCTCCTGGTGCCAGCTGGCAGTCTTGTAGAACAGCGTCTGCACTCGACTATCCCCTATCCTGCAGGCCTGTGTGTGGAGTGGCCGGCATCCCATCCTCACAGAGCAACACCCAGCACCACCTGCAACACTCGGCCAGTGCGTCTGCTTCCCTGCCCCACTGCTCCCACACAGGGGGTACAGGCTCAGCGCTGGCTTACCGGACCCAAGTGGACAATTCGCCTACCATCCTGATGCCCTCTGGTCTGCAGGCCCCTCAGCCCCAGGAACAAAATGGGATTTTAGACTGGCTTAGGAAGCTGCGTTTGCATAAATATTACCCCGTCTTTAAACAGCTCACCATGGAGAAGGTATGTTGGTTACTCAGGGTCACAACACAGTGTACTTGGTGGTCTGTTCTCATTCCTAATGAGGTCAAGCAAGGACTATAGATGCCATAACATGGAAGAACTTGGGCGGTGGTCACATGGCTTGGTTAGAGGGGACCAGGATTTCACTCCCAGGCTGCCTATAGCCTAAACAAACCAAGCTTTTCTAGAACTTTCAGGTCTTAAGAGACCAGGAACTCTGACTTGAACTGGATCCATCCCTCACGGTGCTACAGGCCAAAGTTCATTCAGCTGCCCTTTACTCCTCTTTAGAGTAGCTCCAGGATAGCTCATGTCTCAGTGTGGCCAGCTCACAGGCCATGGCCGTGGACACAAGCAGGTAGTGCTCAGACAGCCCACGTTGCGTTTACCAGTAGGAGCTGGAGTCATGGCAGAGAGTGTGTTAGTGGATAGTTGTGGCTAGGGATGCATGTTGGCATTCTGAGCTGCAGTGCCACTGATGAAGGAAGCCAAAGGATACCTACACAAGGTATTCAGAATCTGAGCTCCCCCTGCTGGACAAAATGACTAACAGCTCCACATGTCTAAAACTCCTGTTAGACCTGGGCATGGAGCTTTGTACATAGTGGGAAGTGCAGCCTATGTGCTTTCAACACTGCTGCTGAGGACCCATCAATCTTAAAGACGAGATTTTCTAACATTGGTCATAATCCGTTTCAATTTTCTACTCAGAATTATGATGAGATGACAGACTCCCACAGGGAGCTTGTGTTGCCAGTTGTACTGGGATGTCAGGCCTATGGGTTAGTTACCATTTCATCTGGATGCCTTCTTTCTAGAGTACTTGAGTCCTCACAAAGTTGCTGAAGGTGATTTATGAAAAGAACCATCTCGAGGCAACTATACTCTGCTTCTGTGTGCAGAGGCTGCACCTGGACAAGACCATTTCCAGAGGCCAGGGACAGCCTTCAGTTGAAATGCTTAGTGGTTAAAACTGTGCATCCTTGCCTAGTGACAGTGAGGGGCAGGGAGCAGAGGGCTGCAGGGTGGCTGTCTGCTGCACTTGTGCTGAGGTGCAGGGGGCAGGACGGTAGGAAGTGGTGTCGTGCCCTCGGGCCTTTGTTTGCTACCCTTTTAATCCGTTGTCCTGCACTCAGCTCCAAGTGTGGTGCTTCCAGAGTCCTTGTGGTCATCTCAGTAATTGTCTTTGGTCTCTCCTATGCAAGTTTCTGAGCCTTACTGAAGAAGATCTGAATAAATTTGAGTCCCTCACCATGGGAGCAAAGAAGAAGCTCAAGACTCAGCTGGAGCTAGAAAAGTAAGCATGAGATAATGTGGTGTGTGCTGGGTGGTGGCGCACGCCTTTGATTCCAGCACTCGGGGGACAGATGTCTTGTTTGAGGCCAGCCTGGTCTATAGAGTGAGTTCCAGGATAGCCAAAGCTGTATAGAGAAACCATGTTTGATATGTGCTCTGCTGGGTGTGGCCACACTGCAATCCTGTGCTGAGGTAGGAGCACAGGGATTTGAATTTGAGGCACCTTGTGCTACACAGTGAGACTGTCTCAAAACAACAAATCAGCACAGAACCAACTGACCATCTTAGTTTCTCCTGTGCCAAACAAGTTAGAATCTGCAGATTTTCTAAGAGTCAGTGTTCAGGTTACTTCATTTCTTACCCAGTTCTCAGGTGATCCTTTGGTCTCTGGACCTGCCTGGGAGCTGCACTGGAAACGAGTGTGGCCAGGGAGGAGCTTTCTGATTGTGTGTGTCATTCACAGGGAGAAGTCAGAGAGACGGTGCCTCAGCTCCTCAGCCCCATCCTTGGTCACCAGCAGTGGAGTGGCCCGAGTCACCCCCACCAGCCATGTGGGGCCTGTGCAGCCTGGGCGTAGCAGCCATGCCTCAGGTGTGTGAGGGCTTGTGGTTCAGCTATATAGCATGTGTACAGGTGTGGTATGGTAGGGTTTTGGATCAGAATTTAGATTTCAGATCACTTTTGTTTTTTATTTACAAGCTTTAAAACTACTCTTAACTTTCCTTATCCTGACTCAGTGTGTCTAGTACAGGAAAGTAACTGTATGGGTGGCCTTAGGTGCCAGACACTGGAGCCTAGCCCCAGGTTATTTGGGCATCATTGTTAGGCCCCGAGCTCTTACACTGTGGGAGAAAGCAAGGTGCAGTCCAGAGAGGTGAAAGGCCCTTTGCTATGCAGGTGCCTGTCATGCATGAGCTCTGACCACTGTTGTCCTTCCTGTCTTCCCCTTGAAGACTTGGGAGGCTTTGAGACTTGGGTTTTCAGCCCATGTCCTCCTCTTCCCTAATCCCTGTCTGTGGGAAGGGTGGGGACTTAATGAAACAGTGGCTGTGTTGTTCTGCAGGAAGCACTGAGCTTTGCTTTATTCATCAACAAGATGATGAATAACAAGTCATGGCAGATTGAGAAGAAATCCCTATCCATCTTGGACAATTCAGTCTGCCATAGTGAACCGTCATGGCAGATAGCACAGTGCTGTTCTGTACTCTGCAGGATGGAACAGGGTGCCTCACAGTGCCTGAGCTTCAGCCTTGCAGTTACTACCCTGAGTACTCTTTATCTGTCACCTAACAATGTGACAGTTTTCAAGATTCTTGGAGCTTAGTCTGAAGGAATGCGGTTGGTGCCCTGCTTCCTAGTGTTCACGCAGGCTTCTTTTGCCTGTGGCTGAGCGCCACACAGCTGTTGACCTCTACCTGCCTTCTCCACAGAGTTGCGGGTGGAGGTGGAGCCCCCGGCTCACCAGCTGCCCCGGGAAGGCAGCTCCTCTGAGTATTCCAGTTCCTCCTCTAGCCCCATGGGTGTGCAGGTGCGTGAGGAGAGCTCAGACAGCGCTGAGGAGAGCGATAGACGTAAGACACTTGTACTGTGGCCTGTTTGCTGCCCCACCTTCTGAGCTTGCAGTTGCTGTGCTAACGGTCTTCTCCATCCTCAGGTGTGGACATACATGTTGAGGGAACTGATAAGGAGAAGCCTGTGATGCTGCTGACTCACTTCCCATCTAGTTCTGCAAGACCCACGGCCCAGGTTCTGCCTGTGCAGAATGAGGCTGGCTCCAGCCCCGCAGGTCACCACCCTCTGCCCCCACAGCTGATGCCAGCAGCTTCACACCTGGCACCTGTCCGCATGCTGAACTCTGTGCACAAGTCAGACAGAGGCAGCACGGACGTGACACTCCTTTCATCCTCTGTCCACTCGCTTCTGTCCCTGGAAGAAAGGAGCAAGGGGCCTGGTCCTAGAAGTGGCACAAAAGTGGACAAAAGCTTTGGCGGAGCTGTACTGGACACACTGCCCTCAGCGGCACCTCATCCACCAGTGCAGGTCCTCTCAGGCCTTGTAGAGAACAACTCTGTGTCACCCACGGTCTCCTTTGGTCCCCGGGCCAAAGTTGTGCATGCAGCCACACTGGACAGGGTGCTGAAGACAGCACAGCAGCCAGCCCTGACTGTGGAGAGCAGCTCAGCCACCACAGGGACACCGAGCACTGTCCTGCATGTGGCCCGGCCGCCCATCAAGCTGCTGCTGCCTTCCTCTGTTCCTGCTGATGCTGCCATCTCTGGGCAGACTTCTTGTCCCAACAATGGGCAGATGAGCGTGCCCCCTGCAATAGTCAGCCCCCGGACTGCTCTGTATACAGCCAACACCAAAGTTGCCTTCTCTGCAGTGAGCAGTGTGCCTGTGGGCCCGCTGCAGGGCAGCTTCTGTGCCAACAGCAACACTGCCTCCCCCAGCAGCCACCCCTCTACATCTTTTGCAAGCATGGCCACTCTACCCAGTTGCCCAGCCCCCAGTTCCAGCCCTGCCCTCTCCTCTGTCCCTGAAAGCAGCTTCTACAGTGGTGGCGCTGGCAGCAGCTCCCCAGGAAACATTCCTGCCTCAAGTCAGAGCCACCACCACCACCACCACCATCAGCAGCCCCCTGCAGCCCCACAACCTGCACCACCCCCACCTGGCTGCATTGTGTGCACGTCCTGTGGGTGCAGTGGCAGCTGTGGCTCTAGCGGCCTGACAGTTAGCTATGCCAACTACTTCCAGCACCCATTCTCTGGGCCGTCCATGTTTACCTTCCCTTTCCTCCCCTTCAATCCTATGTGCAGTAACGGCTACGTCAGTACCCAGCAGTATGGTGGTGGCTCTGCCTTCCCCGTTGTACATGCACCCTACAGTGGCAGTGTGACTCCAGACCCCGTCCTAGGTGGGCAGTCTACATTTGCGGTGCCACCCATGCAGAACTTCATGGCTGGGACAGCGGGTGTGTACCAAACCCAAGGCCTGGTGGGCAGCACCAATGGCTCCAGTCACAAAAAGAGTGGGAATCTCTCCTGTTACAACTGTGGGGCCACTGGCCACCGTGCTCAGGACTGCAAACAACCGTCCATGGACTTCAACCGGCAAGGTAAACACTGGCAGGTGCTGCATCTTCCTGGCTCTACTGCTTGTGGCTCCTGAGAGAAGTGCCCATGGCTGCTTGGCTTGTTGAAAACATAGTAAACTTGTTTTTAAAGCCAGCTTATTTAAAGGGATCTGGGTTCAGTTTCTATACCCATGTTGGGCCATTCACAACTGCTTGTAATTTTAGCTCTAGGGAATTCAGTGCCCTCTACTGGCCTCTCCAGGCACCTGCACACACGAACACACACGAACACACACACACACACACACACACACACACACACACACACACACACA